>CM053792.1:820643968-821381468 GCA_028749045.1 Cupressus sempervirens | reverse complement strand
ATATATATTTTGGTTATTGAGAACCATTGGATACTTTGATTATCAGTGATACTTCAGTTGCCAATAGAGAGCTATCGTGTTCATGATTTTCTATGGATGTTTGCTCATGGAGAATTGATGCTTTTATGCATATTTGATGATTTTATTATGGATTATCTTTTTTGATTTTGAGATTTCTGATTCCATGAGCATTAGGGTAGGATATCTGCATGTAGTGATGGGAAGTGGCTTGCAATGGGGGTCAGGGCCCTAAGAGGTTGCTAGGGTAACTCATTGTAAGTTGGATTAATAAGTGATAACATTCACACCTAATACTAACTGAATGAACCTAAAAAGATAAGTGTTTTGTTCTCGCCCATGCCTTGAGTGCTTATACAGGCTAGGATGGGAGTAGTGAGAACGCATGGTTGCGACCTTGCATTCCGTAGTATGCCTCGTCAGTATCAGAGGATACTAGTGGCCGCATGAGATCAGTATGGACCCATGGAGTTTAGCTAACTGCTAGGGTAACTTGTACGTGATAATTGCAATGACACTTTCCGACTTGCATAGTGGGTTCCTACATGTCATTGTGTGCCTCTGGAGATTAGATGTCGGATTTTGCATTTGGAACCTTTGAGTTAGTATACTTTTAGGATTCCTGGACTTATAGAGATTTGTGCTATGTGGTTTTGATAGCCTATTTGGGACTTGAGATTATCTCCTCAGCACGGTGGGAGTGGACCACTTAGGTACCACGCAGTCGAGTGGTAGTGTATTTTCCACTCTTATCATTTGAGATTCATTGAGACATCATGGCTGATGCATCCTTCATGATGGTGGAAATGTATCCTTTTCATTAATGATTAGCATATGTTAGATGTTGTTATCTTATGTTATATTACTTTCTACATATGATGTTGTTAGGAGTGACATTCCTACTATGTTTATACCGATGATCTCTTCGGTGATTTGGGATGTTACGCATGGAGGGATGGCTAGGATCCACGATGGTCTAATGATGCTATTAATGGTTGGGAGGAACCATGCACTTAGTTTATTATGTTTGATCTTTATGATGAATGTATATGAATTCTATGATGATGTATCATGTGTATCATGTGATTATCTCTACTTTGATGTATCATGGATTAGAATAGGATGATGTACTTTATTTTATGTATGTATATTCTTTTGAGCTTGTCATACCCTGTGACATGTACAGTGGATGATTGAGTATTTGAAATGTAATGTATAAACATTGGACTTATCATTATTATTTCATGTGGATGTTGTACTAGATGGATTCATGTATGTAATTCAACATTAAGGGATCTTTAAAGAATGTAATCTGGTTATATATGTTATGTTTACTTTCAGATGGACATTACTATTGCTTCTGATACTGTGCATAAGTTATATGTGGTATTTACTTTCATAAAAAAAAAAATGCTACCAAATTTAGTGAAAAATTCTAGGTTAATTCTTTGGATCCCTTGGCGGGGCATTACATTTGGTATCAGAGCCCGAGTTTCTACATTGGGAGCTTTGGGTATTTTGGAACAACTGAAACTTTGAACTATTAAGTGTATTTGTTCAACTTGAAACTAGGTGAACTGAAATAGAACTTGAACTGTTACTTGAATATTTTTCATACTTCAACACTTAGTTTCAAAACTGAAAGTTTACTTAAACCCTAAACATAGAATTGAACTTAGTCTATTGCAACATGTGATTGTAATAGTACCTTGTGTTGTTGTAGGATGGTATCTGGGACTAGGTCTTCTGTTAGAGGTCGTGGTAGAGACTGAGGTAGAGGTCGTGGTCATGGCAGAGATATCAGTGTCCATGAGTCTGCCCATGAGGGATCGGCTCATGTAGAGAGCAGGGAAGAGCACTCTAGTAGGCAGTAGGAAGAGAGCCATAGAGAGGACCAAGCTGAGTCTGAAGAGGTCAATTTGAGATAGATGATGCAGACTATTCTAGAATGTCTACGTCCTGTTCAAGAACAGCCTAAAGTGCATCAGACAGAACAAGAGCATAGGCCCAGATCTTGAAGTCCTCGGAAGGATCGTCAGAGGTCCATTGTGTCCACTCAGATGAAGGATATTTCAAGATCCAAGGTTAAGTCTTTCAATGGGAAAGGTTCTGGTTATGTGGCCGAGCAGTGGCTTATTTCCCTCAACAGGATTTTGCCATGCAGGAGTTTGACAACAATGTTAAGGCAAGGTTTGCGATCACTAATCTAGAGAATTTTGGGGCCACTTGGTGGACAATAGAGGAGAAGAAGTTGGGTATCAATATGAGCAGTGTTACATGGGAGTTATTCCTAGAGAGTTTTCATGAACGATTCCTACCAGAGGAATAGAAACAGCAAAGGGCTGATGAATTTCATAATCTTAGATAGTACACTTTTTCATTGATCGAGTATGAGCGTACGTTTTATGAGCTCATGTCTTTTTCAAGATTCAGTGAAAATTCAGCTCAGTTGACACAACACTTTATTAGGGGTTTGAATAACCGTATAATTGGGGGTGTCAAGGTATTTGAGCCAAAAACCCTCAAGGATGCAGTACATCGAGCAATCCTTGTTGAGAAAAGTGTCAACCTTGGTCAAGGCGGTTTTGTAGGAGCGCCAACAACACCAGGATCTAAAGGAAACTACAATTCAGGTGGTAACAAGAAGTTTTCTTTCTCTAAGGGGAAACAATATCAACAATAGTCTTAGCAGGCATAGCAACAGAAGGGGTCTAATTCTTAGGTTCAAGGTGGTGGCAAAGGTTCTAACACCAAGAACAACCGCAATGCTCAACACAAAAGATAGAATCAGTCCAATCAGCCAACTCAGAGTAGCCAGTCTTTTGTTAGCAGGAATAGTCGTCAGCAATCAAATGTACCACCTATGGGTAGAGGATCTCGCAAAAATACAGAATGTTTTTCTTTGGTCAGATTGGACATTATGCAGCTCAGTGTCCACAGCAAGCACCTTAGTTTCCAAGACCTAGACCTACCGTTTCAGAGCCTACAGTTGGTGATGCAAGTAGAGCTCATAGAGTCTTTACAACAGTTGATCAACGTTAGGCAGATCATCAGAGAATAGTGGTTGAGACCACAGGTGCTATTAGAGGTATATCTCTTTCAGTATTGTTCGATTTAGGAGCTACAGATTCATTTATTTCACCATCTATAGTTTCTAAGTGTAAGCTGGATGTAGTGAAGCAAGATCGTGGTTGGCAAGTGGAACTAGCCTCAGGCATTAAGGTCTCTATAGATTCTGTAGTTCATAAGTGCAAGCTTAGCTTAGGAAGCTTTGATACTGCAGTGGATCTTCGAGTCATACCCCTTGGTTCCTATGATTTGCAGATAGTTGGGATACCGAGGCCTATATCTCTACGGATGATTTCTGCTATGCAATTGAAGTGAAGTTTTCGTAAGGGATGTCAGATATTTGTTGTTATGGTAAATGATCTTGATGAGGAAGATTCCATGAGGAAGACTTTGGATCACCCGATTTTGCAGGAGTACACAGATGTTTTCCAAGTGAAATTCCAGGCATGCCTCCAAAGAGGGACATTAACTTTAGTATTGATCTGATTCCTAGAGCGGAGCCTATCTCTAAAGCTCCTTATCGTATGACTACTTAGGAATTGGGTGAGCTACGTCTTTAGCTAGAGGAACTTCTGGCCAAAGGGAGCATTCGACCTAGCGTATCACCTTGGGGAGCTCCAGTGCTCTTTGTGAAAAAGAAAGACAATTCTTTGCACCTTTGTATTGACTACAAACAGTTGAATAAGGTGACTATTAAGAACAAGTATCCTTTACCTAGGATTGATGACTTATTCGATCAGATCAAGGGAGCTATAGTATTCTCCAAGATTGATCTTAAATTAGGATACCACCAGCTTCCCATTAAGGAAGCAGATATTCACAAGATCACTTTTCGAATGCGCTATGGGCATTATGAGTTCACAGTGGTACCATTTGGATTGACTAATGCTCCATCGATTTTCATGAGTTTGATGAATGGTGTGTTTCAATCTTATCTGGACAGGTTTGTACTCTTGTTTCTTGATGACATATTGATATATTCTAAGACTCAGAAAGAGCATGAGGAACACTTGCGGTTGGTATTGCAATGTTTGAGAGACAATCAGCTTTATGCCAATGCAGCTAAGTGTGAATTCTTCAAGTCGGAGATTCAGTATTTAGGGCATGTTATTTCAGGTGATGGTATTTTAGTGGATCCTGCAAAGATTCAGGCGATAATAGATTGGTCTACACCGACTAATGTGTCAAAGATTCGTAGTTTCATGGGTTTAGCCGGTTATTTTGTAGATTTGTCCAGAACTTCTCTAGGATAGCACATCCTATCACTTCTCTTCAGAGGAAAGGAAAGAAGTTTGTATAGACAAAGAAATGTGAGGAAGCTTTTCAGAAGCTCAAGGAGCTTTTGACTAGTGCACTGATTCTAGTTGTTCCTGATCCAGAAGGTGATTTCATGGTGTGTACAGATGCTTCTCTTGAAGGGATTGGGGTAGTGTTGATGCAGAATGGACGGGTGATTGCGTATGAATCACGCAAGCTCAAGGATCATGAGTTAAATTACCCTATGCATGGTCTTGAGTTAGCAGCAATAGTTCATGCTTTGACAAGATGGAGACATTTCTTGTTGGGGCACAGATTTGAGCTACATAGCGATCATCGTAGTCTTCAGTACATTTTCACTCAACCTAATTTAAATGCTTGCCAGAGGCGATGGATGGAGTTTCTATGCGAGTATGATTTTGAGGTTAAGTACATTCAAGGTAAGGAGAATGTGGTGGCAGATGCTTTGAGTCGCAGGAGACATGTGGTATCATCGATGATTCTTAGAGTGGATTTGAGGAGTCGGATTCTTCAGGCACTTCCTACAGATTCTTGGTATCAGGAAGTGTGCAGAGACATTGATTCAGGAAGATCTCTGGAAGGTAAGTTTGCAGGTTACGTTCAAGAGTCAGATGGTCTTTTGAGACATTTGGGGAGGATTTATGTGCCATTTTTGGATGAGCTTCGCACCTTGATACTAGCAGAAGCCCATCGTACACCTTACTCAGCACATCCAGGTGTCAAGAAGATGCATGCTGATTTGAAACGTTTGTTCTTTTGGTTTGGGATGAAGCGAGATATTGCTGATTTTGTGGCTAGGTGCCTTGAGTGCCAGAGAGTTAAGGCAGAACATCAACACCTGGCTGGACTTTTGCAGCCTAATATCATTCCTTCTTGGAAGTGGATATCATCTCCATGGATTTTATAGTAGGATTACCTATGACAGTTCGGTGTCATATGATGCTATCATGGTTACCATTGATCGGTTAACTAAGGTGGTGCATTTCTCACCGATTAGGTCTTCCTACACAACAGTTTCTATAGCTAATGTCTTTATGCGTGACATTGTGAGATTACATGGTATTCCTAGAAAGATCATTTCTGACAGGGATCCTGTATTCACATCTGCATTTTGGACATCGCTGCAGCATGAGCTTGGAACACAGTTAAACTTCAGTTCGACATATCATCCAGAGACTGATGGTTAGACATAGAGGGTGAATCAAGCTTTGGAGGATATGTTACGGATGTATGTGATGGATAGGCAGACACATTGGGAGGACTATCTCTACCTAGTGGAGTTTGCTTACAACAACAAGTATCATAGTTCTATTGGCATGGCACCATATCAGGCATTATACAGACGTCCTTGTCATACACCATTGAGTTGGGATAGTCTTGACGATCGCATCCTATTGGTTCCTAAGATGCTTCGTGCTATGGAGCAATAGGTAGTGTGTATTCGTGAGCACTTGACTATGGCACAGGATAGGCAGAAGAAATATGCCGATGCTCATAGGACTGATGAGCAGTTTGCTGTGGGTGATAAGGTTTTCTTGAGAGTGCGACCGCGAAAGAGTCTGATCCGATATGGAAAGGGTTCTAAGCTAGCACCTCACTTTGTGGGACCATTCAAGATTTTGGAGAGGATTGGCCCGATTGCTTACCGCCTTGCTCTACTGCCCAGCCTAGCTCGCATTCATGATGTTTTCTATGTTTCAGTACTTCGGCAGTATATTCCTGATATTGTACATATTTTTGATTGGAATGTGTTGCAGGTAGAGGACGGGTAGCTAGCTTTGGAGCCAGTTCATATTCTAGAGTAGAGGGGGTTGACCCTCAAGGGTCGAACCATCGAGCAGGTAAGGGTCCAATGGGACCCTACTGACGATTCTTTAGCTACATGGGAGGATGCAACTAGATTGAGGGAGTTATATCCCTACCTGTTTGTCGGCTTCCAAGAGTAAGCCTAACCCAAGGGGGGGTGGATGTAGTGCCTACCCTCGTTCACATCTTTTCTAGACTTATTGTTGCTATTATTATCAGACTTTGATGGACTAGTATTATGTTGATGGATTAGTGGTATTGTTTTGAGACTATCAGACATTGTGTTATGGATTCAATGGTTATATGATGAGATCATTTAGACTTTACATTTCATGCATACATGATGATCATTATATTTTTTTCAACTATTGTTGATGATTAGTTGGATGGTTATTATCTTCTGTGTTTTATTATGGATACTTACCCTATACTTCCATGTGTATGGTGTGTGTGTTTTCTTATTGTATGGCGTTTCTGATGTGGTTAAGGAAGGGAGTCGTAGTCACTTGCATAGTCGAGATCTACACGATGCACCACTTCCTGCCATTTTCTGTTTAGCTTAGCATTATATATATTGTATGTACATGCATGATTTTTCTGCAGGTTGCAGGTACCGGGTATCGACTTCTCTGAATTGCCAGGATGAGCGTACCCTATTATACTATCTCAATGATAAGAGAAGGGAGATAAATTCTCAAGTCCAAATCCCAAACCTTTAAGCCAATCGCCCTAGTAAGGTAGGACAAGTATCTGGATATTTTACCCACCGAATGTGTCAAATGACATAATTCGTGATTTTTATCCCTTTAGACTGATTTTGAGTGATTTTCTCTATGATGGGTTTTCATATTTTATCTTGGAGGTCTATGGTAAATTTTCTATTAATTAAGTCTTAATAAATAGATTTAATTAATAAATTAATTATTTGAGAAAATTAATATAAAATATCATGTTATTTGATATTTTGATTAATTAAATGAGAAATAATTGAGGAAAAAGAAAATAAATAAAAGAAAATTAGAAAATTAAAATTAATAATAATAATAAAATAATAATAAAGTAATAAATAATAATAATAATAAAAGTTATAAAAATTAAAATAAAAGTCATAAAGATTTAAATAGAAATTATATAAAAAGTAAATTGGAGTTATAAGCTTGCATGGGAATTAACGCACTTTTCTATTTCTCATGTGTCAGCAACACGGAGGTTAGTGTATCAATTAAGCACATAGTGTCTACAACCTTATGATCCATCTATAAGGTTGGAAAAGACCCATGCTTAGATGGTGACACCTTCTAGCTATTTCTAGAGGCATTCTAGATGTTTCCTGAGAGCTCCTTATATTCAGGCATTCTTAGAAGCCTAGATATAGCAGTTGGAGTGCAAATTGGAGCATTGGAAGACTCGAGAACTCTGAAGAAGGGAGGAGCTTGCTTTGCGGGTTTTCTAAGGAAGAGCGATTTAGCATCAAAATATGGGTAGATTCTTGTGATTTTACTTATGCTATTTCCGCATCATGCATTCCCTGTCTTCTTCGTGTCTTCCATATGTCTTTTGAGGAATTTCATAATTTATTGTGCATTCTCAATATGGGTAGTTAAAATTTATTTGAGGATCTTTATATGGATAGATCTGAAAAGAATACGTGGCTAGGGTTGAATTGTAGCAAGATTCAGTAGAAAATTATTGAGAAAATTTAGAGAGTAAATATTTATAGGAAACTCATAAAATTATATATATTCTTTGTGAAAAAATATATATATATATATATAAAATTCAGATCTGCATTTTCGCATATAAATATATACTGTCTAAAATTCTGCATATATTTACACACACACACACACACACACACACATATGCATATATATATATATATATATATATATATAATTAATTGGAAGTCGAGCGAATTATCGCAGTAAATACTCATTTAAACGCATTGCGATTTGCAATTTCATTTTGGGAAAATGTTATTAAAAACGTTGTATCAAAAAATGTATTCATTATGATGTTGGGCGGGCGAGTATTCCATACCCCACCCACCGCAGGCCTGTGAGATCGCAAGGTACCTGCGGTGCGGTTGCATTGGTGGCCCGTGCGATTTTAATAAATCGCATTATGATTAAGTTTGGTTTTAAATTATAAAAAGTTTTACTTGAAATGTTATTTCATATGATATTTGAATATGAATTTCAATTTTGATTTTAATGTTGCATTGTTATTAATTATTAAATGTAATTATATATATATATAATTAATTTATAAATAATTATTATATTTAAAAGATTGAATTAATGGGTTATGTTTTTAAAAAGATCATTGATTTAAAATATGAATTTATCAATTATTAATAAATGAAGAGATATTAATAATTAACTTAATTAAATTTAGTTTAATTAAGATTAATTATTAAAACGTGTTATGAGTCAAAGTTTTGAAATACGCAAATTCTGTTGATAATATTGAATTCATTGGAAATGTCATTTTCAAACAAAGTATACATAAACAAAATATTATTAGATCAATTAGAAAATTGAGTCTAGTGGTTTTGGGGAGAAACTTTTATCTATCAAACAAATACATGGGTTAGGTAAAACATGAAATTTCTCCACTTCATATCTAGATTGGAAAACGTAAACTGAAACCTCCACATTTAAATTCAAATTTGAAATTTAGCAAAACCAAAACATGTGTTTGCATTGTGTATTCTTTATGCTATTGTTTTGGGTTTTGGGTTGACTAGTGTTGACCAGTATAGGACGTCTACTAGAGGCTTGGGAGCTATGTGATTGTGATGTCATGATGATGTTTTAATCTCGATCTTTATAAACCCAACCATGGTTATGTGATGGAATGCTCTATGTATTGTTCGTAATTACTGATTGTTATAGTTGAGATTCTTATGTATGAGATACTTGACTTAACCATTATTTTTGGTCATCGATCAGTTAACCTTGGTTATTTTCTAGTCGCCATGATGGGACTAAAATGTAGATTTATTCTTGATGATGTCATGATGTGACATGTTTGACTCAACCATTTTTGGAGTCTTCGATCAGCATGATTGAGATATATATTTTGGTTATTGAGAACCATTGGATACTTTGATTATCGGTGATACTTCAGTTGTCAATAGAGAGCTATCGTGTTCATGATTTTCTATGGATGTTTGCTCATGGAGAATTGATGCTTTTATGCATATTTGATGATTTTATTATGGATTATCTTTTGTGATTTTGAGATTTATGATTCCATGAGCATTAGGGTAGGATATTTTCATGTAGTGACGGGAAGTGGCTTGCAATGGGGCCCGGGGCCCTAAGAGGCTGCCAGGGTAACTCATTGTAAGTTGGATTAATAAGTGATAACATTCACACCTAATACTAACTGAATGAACCTAAAAAGATAAGTGTTTTGTTCTTGCCCATGCCTTGAGTGCTTATGTAGGCTAGGATGGGAGTAGTGAGAACGCATGGTTGCGACCTTGCATTCTGTAGTATGCCTTGTTAGTATGAGAGGATACTAGTGGCCGCATGAGATCAGTATGGACCCGTGGAGTTTAGCTAACTGCTAGGGTAACTTGTACGTGATAATTGCGATGACACTTTCTCGCTTGCATAGTAGGTTCCTACATGTCATTGTGTGCCTCTAGAGATTAGATGTTGAATTTTGCGTTTGGAAGCTTTGAATTAGTATACTTTTAGGATTCTTGGACTTATAGAGATTTGTGCTATGTGATTTTGATAGCCTGTTTGGGACTTGAGATTATCTCCTCAACACAATGGGAGTGGACCACTTAGGTACCACGCGGTCGGGTGGTAGTGTATTTTCCACTCTTATCATTTGAGATTCATTGAGACATCGTGGCTGATGCGTCCTTCATGATGGTGGAAATGTATCCTTTTCATTGATGATTAGCATATGTTAGATGTTGTTATCTTATGTTAGATTACTTTCTACATATGATGTTGTTAGGAGTGACATTCCTACTATGTTTATACCGATGATATCTTTGGTGATTTGGGATGTTACGCACGGAGGGATGGCTAGGATCCACGATGGTCTAATGATGCTATTAACGGTTGGGAGGAACTGTGCACTTAGTTTATTATGTTTGATCTTTATGATGAATGTATATGACTTCTATGATGATGTATCATGTGTATCATGTGATTATCTCTACTTTGATGTATCATGGATTAGAATAGGATGATGTACCTTATTTTATGTATGTATATTCTTTTGAGCTTGTCATACCCTGTGACATGTATAGTGGATGATTGAGTATTTGAAATGTAATGTATAAACATTGGACTTATCATTATTATTTCATGTGGATGTTGTACTAGATGGATTCATGTATGTAATTCAACATTAAGGGATCTTTAAAGAATGTAATATGATTATATATGTTATGTTTACTTTCAGATGGACATTACTATTGCTTCCGTTATTGTGCATAAGTTATACGTGGTATTTACTTTCATGAAAAAAAAAATGTTACCAAATTTAGTGAAAAATTCTAGGTTAATTCTTTGGATCCCTTGGCGGGGCATTACAAGAGACTATGGTTTATGGTACAAAATAGGAGGAAATTTGGACTTAATAGTATTCATAGATATTGATTGGATAGGAAGTATTGATGACAGAAAACGCACTAGTGGTGGAGCATTCTTTCTTGGTAAAAGACTAGTGAAGAAACATAATTGTATCTCTTAGCCCATAGTAGAGGCAAAATATGTGGTAGTAGCAGTCAATTGTTCTAATATTGTTTGGTTCAAATAACTGTTGGTAGGTATGAAGATAGAGATCAAGGATCTAGTAGTCATATAATATGATAACACCAGTGTAATCAATATATCAAAGAATCCAGTGATACATACCAAAACAAAGCACGTTGATATAAAATATCATTTCTTGAGAGAATTGGTACAAGATAAAGAAGCCAGATTTGAATATGTAAATACTAAAGAACAAATTGTAAACATATTCACCAAGCTATTACTTAAGGATACATTTTTGTATCTAAGAAATAAGCTAGGGGTCATTCCCCTATCTGAAGCTCACTAAATGAAGTTTAGTGATGCATCAATTAGAGCATGTTGAAGATCAATCAGTTGATGTAGTATTGACAAAGACATATTGAAATGAATTAGTACTTTAGGTACATTGATATTCACTGATTATTGTATTTGGCATGAGATGTCAAAGAGGGAGAAGTTGGCTATCATATTTCATAGAAATTTTGCAAACAGAAAGAGAAAGAGATGTCAAAGAGAGAGAATGAACTTGGTCTGATATCAAAGGTAGAATTTTCTATCACAAGAAGTTGTAGCAGACAAAAGTTTTCTGATAGAGGGAGAAATTGTAGACATAAAGAGTTCACACTGATAGAGGGAGTTCTCATGGATGAGAATCACAATGAAATTAAGGATAATTCCTTACTTTATTCTTGCTCTAAAAATTTCATTGTATTATGACATGTTGTGTTGCCATCAATGCCAAAGAGGGAGATTGTTGAAACAATTGATTAATTGTGTATTGTCTTTTATGTTACGCAAAATTTTATATGATCACTAGTTAGTATATACTGAGCTCACTTGGGCATTGAAGATAGTTTTCTATGTCTATTGAGCATTTCAAAGTTTTCCTAGTTTAGAAGACAGTATCTACCAAGTTCACTCAAGCGTCAAAGAAAAGGCTTGCAGAAGTTGAGTGTTAACCAAGCTCACTGGGTTAATGAGGAAAATTATGGATGAAACTAGAGTTATCTGAGATCACTTAGTTACAAAAGGAAAATTGCAAATATACAGTGTTAACTGAGTACACTTGGTTAACAAAGGAAAATGGTTTCAAAGTTAGTTTCTACCAAGCACGGTCGACTGACGAAGACTTTCTTGTTTTGGCATATTAAGTTCAATTGAATTGTTTGTTGGTTCTAGCCGATATAGGAGATGAATATTAATTATTCTAAGTTATATTCTAGTCGACTTGACAATATGAAAGATATAAATATAAGGTCAAGTTGAGAATTAGAAAGTGTGAATGCATGGAAGATAATTGAAGATTTAATGGTGCTAAGAGGAAGTGAATCAGAAGGATAAGCAAAATATCCTTGAGAAGCTAAAAAGATACATTCAATAAAAAATGATCAAGTATACAAGCTACAATTGAGATCTATAATCAAAAATTTAGTTGCATCCAAAATTAGGTTATCTCATTGTTACTTTCTAACCATTGTAGTAGTGATCTAAATCTCTTAATAGAGTTGGCTTAACAACTATTTTGTAAATCCTCTAACAAGGTGGCATTTCTATTAAATTGTTTAAAGACCTCTAACAAGGCCACTGCTAATACGATGATTAAATCCTCTAATAGGGTCACACCTAATAGTGTGTTTTGTAACTTTTAATAGGGCTAGATCCTAACATGGCTCACTTCAGAAGAGTGAAAATCAGTAACTAGTTGCAATTGATAATTTTTCTCAAATTGGGTTTCCACATTAAATCTTGGTGTCAAATGTGTTCATGTTATTTCTCTTATGTGTTTGAAACTAAGTTAAAGTAATAGTAATCATAGATTATATCTTAAGATTTTTCATATTAAAAGTTTGCCAAGCATTTTCAGTTTTTACCGAGTTACAACATTTTTTGTGTGTTTATCGAGCATCAACAAAGTTCAGTTTTTAGAGTTTATTTTGTACTAACATCTAAGGGATCTGAGATTTATTTTAGAAGTAACTGATACACCCCTCCCCTCTTAGTTACTTCTCTTATATTTCCAATAGTTTCAAGTCCCTTAAGGAATGATTGCAAAAAAGAGATGACATTTCTAAATATATGCTTATTTATTTTCCACCATATAGGCCATAATACATATAGGCAAAAAAGGAGAAAGTAGGTAGATTCAACCAATATTGAAAAAGGTCTCAAATAGTATTGGGAAGAGACATTAATAGCTATAAATTATTCATAATGAAATACCAATATTATTGAGAAAACTCATATCTTAAGAATAGATGATCAATTGATTCATAATTAGACTAGAACCAAACATAATGAAAGGAATGAGAAATATTTAGGTTTTCTAATTTATCATTTGTTGGAATTTGTTATTTTAGAGCTCTACATGAAAAAAATTTGCTTCAGGCAACACCAAATCAATCCAACAAAAAGAAAATGCTCTATGTTTGACTCTTTGCACATCCATATTACACATGATGTTATACCCTAATTTAATCAAATACCTATAGTTTTTCACAAGAGCCAATATCAAAGTATTGTGTTGATTAGAAATGTGGACTTTTCTATTGACTAGGATATTTATAAGGAAAATTGTGATGCTTCAATAAGGGAAGCTCAATAGGATCTTTCGAAATGGACTTACTAGAGAAGATTTCAACTATAGTGACATAATCTACTATATCACAACCCCAATGATCCTTCACAAACTTGATAACATCTTACACAGATTTTTTCATGGAAATTTCAAGTTACATACTATGTTATAACCTCAGGGATATGGTTCGTTAGTAATATTAAATATAGAAATATAGTTGATATTGGGATGTCAATAATAAACCTAATTTAGTATTTTTCATGATTCAATTTGGTTTACTAATAGGGTTAGGGTTTAATTAGTTTTTAAACTTAATTTTACAGTTTAATTTATTTGGTGTTTGTTTTATACTTTAATTTTCTATACTATTATATTAGATGTAGGCTTAGGGTTCAATTATATGTTCCAGGTGGTTTATTATTTTTCTAGATTTATAATGGTTAAATTAAGTTGACATATAATAAGGGTCAGGGTTAAAATTTGATTACTCTTTTATAAAGATTATAGTTTAATTGATGTTTTGGTTAGGGATCATGTTTTGATTGTATGTCCTTGACCAATATGTGAAGAAGTAAAATATGAAAACACATATTGGTGGAATGTTTAATAGATATGGCCCGGTAAAAAATAATTTATATTTATCTTCACTATTCTATCCTCCTATCTATATCTCTCAGATTCTACTTGATCTTCTATTTGCCTCCCTTCATCACCTCTCTTCTATCCCTCTACCATGTCATCTACTCTCCTCCACTCTCTATTTATATTTATCTCCCTTTCTATTTATCCCTATCCTCCTACCTATCCCTTTGCATTTATCTCATTTTTGTGTTTTCTTCAAATGTATTTCTATTTCTATCTCTATTTCTCATTGTTTGTTTCATCACCTCTCTATCTCTTTACCCCTCCATACATGTTGAGTCTCCTCATACTTCTATATATATCTATTAATCCATCTCATTATCTATATCTCCATTTTCTATTTCCATTATATATTTATCTCCATCGTTCTCTATATATTAGGTTTTAGTTTAGGGTTCAATTTGCTTTAGTGCTCCAATAGGCCTAGTATCAGGGTTAAATTTGTTTTAGTAGAAAGTTGGAATAAAATTTGGGTAGAGATTAGTATTTATTTTGGTTTCATGCTCAATTAGGTTTATAATTGCGGTTTATCTTACTTTAAGTTTATGATCATAAGTCAAATTAGTTTACTTTTAGGGTTTATTTTTGTTTATTGTTAGGGAACTAAGTTTTGAGTTTTTTAGTGTTATAGATAGGGTTTAATTTGGTTGGGTAATTACATTTATTTTACTTACTATCAAGTTTAATATATAATTTAGTTTATTTTTGGTATGAAGATTAATAATTTGTTTGAAGGCTATAATTGTTGTGATGTGGAACCTAATTAGACTTAGAGGTTTATTTGTCGCAATTTCCTTCCAGATTATTTCTACAGGGGTTTGAGGCCAACACCCCCAAGATGGGTTCAAGGGACACACCCCTACGGGGTCTTGGGATAGCACCCCAAGTGCGCTCCCTGTCACAGTACAGGGTGGGGTCGAGGGGTAACGCCCCCGCGGGGGTTTTTGTGGGGTAGTGCCCCCAAAGCCAAAAATGATCTTTTATTGTAAAAGGCATTGACTACTATTTTTTCTATTATTCTAGCCCTAATTTTGTAAGCAACAAAAAAATTGTATAAAAAGGCTTAGGGTTAGGGATTTTCATAATGTGTGATGTGAAAATTGGTTCTTGTGGTAGTATTGAGCCACAGGGGATTCTGAATTGTAATCAGGTTGTAATCACTAGATCATAATAATATTGGACATTTTGTTGGTGGACATAGCCCAGGGATTGGGTGAACCATGTTAAATATTGGTATCTTGTGTTCTTTTTTATGCGATCTACTATTTTCTGGTATTGGTTATATTTGCATGTAACTATTATTTCTATCTGAGGTTAATCCTAACAAGTGGTATCACAACTACATGATCATTGAAATATCCCAAATGGATATTTTCTCTGTTGCTTCTATAATATTTAATTATATAAATTATATTTTCTTGTAGATTTTTCTTTGATCTTATAGAGCTGGACAGAAGTTGCAAAAGAATGTTGTTTCTTTTTGTATTTTTTAGAATATAGGTATTTCAATGAATAAATAATAGTAACTAATAAAATAGAAGTGATAGAAATCATATGCAACAATACATACTACTCTGGAAATGATTCTAAAATTGTATCAACAGAGTCTGATTTATTTTAGAATAGTACCAAAATAGATGTACTTCAAACAAGGTTGACACTAGCTGAAGATGGGAACCAGCTACAACCAAACAAGTTCAAATGATAGAGCCCAAGCTGCTACAATAAAACAACTCTAGTCTATTACAAATAAACACTCCAAAATTCCTCCTATAAGTTGCTATAAGGAAAAGCTAGGCTAAACCAAAGTGGTCGCCTTCCCAATAAATCCACTACCTTCAAAGTGTGAATGCAATACTAGATATTGATCCTCTACCATGATCAAACTGTATGCATAAGAACCTTCAAATCTGATCTTGTTGAGGGCTATGTCCCAACAAATCTGCTCTCAACACTAAGGTTTGCGTCCTAGGTGAGGAATGCTCTTCCAGAGCAATGACATCCAAAATAGGTTGAAAAAATGATAAAGATACTCACCTTTAGGTTGCCTTCTCCTTATATCCCCTCTCGAAACAAATTCAAACCCTAAAAGAACCCTAAAGTGGGTTTCATTTGAACTTTATAATATAGCATTATTTTCCCAATAAAGGCATCCAAATATAAGGAAATCATTACTTTATTAATGAAAAATAGGTACTAGTGTCAAATAAGTCCTAGCAAGTGATAATCAAATACTAGAGACTAAGCTCTTTCCAACAAGCTATCACACATAGGCAAATCAATCCAAATGGAGCTAGAAAACTCCTTATTACTCCAAAATGGCTAAACACTTAGCCTTATTTAAATTATTAAAATGCTAATTTAGGAGAATATTAAAATATATTAAAATATTTCCCAAGTAGCCAAGAAACAACCCAAACACCTCTAAAACATGAAATTGAGTTTGTCACTTGCCTATGACTAATGTAAGACAACCTGGGCTAATTGGAAGTCACACTCTCAAATCTAGGGATACTCCTAAAAAGTAGAGAACACACCCAAATCTCCTAAAATATAGACCAGGGAGTGATCTTATAGAACCTCAACTCTAGAAATGTCACCACCTCCTAAAAGGTAGGAATCTCCTCCTACAATCAAGGAACTACCTCCTAAAATCAAGGAATTGCTCTCAACTAATCTACTACTACATGTAATACCAAATTTAGACGCTGAAAACCATGACTAGGTGCTTAATCACCACTACCAACCTACGAGACTCCATAATAGGCTAACTCTCATGTCACTGCTAGATAGAGCTAAAGAGGGGACATGATAGTCGTCATTTTTTTTAAAGCCAGACTGTTGCCATTTTTTTTGGTGATCCTTTGCAAGAAGGTCTCATGATTGAGTGGGAGCTATGGTAGACAAGGGTAAGCTAAAGGTGGAGAAGTTTAATGGGTAGAACTTTGAGTTATGGAAGATGCAAATAGAAGACTATCTTTATTAGAAGGACTTATGGAAGCTATTGAAAGGAAAATCCAAGAAATAAGGAACTATGTCAAATGAGGACTAGGAGATTTTAGATAGAAAGGCACTTGGAAGAATTTGATTATGCTTGGCAACATCACTGACATTTAACATTAGAAAAGTGAAGACAATGAAAGAGTTGATGGAAACCCTAGTGAAATTGTATGAGAAGCGCTCCGCTTCAAATAAGGTATTTCTCATGAAATGTTTATTTAATATGAAAATGATAGAAGCTGGATCTACTGCAGATCATTTAAATAAGTTTAATATTGTTACTAGTCAGTTATCTTCTGTGGGTATTAATTTTGATGAAGAAATTAGGGCTCTCTTGATTTTGTGTTCTTTGCCCGAAAGTTGGAATGGCTTGGTAATTGTTGTGAGTAATTTTATTTCTGGATCTAATACCCTAAAATTTGATGATGTGATCGGTGTTATTTTGAGTGAGGAAAATCATAGGAAATCCTTAGGTGGATCTATATTAGGAAGTGCTTTGAATGCACACAGTAGAGGTAGAATGATTGAGAGAGGAAATAATTCTAGAAATCATTGAAAATCAAGAGGAAAGTCAAAGGGGAAGAGGTCTCAATCTAGAGGATTGAGAGATTGCTAGTATTGTGGTAAAACAAGGCATCAAAAGAAAGATTGTTGGACTCAAAAGAACAATGAAGGAGATAAACCAAAAGGGAACAAGGTGGCAGATGTGGTAAGTAACAAATCCAAAGAGGATGCTTTGCTTCTGTCTTTAGAAAGTGTTAATGATTCATGGGTTTTAGATTTTGATGCTTCATTTCATGCTAGACCTCATAGAGGTGATTTTATTGATTATGTCCAAGGGGATTTTTGGCTTATTTATTTGGTGGATAATGAACCCTTTCATATTGTTAGAAAGGGAAAAGTTAAATTAAGTTGTAGAATGGGAATCATTGGGAACTATATGAGGTAAGACATGTTCCAAGGTTGAGTAGGAATTCCACACTTAACAGACTAAAAGAACAACAAAGTCTAGGGTGGTTTAATATTCCTGTGGGAGCTACAAGTTTAGTAGTGCTATTATCAGTCTTCAAGTGGAAGGTTATTACTATGGAGTCTCATCAGTCTCCAAGTGGGATATTGTTGTCATGTGGAGCCTAATAAAACTCAAAGGTTTATTTGGTGTGGTTTCCTTCCAGATTATTTCTACAAAGATTTGGGGGTAGTTCCCCTGTGAGGTCTTGGGGTCGAGGGGCAATGCTCGCGCAGGGGTTTTTGGGGGCAATGCAAAGCCAGAAATGACCTTATATTGTAAAAAATTTTGGCTACTATTTTTCTATTATTCTAGCCATAATTTTTTAAGTGACAAAAAGATTGTATAAAAAGGCTTAGGGTTAGGGATTTTCATAATGTGTGATGCGAAAATTGGTTCTTGTGGCGGTATTGAGCTGTAAGAGACTACAAATTGTAATCATGTTATAATCACTGGATCATAATAATATTGGACTTGCTATTGGTGGATGTAGCCCAAGGATTAGGTGAACCACGTTAAATCTTGGTGTCTTGTGTTCTCTTTTATGCGATCTACTATTTTCTGGTATTGGTTATATTTGCATGTAACTGTTATTTCTGTTTGAGGTTAATCCTAACAATAATTACATTATGTTTGAAGTTTAGGTTGGTACTTATTCAATCTTATGGACTAAGGCTAGGGTTTAATTAGATTTCAAATAATGTTTTAAGAGGGTTAGAATTCAATTTGATTCTATATCATTGCCTCTCCTTACATCTCTTTCTTCACCCTCTATCATCCTAGTATTTTAGTATTATTGTTAGGCAACTAAATTTCAAGTTTTTAAGTATTAGGAGTGGCGTTTAATCTGGTTTATGGTTCAAATCTATTTTTTTTTACTATTAGGTCTAGAATTCACTTTTGTTTTTAGTTATATGATTAACATTTTTGTCCCAAATAATATAATTATATTAGGTTCAATGTTAAGATTGGTATTTAATTTAAGCTTGTGGAGAAGGTTTGGATTCAAAAGTATTTAAGGTTATGTTTTAATAGGTTTAGGATTTTTTTTGATTCTATGTACTATTGATTTGTTTAAATTAAAGGAATAACACAAATTTGACAATTATTATGTTTAATTTCTTTATTCTATGACTAGTCGTAGCATTAGGGTTCAATTTACTTTAGTATTCAAATATGATTCTTGTCAAGGTTCAATTTGTTCTAATGTAAGGCCAAGATAAAATTTGGGCTAGGAGTCATGTTAAATTTGGTTTAATATACAATTAGTTTTATGATTAGGTTTGAACTTTCTTTAGGAGGTTGATGTTACAATTCATTCCACTTTAGGTTTAGGGTTTATTTTTGATATTTTCAAGGAACTAAGTTTAAATTTTTTGAGGGTGGGGGATGGAGTTTCATTTAGTTTGGGGTTTGGATTTACCTTTGTCTACCATTAGGTTTTAGGATTTATTTATATTTATATTTATTTATAGGATTAATAATTTTTTTAAATAATTCTAATTACATTAGGTTCAAATTTAAGGTTGGTATTGATTTAATCTTATGGGGTGAGGTTCAAGTCCAATAATGTTCAAGGTTATGTTTTAAAAGGGTTTTATAATTGATAGGTTTTATTTCATCTACCATTTTATTAGGCATATGGTTAAGATTCAACTTACTTGAGCGTTCAAATAGGATTTGTGTCTTGGGGTTCAATTTGTTTTAGTGTAAGGTCATGGTAAAATTTGGATTAATATTTTTTTCTAAATATTATAATAATATTAGTTCAACATTAAGGTTTCCATTTGGTTTGGGTTTTGAATTTAGCTTCATCTACCATTAGGTTTAGGATTCATTTTAGTTTAGTTTAGTTCAAGGATTAATATTTCTTTCCAAATATTATAATGACATTGGGTTCAAAGCTAAGGTTGGTATTTATTTAAGTTGGTGGAGTGAGATTTGAAATGCAATAATGTTTAAGGTTATGTTTTAGAAGGGACTTGATATTATGTCCTATTTTCACAGAGTGCAACTATTTTTTAGCAAATAATAAGCTTCGAAAAAAGAGGGTGGTTGAACATAAGAAACCATTGCTTATTAAAAATAATGATTGGTCACTTCTTAGAATTATTTTCCTCCATTAGTTTCCCCTAAATTCTCCCTCCAAGTTTTTAGCTACAATTATTTTTTCCCAACTTTTTCATTCAAATTTTTACCAGAAGTTTAATTTGTGCATGCAAATAAATAAGTGAACTAGTTGGAGAGGCTACTTATTTTTCATAAAAAAATTTGTATTGACTTCTAAATAAAATAATCTTAGAAATTGCATGAGGACATACTATTAATTCTCCCATTTCTTTTCTTATTGCTCTCTCTTTTCATATCTCTCTCTTTCTCTATTGTCATTACCGTGTATTAAAAATCTAGATGAGGTCTTGGAGAGAGAAAGTGGATGACATAGACCTACTAAATTGTAGAGACAACAATGGGTGGTAATAGAGGTAAGTAGTGGATATAAAATCAGTTTTGTCCATGAGGCCTTTGAGGTCAAACTTATTGGTTGAAAATGCATAGGGGTGGGGAGTAAATGCGATTCTACATCAAGGGAAAAGTTTTAATATTAGCGTGGCCAAAATATTATATCAATATGTCAAATATATGATTAAAGTGAGGTATTGTGTTAGATAGCATATTTTTCAAAATGATATCATTTTATATGTTGTGCATTATAGGATCCAAATAGGTCCTGATAAAAAATCATGTCATAAAAATGAGGACACAATTGTTGAAGTGGGATATGAGGTACTCAAATTTTGATTTAAGAATAACTAGTTTGATATTGTGATGTCCACCTTTTCTCACAATTTTTTTAAAATTCACAATGCATTATCGAATGTCGATGTAAATTAATGCATTTTATTCATTATTTTAGATGGAGATTTGGAGAAAATGCAAATCTTGAGCATTTAAGTAGAAAAATAACAAGATATACACATGGACATAGACCTAAAACTATCAAACCATGTAAAAAATATTGGGTGGAAGAAGGCATGAAAATGTATCTTCTAGACATAATAATTGATTGCACTGAACAAAAGGTTGGTAATGACTACAATACATAGGATGAATACTTTGATAAAATTATTGTTTGTGGATGTTCTCTATATCATGGACATAAAAAAATCAAATGAGCAATTGCACAAAGATATTACATATTTGATGTGCTTCCAGTTGTTAGTATGCCTCCCATAATCACTTCAAATCCAGTATGAATTGTGATAAAAAAATACAAATCGATATAAATAACATGTATACTTTGTTGCCAAAGTATGTTGTAAACACTAAATACTCAATGCAAGACACATAAAAAATGGAAACTTAAAAAAATGATGGATCATCCTAGGGTTTCATAGGCACCCTAGTCTTGTCTACATAGATGGTTTTTGTCTAATATGGACTTTTACTCATAGGGAAGGAAGGGGTAATCAGGGATATCAGTGGAGGGAGTCAGATAGAACAAGAAATAAGATAGAACAAGAAATAAACAATCATAATGGTGGTGAGGATGAGAATCATAGGGATGGGAGGAACATAAAGTCAGAGGATAGGGAAATACTTTTGACTAGGCTAAATAATTTGGTGCATTATCAAGGAAGAGTAGACTTTGATTATATAAAAGGGAAGTTTTGAAGGGTAAAGAAATTGAGTGTGATAGAAGCTTTGAATTAGGCCAATGCAATTCCAAAGTCATGTAGGTTGGTGTTGATGATGGTTAATAGAGAAAAATATTTAAAATTGGTAAACTTCATGAAGAATACTAATTTATTTTTTAAATGGGAAGATTCTAGCTGATTTATTCTAAGTTTTTTTGTGTGTGATAAGAAATGGGGAGAAATTTGTATTTTGAAAAATGTAATGAATGGGTTTCATTTAGTCATGGTATATTCTAAGCATGATAGAAAATGGATCATGAATAATGGTCCTTATATGCTAGATGAGAAAGGTTTTCATCTCAAATATTGGAAGCAAATATCTAACCCTCACTATGAAATTGTTATGGATATTTGTGTTTGGATAAGATTGATGAATCTACCCTAGGAGTATTGGAATAATGGAACTCTAAGCCTAATTCTTAATAAGCTAGGGACCTTCATAAAATTGGTGTATGTAGTGGATAATAGTGAATTACATGTGTTTCCTCATATTCACATTTAATGTAAATCATGGAATCTACCATGATAAATGATATAGATAAAAAAATTTGTTAACCCCACAACTCTTAAAGAATGAATAAGTGTCTTGTCATTGATTGGAAACCAATCAAAGAGATAAGATGATTCAGGGTAACGTGGTAACCAGTAGAGGAGTTAATTGGTGTGCACATATATGCTATACCACCACTAATGGAGAAGTGGTAAGGAGAAGCTGATCACATATCATGTATGAAGTGAGTCATCATGGATGTAAAAAGTCAGGGGAGAATAGTCATTATGAATGTAACAAAAGAAAGAGAGAAATGGAGGAAGAAGGAAAGGACGAAGGCTACACATAGGTTAGTAATTAGGTTGGCATGACTATAAGTCTAGATCCTAGGAGTAGGGGTCACAGGTATTTTGTGAACCAGATAGAGATGGAATTCAAATTTTGATTTTGAAATTGAGCAGGATTATTGTCATGGGTATTTGTTCCACGACACCGTAGAGTGCATAAAGGTGCATGAATTTAATTCTAAAGTCATTGGAGAGAAAGAGGATGAATAGGAAGAAGAAGAGAGCATATTGTGAACACAATTGGAGAGAGAGAGAGAGAGAGAGAGAGAGAGAGAGAGAGAGAGAGAGAGAGAGAGAGAGAGAGAGAGAGAGAGAGAGAGAGAGAGAGAGAGAGAGAAGAAATTGCAGAGGAGAATGATACAATGAAAAAATATTCCAAACAACCATGAAAAGAGGTGATACTGAGAGTACTCCTGAAGAAAGTAGGGAGATCAAAGCATCTTCGAGGATACACAATGAGATCTATAAGGAAAGAGAGTGCTATCATTATATCACATACTTTTTGATTTTTTTCTTACCATTGCATTCAATTGTAGCTCTTAACATGGCATGCTTCATTAGTAGCCTTTTATAAAATCATCTAACAAGGTGTCTCTCAGAAGGAGACTTGTAAATTGTCTAACCAAGTAGATTTTATAGGCTTGAGTAATAGGTTATATGCATTCTTGATAGAATGTGCTTCCAAAATAAATAGTTGTAGCTCTTAACTGGGCAACCCTTTCCATGCATTATAAGGGCTAGTGGGTATATTACTCCCACTATGGCTTTCACCCTCTCACTAAGGGTTCCCACGTATAAATCTCTATGTGTTTTGATGAATATTTTTATCTCATTGCATATATAATTAATTTAGTGGTTAATTGGTTTTTATTAAATGTGTCTAGAATAGTAAGAAGGATAAACGATTTGATTGATCATACTGATTCACCCCCCCTCTTAGTACTAAGGAGTACAATTCCTAGTAGTGATAAGAAAGATATCTTAAGGGTAGATCCAATGAGATTGCATAGATTACATAGATTAAATATTTAAAGGACAAACTTGGGAAGTCCTTGACCAAAATAAAGAGGTTGATGGAAAAGCTTAGCAAGAGTTAAGAGGTAATAGAGAAAGTAGAAGAACATAGTAGCTCTAAAGAGTCAGAAGAAGCCATGTATGAGAATGACAAGTTGAAGGAAACCATTATATATATGAGAAAAGAAAAGGAAGAAATAAAAAGATAAGTTAAAAGATCCCAAGATGAGTGAGATAGTGTCATCTTTGTTATAGATGAAGTAGAAGCAATGGTCAGAAGAAAGGATGTGCAAAAGACCGAGTAGAGAAGTTATTGTAACATGGACCAATTTTTGCAACTGACAGAGTAGAAACTCAAGCTTACAAAAGAGATGAGGGTTACAAGTGAGTGGAATAAAAATTTGAGAAGATTTAATGAGAACTTAGAGAAAATGGATGATCAACTAAAAGCTCAAATAAGGAACAAAAGACCAACCTATCTTGGTTACGAAGGTGACAATAAGACCGTGGAAGGTGAGACCTTAGGAGAGATTAAACTAGACATAAGAATATTAGGAAGCATATCTCCAAAAGGTAATAAAACTGCTAAACCCATTTGTCATTAATGTGGTAAGAAAGGATAGACAATCAGTATGTGTTGGTTTAAGTAGATAACACCTATATGTATATGAGAAATTTTAGTATGCTAATAGAAACCAAATTTAAATAAAGCTTCTACAAACTAAAAAAAATTCATAAAATTCAAGATAGACTAAGATGAGCTCTCAATTGAGAATATGAGCCATTAATGGGCTCTCTCAATAAGAAGCTCTCTTGTTGAGTGGCTTTGTCTAAATAGATACTATGTATGCTCAAGCTTATGCTTCAAAAAGGGCTTCAAATGTAGTTGGAATTTGGGAGTGAGTGTATGGTTTTGATGTAAAATGGCTTCTTAAAATGGCATTATGACTTTACTTCATGGATTGTGTTATTTTGCAAAGGGGAAGGATCCAATTTATAGGCAAGAGGCTTGAGGGATTGAAAGCTGAGATGCAAGGATGGGAAAAAGCTCATGGAGGGCTCAGATTGCATGAGAGGAGAGCACATGGATTGTGCTTCCTTACAACCAATCAAGGAGTGACACATGTCACATGGTGAGAGGATGGAGGAAAGGGGAAGGACGAGTCAACAAAGGAGGCTCAAGGGATAAAATCTTCATAAAGACCCTCATAATGACTTGTAAGAGCAATAAAAGGGCTTGGAAGAGTCATTTATGGCCTAGTGGGCTTCATAAAATTTTATGGTTGAGATATTTTGAGGGAGATGAGAGCAATTTCGACTTGGACTTGATTAGGAAGGTTTTAAGCTTGCTTAGGCTTGTGCAAATGATTAGAGGATGGATTAGGATGGTTTAGGATTAGCTTAGGGATAGGCAAGTGGATGGCATTTAATGAGGGTGGGTGAAGGAGGAGATATTTGTTAACTTTGGCTTGGGTTAGTAAGCCTTAACCCATTTTTAGGGAATGTGACAAGGTTAGGAGGGGATTAGGATTAGGTTTAAAGACATCTTCTAGAAGAGTCTAGACTTTGGATGAGGATAAAGACTTTCTAGAATAGTCTAGAATTTCCTAGGATGAGGATGAAGACTTTCTAGAAGAGTCCTGAACTTCTTAGGATGAGGATAAATTAGATTTTTAGGAAATAAATAAAGTTTTATTTATTTCAAGGGTTTGGGTTGAGGAGATATTTATTAAGACTTTTTTAATAAACATGAGGATTAATATTTAATCTTAATTAAATATTTTGAGTTAGGACTAGGGGTAGGAAATGATGGGATTAGCCTTTAATCAAAATTAAAGAAGGAGTAGAAGATTTTGGAAGAGGTTAGTGGTCTTAAGGAAATTGGCTAAGTTTTGGGCAAAAAATAATTTATTTATTTATTTTGGGTTTTTTGGTCAATTTATTAATTAAATAATTAATAAATAAGAAAATAATGTTTAAATAAGATTTAAACATTTTTGGGAGGGATTCCTTAATTAAATATTTTTAATTAAGATAAAGGGATTTAATGACATAAAAATAAATAAATAAATAAATTAATAAATGATGATGTCATCAGGACCTTTTCAGAAAATAAAAATACTTTATTTTGTAAAGGTTTTTAGGTGTCTACATTTTGCCCCTCTTTGATGTGATGCTGCAAGTGGCATGGCATCAAAGATAAGAAAATAAGATGCCCAAGGCTAGAGCAGAAGAGGAGAGAATGGGCTGTGAGATGCCCCCTCAAGAAGGCAGCGGGGAGAGAAAGCGAGGCTCAATGGCTTCTTGAAAAGTACAAGAATCTCAGATGAGCAAGGAAACTCAGATTGGCAAAGAGAAGGGGCTGAATTAGCTCAAACTCTCACTACGGGAGAATGATAAAGGAGAATCAGATGCACAAGAGGAAGCTAGCTTAAGACTTTAGGGAAGGTGGAGGATGAAGGAGCGGAGCACTATAAAAAGGAATCTAGGATAGGGAGATGGATGAGGGGATAATGGAGATAAAGGGATTCCATTGAAGCTATTTGAGCAGGGGGATACTTCAAAGAGAAGTACCACCATGTAGTTGAGCACTAGATTTTCTATAGGACTGTTGGTTAATTGCCAAGGTTACCAAGAACATCAAGGCATTTTCACCAACTGTCCAGAGGACTGACGAACTGAATCAAAACAAACAGGCAAGGATTGCCCCAGCATCACATATGATTCCTAAAGGAAGTAGCGTGGAACCGACACTGGGTAACCCACACGCAGAAAATAAAAACAAACAAAAGACATGATCAAGACCTTACGCTCTGATTGCCCCATTTGCAGTATACCATGATATGGAAGATCGTAGCAACCTTGAGGAGGGAACAAGGAGATTGCTTGGAAAAGATATTTCAAGACCCAATAGGGAAGAGTCCAAATCAAAAGAAAGAAAAAATCCAAAAGAGAATCGTTTGCCAACGAGATGGGTAGGACGAGGTACTAATGGACCAAGATCAGACATGAGGAAAGCTATATCCTGCAAGGACCTATCGGAGAGCACCTAAGCTGGTGGATTTGGATGAGTGATGCGTTTGGCAAGGTGAACTAAGAAAGATAACACTTTGGTGACAGAAAATCTAGCGAAAGGATGCATTGGAATAGCTAACCAAGATGTGCGATGGGTGCAAGATGTTGATCAAGGACGAACTGACACGAACACTAGATAGATACAATGGTACTAAGCTAAAGAGGATGTACAAGATGATGGACCAAGATATGTTACAAATGTACAAGTTTGTTCATATTTTGGTTTTTGTGAGATGGAAATGTTTGTGAAGGATGGGATGTCTATAATAGGTGATAGGTGGATAGGTAGATGGATTGCAAAAAGCTTAAGTGAAAACGGGGTTTTGTGTGTGCATGTGATAGTATACAAGCTAGGATACAAGATTATTTACAGGCTAGAATATGGTACAAACTTTGGACAAGATTTGGATATACAAGGTATGGTACAAGATTTACAAGGTATAATACAAGCTTTGGTACAAGATTTTACAAGCTGAGGTACAAGATTTTACAAGTTGTACAGGAGGTATTTACAAGCTCCATTAGATTTTGGATATTTGGTTGGAACACCAAGGGAACAAGCAGGTATTTTATGGGATTGTGGGTGAATGGATGAGGGATAGGATAGTGATAGATAATGGATTAGTCTTAGTACACAAGGCACATGAATTACCAGGTTTTCACCAAGGTACCTATCTAAGGCGCTTGAATCACCAAGTTTTCACCATTGGACGCGTATTTCTCTTTACTATTTTTTTTTTGTATTTTTCAAAAGCTAGGTATACTAAGGATCTTCAAGCATAGAAATTCTTGAGATGAATGATGTTAGTAGGATCATTCAAGAGTTCTCCTTCCGGTGTAGATAGCTAATAGGCTCCGGAGCCAAAGGAAGCAGTGACAACATAAGGACCAAGCCATGTAGGTTAAAACTTGCCTTTCTTTTCTCGATCTGCTTGGACTTTCATGTTTTCTTTAAGGACCATGTCACCTGGTTGAAAGTGTCGTGGAAGCACCTGCTTGTTGAAATTCCTTTTGAGATGAGTTTGATAGACTGTGAGATGATCATAGGCTTGTTGTCACTTCTTGTCTAAGAGATCTAGCTGGGTGAGCCGAGCTACTCTATATTCTTCATCTGATATTTGCCCTTGCACAGATATGCGCAAGGAGGGAAGTTCAACCTCTATAGGTAGTACTGCTTCAGCACCATAGACTAGGGAGTATGGAGTTGTGCCTGTGGATGTATGGAAGGAAGTTTGATAGGCCCATAGGGCTGGATTTATTTGTAGGTGCCAATCATGGCCGGAATCATTGACAACTTTCTTTAGGATTTTGAGGAGGGTTTTTTTAGTTGCCTCTGCCTGGCCGTTACCTTGTGGGAAATATGGGCTAGAAAAGCGGTGATGGATGCGGAGGAAAGTGCATAATTCTTCCATGTTGAGATTTTCAAAGTTACCTCCATGGTCGGTGAAGATGGTGGATGGGATGCCGAAGCGGCAAACAATGTGGTACAAGATGAACTTGGAGACCTGAACTCCTATAGCTGAGACTAGGGGGACTGCTTCCACCCATTTAGTGAAATAGTCTGTAGTTGTTATTATCCATTTATGTCCATTAGATGAGAGGGGTGTGATAGTTCCAACTAGATCAAGGCCCCAACAAGTGAAAGGCCAAGGTGGTGCAATAGGCTGTAGATCCTGTGCTGGAGCGTGCACAAGATTTGCATGCTGCTGACATGGGAGACACTTTCTGACAAAGTCACAGGAGTCTTCTTCAATGGTAGGCCAATAGTAGCCTGCTCTAAGGATTTCTCGCGCTAGGACAATACCACTCATGTGGGCACCACAAAGTCTAGAGTTTACTTCCTTTAACACCATCGCAACCTCGTTTTGGTCTAAACATCGAGAGAGAGTATCGTGATAACCTCGACGATATAGGGTATTGGCTATGATAACATAGCGGGATGATTTTCGGATGAGGTTCTGGCGTTGGGTACGTGTGAGGTGAGGGGATATGATACCATCGTTAAGGTAAGCGTGAATCTCATGGTACCAAGGGGATTGGGGACCAACCAAGATACAAACACGGTTTGAATCCTCATTCGCATAGGTGGGTGTGAGGAGATGCTCCACTAAAAACTCATACTGTGTAGCTGCTTGGGGAATTTCCAAGAGCGAGCCTATAGTAGCCATAGCATCTGCTGCTTTGTTCTGTATTCGAGGCACTTGTGTAAACTGAAGCCTTGTAAAATGCTGGGTTAGCTGATCAACTAGCTCTTTGTAGGGTAATAGCTTTTCATCTTTGGTTTGATATTCATTTAGAGCTTGCTTGATGATGAGCTGAGAATCGCCAAAGATTTGTAGCTCAGCAATGTTCCATTCTGTAGCTATCTTTAATCCTGCTATGAGGGCCTCATATTCAGCTATATTGTTGGTGCTAGGGAATTGTAGCTTGAAGGCTTTTGGAATGTAATCTCCTTGAGGTGTGACCAACAATATTCCTGCCCCTAATCCATGAGATGTGTATGAGCCATCAAAATAAAGTTTCCATGGGGGTTGTTCTTCAATTAGACAGATTTTCTCATCTGGAAATTCTGTGATCAACGGATAAGCATCTATTAGAGGTGCATTAGCTAGGTGATCTGCTATAGCTTGCCCTTTGATTGCCTTTCTGTCCACATATTGGATGTGAAATTTGCTAAGGAGCATAACCCATTTGGCCAAACGACCTGTAAGTGCTGTTCTGGAGAGCATATACTTGAGAGGGTCAATCTTGGAGACTAGTTGGATGGTATGACTTAGCATGTAATGGCGAAGCTTTT
Source organism: Cupressus sempervirens (assembly GCA_028749045.1). Lineage (NCBI taxonomy): Eukaryota > Viridiplantae > Streptophyta > Pinopsida > Cupressales > Cupressaceae > Cupressus > Cupressus sempervirens. The sequence continues at coordinate 821,351,884 of CM053792.1, read as the reverse complement.
GAGTTGAGAAAATGACTACCAAACAAGATTTTTCCATAGGAGTATAATTGAGTTCATAACCAACTAGGGTTCTACTGATGTAGTAGATGGCTCTTTCTCTACTGTAGTCATCGAGCTATGCTAAAAGTGCCCCTAGAGCAGTAGGTGTTGCTGATATGTACAAAATTAGGGGACGACCAGGAATTGGTGTAACCAAGATAGTGGGATTGGCGAGATACTGCTTGAGCTGATCGAAGCTACGCTGACATAAAGGATCCCACTTGAAGTTCTCATCCTTCTTTAGTAAATGTGAAAATGGTGTACACTTATCTGCAAGCTGGAAGATGAAGCGCCGGACGGATTGAAGCTTTCCTTGAAGAGAGCGAAGCTATCACAGTGTTTGGGGAGGAGGCATGTCTAAGATAGCCTTGACCTTCTTGGGGTCGATCTCTATACCTTGTTTAGACACTATAAAGCCTAGAAGTTTGCCAGATGTGACCCCAAAGACACACTTCTTGGGATTCAACATGAGATGATATTTGGCTAACCTATCAAAGACTTTCTCTAGGTCAGCAAGATGATCCATGAAGGTATGAGATTTGACCAAGATATCATCCACATAATCCTCCAAAATGCTATGGATGAGATCATGAAAGATGGTTGTCATAGCTCTTTGATAGGTAGCCCCAACATTCTTTAGGCCAAAAGGCATCATGTTGTAGCAAAAGGTTCCCCAAGGGTTAGTGAATGCTGTCTTATGCTGATCCTCTTTTGCAATCTTGATTTGATTATACCTAGAAAATCCATCCATGAGGGACAAAATTTCATGTCCAGCTGTAAGATCTACAATCATATCTATGTTGGGCAAGGGAAAATCATCTTTTGGACAAGCTTTGTTAAGATCTCTGAAATCAGTGCAGATTCTGATGTCACCAGAAGGCTTAGTGACGGGGACCATGTTGGAGATCCACTCTGAATAGTTGATAGGTCAGATAACCTTAGCAGTTAACATTCTTTCTAACTCAGCTTTGACCAGTAATGCCACCTTGGGGTGCATTTTTCTAAGCTTTTTTCTGACGGACTTGATCTATGGATTGACTACAAGATGATGAACTACAAGCTTTGGATCAAGCCCTGGCATGTCTTGATATGACCATGCAAATCGGCCAATGTTCTCTCTTAAGACCTCAAAGAGGAGATCAGCTTGGTCTTGTAATAGGGATGTAGCAATGTGAACAAGCCTAGGGATCTTTGAAGAACCGATGTTGACTTCCCTAGTATCCTCAATTAGAATAGAAGATATCTCTGGTTGATTATCTTGAGGAGGTAATGCTAAATCCTCATGTTCTACTTGTGGCTCTGGATGTTCTTGCTGAGGGGTTCTCTTCGCTACCTTAGCTAGTCTCAGATTCACCTTAGTTCCAGTTTTGGGTGTATCGGAACTAGGTTGGGGATTTTCTCCAAAATAACCCTTGGGATCTAGCTTGTAGATATAGGCATAATTTGGCTTTGTTTTCTTGTGAGGTGTTTCAGCTCCCATGAATCTTAGAAGTGCTTCCTCTGATGTGAACTCATCAATGTGTATGACGCTTGGTTGGTCCCAATCTATGAGTTGTGGATGGGCGAGTGGTAGGTCAATGAGGTGGATGGATAGTTCTTGGAGAACAGAGTCTTCGAGGAAGATGTGGTCTAGGATATCGTCGTAGGCTCTCTTTTCAACTTCCTTAGGAATGTCTTCGATTTCGACAAGGTCGCGGTGAATGTTCAAAAAAGCGTGATCGTTTGTATTGGTGCCCTCAGTTGTGGGTATGCCAAAGCCAAGACCTGACTTTGATTCCCACTTGTGTGCGTCGATGGGGCACTGCATGCCTCTTTCTTCTGGTCCTAGACCACCACCTTGATAGTTCCATTTGTCAGTGATGAGCTTATGTTCTTGGGGATACTTTTGGTTGAAGTGATCAAGGTGTGCCTGATTCCTTTGAGGTGCATCCTTATGTAACCATTTGTTGATATCTAGAGTGAGCTCCTCATGAAGAGGGATTTTTGAGGATACAAAGGTTGTTGGGCCAAACTATTTGTATTGAGGAGGTGGAATCTCCTTAGCTTTGTGATATGTTGATCGTCCATGGGCATGTGGATCAAGTGGGAGTGCCCTGACAACAAATGCATCCGACAGACTATACTCTCCACAACCCTTGTTATTGATCTTCACGGTAGACAGGGTAGAGGCGAGGATGGTTTCTGGGTCATTACAAGTGTGGGATGAGCTGGCAATGGATGTGCCGATATCAATTCTAGGGCAATAGTTTGTATATGAAGCTTCAACCATATTGCAGTAAGCAAAGGGTTCTGGATCGGCATGGATGGTTACCTCAGTGCCTTGATGCAGAAATTTGACGCACTGATGGTAAGTGGATGGAATGGCTTTCATGGCATGAATCCATGGGTGATCGAGGAGGATGTTGAATGGTAGGTTTAGATCAATAACATGGTAGAGTGTTTCTTGGATGACTGGCCCAACCTTGATTGGCAGCAAAATAGTTCCTTCTGTGGTTCTTTCCAAGTTGTCATAAGCTTTGATGGTGATAACCTCACTGATGATATCTGCCTCAGTATACCTAGCTTGTTTTATGAATTTTAGGGTGCAAATATTCAAGGCTGATCCATTATCTATCATTACTCTTTTCACGGAAAAATTGGATACCATGATGGCTATGCGAAGTAGAAGGGTTTGATCTGGCTCGACCACGGGTATGTCAGTGGGTTTGAACGATAGGGCACATGAGGAGGATAGGTGTCCAACAAGATTACGAAAATTAGTAGCATTGATATCTGAAGGGACACGAGATTCTATGAGAGCACTGTCAAGGATGTTCTTGTACACAGGACTAGTGCGAAGAAGGTCTAAAATGGAGGTTTGGGCTGGCATGTTCCCAAGGTGTTCCAAGATATTGTACTGGCTTTTTGATGGAGCTGATGGTGCTGGTGGAACAGGTGGGCCTGCGATGTTAAATCACGCTCTTTGAGTGGTGACTGCACACTCATTGTTTGGTCCTTGGATATTGATAACATTGACAGAAGGCTCTTTCTTGGATATACAACCTATAAGGCTACCATAGTCTATATAGGATGAAGTGTGGTCATTGTTCTTCCCATGCTGTTGGTTTGGCTGACGGTTGTTGGTGTTGTTGTTGTTGGTTTGGATAGGTGCTTTTCCAAGATTTTGGTTGTGGTGTGGAGGAAAAGCATTGTGATAGATCTGTAAGCCTGCATTGGGAGAGGTTTGGGCACCAACAGTGATTTCCTTCCGATCAATGAGGTCCTGCACATAGTCTTTCAGTTTCATGCATCTGAGGGTAGTGTGACCTTTTACCCTATGAAATTTGCAGTACTCATTATCTTTGTACCATGTAGCTTTAGATTGGCTTGGGTCGATTTGCTGGGTAGGAGGAAATTTGACGAGGTTTTCCTTGACTAATTTCTCAAAAATGACATCCAAAGGTTCACCAAGGGGTGTATAATTTCTAGGTGCAGGTTGGAATCTGGGCTTTTGTCCTACAGCTACATTGATGGCATTAGCTTGATTTCTAGATCTTTGAAAGTTGGGTCTTGGATTGTGGTTTTGATAGCTTTGGTGATTTTGTTGTTGGTAGTTGATAGCTTGTTGATTGTTTGGTTGATATGGTGGGTTGGAATGGATGTGAGAAGGACCAAAAATATTCACATGTCTGGTGTTGGTGACGCCATCTATTGCAATGTGCTTATTTTTGTTCCAATATCTAGACTTGTCATTGGAATGTGATTGATTTTGGTTGGCCTCTTTGTAAATCTTGACCACACCATCTTTAATGAGTCCTTGCTCAAGGATCATTCCTTTCTCTTTGATATCTTTATAGGTCTGCAAACAGTTCATGGTCATGTGGTGAGCCAAGCTAGGATGGGCATTATCAATAAACATTTTCACCACATGGCGCTCTGGCAAGGTGCAGGATATGCGGGTGGTAAGGGTTTTCCATCTTTGCAGGTTTTCAACAAGGCTTTCTCTACCTTTTTGCTTAGTGTGGACAAGGTCAACTATTGATAGCTCTGTTTCAACAAGATGGGCATATTGGGCTACGAATGGCTCAGATAATTCAGCAAAGTTTTTAATTGTGCCATAGGGGATTCTGTAAAACCATTCAAGAGCTGGTCCAGCCAAGCTTTTGGGAAAAAGGCGCAAGAGGAAGACATCATTGTATGCCACGTCCTGACAGTGCATGTAAAATTCTTTGATATGTGTGACAGGGTCTCCTTTTCCTCTGAATTTGTCAAATTTGGGTACCTCAAAGTGTTTGGGAAATGGTATCATGGTAATGGCTCTGTCAAATGGGTAAGGACACACATTCTCAAACTTGAATGTCTTCGGATCATTCCCTTCTTGGATGGCTTTCAGAGCTGTCTTCATTTGCTCCCATTTTGAATTGATAGGTGATGGCTGGGGTGCCCCCAATGTAGGAGTGCCTTGAGGTAGGTATGCACTAGATGGGGCCACTGAATATGGATGGCTGTGAGGGATTTGCTGATAGGGATTGTACATTGTTTGGGCAGCTGCATGGTGGATGACGAGTTGTTGAGGGGGATGTGGCACATATTGCTGCATGTGTTGCGAGGCTTGCTGTTGATATGGGATTTGAGGTTGGGATTGAGGAACATAAGCTGGTTGTGGGATAAATGAATGGCTTTGTAGAGGTAAGGTATAAGATGGTTGTGAAGCTTGGGGAAAGGATCGGGGGGTTTGTGGGGTTTGACCAAGGTATGTGGGATGTGCCCCCATTTGGGATGGTACCTGCAAATAATTGGTGGTTGGCTGGATTGGTGGATTACCTCCTAGAAGTGGCATTGAAAAGTAGTTAGTAATAGGAGGTAATGGATTAGTTGGTGGTGGAGGTGGTGGGAATTGAAAGCTTGGGAATGGAACTGATGGGGTTTGATAGCTTGGTGGCTGGATTTGAAAGCTTGGTAGAGTGGTGGTGGGAGTTGGGGTTACTTGGGAGCTTGGTAGAAAATTGGTAGTAGCTTGTGGGGTTTGATAGCTTTGTGGAGTGAGGGTAGTAGCTTGTGGATTTGTGGCTGATGGCACTGAGCTCCCAAGACCTAATGGAAATGATGGGATTGTGCTTTGGGCTGTAGTGAACAAGCTGGGGGTGATGAAAGGTTCATTATTTGGCCCCATGGGTGGCATCCCTATTGTATATTGCTGAGGTTGGCCAAAGATGCTAGCACTGATTTGGGAGATGGGTGGATTTGGAAGGCTGGGTTGGGGAGCAACAACAACAATAGTGAAGGGGGTGAACGGTGAGCTGTTTTAGGTAAAGGGGGTTTGGAGCGGAGAGGTATGAACGAAGGATGGAGTGGTGGTGGCTGGGTTGGCTTGCGGCATGGAGATTTCAACTTGGGTGGATGATGGTATGTTTGGGTCTGTTGGATCATATGGATTGGCTGGAGGCTCTTCTTTTGGCATATATTGAGGATAATTTGGATCATAAGAGCCTATGGGTGGTGGTAGCTGCCCAAAAAATGGGTGAGATGGATCTGATAATGGAGGGGGTCTTCCAAAGTCAAAGGTTCCTACATTTTCCCTTCGAAAATTAGCCATGACTGTCTCTTTGTTCTTGTCTATAATGGCATTTACCAATACTGCATTTCCTGGTTGGTTCATGAAAGCTTCAATGTCAGTACATGATGACATAGCTTTCTCTAGGCTGAAGGATGGATGAGTGCTCAAGGGGGGTGAGGCTGTTCGATCCAAATGATAGGGCTCCATTGTTTCTTTCTTCTTGGCTAAGCGAGTGACAGGTGGCATGAAAAATGCTCCTAGGGATGAGATGCAATAATGTTGATGGATGCAAAAGGGGGAAGGCTTCTCTATGCAAATGATTTCCTAGGTTAAGGCAAAGCTATATGACAAAACCTAAGGAGGATTGGGTTGGAGATTCTAACTTCAAAGATATGTTGCCAAAGCATGAAAGGTCTACTTTCCTATGTGCAAGCTTGGTGGTGATTGTGTCAACTTAAGGATAGACTGATGATCCTTTAGGAAGAACACGAGATTGACCACTTGTGGATCCCAACCTTTAGCTCAAGGTGATGAGGGATAACAAGTGACAAAGCTCTGCCAAAGGGATAACCTTGGTGAGATTGATGGATTTGGAAGATTTTAGGAGTGGCAAACTTTTGGCAAAAGTGACAACAATTTTGAAGGCTTGGATGTGAGGTTTTGATTGCTGGCTAGATGGTTTGGTTCTAAATGAGATGAATGAGCTAATAATACTTAAGGGGATAACCTAAAATGGCTGGCTTTTCTACAAAGTTGACTCTAAAGTGAATCTTATCCAAGAATATGTGGAGAAACAAGGGGGTCTAATCATAGAAATCATGCCTAGTTGGTAAGGCATAAGCAGGATTAACTCCTAGATTTTGGCTAAATTTGATGGTGTGCTCTAACCAGGCCCCTTGAAGTGCTTTGTCGACAGCTTTGTCCTCTACTTTGTGGAGTTTGGCAATTCGAGGACTTGGTGTTAGTTCCCTTCTCTTGGCTAAAAGTTCTTGGTATGCCTGAGATGGTTTGAGTTTAACTTTGTGGAACTTCTATTTGGGTTTGGGTTGCTCTGACATCAATTCTTGAATCTACTTGGCTTTGAGAGACCTCGGTTATTTTGCTTCAACTTGTTCAACTTCTAGAATAGGCAGTGACTACGCTAAGTGTACCCTAAGCTAGGATTGACCAAGTTTGGCAAACATTCATTCAATAAGTAAAAGACCAAGCAATAGATAGAAACAACCAGATAGAAGTTTTGATTCCCAGAATGTGATACTTGCGCCAAGGAGTGTGTGTGTTCTAAAAATGTTTCAATCAATCACTTCAAGCACATTAACATCCTAGATGGTTGTCTACAAGGTTGACAGTTGGTTTAGTTAGGGAGTCCTCGATATACCCAAGGTATGTGAGGCCCAAATCCGTAGATGAAACCAAAAAGATGTCACACAGCCGAGAGGAGCGGTAACCCACTTCTCCTCTTTCATTTCTCAAGGGTATAAAGTTCCTTGAGGCTTAGCCCGAGTGAAAAAATCTTGATCCCAAGAGAGGTGTCTTTTGATTCACCTCCCAATTCTTATACTCTGCCAGAACGCGAGAGTTGAGGTCATCCAAGGGGTGATGAAATCCTGAAGCAGGCCTCCTAAAATGAAACAAGGTTTTGGATCCTAATCTTATGTACCCAAGATGGCCTCGAAAGATGACAAGGGGAGAGAAGACTTGGATGACCTTGGGCTAAAAAAAACACGCTTTTTCTTTTACCAACTGACTCTTATGTGTGCTAATCTAGACTTTGCAAGCACTCGTGTTTAAGAGACAATGTTCAATTCCAACTTGAAGCGCCAACAAAAGTAAATCGATCGAAGAATGCAAACAAGAAGAAGAGTTAGGGTCAAAAAAAGAAAACTCGCGCGCCCAGAGGCCCTCCACGTCAAGTATCGATTAATTTTCTTTAAAGCATTCAAGAGTTGGTGTGATTTTGTTTTAAGCCCAAAGCAAAGATGTGTGAGACTCGATTTGTCAAGCGCGCGCCCGGAGGCCCTCCATGTCAATAGTTGTTCAATTTTAGTGCCCAAACTTGAAGTGTGATCGATTTAATCTAGAGTTTTGGTCATTTAAAGAATTTGATAAAGTTAAAGAAAACGTTCAAAGATCAAGTGAGTGAGTTAGATTGTGGAACATTTAACACCTTTTTCAAGTAGACCCATCCCCATAAATGGTGCTGAGATTGCAACCAATGGTTGAATTGATGGGTGATTAGAAAAGAGGTGAGTCCAAGGAACTACTCAAATTGATTTTTGCAAATTTGTATTTAACTTAACAAAGTTTCTTAAATGTCCAAAAATCAAACTTTACCTAAATTGCATGTGGAAAAGAGATTTGTTTTGTTCAATTTTAAAAGCTCCAAATGAAGTGTTTGATATTGCAATGGTTAATTGATCCTTGGCATTCAAGATTGGATTTGTTGTTTTAATCATGCATTCAAGGAAAATTTGATTTTAATCCATGACATTAAAGAGTGTGTTTAGCAACATGCATTCAAAGACAAGTGATTTAAACATTCAAGTTTTTTTCCTTTGAGCATTCAAGATTGAGATTTTGTGTGTTGTTTTAAGAACTTTGAAGTGCTTTGTTTTAACCTTATATCATTCAAGATTGTTTTGGACTCAAAAGTGAAAATGACTCTTTGGACTTTGGTTTTCATTCAAGATTTTGTGTTCTAGTTTGCATATTTTAAGCCCAAAAATGATATTCCTAGATTGTTTTGATGCATGAAAAACCTAAGAAACATTCAAGATTTTGCAACAAGACATTTGTTTGGAACAAATAACAAAGCTTTTAGGACAATTTTTGGCAACCATTTAGGACTCTTAGTTTTCATGAGATTTTTAAAAGAACTTTAAAATATTTGCAAATGAGGTTCATTTTATCCTTGATTGATGCTTTGAGTTTGATTTAGATTTTAGTGTGCACTTAGTGTTGATTTTGAACCTTTTGAAATGGAAACTTGAAGTTCTTTTTAAATTCCCAAAAATGAAGTGTTCCTAACTTTACATGAATGCATCTAAAACCTTGATGTTGCAAGGATGCAAATGATTGGATTGGTTTAGTTTCACTTGTTAAAAGATTTTTTCTTTTTTGCAAATTTTTAATTTTTTAATGGATTTAAGTATGATTTGGGGGTTCATTTTAAGCACTAAAAAGAAGTGTGTATGATTTTGCTTCCTTAAAAAAAAATGGCCAAGATCTCCCACAAGAAGAAGAAGAGGAAGTAGATGGAATAAGAAGAATATAGACAAGAAGAGGAAGAAGAATTCCAAGTTCTTTGTCCACCTATAAGCTTGAAAAATCTGCAAACACTATGAGATATACTATGAGTTCCTTTGTCTTCTTCATGCTCATGTGGACCTACAAAACCAATTTATACAATCCTACCAATCACAAAAACAAGAAAAATTAGCCAAAATCAGCAGATGACATACAAAACTTGACTAAAAAAGCTAATGAAGATGACTCATGCGGGGTCCCACCGGGCGTGCCAAAATGTATATGAGAAATGTTAGTATGCTAATAGAAACCAAATTTAAATAAAGCTTCTACAAACTAAAAAAAATTCATAAACTTCAAGATAGACTAAGATGAGCTCTCAATTGAGAATATGAGCCATTAATGGGCTCTCTCAATAAGAAGCTCTCTTGTTGAGTGGCTTTATCTAAATAGATACTATGTATGCTCAAGCTTATGCTTCAAAAAAGGCTTCAAATGGAGTTGGAATTTGGGTGTGACTGTATGGTTTTGATGTAAAATGGCTTCTTAAAATGGCATTATGACTTTACTTCATGGATTGTGTTATTTTTTAAAGGGGAAGGATCCAATTTATAGGCAAGAGGCTTGAGGGATTGAGGGCTAAGATGCAAGGATGAGAAAAAGCTCATGGAGGGCTCAGATTGCATGAGAGGAGAACACATGGATTGTGCTTCCTTACAACCAATCAAGGAGTGACACATGTCACATGGTGAGAGGATGGAGGAAAGGGGAAGGATGATTCAACAAAGGAGGCTCAAGGGATAAAATCTTCATAAAGACCCTCATAATGACTTGTAAGAGCAATAAAAGGGCTTGGAAGAGTCATTTATGGCCTAGTGGGCTTCATAAAGTTTTATGGTTGAGATATTTTGAGGGAGATGAGAGCAATTTCGACTTGGACTTGATTAGGAAGGTTTTAAGCTTGCTTAGGCTTGTGCAAATGATTAGATGATGGATTAGGATGGTTTAGGATTAGCTTAGGGATAGACAAATGGATGACATTTAATGAGGGTGGGTGAAGGAGGAGATATTTGTTAACTTTGGCTTGGGTTAGTAAATCTTAACCCATTTTTAGGGAATGTGACAAGGTTAGGAGGGGATTAGGATTAGGTTTAAAGACATCTTCTAGAAGAGTCTAGACTTTGGATGAGGATAAAGACTTTCTAGAATAGTCTAGAATTTCCTAGGATGAGGATGAAGACTTTCTAGAAGAGTCTAGAACTTCTTACGATGAGGATAAATTAGATTTTTAGGAAATAAATAAAGTTTTATTTATTTCAAGGGTTTGGGTTGAGGAGATATTTATTAAGACTTTTTTAATAAACATGAGGATTAATATTTAATCTTAATTAAATATTTTGAGTTGGGATTAGGGGTAGGAAATGATGGGATTAGCCTTTAATCAAAATTAAAGAAGGATTAGAAGATTTTGGAAGAGGTTAGTGGTCTTAAGGAAATTGGCTAAGTTTTGGGCAAAAAATAATTTATTTATTTATTTTGGGTTTTTTGGTCAATTTATTAATTAAATAATTAATAAATAAGGAAATAATGTTTAAATAAGATTTAAACATTTTTGGGAGGGATTCCTTAATTAAATATTTTTAATTAAGATAAAGGGATTTAATGGCATAAAAATAAATAAATAAATAAATAAATAAATGATGATGTCATCAGGACTTTTTCAGAAAATAAAAATACTTTATTTTCTAAAGGTTTTTAGGTGTCTACACTATCAAGTAGTGTACCTTTGAGGGTACAACAATAATTTCCATCTTTATGGCCATACAACTCAAAACTGCATTTTTCATTTTAATGAGAAAAGGATAGATGGGAGTTTCTACAATTACACAAAGTACAGACATAAGGCAGAAGATTACAGAACAAGGACTAGAGATAATCAATCTTCTCAAAAGGAAATGAGTCCCACTAGGAGGGATAAGTTTTCCACACTAGTTTGCATGACTTTTGGCAATGATGTTCATATAATGAATAAATTTAGGTTGAGTATGAACCCAAGGAATAAAACCATACCATGGAAAGGTACTAGAATGACCTGTTACACATGCCACATGATTGGTCATCTTGTGAGGGATTGAAAAAGTAGTAGAAAATTGGGTAGCAGGTCTTCGATTTGAAAAGAGAAGAATAAGACTGTAGAGAAAATTGAATAGAACTTTGCCACAAAGTGGATGAAGAAGAGTGAAGTAGAAGAGGCCGTAAAGCCTGATGAGGTAAAAAACTCATCAATCATTGGTGAGACCTCACAGATAAACTAAGCTCATTAAGATTAGAGGGGTAAGATGATAAAGGATTAATCGTAAACTAGTCCACTAGTCTAAACTGATGGGACACAAAGTGAGAAGAAAAGAGGTTGATGCAAAAAGAAAGCACAACCTGTCAATCCTAGAGCAAAAAGGTTAAATGTAACCATTGTAAGGTAGATCGAGAGAATTAATGACTTGTACCCTATGGTAGGTAGAGCTTTTGCTAACTGTTGTAACCTTAATGTTATAATTTCATGACATAAATAGGTGCATTGCAAATAATTATTCACTTTGCAAGATTCAAATTATTTTTCTTTCAAAATTTTCAAAAACCTAAGATCTTAGAGTGAAGTTACAAAAGAAAAAACAAGAAGAGGAACCTTACATAATATAGACTAGTGGAAAATCTAGAACTACACAAGTACATAATTTATGAGGAGATCAACATGGTTAATCTAATTGATGGTAGGAAGTGCAATCATCTAGACTACGAGGGTATTATATCAAAGGTAAAGGATGTGGAAGATGGAACATGACTATCATCTCTACATGATGATATTCTAATTACAAAGGATGTAAGCACATTCTTGGAGGTTGAAATATAGGAAATGAAAGATAAAGAGATACATGAGTTGCATAGCTCATTCCACTCAGAAGGAACCCTAAAGGATGACCATACAAACTTGGAGAAATCTATGCTAAGAAGATGACACCTAACTTCTTTGATGAGGAATGGGTAAGATTTGTATTAATTCAAATTTATGAACAATACATGTGGTTAGATAAAGTTTGCAAGATCATAAAGGTGTTGGTATAAAAGTTAACTAGATTCAATGTGACTAGAATCACTTTATCCTTGAATATCATGTCGATTAAACAAGAAACCACCATTACTAAAGGAAAACTAACCCAACACTTAACAAGGTGCATAGTAAACAAGATCTCAGATTATAGGATAAGGTTCATGGCCATGGTAATGGGGTAAAAAATGTGTCATACAACTAAAGAGAACCAAATCCTTGGAATTATAAACTATGGAGCCTTTCAAGCCATTCAAAATAAGTTATTTATTAACCTATGTGGATAATAGGTAGATGATGAAGAATCTCAGTAAGATCATGAATGATCACAATGTTCAAAATCTAAGATTTGGTTCAATATTAGTATGCATGTTTTTCTATATTTGATGGGATTTCCTAGGGTACCACTTCATTAGTGTGGAGAAGACCAACCTATAACCACTCAAGTAAGTGAGCTCTATGTGAAATTGGAAGGTGAAGGTAATTCCATGCTATGGGATTACTTCAAGAATTTTAAGAAAGAGGTGTATCAACAAGAAGGGATTCCCACCAGTCTAATGGAAAGATACAAAAATAACATCTATTTTCTAGCAAGCACAAATAAGTGCATTGTGTGCGCAGTTCAAGCAAGAACCCACTAGTTGACACCACTTAGATATGACATAAATGAAGATAAAGAAAATCCATCCATAGAATGGTTATTGGCTATGAAAAAAAGGTGAATCCTTCAAATGTTGGCACTTTCACCAAGATAAGGAACACACTTCTCACATAGAAGAAGAATGAAAAAGAAAAAGACCTCAAATAGAGTAACAGGGAGCCAACCTCTAAGACCACCCATGAAGGCACAATTTAAAGTAATGAGTACTCAAGAGATGGAAGATGAACTTGAAAGAAGTCCCCCACACTTGAATCGAGCATAGGTGGAGGAAGAAGAAAGAGAATCACCACCAACACAACAAGAAAGAGACTTGTCAGAGATTCAAACTTATTATGAAGTAGTAGGAGAAACCAAAATCATTGAAGCCACTAAGGAAGTTGAAGCTGAAGTAGAAAAGACACCAAAGATTAGAATTGAAGATTTTGAGAGTAGCATTGAGAAAATCCACAATGTTGTCAGAAGAATTGAATATGACAAGGAGAAGGTAATAAGGAGATTCTTTATTCTCAAAGAATATTTGGCACCTAAAGTAATAATTTTGTAGAGACAATTGGAGGAATTTCTTTCGGCAAATAATTCCTATGACAAATTTGCATATACTGACCTAAGCATAGCTGAAGTGGCATTTTATGCACTTTGTGCACTCATCAGTACATCAGATATAGTCAAAGGGAATTGGAAGAAAGACTTTGATAGGCTGAAGATTGATTTTGTAGATTGCATATCCAAAATGATGAACTGATCTTCAGCAGGCAACAAGTTTTTGTGATACAGTTTTGGTACCTTTGCCATTGATGTCAACGGGGGAGTATTATGTAAAGGAAAATTTGTATAGATGTAAATGTATATGTAAGGGTGAGCTTATGTATGTATTGGTATGGCTTTAGGAATTATTTTGGTTAAAAAATAATTACTAAATTATGTTGATATGACTATGTGGATATTATTCCATAAGTTATTTTATATTATATCAAGCGTGTGAAGACATGAAGGCCGACAGTGCATAGTTTTATGTTTGTGCAAAATATAAGTAAAGATCTTATCTTGCACAGATAAGGGGAAAGTTGCGTGATTAGATGCGACATGAAAAATATTGTAAGAACTATCTGTGAGCCTTATATGATGTGAAAACTATTAGAAATAATAGTCCACCAAGATAACTAAGAGCAGGGGGGGTGGGTGTGAATGAGTTATCTGATAATTAAAACATTTATCTTCTTTAAAAAAACTTAACCATTCAACCAAAGTAAACAACAACCATAATAAAATGCACATATAAAATTACACCATATATGTTGACTAGGGAAACCCTTGATCATAGGGAAAAACCTGATGGAAATGATGCCCACAAGATGTTGTACTAATATAAATATCCCTTGTTAGAGGATGGACCCTGTTAGGAGTCTATTACAAAATTTAGTACGTAGAGTCCCTATTAGGAGACTTTGAATCCCTATTAGGAGATTCCAACCCTATTAGAGTTGTACCAACTTTCTTAGGAGTTGTGGTACAATGTATGCAAGATGAGCCCATTACCCAAACATGCAATTTCAACTACAAGAAGAGCTCACTGCTCAAACAAGTAATTTACTATTATGTTCTTTCTTTTGTTCTCTTAACCAAACCAATCACTGTGAGGCCTTGTAGACCAAGTAATGAACCTCAAATCCAAATATCAAACCTCAGATCACTCAAAAAAACCTTGGCGATGAAGTTTCCTTCACTTCTGCTCTACTCTGCTCAACTTCACATTCAACTCTCTCTCTCTCTCTCTCTGCTTACAATAACTTTGCATCAATACAATTCATGTCTTGCTTGATAAAGGAAAATGCCCTTCCTTTATACCGATTCCTCAAAAAAATTCCTTGAGTCAACTGTTAGACCTTCTCAATTAGTCATTATAGGACCACATTAAGAACATGTTACACTTAGCGATAACATTGACCTTCCACCTTGCAAATTGAATAACTTTCTATACACACAATATTACGATGAGTGATCTTAGCCATATCATCAACAACATGTCTTCTTCATATCCTCAACCTCGATTCTTAGAATAACAATTCTGCTAAGAAATATAATAAGTTTACTAGAACATGCCTCTATACAATCTATCTCAGAACATACATCACCAAAACTTACATAACTTCTTCTAGACTTATCATTTCTTCTTTTGATATTGATTATATATACTAGATACTCAAAAGTATCTTCCATAACCTTAGATAGTTAGAATACACAACTAGCCTTTTGTATCAACTTGATCTTTCCACTGTTCTTCTGTCAGATACCATAGAAAATTGCTATGTTGACATCAATGAAAAACTTAGTCATGAATGTAACATACCATCATAGTAACATATCTACAACAATCCCCCATAGGAATATCGTCAGCATTCATGCTTTCAACAATCTTGCAACAATCTCCCCCTTTGGCATTGATGGCAACATAGATGAAAAACATGTAGTTCCAAGAATACCAACAAAAAGACTATTCATCTTATTTTTAATTCCTCTTCATTAATAATTCTCCCTCATTGATACACCTCAATGTGCTTACTATCAAACTACCATTCCATGATGTGCTTCTTTTGAACTTCTTGTTCTCATGTTGAACTTTTTAACTATCATGTTGTACATGCTATTTTTCATGTCTCACTTCCCCCCCATTGACATCAATGTCAAAGGTTTGAACAACTAACTTTACTGCATCAAACTTTGTAACAATTGATACTTGCTTAGCTCAAGTGTCAAAAGACATTGTTCAAAAAAAAATCCAACAAAAGTCCTAGATGATTCTATCCATCATAGATACTCCCCATGTAAGAAGCATTAGCATTCAGTCCTGATGCATGAGCATCCAAAGGTATAAGGGCAATCCTGTGTCACCCAAAAAAATGTACTCAAACTTAGTTTATGTTTCATGTGTTTTCATTTCTGGATACCCATTTGGGTCAAATAAAGGTTCCAACTCTCACAGTTCCACTATCAGTGTTCTGGGTTAGAGTTTTTAATCACCTTAGGATACATGTAAATGCCAAAAAAATAGGAGTATGTAATTGAGCCATCATTTTGGTGAACTAGAAGGTGTAAATTGGTCAGATGATTTTCATTGTAATTTAGAGCATTCCAGAAAAAGAATCAGGTCAAAAGGCCCCACGGTTTGAGAGTTATCCCAGTTTTTCAGTTTCTGGAGACATCCTAAGAATGCTTCAAAGTCAGGTTAGGGGTATTAAATGACCTCAAATAGGGCCAAAAAATGGGGGATGAGTGAAGCTGGTCAATAGGATTATAGAGCACTTTGAGAGCTTTGCAAAAATGTAAACGGTTCCTCAATCTGAGCTACGATTTAAAAGTTATGCCTCCCGGAAGTTCGGTTACCATTTATGGATTCTTCTAATTTTGCGCCGACTTCTAATGTGACTTCTAGAACCTTCTATTTGGTCGGTGGATGCCTACTAGCACTTTCTAGAATGTATTCCTAATCCTTAACCCTCTGGGGTCTATTTAAGAACATTTCTGGCATTGTAAAAGGAAGTTCGGAGTGGAGTTTGAGAGAAGGTACTGGGAGAAGAATTTATCTCCAGATTTATGCTATTGTAAGCCCATAGGGAATGTTTTGAAGTCTATTTTCTCTGTACTGAATGTACTAGCATATTTTCATAGTTAATAAAATTTTCCCTTTCTTATTGTGTCAATTCTATGCTTGGGTTGTGTCCCCATCAAGTGGTATTAGAGCTGGTTTTCCTGAGTGTGTAGACAGAGCATCGACTGTGAGGCAGTTTGCACTAGGACTGTGTGGTTGTGGATTTGAATTAAGAAGATGCCTCCATGAAGAGAGTGCGGTGGAAGGGCTAGAGCTATTAATCCTAAGGAGGTTAGATCCCTCCAAAGGCAGGTATAAGCATTGCAGGAGGAGCTTCATAGAGGAACAAATGTTGCTGCAGGTGATGAAAGTGAGGACGATAATGAAGAAGAAGAAATTGGACCAGAAGGGGAATTTGATGGGGAAGTTCTAAATCATGCAGAGGAAAGGCTTTTTAGGGCCATTACTAAGTTTGGAAAAAGACCTACAATTGATGTGGGTGTATTTTCAGGAAATTTGAAACTAGATGAGTTGATCGATTGGATTAATGAACTGGAAGAGTACTTTGAGTATGAGGATATCAGGGATCCAGATAGGGTTAAATTTGCAAAGGGCAAAATGAAAGGACATGCCAAAATCTGGTGGCAAGAGGTTCAATTGGAATGAAATAGAAGAGGAAAGGATAAGATCACAAGGTGGGATCGTATGGTGGACAAATTGAAGAAGAAATTCATTCTTGTTGATTATGAGCTTGATTTGTTTAAGAAGATGCATGGGTTAAAGCAAGCGAGAAAATCAGTCCAAGAATATACAGAGGAGTTTTAATGACTTCTAATTAGAGTAGGGCATGAAGAAGCAAATAACAAGAAGGTTGCTCATTATATCAGTGGGTTACGACCTAGCATCCAAGAGGAATTAAGTTTGGTAAGAATGACTAGTGTTGAAGAGGCATACCAGTTTGCCCTATGAGTTGAAGAGAAGCTAAATAAGAGGTTTGAAGGGAGACAAAGTGGGTGTAGTCAAGGAGGAAGGGGTAGTGGTAGGTCATCTAGAGGCCAAAATGAAACCCAAAAGAAAAATGAAGATGTGGGTACTAGCAGGAACTAGAGGAATGAGGGTTTCAACTGCTCCCGAGATCAAGACTTTGGAAATTAGAGAGGAAGAGGTAGAGGACATGGAAAAGGAATAGGAGGCTTTCATGGTACCTATTTCTATTGCAATGAAGAAGGTCATTGTGCCTTTGAATGCCCTCAATGACAAGGAAGGACAGATAGGAGAGCCGAGGGTCAAGCTAGGGTTGCTCATGTGGATGAGGATGCACAATCATCACATTTAGAGGATGTAGAAAGAGGAGAGACTTTAGTAAATGAAAGGGTCCTACTAAGTGGTGAGATTGAACCCGGACAAAGGAGGAGTTTATTCTGTACTAGGTTCAAGTGTGAGGATAAATGTTGTGATGTGATCATTGATGGTGGTAGCACTGATAACTTGGTATCAGAGGAGATGGTCTCTAAGCTAAAGCTTAAGAGGGAGAAACACCCCCAGCCCTATCGGATTGCTTGGGTAAAAGATGATCATAAGGTCCTAGTAAGTGAACAATGTTTAGTGAAATTCAAAATTGGGAGTTACCATAATGAAGTTCTCTGTGATGTTATTCCAATGGATGTTTGCCATCTATTGTTGGGTAGACCGTGGTAGTTTGATAGGCATGTAGTACATGATGGACATGCAAACACATACTCTCTAACAAAGGATGGAGTTTGCCACAAGCTGAAGCCCATGAAAAAGAAAGACAAAAAGGTATGTAGCAGTGCTAAGATTTGTCTTGTTGATGGAAGGAAGTTTTTAGATGGCATGAAACATCAGTGTATGTGCTATGCTTTGATTCTTAGGAAAGATAAAGAAGGTAGTAGTAAAATACCACTTGAAGTTTTAGATTTACTAGGTGAATTTGGAGATATCATCTTTGATAATGTTCCATATGGATTGCCATCGGTAAGGCAAATTAGTCATCAGATAGATTTAATTTCAAGAGCTAGTTTGCCTAACAAGGCTGCTCACAAGATGACTCCTACTAAAATTGAGGAGCTAAATAGACAGGTTCAGGAGCTATTGAGGAAGGGCTTGATTTGGGAGAGCCTGAGTCCATGTGTAGTACCTGCAGTACTAGCACCAAAGAAGGATGGAGAGTGGAGGATGTGTATAGATGCATGAGCTATAAATAGGATAACCATCAAGTATCAGTTTCCTTTGCCAAGAATGGATGATCTTATAGACTTCTTGAGTGGAGCTCAGTACTTCACAAAGATAGATCTCAAGAGTGGCTATCATCAGATATGGATACGAGAAGGAGATGAGTGGAAAATAGCCTTCAAGACCAAGGAGGGTCTTTATGAGTGGTTAGTCATGCCCTTTGGATTGACAAATGCCCCGAGCACCTTCATGCGGCTTATGAATGAGGTACTTAAGAAGTTCTTGGGAATTTTTTTTATTGTCTATTTGGATGATATTTTAATTTTCAACAAGACTTTGGAAGAATATTTATTGCACATTCATAGTGTCCTTGAAAGGTTAAGGGAAGAGAAACTATTAA
This sequence comes from Cupressus sempervirens, assembly GCA_028749045.1. NCBI lineage: Eukaryota > Viridiplantae > Streptophyta > Pinopsida > Cupressales > Cupressaceae > Cupressus > Cupressus sempervirens. The sequence continues at coordinate 821,333,120 of CM053792.1, read as the reverse complement.
TTAATCTGAAGAAGTGTATCTTTGCAAAAAGGGAATTAGTCTACTTTGGGTTTGTTATATCACCTGAAGGTCTCAAAATGGATCCAGAGAAGGTAAAAGCCATCTTGGAATGGCCTACTCCAAGGTCTGCTACTGAGGTAAGATCATTTCATGGTTTGGTTAGTTTTTATAGGAAGTTCATTAAGAATTTCAGTGGCATATGTGCACCCCTGGCTCACACAATAAGAGGGGATAGAAAAGAGTTCAAATGGACTACGACAACTGCAAGAAGTTTTGAATTGCTGAAGAAAAAGGTGACAGAACAACCTGTGTTGGCACTTCCAAATTTTAGAAAGATGTTCCAGGTGGATTGTGATGCTAGTAGCAACACTATTGGGGTTGTATTAAGCCAAGAAGGTAAGCCTATTGCATATTTTAGTGAAAAATTGAATGATGCGAAAAAGAAGTATTCTGTTTATGATCAAGAGTTCTATGCAATAGTTCAAGCCTTAAAGAAATGGAGGCATTATTTATTTCCAAAGGAATTTGTTTTATATACTAATCATTAGGCATTACAGTACCTAAATAGCCAAGGTAAATTGAATCGGAGGCATATGAAGTGGGTAGAGTTCTTGTAGAGCTATACATTTGTGTTGAAGCATAGAAGTGAAAAATCTAACAGGGTTGCAGATGCGCTAAGTAGGAGATAGTTGTTGCTTACAGTAATGCAGGTTGAAGTAGTTGGGTTTGATGAACTCAAGAATCTATACCCTGAGTATCCTGATTTTGCTGAAGCGTAGAAAGCTTGTAAAGAGCCTATTGCTGTAGACAAAACTAAGTGGTTAGACTATCTGATTCAGGATGGTATGCTATTCAAGGGCAGTCAATTGTGCATTCCAAGGAGTTCCATGAGGAAAAATTTGATTAAGGAGAAATATAGTGGAGGGATGGTAGGACATTTTGGTCGAGATAAGACCATAGCCATACTTAGTGAACATTATTTTTGGCCCCAATTGCCACAGGATGTGAAGAAGTTTGTACAGAATTGCCAAGTTTGTCAAGTGGTTAAGGGATTTAGTTACAATACTGGACTATATCAGCCATTGCCTATTCCATCAAAGCCATGGGAGGACATAAGTATGGATTTTTTTCTTGGATTGTCGAGGACACAAAGGGGTAATGATTCAATATTTGTGGTGGTTGATAGGTTCTCCAAAATGGCACATTTTATTCCATGCCACAAAACTCATAATGCTGTCCATATTGTAGACTTGTTTTTCAAAGAGGTGGTAAGACTACGTGGTCTCCCAAGGAGTATAGTTTCTGATAGAGATACTAAATTTGTGGGGTATTTCTGGAGAACATTGTGGAATAAGTTGAGAATAGACTTGAAATTTAGTTCCACACATCACTCGTAGACTAACGACCAAATAGAAGTGGTAAACAAAAGTCTGGGCAATTTGCTGAAATGTTTAGTTGGGGATAAGCCCAAGGGATGGGATTTGATTCTACTACAAGTAGAGTTTGCTTACAATAACTCTATAAATAGGAGTACATGTAAATCACCATTCCAAATTGTATATGGAAGTAGCCTAAGGACTGCACCAGAATTGAGGAAGATAGAGCAAGGGGAGAGGACAAGTGTTGAAGCTGAAGAATTTTTTAAACATATCAAGCATCTACATGAGGAGGTTCAGGCACACATTACCAAGATGAATCAAGAGTATAAAGCTAAGGCTGATCAAAGGAGAAGACATAAGGAGTTCCAAGTAGGGGATCTAGTCATGGTACACTTAAGAAAAGAAAGATTTCCAACCGGTACTTACAACAAGCTGAAAATGAAGAAATTTGGCCCCTACAAAATTTTAAAGAAACATGACTCAAGAAATGCATATGAGGTGGAGTTGCCAAATGGTATTCACATTTCTCCTATTTTCAACATTGCAAACTTAATAGACTATCATGATGATGGTGCAGATGAGGAGCCGATGTTAGAGCCATGTCCAATTCCTACTTCTAAGAAGGAGGAGATAGAAGACATTCTAGATCATCATGTGGGTAGGAGTACCAGACATAGGCAGTATGAAGAGTATTTGGTCAAGTGGAAAGGATCGCTGATTGAGGACTCAACTTAGATATCAATAGCTAAGGTTTCCCATTTGGGATTTCCTCTACCATTCATAAAGTGATAGGGTCACTTTTCAATCTACCCTGGGTGTCTGATGTAGGAGCATCCAGAGGTATAAGGGCAATCCTGTTTCACCCAAAAAGAATGTACTTAGACTTAGTTTTTTTTTCATGTGTTTTCATTTTTGGATACCCATTTGGGTCAAATAAAGGTTCCAACTCTCACAGTTCCACTATCAATGTTCTAGGTTAGAGTTTTTAATCACCTTGGGATATGTGTAAATGCTAAAAAAATAGGAGTATGTAATATAGCCATCATTTTGGTGAACTAGAAGGTGTAAATTGGTCAGATGATTTTCATTGTAATTTAGAGCATTCCAGAAAAAGAATCGGGTCAAAAGGCCCCATGGTTTGAAAGTTATCACAATTTTTCAATTTTTGGAGACATCCTAAGAGTGCTTCAAAGTTAGGTTAGGGGCATTAAATGACCTTGAAAAGGGCCAAAAAATGGGGGAGGAGAGAAGCTGGTCCATCAGGCTGTAGAGTGCTTCGAGATCTTTCCAGAAATGTAAACGGTTCGTCAATCGGAGCTACGGTTCAAAAGTTATGCCTCCTGAAAGTTCAGTTACCGTTTCTAGATTCTTCTAATTTTGCTCCGACTTCTAATGCGACTTCTAGAGCCTTCTATTTGGTCAGTGGATGCCTACTAGCACTTTCTAGAATGTATTCCTAATCCTTAACCCTCTGAGGTCTATTTAAGAATATTTGTGGCATTGTAAAAGGCAGTTCGGAGTGGAGTTTGAGAGAAGAATTTATCTCCAAATTTATGCTATTGTAAGCCCATAGGGCATGTTTTGAAGTCTATTTTCTCTGTACCAAATGTACTAGCATATTTTCATAGTTAATAAAATTTTCCCTTTCCTATTGTGTCCATTCTATGCTTAGGTTGTGTCCCCATCAAGTCCACACAATAATGGTGCTCTTTTACACTAGATTGATGCACTCTGCATCTTCTGCTCTGATGTAGGAAGGCGCACAACCCCAAGAATACTTTACAAACACTCAAAAGTCTCTTTGGGAAGAGGCTTAGTGAATATATCCACAATCTTCTCTTTAGTGCTCACATACTCCAATTTGATTTTCTTTTCTGCAACTTTCTCTCTCAACATATGATACTTAATAGAAATATGTTTTGTCCTTGAATGCAACACTAGTTTCTTAGACATATTTATGATGCTTGTGTTATCATAATGTATAACAACATGTTCACTAATTTCTATCCTTATATCCTTCAACATTTTCTTCATCCAAATAACTTGATTGCAATTGTTTCCCACTGCAACATATTCTGCTTCCACTATACTTTGTGATGTGCAATCCTGCTTCTTGCTTAGCCAAGAAACAAATCTTCCTCCAAGAAAGAAGGCTACACCACTGGTGTTCTTTCTGTCATCCATATTGCCTGCCCAATCAACATTAGTATACACACTTAGAGTAAATTCATTAGATCTATCATACCACAATCCGAACTTAGATGTTCCCTTTAGATATCTAAATATCCTTTTGATTGCTACATAATGTGCTTCTCTAGGATTAGCTCAAAATCTTGCAACAATTCCAATGAAATTTTCTATATTTGGCTTTATGTGAGTCAGATATTGCAATCCTCCAATCATAGATCTATACTTCTGCTCAATAGTAGGTGTCTCATCTTTTGTAGATAACTTGTGTCCAGTTACTATAGGTGTTCCAAAGGGTTCGTATGTTTCCAAACCAAACCTTTTCAATAAAACCCTCAAGTACCTAGTCTAAGAAATAAATATTCCTTCTTTATTCTTTACAATCTATAATCCTAGAAAATATTTCATCTCTCCTATCATAGTCATTTCAAATTCTTTCTTCATCTCTTCTGCAAACTTCTCACTTTATTCATCATTTCCTCCGAATATGATATCATCAAAAAATACCACCAAAATCATCTCCTTTAGATATCTAAATATCCTTTTGATTGCTACATAATGTGCTTCTCTAGGATCAGCTCAAAATCTTGCAACAATTCCAATGACATTTTCTATATTTGGCCTTATGTGAGTCAGATATTGCAATCCTCCAATCATAGATCTATACTTCTTCTGCTCAATAGTAGGTGTCTCATCTTTTGTAGATAACTTGTGTCCAGTTACTATAGGTGTTCCAAAGGGTTCGTATGTTTCCAAAACAAACCTTTTCAGTAAAACCCTCAAGTACCTAGTCTAAGAAATAAATATTCCTTCTTTATTCTATACAATCTATAATACTAGAAAATATTTCATCTCTCCTATCATACTCATTTCAAATTCTTTCTTCATCTCTTCTGCAAACTTCTCACTTTATTCATCATTTCCTCTAAATATGATATCATCAACAAATACCACCAAAATCATCAAACCATCATCAATTTCTTTCTAATAGAGATTACTATCTACCATACCTTTTCCATATCCAAGCTTTATCAAATACATGTACAACCTTGCATACCAGGTTCTAGGTGCTTGCTTCAAGCCATACAATGCTTTCCTTAATCTACATACTATGTCCTTGTCATCTGTCAAAGGATAAACTTTAGGCTTCTCAATGTACACTTCTTCTTCAAGTTCTCCATTTAGAAATGCTGACTTGACATCCATCTAATACACTTTAAATTTATTCTATGCTGCATAGGCTAAGAATAATCTTACTTCTTCTATTCTAGCCAATAGAGCATAGCTCTCCTCATAGTCTATTCCTTCTTGCTGTGAGTAACTTTTACATACCAATCTAGCTTTGTTCCTTACAACTTCACGTTGTTCATTCATCTTGTTCCCAAATACCCATTTAGTTCCTATCACATTCTTGTCTACTAGTCTGGTGGCCAATTTCCATGTCTCATTCTTTACTATCTAATCCAATTCCTCTTTCATATTTTGTTTCCAATGATCATCTTTACATGCTTCATCTACATTCTAGGGTTCAACTTGAGATATCAAACATTTTTCTTCATTGACTTTGCTTCTTTTCATCACACCTTTATCTTTGCTTTCGATGATCTACTCAGATGGGTGATTCTTTATCATGTTCTTTCCTAAAATAGTAGTTGCTATCTCAATTCTTGGCTCTACTGAAGGTTTTGAGCTTTTTTCTTTCCTTAACTCTCCTTCATTCTACAAATCATTTTTAGTCTCAAGAAATACCTCATCATTCCTTGGCTTAGTAACAACATCATCATCTAAATTGTAATCAACTTTCTCTCTTGTATCCTGAATTTCTCATCAATTCTTACATTTGCACTTTCCATAATAGTCTTAGTTCTCTTATTATAACATCTATAAGCCTTTCTTTTTAATGAATAACCAAGAAACATACCTTCATCAATTCTAGCATCAAACTTACCACTATCATCATCTCTTTTGATATAACACTTACTCCCAAATTTTTTGAAATACTTAAGTGTAGGTGAGTGACAATACCATAGTTCATAAGGGGTATTGCTTGTGTCTTTCCTGACTTGCACTTTGTTCATAGTATAGACTGTTGTATTCATATCTTCTCTCCAAAATATCTTGGATACCTCATTCTTAGCTAACTTTTCTCTTACAACTTCTATAACTGACCTTTTCCTCCTCTCTACAATACCATTCTATTTAGGGTTTCTTGGAGTAGATAACTGTCTTTTGATTTCATTTTCTTCACAAAACATGTTAAACTCATTTGAAGTAAATTCTCCTCCTCTATTGATCTTAAAAATTTAATCTTCCTACTAGATTCATTCTCAACTCTATTCTTGAATATATTAAACTTATCAAATGCCTTTGATTTTCTTTAAGAAATCCAACCCACATCATTCTATAAAAGTCATCAACTAGAATTATGAAATACCTTTCACCATAGAATCCTTAATTCTTTGTAGGACCATTGAGATCTTTGTGTATAATCTCCAACTTTGTTGTAGTAATAAACTTCTTGCAGGGAAAAGTTCTGTTATGCTTTGCGAACAAACATTCCTTGCAAATTGTCTCAGTACGCTTTACAATCTTAGGAAAATTTGTAATTGCAAACATACTACTAGTCTTCACAATACTATCAAAGTTTATATGACAAAATCTCTTATGCCATAACCAACTATCATCTACCTTTGCAACCAAACATACATTTCAGTAGGATTCAACTGAAATACATTACCTCTAGATTGGGTTCCTATTCTAATTACCTTTCCATCTTTATCTTTGATCATGCCTGTTTTTTCTATGAACTGCAATATAAACTTTGTTCACTAGGATTCCAACACTCAAAAGATTTTTCTTTAAACAATCAAAAAAATATACATCCTCAGTGTTAGTTTTATCATCAAGAGTCATAGATCTAGTACCTTTAACTTGGCATGCTGCATTGTTTCCAACGTTAACAACGCCTCCATCCTAACTTTTAAAGTCAACAAACTTGTTCATATCACCAGTCATATGATGTGAATAGTCACTATCAATTATCCAATTAGATTTCTTCTCAATCTGTGACACCTTGAAGCTACTTTCTCTAGACTTTCTTCTTTAATTTCCACAAATCCAATTTTATCATCACTAGAACTTAATTCTTGTTCATTAGAATCATTATCTTCATTTGCATACAAAAACTCTCTATCTTTTCTAGGTTTGTAATTTCCTTTATACTTTTTCTCTCTTTCAGGACATTTAGATGCATAATGACCATATTCATCACAAGCCCAACATTTAAAGATTTTCTTACCTCATTTTTTCTCTTTTTACCAAAAGGGCTACTACTTCTTTAATCTTTCTATCCTCCTTAGATTTGCTGCTACTAGAAAAATCTCCTCTATCACTTGTGCTTCTTGATAAATTAGGTTGAATGTTCAAGGCACTGAAAGCTATCTTTGTTCTCGTCAAATCTCTAGACTATCTAAGCTCATTCTCAACTACTTCAAGTCTTCCAAGAAATGACTCCTTTGTGAAATCTTTGGTACAAGATAGCAACAAATGTATCATTTGAACTATTGACTTAAATGGTGGTGTTAGTCTTCAATATCTTCCATATAACCTCATCATCTTCTTTAGTTCCTCCTTGAGATTTAATACCTATAGTAATTTATGATATTCCGCCTATATATGTTCTTACTTATTCATCTTCCATTATTTAAGCATCTTGAAATGCACAAATCCAACTTCGTAGCCTCAATTTCTTAGAATGCGTAACACCTTCAAAATTAGTTTCCAAAGCTTTCCAAATCAAATGTGAAGTAGCAAGTGATTTTACCTGATTGTATTCAATTTCAGGAAGTGCAGTCAATATTGCTTCTCTAGCTCTCATGTTACACATAAAAAGATCTCTTTCATCCTTGATACAATTTTCAAAATCCTTTTCAGCAATGATTGTCTTTGCTAATTTTGCCAAGATCCAATATCTCAAACCCATACACAAAAAATGTGTCTTCATCTTTTCTTTCTAGCTATCATAATTTGTTCCATTGAACTTTGGACTATCTTTCTTGAACATGCTTGGATCACCCAAAGTTTTTAAACTTTATCTTCAAGGACCTAATGCTTTGATACCAATTGTTAAAAATAATAGTCCACCAAGATAACTTTGGGGGGGGGGGGGTCGATGAATTAGTTATTTGATAATTAAAACATTTATCTTCTTTAAATAGAGATATCCATTCAACCAAAGTAAACATAAATCATAATAAAATGCACATAGATAATTACACCAAATATGTTGCCTAAGGAAACCCTTGATTAGAGAGAAAACCCCAGTGGGAATGATGCCCACAAGATGATGTACTAATATAAATATTTCTTGTTAGAGGATGGACCCTATTAGGAGTCTATTACAATATTTAGTACATAGAGTCCCTATTAGGAGTTTCCAACCCTGTTAGGAGTTGTACCAACCCTGTTGGAGTTGTGGTACAATGTATGCAAGATGAACCCATTGCCCAAACATGCAATTTCAACTAGAAGAAGAGCTCACTGCTAAAAATAAGTAAATTACTGTTATGTTCTTATTTCCTTTATTTTATTAACCAAACCAATCACTGTCAGACCTTCTAGACCAAGTCACAAACCTTGGATCCAAATATCAAACCTTAGATCATTTAGCAAAACCTCAGTAATGAAGTTTCCTTCACTTCTGCTCTACTCTACCCAATTTTTCATTCAACTCTCTCTCTCTCTCTCTCTCTCTCTCTCTCTCTCTCTCTCTCTCTCTCTCTCTCTCTCTCTCTGTGCGCTTATAATCACTTCACATCAATACAATTCATGTATTTCTTGATAAAGGAAAATGTCCTTCCTTTATACTGAATCCTAAAAATAATTCTCTGAGTCAGCTGTTAGACCTTCTCAATTAATCATTATTGAACCACATTGAGAACACATTTTACTTAGCGATAACATTAATCTAGCACCTTGCAACTTGAATAACTTTTTGTGCATGCAATATTATGGTGAATGATCTTAGCCACATCATCAATAACATGTCTTCTTCATATCCTCAACTTGATTCTTAGAATAACAATTTTGCTAAGAGATATAACAAGTTTACTAGAACATGCCTCTATAAACTCTATCTCATAACATACATCACCAAAACTTACATAACTTCTTCTAGAATTTTCATTTCTTCTTCCAATGTTGACTACATATACTAGATACTAAAAAATATCTCCCATAACCTTGGATAGTTAGAATACTCAACTAGCCATCTATACCAACTTGATCTTTCTATTGTTCTTCTGTCAGATACCACAAAAAACTCCTATGTTGACATAAATGACAAACTCAGTCATGAATGTAACATACCATCATAGTAACATATCTACAATACTCCCCCATAGGAATATCATAAATATTTATGCTTCAAAAAATCTTGCAACAAAAACTGATGTAAGATCAGAGTAAGTGTGAGTTACAATAGCAAAGCATGTAGTGTATGTATACCTATCTTGTAAAGGAATTGAATTGTATAATTGTATGTTAGGGTAGTGGGCTCTTCTTGCATACATTGTAATTATTCTACTAGCTCGTAATAGGGTTGAGGCTTCAAACAAGGCCTATTCCTCTAACAAGGACTCAAAACACTACATGTAGTTTATAGACTCCTAACATGGTCAATATCCTTAATAGGATCTTATTGTTTAGTGAATCATCTAGTGGGTATCATCCCCACCAGGGTTTTCCCTTGGCCAAGGTTTTCCTAGTTAACAAATAATGGTGTTATGAGTTCTCTATGTGCATGGTTATTTTTACTGTTCAACATTGTTGGTTTACTTTCATATAAAAGTTATAAAGTAATTAACAATATTCACTTGTGGGCAAAAGTTTGTAAAATACTGATTCACCCGCCCCTTAATATTATCTATTTCTAACATTTTTATCTACAAACAATTCAATAGTGTCTTCCTCTTGGTAATGTGTGTCATTCTCTTCAATAGCTATCTCTTTCCTTCTCTTTAATGAGCACTTCAAATCATCTCTTACTTTGTTCAGCTAATGTAGGACATGCTGGATTTCAATCTTATGATTCTCAATAGTCTTTCCCAACTTGCAAACTTCCATCTTCAAGATCTTTCCTCAAAGTTGCAAAGCTTTTTTTTCCAAAGAACAAAGCTCTGATACTAATTGTTGGAAATACAATAGGGAAAGAAAACTTTGAGAGGGGGAAGGGAATCAATCCTTCAAATCTTTAACCATAAAATCATTCATCACACATCCATCTCATAATTTGCATGTAAATTGAAATAGCTAGCTAAACATATTCATCCATAGCATGAAAGAAAATAACATTCAACACATATATGACATAAGATATTTGGTTACCCAAAAACCCTCCAATGAGAAGGTAAAATTGGGGTGGGGATGACACCCACAAATCTTCACTACTATAGTTGTAAAGTGTATCCAATGAAGGTTACAATGTTGATCCCACTTCCAAATATGCATACATAACTTCACAAGTTATATGAATAGATACAAAATCTTGATAGTGTTCATATCTTTAATGTCTGATTAGACCTTGTAGTTCCACTTCACAAAACATTCATATAACTGCTTTTCTATACTGATATCATCAACTTCACATCTATGCAATACATACAAAGTGCATATATAAAAATCATATCATTACAACACAATCAACAACTTTGCTAAACCAAAAGGTCTTCCTTTATACTAAAAAAATTGAATTGTTGGCCATGTACTACTTGCACATTACCAAATATTCAAATTAACTTTTACCATGTGAGGGTTAACATATATGGTGTCATCCCTACCCTATTAAGTAATTATTTTGTCAAGACAAAATAATTCCTTAACCAAATATCAATACTTTGCTTGTCACCATGCTCTACACTCTCATATATGTCTCTAGAAATCCTTCCAAAATTTAATAAAAAAATTAGTGGTCATACTTCTACATCTTCTAAATTTTTTTGTTGGAACTTAAATTTTTCCTTTCATTATGATTTGAATAGGAAGCAGGAAAAGAAGGTTAGTGATCGTTGGTGCTCTATAACTTGGCCCTTGTTTGAGTGTACGACATTTGGAACCTTCCTAAGGAGGTTGGATGTTTTTCCTTTCACCATCCTAGATAATTTAAAGCATTTAATTATTGGTCGTATTTATGAGCACTTCATCTCCCAATGGTATTTCTCAAGAAATATTAGTTTCCAACCCTCATATTTCATACAATCAACCTGCTTCTCTGTCAAAGTTTTTTTCCTAGGAATTGAGGAACAAACTAGACATACCAAATGAAGAAAAATTTGAGAACATGTGGTAAGGAAATGGCTAGTCAAAGTGAGGAGGAGATTCAGATAAGGATTCCTCCTCTCTTTCTTACGTCCTCATTCTTAATTCTCTGATGAGCAAGGTGATTGAGAATGAAATGTCTAGGCTTAGAGATTCTAAAATATTCCTAGCATCCCAGGACCTAATGAAACTAATTGCAAGATAATATCTTAATGACTGGTTTCATAATAATTGGTTTAAGAAACTAGGGTTTACATTTTCCTTCTTGAGAATGATTCAAAATGGTTTTTTTCCTTATATTCTTCAAAGACCCCAAGTCCCAAAAGAGTATGGTTGAAAGGCAATTCTAGAGAATTGGTTACTCTAGTTTTTGTGCTATTCCTTGGTCACCTAACATTCTAAATGAATAAATTTTGGCCCTCTCTTCACCACACTGGGTTTCTATGGGTAAAATATCACCTTTCCTTTGGAAATTGATTCCTTAGGCTCTAGATCCCATTGGCAAAGTTATTTGGATAGATAGGTCATCCAAATTATTAACCCATAAAGATGCAAAGGTTTTGATTGCAATTGACCCTCACAAGGATGTTTCTTTTCTTATTTAGGGTTATCATTATGTGTGCCTATATCTTTCTGAGGTGGTATCAAATCCTACTTGTGTAGAAAAGAAGGGCATATTAGGAAGACCAATGTCCTTATTCAAAAAGTGAAGCCTTCTATGAATGTTGGGCACCGAAAAGATCCTAAATCCATAAAAGGGAAAAACATATATGTTTCCATATATATAAAGGAATTAGCCAAGGAAATTCCTCCATTGATTTTTGCTAATATTTGTGTTGCATTGGATGTTCTTCAAGCTGCATTCAAATCCTTGACCAAGAAGACCCCTTTGTGTTTTCCTCGAAATCAATTACTATTGATTTTCCCTCTCCATCCATGAAATCCCTTATGCTACTACAAGAGAAACCTAAACATAGGATGGTAAATTCCCAACAGATTATTCTTGAAAAGATCAAGAAGCTTTCCAGTCATAAGTTGATAAAAGAATCAATTAGGCACCCCATTCTACCCCCTCCTAAAGAGGTAGATGCTATATTGAAGGGTCAAGGGCTCCAATCCAACATTCTAACCTCAATTTTATTCCCAATCAAAATAATCCTTAGAATGAATATAGGAGTGATGAGCTAGATGCTATTATGGAAACTTATGATACAACATAGAAGCTCAATGGTTTTGACTTGTTGTGATCCCAACTAGATCAAGTCCTTCTAAACCCTCTATTATTAGTGAAGGAAGAAGGAAAGTTGCTTTAGAGATTATGGTGCCAAGTGAGGATAAGCTTGATTATTAGGGTATAGAGGAATACCAAGGAAACATAGTAGAAGCTCTCGAGTTGGATATATGAGAGAAGGGTTATGGTTTTGTGTTTAATGCAAAGAAGAAGGTCAAAAAACCTAGAAGGAACTTTTTGGAAAGGGTAGAGGACTTGAATAATGAAGAATATATACAAAAAGAGGGTGAGCATGTAGTGAAAAGAAAGAGGTGGACCCTCAATGTCTTGTGTTGGCCTGTTTTTCACCCTTTGTGATATTTTGTACCTCACAGTGAAAAACCTTAGGGTTATGTTTTAAAATTTATGAGTTTGTTAAAACCCTAGATAAAATTTCCTAAAAAAATTCATAAACTTTTGTTTATGTGCCCTGGCCCTCAAAAGTTATTAAATATAATTTTTAAATAAAATTGTGCGCGACATGCTTATCCTAAGTCTTATTTTCCCCAAGGTCTTTTTATTTCTTTCCTCAAATTAAACCTTTTGTTAAACATGCCCTAACCACGGTTAGCTTTCTTTATGCCTTTCTATGTAACATCTTAATTGTGATTTTTTGTTTTAATTAACTGTTGATCTTTCCAAGATCAATGGTAGGTGCATCCCCGCAATATAAACCTATTCAAAGTTTAAACAAAGTGGGCAAGCACCTTTGAGACATCTAGCACTTGATGATGTGGGTTGTAACTTCACTACAAAGACCAGAGTTTGTTAGAGGCTATCAATACTTTTGAGGACTTTTAGAGAAATTGCCAGTGCACATTAATATCATTGGTTAGCCTATGCAGTGGAGTTTCTTTTGCTACCATGTTGATTGAGCTGTTGATTTTGAAAGATCAACAATGGGCGCTTTACTACTATATTAAGATGCAAGATTTTTAACCAAAGTGGGGAAGCAGCTTGGTGACACCTGTCCTTGATAACATCATGGGGAATGCTTCACATAGATCAAAGGACATAGATTATACACCATTGATCTTGATAATATCAACAGGTAGTGCATGCCCACATTACAAAAGTAAAAGAATTTTAAACAAAGTGAGCAAGCACCTCTTTGACATGTGGCATGTGATGATGTCATAGACCCACTCCTTTGAAAAGTAAATAGCACAGTCTATACTATTGGTAGAATTTTCAGGCACGTGAGCATGAACACAATATATCTATTGGTTGGTAGGGTTGAATCAATAGTAAAAGGCATGTTTTGATCACACTATTGATCTTGGATAGATCAATGGATAGTGCTTACCTGCATTACCAAGATGACCAAATTTTAAACAAAGCGGGGAAGTGCCTACACGCCACATGGCATCATGGGACCTATTGCTAAGAAATTGATCAAATTGCGCTAGGGTGGAAAAGGTAATGAGATGGAACGAAGTAATTGGCTGAATATGACATGTACCTACCAATATGGAGATGAGTGTGCTAGTGGGGCCACATTTAAAAAAAGCTTATTTACAAAGTAATGTGATTTTTTGTGATTGTCGATCTATAGAAGATTGACGATTAGCATTTCACCACATTATAAAAGTGCTCAAGTTTTAAGTAAAGAAAGGACATGAAAATTAATAGTTAGAGACATTAATATTATTTAGGACCACTTTGTGCAACCTTAATGCTGTAGTATAACTTGAAAATTCACCATTATTGAGTCGCACAATTGTAAAATTATCAGAGTGCAAGGGTTTACAAAGCCAAGGCACAATATTTTCCAGGGTTTCCAGTAATTTGAAGTGTGAGTCATAGAGAAAAATAAGTAGGAATTAGTGGGTAAGTGGTTTGTAACTCATGAATTTTGAGAAATTATAATTGTGCTAGGTCAAATTGAGAAGATACCTCCTCATAGGGATTTTTCTAGTATGAAGGATTACCTAAAAAGATTAGTTCATGATGATTTTCTTGAACAAATGCCTCCCTCTATCAATGAATTAACAAAGGGTAGAGAGTTCATCCCTAAAAACCCTAGGTTGGTGGTTAGTGAGGGTTTTTATGACAAGGCTAATTATTTAAGGGATGCAAAAGTCTTAGTAGGGGGTTTAGAATTATTTACAAAATGGTTTGCAAAATGAAACTTGGACACTCCAATGAGAAATGTGTGGGAATTTGATATAGGAAAATTGGTCATTCTTGGAGTATTTTTTGATAGTGACCTATTAACTAATATGGCCCCATTACTAGAATTGTGAAAAACTATGTTGGGGATAATCTCTTTAGGGTTTCACCTGCACTAATTAGAGAAGTGTTCAAGCTCAACCCCAACCATACCATTCAAGAAAAAATTGACATGGAAGAATTCCAAGCTAGCTACGATGTGCAAAGGGTATACTTAAGGGGGGGACCATTACAACAACATTTTGTCAAAATTGGGTCACTGGGCCTCTGATTACACCAAATACCTCAGAGCCTTTGATGAAGAAATATTTTAATCCTAGGGCATAGACCCTATATTTCTCTCTTTGCAAAATGTTTGGAATGGATGAGCAAGATTATATTCAAGGATCTATTGTTCTCATCATAGCTTAGACCCTACAGTTTGGAATGAGCTCAATTCTTGATCTTGCCACCTACCTAGCTAAGGAAATTCATAATGGTTTGATTGGAATAGCTCAAGCTAAGGTTAATAGGCCTTTTTTTTTTGGTATTCTCTATTGATGTATATATATCTATATAAAGGAGTGTTAGAAGTGATGGTTCACCAATATAACTGAGAGGGGGAGGGGGTGAATCAGTCATATATCAATCTTAAACAATTCTTACTTTATCAACCAAAGTAAACAACAATCATAAAGAAATGCACATACTCACATGCACCAAATTTTTTAACTAAGGAAAACCTTGATCAGAGGGAAAACCCCAGTGGGAATGATGCCCACAGAATAATGTACTAATCTAAATATTCCTTGTTAGAGGATAGACCTTGTTAGGAGTCTATTACAATGCTTAGTACAAAGAGTACCTATTAGGAGACTTTGAATCCCTATTAGGAGATTCCAACCCTATTAGGAGTTGAAGAAGGTAGTTGAACCCGCTTTCCAAATAGCTTCTAGATCAGATCAATAAACCCACTGTCCAATTGACCTTAGTACTATTACTTTTAGAATAATAGATGTGGAACAATATCTTTCTCTCTTTCTCTAACTAGTACATCAAAATTCTTCACCTTTAGATCATTCAAATAGATTTGGAACTCATCAGTGACCCTTAAGGTCACTTGCACACATAGTAGATCACTCCGCTCTTCTCCTTTGCAATTCACAAGTCTTCTCTGCTCCTTGATCATACCAATGATGATTAGAACTTGGAAAACACTTTTCCTTTATATCATACTCAATTATTAACCTTTTGAGTTAGCTCCACATACTTAAGATTATTTTGAGTCAGCTCCATATTTAATTAAATGAAATGCACATTTAATTAATGTTGTCGGCTCTCAGTTGTTTACAAACTTCCACACATGTGGCTTCTATACTTGTTCACTTTCTGACATCATCAGTTGTCAATCTACTTCCTCCAGTCAACTATGCAACCCTTCATTCTAAACACAAAGTGTTATATTGATCAAACAACAAAGATTGTTTTCTTGATGCTTTGTTTCCTTGCGGTTCTCTGTAAATCACTAATATCTTCTGTAAGATGTCGATTCAAGTTTTGCACACTTGACCACATGTCAAATACATGCTGTAGTACCTTATGTTAACTGTTCACAGACATATATATAATGTGTTTTCCTTAATTCACAAATTTTAGTCTGTTGCTCTATCAATCTTACTATGTTGTCATCAATGAAAAACAAACACTATAACAATGTTCTACAAAGTTTTTGCATAGCATCAACATTCATGCTAACAAGGAGTTATTTTTTTTTCCAAGGAAATGAAGTTGGAATTAGAGAGGGATAGAGAGAAACTCCCAGTTCAGTTATGGAGCACTGATATGGCATGGGAAGTCACAAATGCCAGTTAGGTTAGATTTGACAGGTATTTTTCTTCAAGGCTTAGATTACTTTTAAAAGCTGATAGTCCCAGGAATACTCCAACCTTTGTTAGACTTGATAAGACCAAAGGATCATGCTAAGGGGTTTTTGGTCAGTCATAATTGAGGGGATATCATCCCATACCTTGTCTCTACTGTATTAAGAGTTTATGGCTTTTTGGGAAAACCCCATGTACTACCCTACCACATACCTTTAAAGATAGAAATTACAGAGTTGTGGTAGATCAGATCAATTGATGAAAGGGATTTGCTAGGAAAAGGCAAAGGTACATTCTTTTGAGTGGTCACTATTGTGCATAAATTTGTCTTTGTTAAGAAAGGATAGAGAGGTTTGGAGAATTTTTTGGATAAATATCAAATGGCTCAATCATATGTTTGCTACATTGATCTAGAGAGATTCTATGACCTACTTAGCAAAAGAAGTAAAGCTAAAGTTCATATACAAACTATGTATTTCCTACAGGATATCATCACAAATATATTTTCATTACAAGAGTAGGAAATTAGAAAAGAAAAGTGGGTGGTTTATAGCAAGAATATATTTTCATTATAAGAGTAGGAAATTAGAAAATAAAAGTGGGTGGTTTATAGCAAGGTTTTGGATTTCATCAATGCTTTTGAGCCCAAGTATGACCCACCGGCAGACAAGAAATATTGGGGGGCCAAAATGGAAATACTAATGAACAATTTTCCTAGGATAATTCAAACTTTGAATGAGAAGAAAGACATTTTGGTAAAGGCACACCTAGATAGATCTACTGAGGTGGAAAGGAGAATAAATAGCAAAATGGTTGCGACTCCAGGCCAATATACACTGCAGAGGAGGGCTAGATATGTTATAGCTCAAAATGTACAACACACTCCCCCTTACAAAAGGCTAAGATCAGAGAGCCCATCTAATATTAGTGCTCCCAAGAAACAAAAGTAGATGATGAGGCATCTCTGAGAGAACAGTTGAGACAAATGGGAGGGGAGGGAGATATAATTGTTACAATTGGTGATATAGAAAGGGGAGTGCCTGAGGAATCTCCCATGCCATCCTTTGACCTTATTGTTGTGGATTATAGAGGTAGGGAGATTGACCCTATAATTTCACAAGCATCTCAAAAATTTATTGATGATGAAAATTTTGTAAAGTCTAGAGCATTTGCACAATTCTCATGGAGGAAAAACATTGGAAATTTTGAGGAAAAATGCAAATCAATAAAAGTAGAGCAACTGAATAAGTTGGACTCTGAGGTTGAGAAGGAGGTTAAAGCCAAATTTTTGGAGGACTTTGCTCAATTAACCTTTGGAGCTAGAAGATAGCTAGTAAAAGAGTTAGGTGTTTTGATTTTACTTGAATGGGACATAGCTAATGCTATGATTTTTAATTCTATTAGAAGGAAAAGGATGTCCAATATAAGACTAAAGAAGAAATATTGCAAGCACATAGAGGAGTGAAATTTAGCAATGATCACCAAGCTCTAGTGATTTGGTCTATTGAAAAGAGAGATAAGACCAAAATACAAGAGATCTCAAGTGAAAAGTATATTGGTACTCTTAGAGTATATAAAATAGATGAAGTAGACACTGAGGAAGTTAGTAAAATGACTCAAGAAATGGTAGCTTTTGGGACGGTAGTAGCTGGAAAAGAGAAAAGTAGATTGCTAGAGCTCAATACCAAGTTTGAAGAAATACTAAAGGTATATGAGGAAAGAGGGAAGAGGATACAACTATTTGAAAATCAAGTATCCCAAATGGACAAATAGCTAGGAAAGAGGAAGGTAGGAGAACCAAGAAGGCCTCCAGTTACATACCCTTGCCCCCCTATTGAGCCATTCAAGTCTACTCCAATTGTTGAGTTGTTTAATACCCCACAAAGACCTAAATTTTATACTACAGAGGAGTTTGAAGAAGAAAAGAATAAGTTATGGGAATTGTAGGTTGAGTTGACTAATCAATACAAGGAAAAACTCAGAAAAATAATCTTATACTTAATAGATAGGATTGACTAGCTAGCATTCTATGACCAGCTGGTGGGGATCCTTAATATGTGGGATGAAATAAAAAGTGTTGAAGACATTCTAAAGCCCATTTTTCAAAAAAAGAGCGAGAGAGATAAATATATTACTCTCATGTGTATCTCAATTATCCAATTATCTTGTGAGCAAATAGAAAAGACTTTTGATAAAACTCATGATTTGACAAAATTTGATAAGAAAAAGGTTTCTATCCAAAAAAGAATAATAATTTGTTTCTCACAATATATAGGAGAAAAATTTGATCTTTTCCTCGGTGCACTCAAAAGGATTGATAAGGTAAAAGAAAAGGAAGAGTGGGGGAAGGAATTTGATGATCTACTTTGTCATAGAATGAATAAAGTTATTAATGAAAAAGGAAATGTGTCATGGGCCATGAATAATGAAGAATATGTCAAAGTAAAACTATTCTATAATGCCATCAAAAAAGAATTTGTTGAAATAGACAAATTAGGAGGCTTTGCAATCAAAAAACAATGTGAAATTCCAAATTTTGATTGGCCTGATGATACTATTTTCAACAAATGGAGGGAAGACCTTGTATCTTTAGAACAGATGGAAACAAAAGAAGAGGTTGTGGGCCAGGAAGAGAGTTACCCAAATGACCCCTCAATAGAAGAAGGCAAAATGGATAAATCATCCTCAATGATAGAAATAGAGCAACCAATCACAATTGCTAGCATAGGGGACCAAATTGATGATGTGGTAGCTGAGGACTTAGGAATAACTATCATTTTAATAGCTCATGATGATGAAAGTGTAGAGTCTCGAGTTGAAGTGACCTTGCAGAGATTAGATCTAGACACATCATTGACAAACCTCATGGCCACATATTCCAAGGATTCAAAATAATAAAAGGCCAATCACGAAATTTATGGTATTTGAAAGTGTAACAAAAAATGGGCCCACCAAAAGAATATTATTATGTAAAGTTTTTTTGTTGCACAAAATTTTGTCTCTTATGATAGTAAAAATTGTAAAAAATCTTTTTTCTAAAGGACAACTGTTAGTTCTTTATGCTTGAAGCTTTTTGCATCTCACGCTATATAAGTGAGATTCTAGGGCTAGAGAAAGGGTCCGTATTGTTTTATAATTTTAGTTTTTACTAAGTTTGTTTGGTCCAATTTCTTGGTGTAAACTTTAGGATGTTTTTCTCTACAAGTATTTGAGAATACATTAATCTGGCAGGATTTTGGTGTTTTATCTTGAGTCATTCTAAGTTTTCATTTCAATTGTATATGATTTTCAAAGGAAATTAATAAAAAGATGAACTATCCCCATATCTATTCTTGCTGAAACTTGTCTCTATTTTTATTTACCTGGTCATTTTGAAGTTGGATGAGAAAAGCTTGTTCAATTGAATGCAATTCAATCAAGTTGTATGCCAATTCACTATTGCTTTTAATTCAATGAATTAAGTAAATGCTTCAGTGAGGTTGATAGGGTTTCCATGGTAATAGGAAGGATGTCTATAAGAATGATTTTTAGTGAGAATTATTGATAGTATTGATTGTAATGTAGTCAATCAGATCTAGAAATTGAATGGACTGTAAATCCCAGTGGATAAGACACTAATCTATGCAGATGGAAAGATCACGAACAAGCATTAAGCTTATATTTGAAATCAATTTTACTTTAGTGTTTGAAGAATGTAAATGTTAGTTAGCACTTGTTTACATGTAATCCCTGTGTTTTAGTTAGCTTCTATTTCCCAGGATTATTTGTAAATCTAAGAAGAACTGTAACCAAATCTTCTATAAGGGATGTGTATTTTTGTGAAATTTCATGGAATGAATAAAGTATGTATGTAATATCAATTTGGAAATCTTTCATCCCTCAGGTGCACCCGCCTTGGTTTTGCAAAGCCTAAAGAGTAGAAAATCCTTTATGATTTTGTTGAAGTTGGGTTTAGATTTGAAGAGCAAGTAACTATTTATGGAAGGTAGTTGATCCTTAGGTTATTATATTCTTTATTATCTTGATATTAAGTATTTTTTTTCTTAATAGTTGAAAAACACCAACATCTCACACCCCTTCAAGCCTTCTAAGATTTAGAAGGGTGATTTGCCTAAGTGTTTAAAGAGTTTTAAGTCACCCAAAGGAAAAATAACCCTATCACCTTAGTTGTAATGGATTAGTATATTTCATGGAATGTTAGGGGTATGGAAACACCAGATAGGAAATATGTTAGAAAAACATTACTTAGAGATCATATGGACACTAACTTTCTTTTACTACACCAAATCAAGGCTTTCGAGTTCCAACTAGACATAGCCTTAAAGTGTATATGGAAGGATGTTAAGCCCTTTTACACCAATCATAATAGATTTAGGGGATGGAGTTCGATCCTAGTCAGCCCTTATTGGAGGAATTTAGTAGTTGGATTGGGATCTTCACCTTGCAATAGGGATATATGGGTTGTGCTTAATCACCAAGAGAATATATTTGGAGTGTACTCGATTTATGCCCTTAATGAGCATCTGAATAGGATCTCCTTATGGAACTAGATATTCTAACTTCATAATATCCCTTGGAAATTTTTTGGACACTTCAATATGGTAGAAAGTCAACAAGACAAGGTGGGAGGATGAAAGTTTGAATGGAAAGGAGAAGAGAGATTTTTTGGGTCTAAAATGATAAGTAAACACTTATTCTTTGATCCCATAGCTAGAAGAAGAGAAGAAAAAAAAGGCATATGGTACACTTGGACTAACTTAAAAAAAGGTAACAACATAATTTGTAGTAGATTAGACAGATATTATGTTAACAAAAATATTTTTAGCTTTTAGTTGTTAGATAAAGGCTCCAATGTGATAGTATACCCTTTTACATTATTTGATCACCGCCCCAATATTGCTACCAACTTTTTGGACTGATAAGAAACCTTTGGATATTCCAAGATTGCATGGATTTCTCTCAAAACATCCCTACTAAAGGTTGTTGATCTTAATTCTACTACAATGATGTGTGATGGTTTAACCACTGTGTTTTTTTTCCATCTTTCTACAACCAACAAATGGACAACTATGATTGAAAGTTGGAGAAAGGTATTTCAGATAGTGGGTAAGAAGAAAGCCAAGGCCATAAGAAGAGAAGAGGTATTAGTACAAAAAACCATAGTAGTGGTAGGAACAACCTTGCAATATAACCCCAATGATATCACCCTACAATGTGTCCTTGTTGAAGCTAGGGATGCCTTCAGAAGGATTCAATAGATTAAAATATAGGGGGCTAAGACTAGAGCAAGAATTGATTGGATTGATCATGGGGGAAAAGGGTCTAAATATATTTTTTCAAATACTTAAGAGTATGAAATCTAGAGATAAGATTGGGACTCTTAAAGATGAAGACATATTGATTAATGATAATAAGGAAATAGTGAAGGCTTTTGCAACTTACTATAGAAAATTATTTACACCAGAATAACATAACCTTGATATGGAAAGTGGAAGAAACAAAATAAGGAAATTGATTCTAGGATGGGTGATGGAGAAAGATAAGGCGATGCTTAATAAACCCATTTCTAAATAATAAATTGTGCGAACTATTTCTTAGATGAGTAATGAAAAGGCTCTAAAGCCAGATGAAATTCTTGTGGAATTTTAAAAATCTCAGTTGGACTGGATTTGGCAAGATCTTTTGATTTTTTTATCAAGAATATATTGAGTGTGGTTCTTAACAGATTGAGATCAAATTTGGATTGATCAAGCTCATACTCAAGGAGAGGGATGAGACCTTGATAAAAAAATGGTGGTTTATCACACTCCTCAATGTCTCTTATAAGATCATGGAAAAGATATTGGACCTTAGTCTAAATGAGGTTTTACCTTATGTCATCAACCATACTCAAACTAGCATTGTTAAGGGGAGGTATATCTTGGAGAATCTCATTACCTATAGAAAATGATAGAGTGGGATAAGAAATCTAGTAAAAAAGAAACCATATTTCTCATTAACTACAAGAAAGCATATGCAAGAATAGAATGGAAGTTTATCATATTGATGCTTAAAATGTTTAAGATTCCTTGAAAATATTAACAAGATGGTGCTAATTTTAATGACAGATACCCATGGTAAAGTGGAGGTCAATGGCTCAAGGTCTGATCCCTTCCTCCTTTCAAGATCTATAAGGAAAGGTTTCCCATTAGCCCCTTCTTATTTTTCATTGTTGATGATAGCTTGCATTACATTATTAGAGATAACTTTCCATCCCCTAAACTTAGGGGGTAATCTTAACTAACTTTGAAGAAATTAGTAATGTATAGTTTGTTGATGATAGCTCACTTCTCATTGAATTTTTAGAAACCAATGTCACTAACCTCTCCACTAAATTGAATTTTTTTCCAAAAGCCTCAGGTAGCAAGGTATCCATTGCTAAGTCTATGATGCTTGGGTGAGAAGAAAAATCTCCCCCATGGTATTGTAATTTTGGTTTCTTCTTGGGTGGTCCTTCACATATAGTTAGATACTTGGGGATACCCTTTTTTGTCTCCCCCAATTTAAATTGCATGTGGGGATGGATTAAAGGAAAGATTGAAAGAAAACTTGGCAAATAGAACAATAACTATTTGTACCTAGATGGAAGAGTCCAAATATGTCAGAAAATCTAATCATCATATACTATATATTATTGTTATGCATGGCTCTTAAATCAAAATTAAATAAACTATGTTTAGAAAGTGATTGGAGACTTTTTATGGTCATATGGGAAAGGGGACAAGAAGAGACATGTAGTTAAATGGAGTTGATGCTCTATGAGGAAGAAAGTAGGAGGACTAGGACTAGAGGACCTAAGATTACAAGGCATAGCTCTTTCTACCAAATGGATTTGTAAACCACAAAAGGAAATGAACCTTGGAAAGTACTAATTAGACACAAAATTTCTCATGGTTTCCCCTTAATTGGTAATCTTGGAGGGGCCTACACATTCATGACCTCCTCTCAGGTGATGGAAGATCAAGGTGGAATAATATGTGGTGTTTAAACCTATTTGAAAAGCATGGGAGAAAGTAAGACATTGGGTAATAGGAGCTAAGATCAAGTAGTTAGGCCAATATTTGTTAGGAAAAATCCCCTTGGTAGAATTTAGAAAGAAAGGGAAAAAATTTAGTGCTCTTACAAGGATACTTGACTAGAGCATGTGATAAGTTAGGGATCCATAGATTTAGTGACCTCATTGAAGGAGACAAATTATACACTTGGGAGGTCCTTACTTCAAGATTCAACCTTTTCCCTTCCCATAAAATAATGTTTGATGTTCTTAAAAGTTCTTTGCTGAGTGCCAATCTTCCCCAATAGTGTGGTAGTGAGATTGATAGACTTCCTCTCATAACCTAGCCAAATGGCTCTCATCTCTTCTTCACCAACAATAAGTAACTTGATAACTTTCTATTTGATAAAAATGATGTCTATGAATATCTTAACACCAAGTGGTCTTGTAGGTTAGAGCCTAAATGTTGGTCCAAGCACTTTTCCTCAATCCATTACTATAATGTTGAACCTAAAATCCAATGCTTTATTTGGAAAGCCATGCTTTGTCACTTACCCTTCAACAATGCTAATAGTGATCCTTTTCCCTATACCTTCTTCTTGAAGCCTAAAAGAATGTCTCACCCACTCTCCGAATGTGAATTTGCCAAAGGGGTCTAGAATTGGTTTGACATTCAATTTAACTCTAACATCCTCACCTTCTATGTTGTTACCGATTTTATCCCTGGTCTTCCCTAGCATCTAAATAGAATCTGGATCAATTTTTCTTCTTACTTGCTTTGGTCTACTTTTTTAATTAGGAATGATGATGTATTTGAAGATAGGAGTAGAATCCTTACTGAGTCTTTGCGGAGACTCGTTGTGCATAAGTATTTTATGCAGGTTATTATTAGCTATAAAGTGAAGGAGAGGTAGGTGTTAAGAGTCACATGTACTTTCTCTAAGGTTCTTAAGGATGAGAACATCTAATTTGAGGTAAATTAAGGAGTCAATTAATATTCACATTCAAGGGTACCCTTAAATACATGATAGACCAAATCAAGTTTAGAAGAGGACTTGAAGACATGAACATGAATATGGAGATAATTAAGAAGACAAGTACCAAAACTAATGTTAATAGGCTCAATATCAACTGGACTTAGATGGGAAGATTTGTTAAATGTAATTGTGTTCATAGAAAATGTTGATAAATTCAATGAAGGGATAACCCCATGTATTATGATCAACATTGTCGCACAAGCCCCAACACTTCCATGAAAGCACTTGATGAAGGATCTGAATAATATTATTAGAGATGGAGCCATGAGGCTTAGATGGAATGAGGGACCTCTTCCATAGACAACTTGGATGGAGATTTGAGATCTTTATAGAGATGTTTTTACATGATAGTCCCTTTTTGAAATATTAAACCCATAACTTTGAGTGCTCTGATGTTTTAATGCTGATATATATGGACTATAGATCATGAATTTGTTGGTTATGTTCATAGACTGTTTAGAACTATGATGGTATAACTTGATCATAACTTTTATTTATATATAATAGAATAAAGAGAAATATACAGTGTCTATACTATCTTCCTTTGAGCCCACATAACCTAATATGCTTCTTGTAAAGCTCACTAAACAAAACTATTTGTTTGTTCCCTATTTACTAGTACTATACTTAGATAGTTTTTGAAGTATACTTCTTCCAAACTTAGCTTTGACTTCTTCCATCTCAAAATTAGTGTTATGTTACCATTGATTACAACCTCAACTACTGTCCTTAGCAAAATTTCCAATAATCTCCCCCTTTGGTATTGATGACAACATATGAGAAAAAATTGGCTAAGTATAACAAAATTTCAAAATTGTGGCCATGCAAAAAATTTCAAAACTATGGATCATCTTATATTTATTCCATCATTGATATATACTATACCTCCCATTTGATCATAATGTTATATCTATCTTTTTTCTGATCTCACCTTTATAATATGCATAATAAACTATGCATAATACTTACATTTTTCCTCTTTCTCTCCCCCTTTGACATCAATGAGAAGGTGAGGAAAAATTTATTAACATGTCAAAATTTGATATCTTCTTCTTCTTCCTTAGGCTTTATGAGTTCTCAAAAGTTCCATGTAGTCAGAAAAATCTGTCTTCAAATTTGTAAAATCTTTATCCCATGAAGTCTTGACTACTTTTGCAATGTTGATAACTCCATACAATCCATAAGCTTCTAATTCTACTACATTACGATCAATGTAGGCATATTGTGCATAAGATTTGTTTATTTCTAATGGTGTATCCACTTATCTTTGTCACAAATCAATCTTAGGAGTCAAATGATCTCTTAATAGACCAAATCTCTTTAGTGTTCTTTCCCTATTATGTTCTAACATTGTCAATTCATTATTTGTCTTTCCAATCCTCTTATCTATCCCAATGATTTTGACATCATTTTTTTCATCTCTTCAACCATATTTTCAAGTTCATCTTCCTTATCCTTGATTATTTGGGTGATGGATAGGTTGTGTTGTGTACCTTTACACATCCAACATAAATTTCCTTACCCTCTGAAATACATTTTCTCATGTCCTTGGTAGAAACCTCAAGTACTTTCAAATCACTTTTGATGTTATCACAAACTTGGTTAAATAGTTTGGAATCATGTTTGATTTGGAATTTAATTTTGGAAGTCCCCTCAAGAGTTGAGAAGTGATTATCAAACTCTTCTATTAATTTTCTTTCTTTCTTCTCTTTATCGTACTAGATATGGTAGTGTGCTTCGTAGCTTCTCAACAATTAACTCCAACATCTTTTGAGCATTCTTACTCAACTTTCCTGACTTTACTACTATTTTTTTTATTGAAAAAGTTGATAGTTGAATATAATTTTGTATATCTATTCCCACTGTGATCATACTAGTAACATCTTCTATCATACTAGTAATCAATGCTTCAAATGGAGATTTTGATATACTAGTTGTGTCCTTACCTATCTCTATTTCCTTAATAGGTGTTTGTACGATCTCAATTGATTTCTTTTTTCTTTTTTCTATTTCCTTTCTCTTCTTTTTGTCTTCTTCTTCCTCATGCTTTATATCCATATCTATAATTTTCTCTTCCTTACCCTATGGTGGATGCCTTACTATCAAATTCTTTTGATATGATTCTAGCCTTTATCCTACAACTGTAACTAATATATATTTTTGCCCACTTTTTTCTCTCCATTTTGGCTTATTTGGTTATGCACTCTAAAAAATAGGTGTTAAATTATATATTCTTGGTTGTAACCATGTTAATATGGGCATTGAAGGTGTTTTCTCACCTTATTAAAAGTATTGGTCCTGATGACAATCTTTGTCCTTCTCTTTTTCCTTTGTCATTTTTTTACTACTATAGTCTTTAACATTGTCTATGACCAAATTTCCAACATCATAAGATGATTGGTCTTTGAATGGATCATCTATAGTATCAATATTTATTGGCACCCTAGTAATGTACACATATGGATGTGTCACAATGTTGACATACTATTATGTATCAATGTCCTCACTAGTGAGAATAGTAGGACCCTATCTTTGTTTTTCTTAACTACAGTCTACAAAATATAAGGTTCACTAAGTTCCATGTGCACTGCTTTCTTTGTCTCTTCCTTGATTTCATCATATTGACGTGCGCTAATTTTAATTGCCTCCTTTTTTATTCTCAAATGAGGTTGTACCTTTTACAAAATAGCCTCCATTTGTTCCTCACTCTAGATATACATAATTTTTGTATTATTGCTTCTCTTAGTTTCTTATCCTCCTCAATTTATCTTACCCTTAAAGTATCCAATTTGTTGTATACATCCTCTAGTATACTACCATGTAGATTAATGAGATATTGTTTGAAATTCAACATATATTTAATAACTGAAATCTATAATAGTCTCTTTTGATTTGAATAATAGTTGTCCTAGAATTTATTCATTTGATCATGTTTACCATCATCCATGATCATGTTGTTCATCCTTCCTAATTCTGGTTTCCATTCTTTCTTCTTCTTTCTAGAGCTTGTTCCTAGTTAATCTTGTGGTGGTACAATCTACCCTATCATCTATGGATTTTATTTTGATGCTTATTTAACCTCTTCTTGATTCTTTATACCTTTGTATTAAATTTCAAGTTTAGGCCTTTTAGGTCCTAGTCCTTGAGCCATCTCTTTTATCCTCTTAGTCTTCTTTGGTGTCTCTTCCAACTTTTTTTCTTGAATAAGGTTACCAAATTTACTATTGGTTTTATTTCTATCACAAATATTGAATTTTTTTTAGATCTCCCTATTGATATTGGTTGTGGTGTGGTCTTTACATGAGCAATTTTTACTTATTCTTCTGATGGTTCCATTGTAGTGGGTGTTGTTTATAATATTCCTGCTATTTCCTCAATTATAAGTGTTTTAACCAAGAGTATATTAGATTGATCACTAGATCTCATATCCATAATTATTTTCTTATCCTATTGAAATTTTTTCCTTGTCATTTTGGAGTCCTCAATCATTTGTTCAATCTTCATATCCACTTTCTTCTTGATCACTCCAATTTATAATTGTTCTTTGACGTCACTATACTTTTCTTCATAAGTTTCCAATCTAGGGAACTCTTTATCCCTCTTTGAATTTATAAATTTTGGTGCATAATTTTCTAACATTTTTTTTTCCACCTCATATCCCATAGGTTCAATATAAAGTTCTCTAGGCTCTACAACCTCCATTTATGCATACTCTATCTCAATGATAAAGAAAACACCATCTTTGTATTTTTCCACAATAGATTCAAGAATTTTGAACCTATTCTTCATCTTAGTTTGAAAAGACTTCATCATTCTATTTATATCCTCTTTTATTCTATTAGTTGGCTACTATACAAAATAATAGGTAACCAATTCCCTAGTGCATTTATTAGTAGTCCACTCATAATTAGCCATACATAGAAATTTTTTTATCACTTGGTGGAATAAATGGATTAACAAAGATTCAAATATGAAAGGTGTGTATTTATCTTTCTTAATCCTTCTTATGTTATCAATCAATTGTTCTCTCTCTCTCTCTCTCTCTCTCTCTCTCTCTCTCTCTCTCTCTCTCTCTCTATATATATATATATATATATATATATATATATATATATATATATATATATGTATGTATGTATGTATATATATATATATACATATATACATACATACATATATATATATATATGTATGTATATATATATATATATATATATATATATATATATATATATATATATATATATATATATGCAACATGGATAAATCTATGGAGCACAAAATCATGCCTTGAACTGTAGTTCATCTTGTAACCTATGATTTTGCTTATCAATCTCACATCTATTTTTTTAATCTGATATAATCTCATACCTCTTCCATCTAATGTGGCTTTAGTGTTAACTTTAAATAACTGCTTGACTTTCTTCTCAAAAATAGGTACACTTCCCTCATTGCTCAAACTAGTTAACTTATGAATAAGGTCATTGGTTATCATAACAAGAATGTCTTGAACCCAAAACATATCATCATTAATCCTACTGATATTATTATTATCCCATTTAGTCTTCTCAATTTCCTCATAAAATATCTAGTGTATGATATTCAGTTGACTTAAATCCTCATAACCTTGTTTGAATGACTTACTGTTGTTGTAAACCTCATTCATCTCATTATAAATATTGTTATCACTAATTGACTCAAATTTGAAATGTATATATGCATGGATATCTGCAATAGGCAAACCCCTATCCATAATTTGAAAAAATCCTCTTGTAGGATCATCTCCAAAAGACAAAATATGGTGCTTCTTAAATTGATACCTAGGTCATTTTCTTATATCCAAAACAACTGGTGTAGCCATATCTTTAATTCAACTATGAATGAAAAGTAAATTATGATCTCATAGAAATACCTTTTACTATGTAATTAGGGATTCCTCAAAAATTAATTCAAGCACTCTAAATTTTCTTCCAAATTGTCTTGTTAGTTCTTTTCTCTTCTTCAATTATCAAATGGTGATCAAACTATGCAATTTCAACCCTTAAATCTTCGATAAAATGGATATTAATGTATAAAAATGTATAGCCAGAAAGTTGATCATCATAATAGTAACCTTTGATTATTCAATGATCTCATATATGATCATAAAAACTTCTATGAACTTAGATATAAACTCCAAAATATCATTCCATGCTACTCATGACCTCACAAAACTTACTTTTCACTTCCAAGGGTCTAATACATTTTAGGTGCAACATCCTATGTTTATGCTTAAACAAATATTGCTCATGTTGATGTTGAGGGTTCAGTACTTGAACTATTCCCATCTTGTCTTCTATGAATATTTTATCTTTTCCACCCATACTTTAGTGTTTGCTGGTGATCCTTCTCTTATAAATGTCTTGTCAATTATTTCTACTTTCTTCTTGTTCCCATTCACATCATTTCTCACATTATTCATGTTCCTTCTTGTATTAGGCATTCTCATATTTTGTGCTCTCACTTTAGGTGTCTTCATATTGTTGTTAAAACCATTCAACTTAAAAAAAAAATTTGTATGTTCCAAGTTGTTGTAAATATGACATGCCATAACTCTACTTCCATATCTTGGTCCAAACTTATTAGTCTTTAGTTTGCAATATCTTACAATATGTCCAAAGTTGTTACAATTATAACACATAAATCCATTGGTAATGATGTTATTTTTAGATAAATGGGGTGGTAAATCAATTATGTTAATTATCCAATAATTTGTTCAAACAAATTGAGTACCACACAACAATCATCAACTTTATAAACAATCACTTGGTGTAATCATTCACTACTATCTAGTTGTTACCAATAATTTACTGAGTCATAGTAAATAATAAATATCATGAAAATAAACTTGCAACATAAGAAAATTCACACAATTTGACACCAAAATTTTTAATGTGGAAACCCTGCAAAGGGAAAAGCCACCTAGGACCAACAACCCAAAATTTTCACTCTTCTAAAGTGAGCTTGGCTAAGATCCAAGCTTGTTACATGTTATAATCATATTGTTAATGTGACCTTGTTAGAGGATTTAAAAAAAAAAGATCTAGACTTTATCACTCCTTGATCATGTCTAAAGAGTGGCCTGTTCTAAAGGAATTACAAACATTATTAATCAATTTTACCATATAGGATTTCATTAACTTGTTAGGTTGACTTGATGTACATTTTTTTTTGCTACAATGATTAGAGAGTAATAGTGTACAAATTCTCTATTAGGAATAATACTACCTTGCTCATTTAGATCTGTAGACACCTAAAATTGTCCAAATCACGTGTCTTGACCAATTAAATAAATATTTATTATTTATTTGATTCCCTTACCTTTAATTAAATAAAATTTACATTTATTTAATTATGTTCACCTTTTCTTGATTTAAATAAACTAAGGTTTATTTAAATCCTAACCTATTCCCCTTGCATCCTAACCCATCCACTTTAATTAAGTACTTCGTTTACTTAATTAATCCTTGCCTATTACCACTTGGAATTAAATATTAAATTTAATCCTATTTGAGCACATGGATCCTAACTTTAACCCTCACCTAACCTCACTTCCCTAACCTAACCCATCCTTCTAACCTAGGTCAATCTACTTATCCACTAATTAAACCTAGTTTTCCATCTAATCACATCATTAATCATTTGCACAATCCTAATCAAAGGATTAGCAAACCCTAGTCACATGTGACATGTGACTTTTACAGACTTACAACCTTGTCCCCCTTCACATGTGAACCAAATGTGTCTCACACATGTGTGAGAAACCTTGAGCCTCCAACCCTCTTACACATGTAATTGACCCATCACTTTCAAAGGTGTCTCGCACATGTGTGAGGAAACATGATCTTACACACCTCTTACACCTGTTATTGACATGTCACATCAAAGGTTGCTCACATATGTGTGAGCATATTTCCCCCTTTGCATGGTCAAAACCCTAATCCACTTAGAGTCTACTTGGCCTCCACCTCATGGACACCTCATTGATCCTGAAAGATCCTAGCCATCCATCTTGCATTCAATCTTAGCCATCCATTGCATCCATTTTTGTATAAAAGGAGAGCCCTCTCCTCATTTTCACAAGCACTATCTACCTCATTGTTATGCTTCAGGATTTGTGAGCAACCACATCCCACCCATGAGTGACGAAATCATCTCCACTTGATGTTTTCATGAGGTTTGCATAGTGATATTTTGAATGCTTTTATGTTATTTTTGTTTCATGTTGTTCATTTACATGTCTTCTTTCATATTTTGAGGTTTTGCATGATAATGTAGGAATTTGCATTAGTTGTTTAGTTTTATTTCCTTTATTACATTTTTATTCAACACAAGATCTCCTTTTTGACATCTCATTGGTTGATTCACTCCTTCAATTCAATATTGTCTCTTCTCTACTTGATTCACCTAGCACTTTAATCTTCTTCTTAAAGTCCTTTTATAACTTGCATTCACAACAACCTTCAATTAACACTCAGCCATCAATAAAAACTATCTTGAACATCTCCTTAAATAGTCATATATTTACTTCAAGATTCTTCCATTTATTGTCTTTTAATCAAAATCGTCGACCTTAGATAAATTTTGTTTAACCACATAAACAATAGAACTTTCATAGAACATTGTTCTTATCCTTATCCTTCTTCAATCTCTATCATCAGACCTTCAATGAATTTTCTCAGTCATTGATCTTGTAACAATGTTTAACTTGTGCCTTTGACCATCATGAACATTCCATATTTCTATCAAAATTTGGCTTTAGATTCCATCTTTACAATCTTGTTCTTCTAGTTATTACTCAATGAACATAAAATTTTAATTTGGTAGTATAACACTTGGTCAATACTTGAAATTCTCTAAAATTACTAAACTTTTTAAAAAATTGTGCCAATTGCTCTGTTAACATTCTAGTCACTCAATAATTATTGTATTCCATGTTTAACCATTTCACTTAGTTAAGCTTATATAGCTCACTATATTACATGATTGTTAAACAATCAAACCAACATTCCATTATCATTTTCCAACTCATTCAAGTGCCTATTGAATACCATAGTTATCAAATCTATCTTCATTGATATAATGATATGGCACTGTAATGAATTAGCATAATGTCTATCCAACTAAGAATTGACATCAATGAAAATATAACAACTGATATGAAACTTTTACATATATTAATAGTATTCAAAATTATATTATAAGATGGGGCCAACAATCTCCCCAACTAGTACATTTTGACTCATTTTCAATGAAAATTGGTTGAATTTTTAACAAACTATTTTGTCTCTATTTTTATGATTGAAACTTTGACCAATTCCTATTAGTGTTAGAGTTTCAACAATGCATTTGGTCAAAAAAGGCCTCCCTTATTAATGAGACCATTGGTCAAAATTTTGGCCAAGTTTTGTAAAAAGTTTGACCAAAGCATTGACCAGGATGCCAAACCCACGACGACATCCTAGTCGATGCTTTACATTTTGACCAAACTTGATTGAAATTTTGACCAATGCAAACACTCATCGCCATGACTTATAGTGATACAACATCTCTATTGCTCATCTAATGATCACTATATGTTATAGTGATAAGCCTCATTTATCACTCATCGCTATATTTTTTTTATAGTTTCTTCACATAGCGATAAAAGGGATCACTATATGTCATAGCAATATACTTTCCTCATTTCTCATCACTATGTCAAGATTAGGCCTTCCTCGTATAGCGATAGAAGAGTTCATTATAGAATTCTATAGCAATATCTCTTCCTTTTCAATCACTAAAAAAACTCATCACTATGACTTATAGCGATACAACATCTCTATCGTTCATCTGATGATCGTTATATGTTATACGATAAGCCTCCTTTATTGTTCATCGCTATATTATTTTTGCAATTTCTTCACATAGTGATAAAAGGGATCACTATATGTCATAGGGATATACTTTCATCATTGCTCATCACTATGTCAAGATTAGGGCTTCTCCGTATAGTGATAGAAGAGCTTGCTATATTCTATAGTGATATCTCCTCCTTTTCGATCACCGAAAACACTCATCACCATGACTTATAGCAATACAACATCTTTATCACTCATCGCTTTAATGATTGTATATTTTTTTGTTTTCCTATGATCGCTATATTATTTTTATAGTTTCTTCACATAGTGATAAAAGGAATAGCTATATGTCATAGCGATATACTTTCCTCATCGCTCATCTCTATGTCAAGATCAAGCCTTCTCTGTATAGCAATAGAAGAGCTTGCTATATTCTATAGTGATATCTCCTCCTTTTCAATCACCAAAAACACTCATCACCATGACTTATAGGGTTACAACATCTCTTTCACTCATCTAATGATAGCTATATGTTATAGCGATAAGCCTCCTTTATCACTCATTTCTATATTGTTTTTGCAGTTTCTTCATATAGTGATAAAAGGGATCCTTATATGTTATAGCAATATACTTTCCTCATTGCTCATCACTATGTAAAGATCTAGCCTTCTCTATATAGCGATAGAAGAGTTTTCTATATTGTATAGCAATATCTCCTCCTTTTTTATCACCAAAAACACTCATCACCATGACTTATAGTGATACAACATCTCTATCACTCATTCGATGATCACTATATGTTATAGTGATAAGTCTCCTTTATCGCTCATCACTATATTATTTTTGCAATTTATTGGCATATCGATAAAATGGATTGCTATATGTCATAGCAATATACTTTCCTCATCACTCATTGCTATGTCAAATTAGTCCTTCTCTAAAAGCAATAGTAGAGTTCACTATATTCTATAGCAATATCTCCCCCTTTTTAATCATCGAAAACACTCATCGCCATGACTTATAGAAATACAACATCTCTATCACTCATCACTATAATGATTATATTTGTTTTTCATCTGTCGATGATCACTATATGTTATAGCGATAAGCCTCCTTTATCACTCATCACTATATTATTTTTGTAGTTTCTTCACATAGCGATAAAAGGGATCACTATATGTCACAACACTATACTTTCCTCATTGCTCATCACTATGTCAAGATTAGATCTTCTCCATATAGCAATAGAAGAGTTCACTATATTCTATAGTGATATCTCCTTCTTTTTGATCACCAAAAACACTCATCACCATGACTTACAGTGATATAACATCTCAATCACTCATTTGATGATTTCTATATGTTATAGTGATAAGCCTCCTTTATCACTCATTTCTATATTGTTTTTGTAATTTCTTCGCATAGTGAAAAAAGGAATCTCTATATGTCATAGTGATATACCTTCCTCATCACTAATTGCTATGTCAATATTAGGCCTTTTCCATATAGAAATAGAAGAGTACACTATAGTCTATAGTGATATCTCCTCCTTTTCGATCACTGAAAACACTCATCACCATGAGTTATAGTCATAAAAAATCTCTACCACTCATCTGATGATCACTGTATGTTATAGTGACAAGCCTCCTTTATCACTCATCGCTATATTATTTTTACAATTTCTTCAAGTAGTGATAAAATGGATTGCTATGTCATAATGATAGACTTTCCTCATCACTCATCACTATGCCAAGATTAGGCCTTCTCCATATAGAAATAAAAGAGTTATATATATTCTACATCGACATCTCCTCCTTTTTTTATCACCAAAAACACTATCACCATGACTTATAGTGATACAACATCTCTATTACTCATTGTTGTAATGATTATATTTGTTTTGCATTTGCCGATGATTGCTATATGTTATAGCGATAAGCCTCCTTTATCACTCATTGCTATATTATTTTTGTAGTTTCTTCGCATAGTGATAAAAGGGATCACTATATGTCATAGTGGTATACTTTCCTCATTGCTCATCGCTATGTCAATATTAGGCCTTCTTCGTATAGCGATATAAGAGTTCTCTATATTCTATAGCAATATAGTTCCCAAAATCTAATTTGACCATATTGTGATCGCTATAGCATATCCTGACTCATGAACCCTAATTGTTGTAAGTATAGCAGTATATGAAACATCAAATGAAGAAATGACATTTCTATTGATTGAGGTTTTTGAAACACCTGTGTGAAATAAATTTCAATAATGGTTAAACATATAAATGTATTGAATTACATAATGAAAATATGGATGAAACTATTATATGTTTTTGACATTATGACTCGTTAACAATATCAAAATGTGGATGAAACTATAATGTGGTTTTGATAATACTAATAATGACGAAAAAAATTCATCAAGAAACTAACCCTAACCTAATTGCCCAATAACAATATAAAAAATTGTCAAATCACCTACAACCAAACCACTTTCTATAGAACAAGATTTAGTATGCAAAGAACATTAACAATAAAGTAAACATTCACAAACCAAAACTAAATTCACATATATGTTTAGACAAAGAAAAGAAAACTAGAAGTGCAAACCTCAAAAGAGAAAACACTCCATGCTTTCTTGATTTTGTAGATGTGTCCTTTGATGTGGATGTATGCTCAAGATGCTCAAAGCTGCTTCAATGGAGATGGGTAATGAAAAATTGGTAGCTTTGTGAGCTCTTAATTTGGAATTATAAGGGTATGGGTATGGATTTTGGCTCTCAAAAAGACATGATAACTTTAGCTCAAGGATTGTTTTTTGAAATGGCTTGGGATGGGATTCAATTTATAGGCCAAGGGCTTGAGGGATGGAGGGCTTAGATGCAAGGTTGGGGAGATGGTTAAGGAGGGCTAAGATGCACTCAAAGGGGAGCACATGGATTGTGCTTGTTTAGCACCAATGGGAAGGTGACACTTGTCACAAGGAGGATGAGTGTGAGAGGGTAGGGTAAGGGGTTGGTTAAAGGCATGATGAGTGGGGTTGAGTATGTAAGAGAGATGTAAGAGGAATGAGTGTGCAAGAGGGAAGAGTGTGGAAGATGGATGTAAGAGTCATGAGTGGGTTTGTAAGAGTCTTTTATGTTTTGTAAGAGCACTCATGACTTGGTGGTTGGGTTTTTTGAGGGGAGACTTTGATTTGGTTTAGGAAAGTCTTAAACTTGTTTAGGGAATGTGACAACATTAGGGGGTGGATTAGGCTTGGTTTTAGGATTAGATTAGGGATGTTAGAGATGTGCAAGTGGATGACATTAATGAGGGTGGGTGAGTTAGTGGCTAAGCTTGGTTAGTATGGGTGGATGGGGTGGATTAGGCTAAATGGAGGATTAGGGATAAGTTAGAGGCTTTTAGATTTGAGGATTTTATTTATCAAATAGATTTATTTAATAAATGGAGATTTTTGGAATTAGATAGAAGAATAGGATTTAATTGATAAATAATAAGTTATTTGATTTATCAATTAGGACTATAGATGATTAATTAAATTAATCAACTAGGGGATGGCAAAGGATTAATTAAATAAAAATTTAATTAATGATGCCTTTAGAGATGGATAAATTAGATTACCAAAGTGGTGTAATCAAATTTAGGTGTCTACACTTGCAACTAGTCAAAAGTGAGTTAGCATCTATGCTATGGAAGATTCTTGTAGGTTGCATAAAATATGTAATATATAAGCTGATATGTAAATTTTTGTGTTTGGATTTGATTAGGTATGTTTTTTTAGCATCAATATTTTGGATCACACTTCATGATCCATCATTAGGATGAGAGAATGCATTCAAAAGTGAAATATATAGACCAAGCCCAACCGGAGGGAAATAAAAAGAAAAAGAGGATTGGTCTACATGTTGGATATAATTGATTAATTCTGTGTTTTCTTTGATGTTACACAAATGTCATATCACTCTCAGTCAGTGTATGTTGAGCTCACTTAGGCAGTAAAGACAATTTTTTGTGTCTATTGAGCATTCCTGTGATTGCCTAGTTCAGGAGACAGTGTCTACCAAGTTCACTCGGGCGTCAAAGGAAAGCATGCAAAAAGTGTGTGTTAAATGAGCTCACTCAGTTAATGAAGGAAAGTTGGATGGAACTAGTGCTAACTGAGCTCACTCGATTGCCAAAGGATTTTCATGAAGTTTGGTGTTAACTGAGATTCTATTGGTTAACAAAGGAAATAATTTTTGAGTTAGTTTCTATCGAGCTAGGTTGGCTAATGAAGGATTTTCTTATTTTGGCATGGTAAGCTTAATTGATTCCAGTCGACTGAGGTGATGAATATTAATTATTCTAAGTTGTACTTGAGCTGACTTGACAAAGTGGAAGATATAAGTATAAGGTCAAGTTTGTGATTCCAAAGTATGAGATGATGCAAGTATGAAGATGTATTGAAGATTTACTAATGAAAAGAGGAAGAAAATTTGAAGGATAAGAAAAATATCCTTGTGAAGCAGAAAATCTATATTTGATTAGGAAGGATCAAGTATAAGCCAGAATAGATTACATTCAAATTAGGTCATCTCATTGTTATTCTTTAACCATTGTAGCAGTGATCTAAATCTCTTAACAGAGTGGGCTTAACAATTATTTGCAAATTCTCTAACTAGGTGGTAGTTCTATTGAATTTTCTAAAGACCTCTAACAAGACCACTCATAATAGGGTGATTAAATCATTTAATAGGGTCACACTTAACAGTGTGTTTTGTAACCTTTAATAGGGTTGGCTCCTAACAAGGCTCACTTAAGAAGAGTGAAAACAATAACTAGTTGCAATTGGTGGTTTTTCCCAAATTGGGTTTCCACATTTAATCTTGGTGTCAAATGTGTTCAAGCTATTTTCTTTTATGTGTTTGCAACTAAGTTAAAGTAGTGGTAATCATAGATAACATCAAAATTTTATATGTCAAGCATTTACCAAGTTACAACATTCTATATGTGTTTACCAAGCTTCAACAATATTTAGTTTTCAGTTTGCATTTTATGCTGACATCTAAGGGATCTGGGATTTATTTTAGTAGTAACTAATTCACCCCTCCCCTCTCGGTTACTCCTCTTATATTTCCAACACTACATATTTCACTTTTCCAAAGGACTCCCATAGTTTTACAATCCCATGAGTACACAACAAATAATCAATAAAAAAAAATAAATCAGCAAAGATATCAAGATTATACCTCAATATAAAAATAATTAAACATTTACTGTTAATATACAATACTATTATGAATATTAAGATATTAAAAGAAATTTAGTAATATATATCATTATTTCATGTGAAAGATTTGAATTTGGTAAAACAACATGCCATATATTGAACTTCAATCTCTAAACCAATTTAATGCCAAAGATTTTCTATTACCTTGTATTTTCCTTTCCCTTCCTTTCCTGTGGTGTTGATCAATCTCAATGGAAACCTATAAAAGCCTTTTCTTTTATGAAAGTAACTAGTTGCTCCATAAAGAGGGCTTTTGATGCAAGAGCATCCAGAGGTATAAGGGCAATCCTGTCACCCAAAAAAATGTACCTAGACATAGTTTTTGTTTCATGTGTTTTCATTTTTGGATACCCATTTGGGGCAAATAAAGGTTCCAACTCTCATAGTTCCACTATCAGTGTTTTGGGTTAGAGTATTTGAGCACCTTGGGATATGTGTAAATGCCAAAAAAAAGGCACCTTGGGATACATGTAAATGCCAAAAAATAGGACTATGTAATTGAGCCATAATTATGGTGAATAAGAAGGTGTAAATTGGAGGGAGGATTAAAATTGTAATTTACAACATTCCAGAAAAAGAATCAGGTCAAAAGGCTACATGGTTTGAAAGTTATTGCAGTTTTTTGGTTTCTAGAGACCTCTTAAGAATGCTTCAAAGTCAAGTTCAAGGCATTAAATGACCTCGTACAGGGCCAAAAAATGGGGGATGAGAAAAGCTTGTCCATAGGGCTATAGAGCACTATGAGAGCTTTTCAGTAATGTAAATGGTTCGTTGATTAGAGCTACGGTTCAAAAGTTATGCCTCTCGAAAGTTTGGATACCATTTCTAGATTGTTCTAATTTTGTACCAACTTCTAAAGTGACTTCTAGAGCCTTCCATTTTGGTGGTGGATGCCAACTAGCACTTTCTAGAATTTATTCCTAATCCTTAACCCTTTGGGGTCTATTTAAGGACATTTTTAGCATTGTAAAAGGCAGTTCGGAGTGGAGTTTGAGAGAAGGTACTGGGAGAAGAAATTATCTCTAGATTTATGCTATTGTAAGCCCATAGGGCATGTTTTGTAATTTGTTTCTCTGCACTAAGTGTACTAGCATATTTTCATAGTTAATAAAATTTTTTCTTTCCTATTGTGTCCATTCTGTGCTTGGGTTGTGTCCCCATCAAGTGGTATCAAAGCCGGTTTTCCTGAGTGTGTAGACAGAGCACTGACTGTGAGGCAATTTGCACCAGGATTGTGTGGTTGTGGGTTTGAGTTAAGAAGCCTCCACGAAGAGAGCATGGTGGAAGTGCTGCAGGTGACGAAAGTGAGGATGACAATGAAGAAGAAGAAATTGGACCAGAAGGGGAAGTTGAAGGGGAAGTTTTGAATTAGGTAGAGGAGAGGCTTTTTAGGGCCATT
Organism: Cupressus sempervirens; assembly: GCA_028749045.1. Classification (NCBI taxonomy): domain Eukaryota; kingdom Viridiplantae; phylum Streptophyta; class Pinopsida; order Cupressales; family Cupressaceae; genus Cupressus; species Cupressus sempervirens. The sequence continues at coordinate 821,293,320 of CM053792.1, read as the reverse complement.
ACTAAGTTTGGAAAAATACCTACAATTGATGTGGGTGTATTTTTCAAGAAATTTGAAACCAGATGAGTTGATCGACTGGATCAATGAACTGGAAGAGTACTTTGAGTATGAGGATATCAGGGATCTAGATAGGGTTAAGTTTGCAAAGGCCAAACTAAAAGGCCATGCCAAAATTTGGTGGCAAGAGGTTCAAATGGAAAGAAATAGAAGAGAAAAGGAGAAGATCACAAGGTGGGATCGCATGGTGGACAAACTAAAGAAGAAATTCATTCTTGTTGACTATGAGCTTGATTTGTTTAAGAAAATGCATGGGTTAAAGCAAGTAGAAAAATTAGTCTAGGAATATATAGAGGAGTTTTACTGACTTTTGATTAGAGTAGGGAATGCATAAGCAAATAAGGAGAAGGTTGCTCATTATATCAGTGGGTTACGATGTAGCATCCAGGAGGAATTAAGTCTGGTAAGAATGACCAATGTTGAAGAGGCATACCAGTTTGCCATATGAGTTGAAGAGAAGCTAAATAAAAACTTTGAAGGGAGACAAAGAGGGTGTGGTCAAGGAGGAAGGGGAAGTGGTAGGTCATCTGGAGGTTGAAATGAGACCCAAAGGAAAAATGAAGATGTGGGTACTAGCAGGAACCAGAGGAATGAGGATTTCAATTGCTCTCGTGATCAAAACTTTGGAGATCAGAGAGGAAGAGGTAGAGGATGTGGACAAGGTTCAAGAAGAGGAGTTTCCATTGTACCTATTTCCATTGCAATGAACAAGGTCATTGTGCCTTTGAATGCCCTCAACGACAAGGAAGGATAGATAGGAGAGTTGAAGGCCAAGCTAGGGTTGCTCAAGTGGATGAGGATGCATAGTCATCACATTTAGAGGATGCAGAAAGAGGAGAGACTTTAGTAAATGAAAGGGTCCTACTAAGTGGTGAGATTGAACTGGGACAAAGGAGGAGTCTATTTTGTACTAGGTGCAAATGTGAGAATAAATGTTGTGATGTGATCATTGATGGTGGTACCACTAACAACTTGGTGTTAGAAGAAATGGTCTTTAAGCTGAAGCTCAAGAGGGAGAAACACCCCTAGCCCTATCAGATCGCTTAGGTGAAGGATGATCATAAGGTCCTGGTAAGTGAACAATGTTTAGTGAAGTTCAAAATTGGGAGTTACCATGATGAAGTTCTTTGTGATATTATTCTAATGGATGTTTGCCATCTATTGTTGGGAAGACTGTGGCAGTTTGATAGGCATGCAGTACATGATGGTCATGCAAATAGATACTCTCTGACAAAGGATGGAGTTCACCACAAACTGAAGCCCATGGTAAAAGAAGGTGAAAAGGTATGCAATAGTGATAGGATCTGTCTTGTTGATGGAAGAAAGTTTTTAGAAGGCATAAAACATAACCGCATGTGCTATGCTTTGATTCCTAGAAAAGATAAGGAAGGTAGTAGTGAAGTACCACTTGAAGTTTCATATTTATTAAGTGATTTTGGAGATACCATTTCTGATAATGTTCTAGAAGGATTGCCACCAGTAAAGCAAATCAGTCATCAGATAGATTTAATCCCTGGAGCTAGTTTTCCTAACAAGTCTACTCATAGGATGACTCCTATTGAAACTGAGGAGCTAAACAGACAGGTTCAAGAGCTATTGAGGAAGGGTTTGATTCGAGAGAGCCTGAGTCCATGTGCAGTACCTGCAGTATTGGTACCAAAGAAATATGGAGAGTGGAGAATGTGTATGGACTCTCAAGCTATAAATAGGATAACCATCAAGTATCGATTTCCTTTGCCAAGAATGGATGATCTTATGGATTGCTTGAGTGGAGCTCAGTACTTCACAAAAATAGATCTCAAGAGTGGCTATCACCAGATATAGATATGAGAAGTAGATGAGTGGAAAACTACCTTCAAGACTAAGGAGGGTCTTTATGAGTGGCTAGTCATGCCCTTTGGATTGACGAACGCCCCAAGCACCTTCATCTGGCTTATGAATGAGGTACTTAAGAAGTTCTTGGGAAAAATTTTTATTGTCTATTTGGATGATATTTTAATTTTTAGCAAGACTTTGGAAGAAAATTTATTGCATATTCGTATTATCCTTGAAAGGTTAAGGGAAGAGAAACTGTTAATTAATTTGAAGAAGTGTAGCTTTGCTAAAAAAGAGTTAATCTACTTGGGGTTTGTTGTATCACCTGAAGGTCTCAAAATGGATCCAGAGAAGGTAAAAGCCATCTTGGAATGGCCTACCCCAAGGTCTGCTACTGAGGTGAGATCGTTTCATGGTCTGGTTAGTTTCTAAAAGAAGTTCATTAAGAATTTTAGTGGCATATTTGTACCCCTAACTAACACAATTAGAGGGGATAGAAAAGAGTTCAAATGGACTACGATAGCTGCGAGAAGTTTTGAATTGTTGAAGAAGAAGGTGACAGAACAACCTGTGTTGGCACTCCCTAATTTTAGCAAGGTGTTTCAGGTGGATTGTGATGCTAGTGGCAACACTATTGGGGTTGTATTAAGCCAAGAAGGTAAGCCTATTGCATATTTTAGTGAAAAATTAAATGATGCAAAAAAGAAGTATTCTATTTATGATCAAGATTTCTATGCAATAGTTCAGGCCTTAAAGAAATGGAGGCATTATTTATTGCCAAAGGAATTTGTTTTATATACTGATCACCAGGCACTACAGTATCTAAATAGCCAAGGTAAATTGAATTAGAGGCATATAAAGTGGGTAGAGTTCTTGCAAAGCTATACATTTGTAATGTAGCATAGAAGTGGAAAATCTAATAGGGTTGCAGATGCATTAAGTAGGAGGTAGTTGTTTCTTATAGTAATGCAGGTTGAAGTAATTAGGTTTGATGAACTCAAGAATCTATACCTTGAGGATCCTGATTTTGCTAAAGCATGGAAAGCTTGTAAAGAACATGTTGTTGTAGATAGAACTAAGTGGTTAGACTATCTGATTCAGGATCGTATGTTGTTCAAGGGTAGTCAATTGTGCATTCCAAGGAGTTCCATGAGGGAAAATCTAATTAAGGAGAAACACAGTGGAGGGATGGTAGGACATTTTGGTCGAGACAAGACCATTGCCATTCTTAGAGAACATTATTTTTGGCCTTAGATTTCATAGGATGTGAAGAAGTTTGTACAAAGTTGTTAGGTTTGTCAAGTGGCCAAGGGATTTAGTTACAATATTGGACTTTATCAGCCATTTCCTATTCTATCAAAGCCATGGGAGGACATAAGTATGGATTTTGTTCTTGGAATGCCAAGGACACAAAGGGGTAATGACTCAGTATTTTTGGTGGTTGATAGGTTCTCCAAAATGGCACATTTCATTCCATGCCATAAAACTAATGATGCTATCCATATTGCAGACTTGTTTTTCAGAGAGATGGTAAGACTACATGGCCTGCCAAAGAGTATAATTTCTAATAGAGACACTAAATTTGTGGGGTATTTCTAGAGAACATTGTGGAAGAAGTTGAGAACGAACTTTAAATTTAGTTCCACACATCATCTACAGGCTGACAGCCAGACAGAAGTGGTAAGTAGAAGTTTGGGCAATTTGCTGAGATGTTTAGTTGGGGATAAGCCTAAGGGATGGGATTTGATTCTACCACTAGTGGAATTTACTTACAATAACTCTATAAATAGGAGTACTATTAAATCACCATTCCAAATTGTATATGGAAGTAGCCCAAGGATTGCACCAGAATTGAGGAAGATGGAGCAACGAGAGAGGACAAGTGCTAAAGTAGAAGAGTTTGTTGAACATATCAACTGCCTACATGATGAGGTTCAGGCACACATTACCAAGATGAATCAACATAAGGAGTTCCAAGTAGGGGATCTAGTCATGGTACACTTAAGAAAGGAAAGATTTCCAATAGGTACTTACAACAAGATGAAGATGAAGAAATTGAGTAATTAAAACACATAGCATGTTGTATAATTTTGCAGTCACTGACATGCATATCACTGTCTAAATTGAGTGTGAAAGAAGCATTTTTCATCAACGCTAAGACTCCTGCTTGAAAACCCAACACCACATTAGATTAGCAAAAACCATTTAAAGAAAGAGTATATATTCAATACTATCAAAACCTATCATAGTTGATAGTACAATATTAAATATTTCATGTTATTCTTCATAGTTGATATTACTATCAAAATTTCCAAACAATTATTCAAAAAAAAATTCAATCACAATTTATACTAGAAACTTAATAAATAAGTTCTAGAAAGATAAATAACAAAAATCTACTAACCATGAAATTCATGGCACTAGCCTTATAATGATGGCTGACCTTGGGACCTTTCTCTCTAGCAACATATATCAAGTGGGATAGAGCATCAACTTTCTTATTATGAACCACTTTATTTTCATGAACAACTTGTACACATAAAGAATTAATAGTGTGAGATATTCATCCTCTAGAGAAGCTCTGACTATCTTGATTAAATTTTATACTACAAAAACATTAAAAATAATCATTTTAACTTCATACTCTCCCTATTACTTGTACTATACTTATATGGTTTCTAACATCTGAGCTTCTATACACAAAATCATCAACAATGTGATGAGAAGTAAAATTAGGTGGAACTTGTTTTCCTTCCAATGTTCTGCTTATCCTTTTCTTGAAACCTTCATACTCATCCTACAAAATATCATTTAACAATGTTAAGGAGGTATGATGATTTAATAACATAGGAACTATTGATTTTTTTATTTTAATCATATCATGATCACCTTTATATCTTGCCATTCTTAGACAAAATCAAGATCAGATCACTCATTTTCTTTGGAGAAATACATAAAGGGTGCCCTATTCTTTATTTTGCACTTTTTGCATAATGGTACCCATTTTTTGGCAAAGCTCAAAGTTTCTACAAGGGAGTAGAAAGTGATGGGAGATGCACCATCATTTGAGATATAACAAGTAATTTTTTCTACTAGATAATCAAGTGCAAGAACAAAAAGAACTGTATTGGTAGTTATCAATGTGGGCTCCTTGAATGGATCTATTGCAGTGATGATAAAATCCACAACACGAAGCTTGGAAACAAATTCTCCACTATATCTACAAGATAAAAACATAACACAACACCCAAGTTTTTGTAATGTTTCAAAGAGGAATAAACATATAAGACCTTAAGTCATAGAGAAATAAACATATAAGACTTCCACTTTTTATGATAATAAAACAAATGTGTAAATGAACAACATTTATTTCTACCTCTCTCCAAGCCTCTCTGGGTATGTATTATACCCAAAAAACTTCCATGCCATGTTGTGATAGAGCATCCACATGAAAGAAAAGAAAAGATCACATGCAAAAGCTATCATCCAAAAATTCTAAGAAAATGTAGAAAATGTTTTGGCTCTCAAAGTCATGAGGTAAGGGAAAGAGATAATCAATAATACCATAATTCACATAGAACAACAAGGAAGATGAAAAATATTTGAAGAATGGAATTGAAGTTTAGAGACAAACCAAGATAATTCCTTGAGGGATGGCAGAATGAATCAATCCTCCCTCATGCTCAAATTCTACCCCATGAAGAAGAGGACCAAGGAAGAAAAGAGAGATTCTTTGAGAGATCAAAAGATAAAAACATGCCTTCAGTTCATTGTAAAAACAAGTTGATCTTTCTATAGAAGGATTAAAATGATTAAATAAAATGTTTTTACTAGCTTAATTAGGTCAAGTTGGCCTTCATAGGGACACACATCATCAAGGTATTCATTCCCTATATTAAGGACACATGAATTAATTTTAACATTAAAAAAAAAATGTTTTAACTCTGTTAATTAATAGCGACTTCTCTTGTTAGTAGTGATTTCTCTTCATCTAAGGCAACATTCTTCTCCCAAAATTACAATGAACTCATCATAAAAGAGAAATAATCTATCATAAGGTGAAGTGAAACATCTAAAGGGAGGGGGAGGGGAGATTTTTTAGGAAGGGGCAATTTAGACAACAACAAGCACTTCAAAAATCAGAGATAGGGAGGGCAAGAAAATGAAAATTTGGGTATGTTATATTGTAGAATTCATTAGTTTTCCAGATTTAGAAAAGTTTCATTTCAAAATTTGTAAGAGGTAAATATGGAATCACTATAATAGGTTTCATTTTGAGTTCTATTTTTCTTTTGGAAACTACTTAGACTATCTTAAAGAAGGAAAGCTAGGAAGTTATAGATAGAATTCTAATCCACTTAAGCATTTGGATAGAGAGTACCCAATTAACATGTAATTACACACTTAATTCATTCATTTATGAACTATAACATTCAATGAATACACTTACATAACATTCATTAATATGATATAAAATTCATTAATACACAATACTAATCAAGACTTCATTAACACATAAAAAAATTCATTAACATGACATAAAAATCAATATTAATACACAACATTCATAGATAATTACTTAAAACAATGTTCTTTCATTATCTAATAGAGTTTATCAAACAAAGTTTATCAAAGAGAATTTTTTAAAAATCATTTATTCTTTTTCATTCTTCTTAGCTTTCTTAAGGTAAAGGCTGATAGGAGCATCAATATCTTCCTCATTTGCCTCCTCTTGTGGTACATGTAATGTAAAATTGTGATGCCTCCTCCTATTTTGAGGAGCATGAGGCTGTTGGACTAAAGGGGGCTCTATTGCAATAACAAGTAAATGGGTTAAATTGACATATTCTTTTTCTTTTTTTACTGTCACAAGTATTTCATTAACCAGTAGAGCATAACATGCATTTTCTTACCTAACAATGCCACATCATATACAATAACATTTTGATCTGTCACCACCTCAACATGCTAAACACTTTGAACATGCTCCACTTGTTCACCATGCTATAAAATATTCAAAAAAATGTTACACATCAAATTGTAATTGAAGATATTAAATTCTATTCACAATTGCGTAATAATAATCTAATTGAAAATTAATACCTCCACCACTATGATGCACATCATGGCCTTCATCATGCTAGGTTATGTGATAGGATTTGAAGGCTATAGTGAAATGTTATGTGCATTGTTATGTAGTCAATTTATGTTGTAAACTAACACCAAAAAAGAAATTTCTCAACTATTCAATTTGATTTACTTTTCATTTGACCAATTTACCCATGTCTCATCTGGTGCACCAGATTCTTGTCTTTGGCTTTTAGATTCTTGGTGTAGGCATGCATCAACAACTTGATAGCCTTCCTTCAAGGCAATTTTTTTATCTTCATCTGTGGGCTCTACATTGAATTTTGTACCCTGTATTTTTTTCTTAATATCATCAATTTTGCATGTATGATTTGATTAATATCCACCAAAAAAATAATAATGCATGATTAGCACATAAAAAAATATAGGAAAACAAGGTTTTACTAGTTATACTTGGTATAGTTCAAGATGTATACAAGCTCCTTGTTGCTAACAATGCAGTCAACAATATCAGAATGGTGACTGAAGGAGGCGTCTACACTTCATCATGAGCCAAAGAATACATTGTTAGCAAAGACATTTTCAATGTATAAAGATCAAATTTTGGATACTAGCTAGAAGCATCTGAAAGGTTAAATAAATGGTTTAAGGTTTAAGGATTATTTACATGAAGGTTGTGCACTACAACCCTCACCATAGTGACCACACGATCTCACAGGTGTCACAAAATCTGTAAGAAGAACACATAATATTTTAGATCGTGATCCATAAGATAATATAAAATATAAACATCTATTGAACTTTTATTATGTCTTAAGATTAATTATTATTTACCTGCAAAGAATTGACTCTAAGTATCAATTCATCTTTCAGTGCTTCTTTCTCCTCAATTTTGTTTTGATTGAGGACAAGGTTAAGAATTTCATCACTATATTTTTTTATAAACTTATGGGCCATAAATATGGGGTCAACACTACATGCGATGTCATCTAAAAATGACATTTGAATTTTAGATCACATTTGATCTACTCTCATTTGCACTTTTCTCTACCAATAAGTATCAAGTTGTGACATCAATATCAGTAAAATTCCATCAAAATAACTCCAAATACATAAAGAAAAGAACATAATAATATGAAAATTTATTTCTATAAAATTTGTATAATTATATTAATTAAGGTTTACCTTTGCTAAATAAGGTGTGTGAGGTACATCCCCACCTATGCCTTGTGGTGTATCCATGTTGCCCTATGAAAAAGATTAGTAATTCTTAGCAATTAACAATGAAATGAAAGTAATAGAATTACCAAAAAAAATTATTAATAAAATAGTAGATTGTATATTGGAGTCAATATTAATTGGAGGCAGTTGGTTTAAATGTTATATTGGAGTCAATATTAATTGGAGGCAATTGGTTTAAATATTATATTGGAGTCAATATTAATTGGAGGCAATTGGTTTAAATGTTATACTTACCAGTCCCTGTATACACTAATCTAATGTGCTAGAAATACTAATTCAATGAAAGAATTTACACATTAAACTAACATAAAATATAAGAGAGACAAAGAGAAGACAAACTCAAATGAGAATGTGAGCCATGGATAGGCTCTCTCAATGAGCTTGTTCTCTTGTTTTTGAGATGTGTCTATGTATAGATTGGGGATGTATGCTCAAATCCTCAAATGGCTTCAATAGAGATGGGTAATGGCAAATTGGTAGCTTTGTGAGCTCTCAATTTGGCATTATAAGGGTATGGGTATGGATTTTGGCTCTCAAAAGGGCATGATAACTTTAGCTCAAGGATTGTGATTGAAATGGCTTGGGATGGGATTCAATTTATAGGCTAAGGGCTTGAGGGATGGAGGGCTAAGATGCAAGGAGAGATGAAGGCTTAAGGAAGGCTAGGATGCACTCAAAGGAGAGCACATGGATTGTGCTTGTTTAGCACCAATGTGAAGGTGACACTTGTCACAAGGAGGATGAGTGTGAGAGGTTAGGGTAAAGGGTTGGTTAAAGGCATGATGAGTGGGGTTGACTATGTAAGAGAGATGTAAGAGGAATGAGTGTGGAAGAGGGAAGAGTGTGGAAGATGGATTTAAGAGTCATGAGTGGGCTTGTAAGAGTCTTTTATAGTTTGTAAGAGCACTCATGACTTGGTGGTTGGGATTTTTGAGGGGAGACTTTGATTTGGTTTAGGAAAGTCTTAAACTTTTTTAGGGAATTGTTGCCACTTAGGTTTTCACCCTTGTCCAAGGCCTATGCGCGAGGACAACCTAGTGAAACATGGAAACAACCTCCAAGTTGTGGGACTTGAACTGCGAGGTTGAGTCTCCAGAGAAGGCCAGCTTCCTCTTACTATCAGGGCACACCTAACTACTCTAGAAAGGAAAAGGGGAAGAAGGAGATGCAGAAAACAACTCTACCCTACCTAAACTATGGAGGTGATGCACCAAAATAGAGTGTTCAGACCATTTCTGCCCATATATGCACTATTGAACCAGAATGAAACTAAGGATATATACATACAGGCTTGTTTTGATCTAATAACCTCATGCAGATCAAGAAGCACAACTGAATAACACAAGGAAAGAGGAATCTCACTTATATATTATCTAGTAGGCAAAAATAGATACAGTATACAAGCTACAGATCTCAACAATACACCAATGAGAGGCAAAAAGGGATGCACATACACATTAATGGCTGAGGGAGATAAAATAGAGAATCATTCAGTTCAAAGGCACAGGGAATATTACACTGACAGTTGAAGAGCAATATCAGAGAAATCAGAAAGAGTCAACCCTTGGAAAAGATTACAAAATTTCCTTTATAGTTCGGGCATAACTGAGGGAAATGATTCTATATTAACTGCTCAACTACTGCCATTGAACCCCAAAATATTCAATCAAAGATCACACTCGAGCATGGTTCTCAAGTACAAAATCAGATTTTCGATTGAAGGAACGCCTCGAGTAGATAGAAGCAGTGCCAATGAATGATCCTGACATAGTAGATGGATTGACTGAGATGGTGGAGTGTTTCCCTATGCCTTGCATTCATTTCAAGTAGGTTAGAATTGATCGCAAAGATCAAATCGTAAGATAACCTTGATCACCTTTGCTTCCTGGTTCATGAATCAACAGGGTTGAAGCAAGTCAAACAGGCTATACGAGCCAATTGGGTCATGCGGGCCAATTACCTTTCTTTGTTTTGCCACCTAGGGAAGTCTTCATGGTTGACCTTCCATCATCGGACTAACCGTGCCACCCTTGCAGATATTCATATTAACTATGATGATTACATTAACCGCCAGCCACCGACCGTCCTTTCTGACCAAACTAGTAAGACACGCATCAACAAGGCGATGTGTTGCCAACATAAACCTCGAGCAACTTACCCTTAGCAAGGTGGCGACGACCATTGATCGACCTAGATCTGACGATCATGAAGACTCATCATACTCCATACTGTCCTTACCTCGGGCCCATCATATTTGGCACCACCTCTGCGACCTTGTCGTATCCAACTGACACCTGACAATACCTTAGTGACCGCACCTTGGAAAGACCTGGCCCCACTGACACGTGGCGACCTATCGCTACGTCGCTATGGTAAAGATCGCACATCTTCGCCATGGCGATATGGCGACAGTTGTTGATCTTCTCTAATCTAACGGCCACGAACACCCACCTTCCTGCAACCTTCCTCCCTCATAATTCGCTAGGCCCGTGGTACATGTGGCACTTCCCTGTTGGTCTGTCAGTCATTTAATCCCTACTGCACTGGCAGGATGAAATACAGTCCCACCAGGACACGTGGTGCCCTATTGCTACGTCGCCAATGTTATCTCCTGAGCAATTTTTGATGGCAAGATAACACCAGCCGTAGATCTCTATAGATTTGACGATCGTAAAGACTCGCCTCTTGACTGTGCTGGCTGAACTGAAGATCTGGCGCACGTGGCTCCCTTTGATTTGCCACCGTGACACCAGACTCTGCCAATTGGGCAGATGAAGTACCTGACGTAACCCAACCGCTTGCCTGAAACCTCGCTGTTATCTTCTCCAGCCTGCCAAACCTTGCCGCCGAACATGCTGACTCACCGTCGTCGACACATCTTTTCCGACGGGCGCTATGTCACCATGGAAATTTTTGGGCCAATGCGTGATAGTGACATAGCGCCTACGGCGCTGTAAAATTTTTTTGACCCATGCCATCCTCTGCCCTGCAAGCTGGACCTATCGAACACGTGGTGCCCTGTCACTACGTCGCTATAGTAAAGGTCGCACATTTTCACCATGGCGATATGGCAACGACCATTGATCAGCCCTGATCTGATGGCGGAGAACTTGCGAGGCGTAAAAATATCATAAGGTTCAGAACTTAGGTGATTTTGATATCTTTGTGGGTATTAAAATATTAGTAATCGGGGAGGTGACTGTTGGGCGGGGTAACATTCAAATTTTGAAACTTTGCGGGGCAAAAAAAAATGTGGTAACAAGAATGTGACAACATTAGGGGGTGGATTAGGCTTGGGTTTAGGATTAGATTAGAGATGTTAGAGATGTGCAAGTGGATGGCATTAATGAGGGTGGGTGAGTTAGTGGCTAAGCTTGGTTAGTATGGGTGAATGGGGTGGATTAGGCTAAATGGAGGATTAGGGATAAGTTAGGGGTTTTTGGATTTGAGGATTTTATTTATCAAATAGATTTATTTAATAAATGGGGATTTTTGGAATTAGATAGGAGAAAAGGATTTAATTGATAAATAATAGGTTATTTGATTTATCAATTAGGACTATAGATGATTAATTAAATTAATCAGCTAGGGATGGCAAAGGATAATTAATTAAATAAGAATTTAATTAATGATGCCTTTAGAGATAACTAAATAGGATTACCAAAGTGGTGTAATCAAATTTAGGTGTCTACAGTCCCATGATAGGGAATTTTTTTGTATCTACATGAAATATCAGTTAGCAAGCATGTCAAGATTATCACCTTATGTATTATTAAATGATCATCATAATCCCCCATCAATTATAACCATTACAATAGGTATTGATTAGGAAGTTTGAACATCAAAGGACAAATTTTGTCACACCATTCAAGTGTTACCATGTTTACATCAAACAACATAAATGCAACCATATTTGTGTGTGTGTATGTGTGTGTGTGTGTGTGTGCGCGCGCGCGCGTACATATGTATGTAGTTTCCTATCAACAAATAGACAATCACATTATCAACAATCATAATGATATTGTCTTTATCACCACCTATGGAAGATTAATGAAATAATGAAAAGTGAAGTGAACAAACTAATAAGTAGTGATTATTCATAACTATGAAAAGACAATGATTAACCATTAAATGCCCATTTCTAAAAAAGAAAGGTGTTATCCCAACCTATGGGTGAAAGTATCCAATAACAATGAGATCTATTATAAGAATCAATCCCATTCTCAAAGACATCATCGAGTATTTCTTATCAGATATTTATCCTTATTGGATTGCTCAAGGGGGTACTTGTCTTTCAAAAATCAATTTGCAAATATTGAAGGAAAGTAATCATGAAGAGCCCACTATCTTGTATATTTCCAAAGACAAGGTAGAGATAGAAATTATCATTAATATAAGCAATATTGATGAAAATTGAATACATATAAGGTACTGATCATAATTAGCAATATCATCGCTATAAGTGATGTTGGAGACAAGTGTAGATAAGAAATAACTATATCAATGCTATAAGTGATATTGAGATATTTTTGTACTTATAAGATAGATATAGAACAATAAGATACATCATTTCTATAAGCAATAAAAGTAGACTTCAACATATTAGTGCCATATCAAAAGTTGTCTATCAACACATTGAGAAGACCTATAGTATATCTTATATTGATATATTAGAAAAAAATAGCAACAATTAGAAGGAGACTTCATAATAGAAGTACAAATCTGATATATAGTAGAAATCATCTCGGCATAAATCTTATCAATATATCTGAGATAGTTGTGATACTTTATTTTATTGATAAGTAACATATCTTATAGCATCATATTATTAGCAGCATCAATTGTAAATCATAATCTTTCTTTCTTGTATTAATTGGTGTCAATTACTGTCATTACAAGTCTTGTAAAGGACTTTTAGAGTCTTCTTGGAAGGAAATTTCTTGCTGATTTTTGTGAGTTAATTGCCCCTAATTACTAAGAATTAATATAAGGGGATATTACAAGATTGATGTCCTTATCACTAGGTTGTCACCCAATCATTGGGAAAAAGATGTAAATGTAATCCATTGGTTGGTGGTCATATATTCAATCTAAGATTGGTGTCTCATGTTGGTTGTTTTCTACTTAGTAAGTGATTCATTATTATTGTGAGGTTAATTGTCCTGTGATTTTTTGCATCTTAGGTTTTCACATAAGTTTATCGCTCTTGTGTACTTGTGAAAGATTTCATATTGTGTATTTTCTATAGTTTATGAATAATAGCTATATTAAAGTTAAATTAAGTTTAAAATTGCATATATTGTTTCACCCCCTGTCTCCCTTATAGTTGGTATCAGTGAAGGTTCCTTTGAAAAAGTTTTAGCAACTTAAGTTAGATCTATGATAACACAATATTTTCTTGTTTGGCAATGTTGATTGCCCATTCGCCAATGTGCTCTTGTGCTAGACATGTCGGGTAGCTAAAATATTCCATGAGTTGGCAGAATCAAGAACATTTGGAGGTGTATGGGATGGTAATCTCATGTTTTTTAAAATCTAATTTTACTCCTTACCCATGGAAACTCTTCCACTCTTATGTCCTTGACCAATCTCAAGGACACTATATATATAATATCTCTATGTGCTTTTTGTGTGCATATATATACGGTAAGAGAATGTGTTTGAATAAATTTATTTAGTATAAAAATATTTATGCATCCTTTACCCTATGTTAAGGGGAATACTTTCTATGAATCCATAAAGAGGAGAAAAGTAGGAATTTCCTTAGGGAAGGGTTAATTTCCTTATACTATGAAGTGTCCATTGATTGTGAGCAAAAAGTAGTTTAATTCTCATACATCTATATACACCATTTTGGTGTAGTAGGAAAACTCATTTCTTTTTTTATGGTTGGCTGATTCCTTTTGTGATATTTGGCTCTACTTTGTGTACAAGCAAGTGCACAAGAGCTTGCAAAACAAACCACTTGGATAAGTTCGAGAATTTTTTTATTGTTGTTTTGTATTGATATCTTAGTTTTGAGCATGTGATTTTTCTTATGCCAATAGATTGGCAACTTGCTCCATCCTAACTTTAGTCATATCCATTGTAAGCCAAAATATCTTGATAAAGTATTCCCTCTATTGTTGTTGAGGTAGAAACTCAATTTGTATCTCACTGACTCTTTTCCTATACACACCGTTCAAATCCTTGATAATTATGTAGGTTTTATCGATATCACTAAGATCATTTTTAATCTACTCACATTGTATTTGAAAATTGGCTACTACGTGGCATGCTACTATAGACAATATTTGTAGGAGATATTAATTTCCTCCATACATGTTTCGATCTGATTGATAGTAAGGGACCATAGCTATAAAATAATGTTATACTTCTTATCCATTTCCTTCTTAATGCAATAATAATAAATGTCATATTATAACAACTATTTCTCAATATCTAAAACCAAATCACTAGACTACACTCCATAAATATGAGATCCACCACATCATTGTAAATCATATGATCAACAACCAATAACAAGGGGTTAGGGTGGCATTTTACATTTCTTCTAATTTTAACAATGAAATTTTTGTAATTATTATGACACTTCACAAGGTTCCATTTTTTAGTGCTATCCCAATCTAAAGAATTGAGAGATAACCATGACTAAAAGGATGCAAAATAATCACATTTTCCTTGATTTTATGGATAAGGGCCTGAAAAACACCATTGGCATCTTTATATATTTCAAAATCATATTGTTTCTCTCTTTCTAGATAGACCAACTACCATAAAGGAGGGATTTCCTCAAGATCTCTTTAGTGAAAGGATGATCAGTAGGGGAAGTCTAATAATTTGTAACCTCTTTGGGGTCATTATTCTAGCACCAACTAAGATTAAATAGAGATAATGTATGTTTCCTAATTTCCTCACCAAAAGGACACAAAAATAATGCATGAGAAGTTGTTTCTATATCCTATTCACATTACACACACCTGTTGACAAGATGGACACCTATTTTTTGCAAATTATCCAAGGTGAGGATATTTTTGTGATAGATCATCCACAAGAAAATTAAAATTTTAGGACAATATTTAGTATTCTACAAATTATTTTCCAATAAAATTTCTAAGGCCATTTAGGGTTAAGAAGATTAGAACTAGTCTTAATAGTATAATCTCCCAAATATTTGCTCTCCTAGATTATAATTATCTAGTTGGTCTACTCTATATAACTTCAAGGAAGAGAGAGATTGGATGATCTAAGACACAATCCTTTTTAGACTATTCCCAAAACATTTAACATCTGAGTAATCACTCACCCTATGTCCCAAGCTCACAATAAACACATTCATTAACATAGGAAATATTGAATGATAAGTTAGCAGTGGCTAGTTAGTCCAGTTATCCATAAAAATGTCCACATCATTTGCATTACAATTTTTTCTATAAACTTCTTTGGGCTAGTAATGTGATGGTCCTTTTCATAGGATTCCATATATTGGAACCAAGTGGGGGAGATAATTTTACTTGTATGGAGCCTTTATAGTTATGCAAATACTTTCTCTCATTATTTTAGACCAATCCACGTCCACATTTATAACATTTCATCCAAACTTGGCAGACAAATTAATTTTGAGAAGGCAAGAGTCTCTAAAATTGTGATCTCCCTGATCCTTTGGGGAATAAATAGTTTCCCAATTAGTAAGTGAAAGACACTTTTTTCTCCTCAACACCTACCTAAAAAAATTGTCTCTTAATAACATCAAGCTTTTTGGCCAAAGTAATTGACATACGGAATAGAGACATAATATATTCATGGGAAGAAAGAGTGAAAGTGTTACTAGATTTTGGGAAGTAGGTCATTTGCATCCTAATGAAGGCCTGCAAGAAATGAATTTGAAATCACTCATTAAACTAGATAAGCATGATAGACTTGGAATGTATAGTGAGCTGTAGGATATAGGAAGAGCTATTGTAGTAGATGAATCAACAAAACCAAGGAAACATAGCAGATTGTGGAAGCCAGAAGAGGTTAAACTAGTTTTAATGAAATAAAATATGAGGTTTTGAGTTCTCTTGACTTCATTCTTACTCCCAATACTTTTCTATTCCTTACACTAAATCTATGAAGTGATAGTTGGTTTCCTTATGAATTATACCTAACATTATCGTAGATAAAATATTTAAGATGTGCTTCTAGTTTATATATTTATTCGATATTTCCACTATATTTCATTGGTATATTGCATAGGATAGTAGTTGTTTCTATTTCCCAAAGAATAATTCAAATTCAATACTATCACTTGCTAATAGAACTTATCAATTGCAACCTTTAGGGAACATAAAGGGTGAGATGTCTTATACACCTTTAGCAAGATGTAAGACCTCAAACTCATAGTTTTCAAGGAATGTGTCAATTGCAATTGCTTTGACTTAATGCATCTCACATAGACGGATATTATAGGAAAATAGCTACAAATTTGAAGTGGCTAAGATGGGAAAACTACCCTCTAAAATGCTTGCCATGTGAATGGAATATGAAATATCTAGTAGTACTTGATCCAAGCTTTAGCAAAGGCATTAAGGCATTGTGGTAAGAGGAAACAAATATAGAGGTGATTTCTTGAATTCCATCATTTCAAGAAGTAAAATATATTGAAGACACAATCACAAACGCTTTAGTGTTATTAAAAAAAGATATGAAGACCTGCTTGATAAGTTCCTAATTGTTGGCATTATTTAAAATAATTGAGGGGGCAAGGGGTGGGGGGTGTGAATCAATTATCCAAGGTCCAAATGTAAAAATAAAACTTTTCAAAGCTTAGTGAACCCATATCCATAAAAACTTAATATGCACGCATCCAGTAGATTATACAATACTTAAACTTTGTAGGTTACTATCCTAGGTCAAAACATATTTGTAGAAATGTAAACATGAAACATAATAGATTCAGTAACATATTTGACACATGGATTTTATGTGAAAACCTAATTTGGTAAAAACCACCAGTAACATGCTACTAATTCTCACTTTTCTAAAGTGATGCCTTGTGAAAGGCCAACCTTGTTAAAGGTTACTGTTGCAGGAGCACCTAGTCATAAAGATATTGGAGATGATCCCAAAAAATATTTTAATTATTTAATGTAATTACATATGTTTTTATTTGATATTCCATGTAATGGAATCAAGTGTAATTCTTAAAGGCAATAAATGTAAAGTTTTCAAGAAAGTGTAAAATGATAAGTTGTAATGTTGCAAAAAGTGCAAAGACGGTTAAGAGAATCTAAAGAGTTGGTTTGAAAGTTTTAAACCACCAATGATCCTATAAAACTTGATGTATGTTCAAACCAAATGAGAGGGGAAGGAAATATTTACATTTGAAACAAATTTGGAGTGATTCTAAGTTGTTGTTTTGATTAGTTTTTTAGTTTTTGTGTTGGTTCTAGGTCTTGTACGGCCATGTACAGCCTGAAAACTATGTAAAATCTATATATTTGGATATTAGGATGAATAAAATTACTTTTTTTTTTTGGTTTGGAATGATTATGGGAAGAAATGAATAAGTTATGAGCATTTTGGTAAAAGTTCTTGTTTACAGATTTCAGATTCCCTAATAGCAATCATATTGCAGCACTTGGTAATAACACATATAGAATATTTTTAACCTATAAGTGGATTAATTTGAAATA
Source organism: Cupressus sempervirens (assembly GCA_028749045.1). Classification (NCBI taxonomy): domain Eukaryota; kingdom Viridiplantae; phylum Streptophyta; class Pinopsida; order Cupressales; family Cupressaceae; genus Cupressus; species Cupressus sempervirens. Next base: position 821,275,441 of record CM053792.1, on the reverse strand, counting down.
TATGTGAATCTAGTTTTATTTCCATTTGGTTTGAGTCATTTTCGTTGATATTTGTGGAAGTTATACATTTCTTAGTGAAAATGGGTTTTTGACTATTGTGGTGGTGATTTTGGAGTTTGGTTGAGCTATAATTGTCAGTTTGATTATGGATTCCTCTTGGTCATATTGCAGAGGATATTGCAGGAGCCTGTGTTAATTGGTAGTAGTATAGTTCATGACTACATTTGGGATCCAGGTGGATTGATTGGTTTATTGTTCAGCCATTGCTTGAGGACAAGAAATGTTTGGGAGGGGAGGACTTGTCATGTCCCCTTTTCAAATAATTAAAAAATAATAATCTTTGCTAAGGCAGGCAGGCCCAAGAAAGTGAAGTTTTGGAAAAAGGGGGTTAATCTTTGGAAACCGTTGGACTAATAAATGAAAATTATTATTAAAATATGTTTCATTAACCTCTCTTGGATGTGAGTTACAGTTATGCCCTCATTTAAGGGGTTTGGAGGCATTTTGGATAGGGAGGAGAACTTGATTTTTGCTCATTCTTTGTTATTCTTCAGAGGCTGCCAAACCTGTGGAGAAGGAGACCCAAGAACGGGAGTTTGCAGGTTTCCAGGGAGACCCAAGAATGAGAGTTTTCAGGTTTCTAGGAAGGCTAAGGATGGGAGTTTGAAGCCATTCCATGTGCATGCTCATATAGAGTTTTCCTTTGTGCTGAACAATGTAGATTTGTGGGTTTTTGGGTGTGTTTTTTGCATGAGTTCGGTGTTTTCAGTTGAGCATTTCATATCAGTTTTGGTTGCTACTGTATTTCAGACTTTAATCTATTAAAATAGAGCTGAATATATGTATTGGGACATGATTAAACTTCTGAGATAGTTTATTAGTGTTGTGTGGTGTTTCCAGGCATTTTTGTGTTAATTTCGGGAGCCCGATGAGCATAGTTTTTGTCCTACATTTGAGAACTGTTGTGTAAAGGCTATACAGATCTAGAAATATCATTTTGTAGGCTGTTATGCTGCTGGATTTTTTTAAAAAATTTCCACTTTTAGATATATTAATAATTGGTGAAGCTGTGAAGCTTTTGGCACAATTTCTAGCATACCCGATTTGGGGTTTCTTGAGAAATTTGGAGTATCTTTGTGATATTAGTTGTTTGATCTTAAAGATCTGATTAAAGATTGGAAATATCATACAAAATCAGAAAAGGGACATTTCAATTATGAAGGGATCAGTATGTATCCCATTTATTGGATTATTTGTAGGCTCCTCTACATTAGTTACAATACACACTATTAAATGTGACCTAATTAGAGGATTTCAATCACCCTATTAGAAGTGAGCCTTGTTAGAGGACTTTAGATCATTCACTTGGAATGTGTTGGTTAACATTTTGTCCCTCTTGCCAACTTGGATTTACCTTGACTCTAGATGCCTAAAATTTTGAGGAAACAAAAGGATGTTACCAACAAATGGGTCAATGTATCTATTATATCACTACCCTCTAAATGGTAAGGTACAACTCTTCTATATGCAATATATGCAATGAATTGAGTTTTTAATAGATCATTGGGATACAGGGTATGCTCTTAACCTGAAAGTAGAAAAGGATAAACCAGGATGTTCATAACTACAAACACCCTAGGTAGAAATAGATTTGGGCAACTTATAACACCCAGTGGAATGAATAACACAAGCTACCTTGAAGTTCCTCTAACATCTACTTCTACTTCTAAGTGTAGATTTACCATATAAATTCAAAAGAGGAATGAAGAGACAACACATGAGGGAAAATGGAATTTCTTTTACTATCATCCTTGAATGAAAAGGAATCCAATAAATAACTAATAGAATCATATACATTTATCTTTCATTAAATGAACAAGAAAGGAAGTAGAATCATATATGAGGATAGTAAATGGAATCACTTTCATTGCAAACATCAAAATGAAATGGAATACACCTAAAATGGAATACAATTGTCCTTAAATTATTTATGTAGAACTAATCTAAGAATGGGCAACAAAACATGACCAGTAAACAAAAAGTAAATGGAATTATAGACTCATTCACCATCAAGTTTTTTGGCCCTTGTACTATCAAATGAGGTTACATTTATAGTCTATTGTTATCCTTTCTAAATTCTGGTAGAGAAAAAATCATATAATAAAGAATGAAATATGAAAATATCCAATTTATATCATGATGTGAGTACATACTATCTCTTCTATTGATGATTCTAAATTAGAGACATTCTTGAAAACACTCTATGGCTATTCAGCTTCTTGCAATCTTTAGAAAACCCTATGATAACATTGTTTTCTTCATTCTCCATTGTTTTTGCAAAATACATATATTTCTTATTACAATGGTCACCATGTTTTCAAATTTTGGTCATCGATCTCAAATTAATGATCATGATTTAAATGTTATAGCTTACTTTATATTTTCTATCATGGGTCCACCAAGTACGTGCGTCGAGCATTCACTTTCCTATATTTTCTAAACCTCATACATCTTGCAAAAGTGGGAAAGTGTAATTCATAGATCTTGTAAGATCTGATGGCTCACGAAAAAGACTATGTTGTTTAGTTTGCAACGTGGATCCACATTCTATCTGTATACCCCACGTACTTTGTTGAATGATAGGTGGCAGTACTTTATTGACTAGAGAATCTAATATGGACCTTTTTGCTTCATGGCATTTCATTGAATGTAATGGGCCCCTCAGGGCACATGTTGAAGTGTCACTTTCCCACATTGTTTATTTCTCGAGCACTTTTAGAATGTAGGAAAGTAATATGCATTGATCTTTGAAGATCTAATGGCTTGGAACATGCATAATCTTATGTCAAAGAAAGGAGGCCCAACATATGTGTAAGAATTTGACTTTTGAACTGACCAATGAAATACATTATTTTTCTCATTTGACTTGTCAATTTGGTGATGTGAACGATTAGACATGTTTTGATTCGTCAAATTGATTTCCACTTAGGTCTTCATTATTTCTACATTTTTAAGTATTCATTCTGCATCAAATTCAAGTGATCTTCTTGTAGTTCATTCTCATGATTTGTATATTGCCTTCAAGCTTGACCTTTGATGCTCCTCCACTTCATCATAGAATTAGGGTTTCTTAGAGATTTGTAGGAATTCTTTCATGAAGAACTACTTTTGAACATGAATCCTTGCCTCAACATCATTAGAAACAAGAAAATATGAATTAGAACAATGTCCATACCTTCTTCTAATCAAGGAAACACATAAAAAACCCTCAAAAATGCTAATCACCTAGCTTTGGACTGATGCATCGCTCATATGATTCATGCACTAGTTAACTCAAAGGAATGATGAGAAGCAAGATCATCCTATAGGAAATCTAGACTCAGACTCATTACTTTGACAATTGACTTGACTCAAAACCTTAAGGCAAAAGAAGTGAACTGAAACTTAGGCAATAGAATGTCACTCGGTTAAAGGATTTACCCTAGACTAATACAATAATTAGAAAGTAATAGTAAGGCTTGATCTAATAAAAATGTACAACTCACTTGTAGATTACATATCTTTGTTTTAGTCCTCCATTTGGCTTGGCTTTCACACACTTCAACTCTGATAACCTATTCACCCTTCAAACATTCATACACTTAAGCCTTCTTGCTTTGCATGCCAATAGAAGTCTGTTTTGTTTGGCCACTGCATGAAGCAATACCCTAGACTCCTTGTCTTCCTTAGGTTCTCACACATGAAAACCTTTTCTTTTGACCAACTCTCTTTATAAATAGCGATTTTAGATCTTTTGCCTTTCAACATCAATCATTCATTTTAGGGTTAGGTAGGACTAGGTAGAATACAATGAATCTACCCACTTTTCCATTTGGTTCCTCTAAAAACTTCTCCCTCAATACTATTTGAATTCACATCAATATTTTTTACCTTAAATTCTATGCCACCAGCTCATCATAGTTATCTTCCACACAATTCAAAAAAACAAAATAGTCGACTCAAATTCATCAAATCGATGTTTTAACATGAATATTGGCACTCAACATCAATATGTTGTTACTCGACTTCCATACTATTCTTCCACTCATCATCCACTAGATAACTCAACAAACACTAAAGTTTACTGGTGCTCGACATCAACTAAACTTTACTTAGCTTACACTAAGTTCACTCAGCATACACTAAAACTTCCCTTTACTTAGATCCAACTATTTTTTTGCTTGGCTTGCAGTAACTTTGCTAGACACCTACTATCCACTTGATTTAGCTTGGCCGACTCAATTCTTCTTACTTGTTCTTTTAGATTTAATCAATGTATCCATCCTTTGTAGCCTTAAGAAGATAATTGATACACTATAACATCATTGTCTTAACTAATCTTTGTACTACTTTTACATACCATAACTCAACCTTTCCTCTAGGTTATCTTGTTATCTTATTTGATCAAAACCTCCTCATCAATGAAACATATAATAGTACTCAAATCAACTAGGCAGTTATCTTACTAGAAAGTAGTAGGTTTGACATCAATGACAAAATAATGATTGAAACATTGTAGTCTCATACTTATATGAATATTTTCCAACAATCTTCCTCTTTGGCATTGATGGCAAACCACACCAACAACAATACCAAAAAGAAAATAATTCCTTGTATTGAAATCTTCCCCTCTATTAGCAACTTGCATCTTCTGTATAGGCTACAAAATTTTTTTTAAATCAAAAAACAATCAAATAATCCTTATGATTCCCTCTTGATCACTCCCTCTTCCTAATACTTAGGTATCCTTGTGATGCATGATGCTCCTCTGATGCAGGAGCATCTTACATGGGAAAATTAAATTATTAGAAAAAAAAAAAAGAAATTGAAAAAAAAAAAAAAAAAAAAAAAAATTTTTTTGGAGAGAGAAAAGTGACGAAAATTAGAGGAGAAATAATAAAAAATAAAAAGGAGAAAAGAAAAAAAAGAGGAATTTCTATTTTCGAGGTGCATAGGTGGCATAAAAAGAAAAATAATAAAAATAGTTGTCATTCCATTAATCGAGGTGTATAGGTGGCAATTTAGAAGTTTGTGGAAAGATCCTTAAATCATGCATTTAATATTTGTTGGGTGCTTAGTTGTATTTGGGTGGGAATTTAATATTTATTTAAAGGTAGTTGTATTTACCTTTTATCCCACATTGCTTGTGTTTGTAATGTCTTGGGTTAGAAGTGCCTATTTAAGCAAGGCTTATAATCGTTTGTAATCAAGTTCAAGAAATGGAAGCTCTTCTAATGGAAGTTGGAGAAATAGAAGCTCTTCAAGACAAGCTCTTCAAGTACAAGCTCTTCGGATGTAATTTCTTGTAAAAGCTCTTAGCGAGAAATCTCTCTTATATTGTAAGAATTTGGAGTTTTTCCATTTGGAGAATATTCTAATGAATTTCAAGTATTAATCAAAGTTTTATGAAGCATTTTGTCATCTCTCTTGTCTCCATATTATTGCATTTTTGGTTGTGAGTTGGCATGGGTGGTGTGGCTTGTCATCAGTGGTATCAGAGCAAGAGTTCCTGAGCGTGCGGACAGATCGCCGAACATGAGGCAGTTTGCACCAGGACCTTGAGTTGGGTGAAGTTTGTGAAAAAGTTCTTGATTGTGTAGACAGAGTGCCGACTGTGAGGCAGTTTGCACGAGGTTCTTGTGTTGCATGAGATTTGTCTTCTAAAGACTTGACTATGGAGAAGGGAAAGAAGAAGATGACTTTTGTGATTGGATGGATTCTAAGGATTCCTCGACTTGAGAAATTTAGAGCAAGAAATCAACAATCATTGCTAGTTGATTTGCAGAAGCAAGTGAATGAATCAGAAGCTGAGTTGCGGAAACAAAGAGCATGTCACCAGAAAAGAGATGTTGATAATTCTTTGGATGTGGAAAAGAAAGATGATCCAGTGGAAGAGCAAGCAGATGAAGAGGAAATCATTTGCGAACCTAAAGTTGAAGAAGATGAACGAGAAGAGGAAGAGCATAAAGATGAAAAGACTTATGAACCTGAAGTAGATCAAGATGATTTGAAGATTGCAGCAATGGAGGAGAAGTATAGTGCCTTAGTTGGAGATCAAACAAGTGGAGTAGTTATGTGCATTGTTGATGACATAAAAGAGGCAAGCAAAGATGAAGATGTTAAACAGGTAAATTCTTATGAATCATGGGATGTTGTCTTTGATATGAGTTTAAAAGATATTGATGATTTTTTGCATGAGGATCTTGTTAGTCATGTGTGGTATGCAAAGGAAGATTGCTATGGTGTTGCTGGATTTATTACAGGTGTGATTAATTCAACAAGATTGAATGAGGATGAGATTTATGCTTGGATAGAGTTCATTGCAAAGGAGAAGTTTCAGCATCGGATACTTGTTCCAGCTATGTGTTGGAGGAAGAGAAAAAAAAAAAAAAAAAAAATTCAACAGTAGCTACTTCATTTTGTGAATTCATATTCACAAAATTTTTCCTACCATGGGAGTCGGATGCAGGAGCATCATGCATCAGCAAAAAAAAAAAATGTAGAAGCCTTTAGTGAAGATGAAGATGGATGTATATCTTTCTTTTGGCATCAAAGTGTGGGACACACTTTTCTATCTACCAAGGGAGTCTGATGCAGGAGCATCTTACATGGGAAAATTAAATTATTAGAAAAAAAAAAAAGAAATTGAAAAAAAAAAAAAAAAAAATTTTTTTTTTTTGGAGAGAGAAAAGTGACAAAAATTAGAGGAGAAATAATAAAAAATAAAAAGGAGAAAAGAAAAAAAAGAGGAATTTCTATTTTCGAGGTGCATAGGTGGCATAAAAAGAAAAATAATAAAAATAGTTGTCATTCCATTAATCGAGGTGTATAGGTGGCAATTTAGAAGTTTGTGGAAAGATCCTTAAATCATGCATTTAATATTTGTTGGGTGCTTAGTTGTATTTGGGTGGGAATTTAATATTTATTTAAAGGTAGTTGTATTTACCTTTTATCCCACATTGCTTGTGTTTGTAATGTCTTGGGTTAGAAGTGCCTATTTAAGCAAGGCTTATAATCGTTTGTAATCAAGTTCAAGAAATGGAAGCTCTTCTAATGGAAGTTGGAGAAATAGAAGCTCTTCAAGACAAGCTCTTCAAGTACAAGCTCTTCGGATGTAATTTCTTGTAAAAGCTCTTAGCGAGAAATCTCTCTTATATTGTAAGAATTTGGAGTTTTTCCATTTGAAGAATATTCTAATGAATTTCAAGTATTAATCGAAGTTTTATGAAGCATTTTGTCATCTCTCTTGTCTCCATATTATTGCATTTTTGGTTGTGAGTTGGCATGGGTGGTGTGGCCTGTCATCACCTTGTTTAGTTCTTATATCTCCCTCGGCACTATCTTCCTCTTACTAGGTAGATGTATGTATTTTAGTCAAGTCTCCCTTTGTAGTGAACATTAGGTACACTATCTCCCTCTAGGTAGATATTCCATGTTTCTTCCTTTGATTTTCGTGGACTATCTCCCTCTTTGACAAAAAATTCAAAGACTTGTCATCTCAGTATGCAGATATGAACAATTTCATTTTCTCTCTCTATCACCTTACGTGTGACTATCTTCTTTTCAGTTCTTTGATTACTTTAGGAAACTCCTAAAGTAATATCCACTGCATCAAGGTATAAGATACATCATTCAACTTTAGTTGATGTAGGGCACTAATTATGTTTTTAAACAACTTTGGATAGGGGTATCACCCCTATTTTACCTCTGTTGGAATTTACAAGTGGGAAGATTTACTTCTAAGAGGAGGGTGAATTAGAAGTAACTAAATTTAACCTTTTCAAAACCCTTTAGCTGAAAACATTCACATGTATCTAATTCATCTAATAAACATGAAAGTAAAGAAATTTATGAAAATAGATGACACAAGATTTGGTAACCCAGAAACCCTCCAAAATGAGAAGGTAAAATTGTGGTAGGGATGACACCCACAAAGTATCATTGCAGCAATATGTATCTCTTCAAGGTTACAAAGTTTGACCACTTCCAATGGTCTGCCTTGTGAAAGGCCTATCCTGTTAAAGACTTTACACCCTATTAAAAGTGACCTAGTTGAAGGATTTACAAACATTCACTTGGAATGTTACCCTGTTAAAGGTTTTATAATCCTGTTAAGGATCTACAATGTGGCTGTTAAACCAATATAGTTGTTAGGCCAACCTATCATCATAGGATTTTCATTCTCACAATACAATGGTTAGAAAGTATAGAAAAATGTCTTGACCTGATGACTTGCAATCCTTAATTTTTGATTCTAGATCCTTGTTCTACTCTATCTACTCTGATCCTTGCTTGATTTGATATGTCTCTTCTCAAAACTCTGATACTCTATTCTTGATCAACTAAATTCTGTAATACTTCTCTTTCTTCTAAGTCTTTAAATACTCTTTTGAATGTCACTATAATTCACCCATACACTTCTCATATTCAGGTGCATACAATGGGGTTCCATCCTTCTTTTAAAGACTTTAAAGGCTTAGGGTTAGGTGTAAATCTACAATCCATAGTCATTCTTCATTTTCCACTCAATTCTTTCACTTTTCTAATTGGTTGCATGCCTTCTCCATTTTTCTTATTGGCTGCATGCTGATTACATAGGAAATGTAAAAGATTTGATCTTATCTTCAAGATCCTTGAAGAGTCATCCTAAGTCAGCTCAAAAATGGTTTACATCTGAGTTTTTGAAGATACAAACTCATACATGTTGATTCTGTGTTATTCGACAGTTATTACTTGCTGATGCTTGACACATATAGGAATTTTGTCTCACTCGGCTCCTATAGCAATTCTATTTCACTCAGCATCTATACTTTGCTTGACACCTATAGTGACTCGGCATCACTTATCACTCAGTACTTGAACTTTGCTCGGCACATAAAGCTCACTCGACACCTATTGAATCTCTGGCTTAGTGCACACTGTAGCTTGACATCTGTATAATACTCAGCATCAACTAAGAATTGGGTTAAGTGTGTTGACATTCAATTGTCAAAACCAATCCGAGACCAACAATCTCCCCCTTTGTCATGAGTGGCAAAAACACTTAACTAAGCATTATTGATCTTATCTCTATGAGTATAATACACATTCTATTTGGCATATGTAAAAAATTTCAAAAACTTGTTCAAAATTTTGTAAATGATTATATACCTTGAAAATTTGTCACTCCCCCTAAGCTGATGTACCAATTTTGTAACCAAAATTCCATTCCTGCAACCAAAGACTCTTGTGCTAAATTTGTCTCATGCTGATGTGTCTGATACTCTTTGCCTTCTCATTCTTTTGCCTCTATTTCTATGTACCTTATTTCTACTTTTTCTGTACTCTGTATCTACTCCCCCTTTCATACATCTTCATGCAATTTATCATTTTGGTTGTATCACCTTGTTTCTCCTCAAAAATTCAAAATTTTATATCTCCCCCTTTGGGTATATCTCCTCCATATCTACATAATGTATTACTCCCCCATTCTTATTATCTCCTAATATCTCCCCCAAAATATTATATCTCCCCCTTTTTGACACTTACGTCAAAGGGTCCTAAGAATGAATGGAATATTAGCCAAAAATGTTTTGTTTACCTCCATTATCATCTTCAAAGAAGCATCCCAATTTTCTAAGGCAATCTCTAGTGCTTTGAGCTAGATGGTTGTCTTGGTTGTAAGATGTACTAGGCCTTCTAAAGTAGAAATATTAGGGTCTTTCTTTAAAACATTTTCTACATAAGCCACTTCTTTATACAATACTTCCAGATGTGGGGTAATAGCAGATTGAATTTCCATCAACTAAGAATTGGGTTAAGTGTGTTGACACTCAATTGTCAAAACCAATATGAGACCAAAAAAATCTTAGATAATCATAAGTATCCTTAGGTAATTCTTTTTTGAAGATATCATCTATTTTTTTTTTTATATTTACATATTCCATCTTTAGTTCTTTGTCTTGTACTAACTCTCTCAAGTAATGATACTTGATTGCTATGTGCTTAGTTTTTGTGTGCATCATAGGGTTCTTTGATATATTATTGAAAGAGAACTAAAAATGAATCTAAACCTTTTAGACCAGGTAAAAAACCTGGAATCCAAATATCAAACCTTGGATCTCAAAATAAAACCTAAGAAAGATTAATCAAATAGGCATCTAGACCAAATTGTATGACCTAGTTCCAAGACTGGCACTGTTATAAGCCCTTGGTCAACTATGGTCAAAATGGTAAAAGGACCTAGAATCTTAAGAGTTTGGCTTATTTTGATGTTTTATCATGATTAGGACCTATTTGGGTCATTAGAATTAAGTTTTTATAACTTTTTCTTATAAAGCACAAAAAGTTCAAAAAATGCAAAATTGCTTGAAAAGTTGTCAAGCAACTTTTTGCAAATCAAAGAAAAAACTTCCCCAAAAGCCATAAAAAGTTTGAAATGTTTTTATGACTATTGGAATGCCTATAATAAGCCCTTTTAGACAGGTTATAGGAAGAGATTATGTATTTTTCAACTTTCAATCAATAAAGATACCCTATTTTTACTGCAAACATCTTGTTGTCCTATGTTGCATGGAATTGTATAGATTCCTATGAAGTTTAAAACCTACATTTATGGATAAGTGGATGAAGTAACTTTCCAATGCTTCTAGTTTGAAGTCTCCATCTATTCTCTAACTCAAGATATTCACATTTTTGTGTAAGTAGGTCCAGATTTCTTGCTAACCTAGGGTTTTGAAGCATTTTCAAGCATAGAGGAGGATTTCACAATGGGAATTTAACAGCCTCAAGTGAAATCCTAGAATTGGATATTTATTTTAAGATGCAAGTGGTTTTAATTTTTCACTTGTAGGGATCCTTGAGAAATTTGATGCCCTAGGCATGCATTTCCCTTGTGCCTACGAGGAAAAGGATGCAACATCTTCCACAACTCCAACTAGACTTGACATCAAGGCTTGAAATCAAGTTTGTAACTTTCCTAGGGTTTTTATCACATGTTCCCATCATTTTTTTTGTAGGATGGAGTCCTAGAACATGTACTTCCTTAGTAAATGGAAGCCTAATTGCCCTAGTTGCCTAAGCAAGAAAGTGAACAAAAGCCCATTTGTTTGTGTCATCAAACCTTGGTGCCTTAGTATATTTTGTAAGTCCCAAAAGGGTGTCCAAAACTGAATTTTTTTCCCTATGTTTTGTGGAGATATTTCCTTTAAAAATATGTTTTTCATCAAAAAGGGTTATTAGCCTTTTTGGATGGTTTAACAAAGCAACTATGTGGAAAAAACTTACATAGTTTGGTTTTAACCATTATTTCATGTCATTGGTGACCTAAATAGAATATTCCCATGTTTTGGAGTCTTACTTGGTCATTTGAATAAGTTTAAGGTTTTTTTCAAAAAATTGGTCAATTTGTGCATTATAAGCAACTTGTGATAAGTTGTATTGTTCATAGGGTCCCCTAGTGATTAGGGTTTTCTTTGTTTGGTGTAAGGGTTGTGATAATCTAGTATAATCCTTGTAGCACTTGTGATTGGTTCTTGCAAATTTGATCATCTTTACCAAGAGATTTGGTTGAAGGATTTAGTGAAGAGGGTTTTTGGACTTGTTGATCAGCATGTGATCAATCCCACTAGGCTCCATTGCATCAAGTGGTATCATAGCCATGGCTCTTACTAAAGAAGAGGAATAAATAATTACCAAGGTAAAAAATGTTGAATTGGAAAAAATAGTAAGGGGGAAAGGAGAAACCAATGTTGCTCTTGCAAAGAGGTTGAAGGAAGTTGAAGGCAAGTTGGACAAACAAAGAGGCACACAATTTGAAGAAGATCAGCATATAGAGATTGAAAATCTTGATGAAGATGATGAAGTGACTACTAAACAAAGTCCTCTCTTGAATTCTCTCAAATCCATGGATAAAATAACCATGGAGGGGAAGTTAGAATTACCAACTTTCAATGGAAAAATTAATGTTGATGTAGCATTGGATTGGATAGAAGCCCTAACTAGTTTCTTTGAGTGTGAAGACATCCTAGAAAAGTAGATGGTAAAGATGAAAAAGTCCAAGTTGAAGGGAGAAACCCTAACTTGGTGGAACTTCATCCAGATAGAGAGGGTGAAGAAAGAAAGAAACATGATTTCTTCTTGGGATAGAATGGTGGCACTAGTCAGGGAAACATATGTGCCTGAAGCTTATGGTGTACAACTCCATAGGAGGAAAAAAAGTTTGAAGTAAAAGGATCTAGACATTAGTTCCTATACAAAGGTGTTCTTGAAATTGTGCATGAAGACCAACGCAATAGAGGATGAGGAAGATAAATTGATAAGGTACATGAATGGCCTTAAGTTACCTATCTCCAAGAAGAACTCAACCTTCACACCCCCAATTTTGTGAACAAGTTCTATTAATTAGCACTCAAGGTGGAAGAAAAATGGAAGAGGAGGAAGGATCAAAATAAAGGTAAGCAAAATAATAAAAATTTCAAGCCCAAGAAAAATTCTTGGAAGAAGGGCCAGAATAGTTGAAAAAACCTACTAATCAGAATAAGGATTAGGGAGGACAAAATTATAAGGGAAACTATAGAGGTGGAAAGTCTTTTAGATGCAAAGGAAGAGGAAATGGACCTCTCACATGCTATAATTGTAATCAAGTAGGATACTATGCAGGAAAGTGCCTTGAAAAGAAAAACAATATTCAAGGGGAAAGAAGAGCATAAATAATGGAGGAAGAGAAATTTGATTGTAGAGAAATTGAACCTAAGGAAGGAGCATGTCTAATGATGAGGAAAGAATTTTTGTAGATCCCTCATACCCAAGAGCCACCCCAACAAAAGAATCTCTTCAAGAAAAGGATAAGTGCCAAGGCAAGGTATGCAATTTGTTGATTGATTCAAGTTCTATTGAAAATCTAGTTTCCTCTGAAATATTTGAAAAACTTAAGCTACCTAAGAAATCCCAACCCTTTCCATATCATGTCTCTTGACTAACAAAGGGTCAATAAACCTTAGGGACAAAACAAGCATGGGTAGAATTTTCTCTAGCATACTTCAAGGATAAGGTACTTTGTGATGTTTTAGAAATGGTAGCATTTCATATACTTGTAGGAAAATCTTGGCAATATGATGTTGATGTCATCCACCATTGCAAGAAGAATAATTATTTTATAACTAGGAATGGTGTAACTTTCACCATGAAGTCCATGCCTGATCCTAAATCAGAACCTATTGTTTTAACCATAGGGGAGAAAGAAATGATTAAAGCCTTGAAGGAACCTAATACCCAAGGTCTTATTTTTATCATTAAGCCAAGGAAAACATAACTTCTAAGGACAAGGATCCTATCCCTAAAGAAATACAAGATCTGCTTCAAAAGTATAGTCAGGTTACTGTTATTGATCTACCCATAGGCCTCCCTCCCATTAGAGATATTAGTCACCAAATTGACTTGATACCTAACTTTTCCCTATCTAACAAGAAACCCTATAAAATGAAACCAACTCAACATGTTGAAATTGACAAGAAGGTGAATGATTTGTTGGAAAAAGGTCTAATATAAAGGACTTTAAGTCCTTGTTCTATTCCATTTGTCCTTGTTCCTAAAAAGGATGGAAATTGACGCAGGAGCATCTAGAGGTATAAGGGCAATCCTGTGTCACCAAAAAAAACTGTACTTAGACTTAGTTTCTATTTCATGTGTTTTCATTTTTGGATACCCATTTGGGTCAAATAAAGGTTCCAACTCTCATAGTTCCACTATTAGTGTTCTAGGATAGAGTATTTGAACACCTTGGGATACATGTAAATGCCAAAAAATAGGAGTATGTAATTGAGACATCATTTTGGTGAACTAGAAGGTGTAAATTGGTTGGATGATTGTCACTATAATTTAGAGCATTCCAGAAAAAGAATCAGGTGAAAAGGCCCCATGGTTTGAAAGTTATCGCAGTTTTTCAGTTTTTGGAGACATCCTAAGAATGCTTCAAAGTCAGGTTAGGGGCATTAAATGACCTCAAACAGGGCCAAAAAATGGGGGATGATTGAAGCTGGTCCATAGGGCTCTAGAGCACTTTGTGAGCTTTCCAAAAATGTAAACAGTTTGTCAATCGGAGCTACGGTTCAAAAGTTATGCCTCCCGAAAGTTCGGTTACCATTTTTGGATTCTTCTAATTTTGTGCTGACTTCTAATGCGACTTCTAGAGCCTTCTATTTGGTCGGTGGATGTCAACTAGCACTTTCTAGAATGTATTCCTAATCCTTAACCCTCTAGGGTCTATTTAAGAACATTTTTGGCATTGTAAAAGGCAGTTCGGAGTGGAGTTTGAGAGAAGGTATTGGGAGAAGAATTTATCTCTAGATTTATGCTATTGTAAGCCCTTAGGGCATGTTTTGGAGTCTGTTTCTCTGCACCAAGTGTACTAGCATATTTTCATAGTTAATGAAATTTTCCCTTTCCTGTTGTGTCCATTTTGTGCTTGGGTTGTGTCCCCATCAGAATTGGAGGTTGTCAATTGATAACAGGGCTATCAACAAGATTACCATAAGGTATAGATTCCCCGTGCCTAGAATTGAGGATCTATTGGATCAACTAGGAGGAGCTTTCTATTTCACCAAAATAGACCTGAAGTTTGGCTACCATAAAATTAGAATAAAACTAGGTGATGAATGGAAGACAACATTTAAAATGATTGAAGGTTTTTTTGAATGGTTAGTAATGCCCTTTGGGTTAAGCAATGCCCCTAGTAATTTTATGAGGCTTATGAATGAGATATTCATAGATTTTATTGGAAAATTTATTGTTATTTACCTTGATGACATACTTGTTGGAAGATTTGGGATATTTTTGGAAGATTGGTTGGAAGTATGAATATTAATGATATTCCTATGGGGGAGTAATACTATGATGATATGTTACATTCATGACTTTGTTTGTCATTGATGTCAACGTAAGAGTTTTCTATAGTATTTGACTAAAAAAAAATGGAAAGAACAAGTTGGTACAGATGGTTAGTTAAGTATTATAACCACCCAAGGTTATGGGAGATACTTCTAATTATTTGGTATATATAGTTAACATCAGAAGGAGAAAGGATAAGTCTAGAAGAAGTTATGTAAGTTTTGATGATGTATGTTGTAAGATAGAGTTTGCATAGCCATGTTTTGGTAAACTTGTTATATCTCTTAGAAGAGTTGATATCTTGAAGATCAAGGTTGAGAAAATGGAGAAGACATGTTGGTGATGATGTGGCTAAGCTCGCTCATCATAATATTACATGTATGGAAAGTTATTCCAGTTGCAAGGCAGAAGATTTATGTTATCACTAAGTGTAATGTGTTCTTAATTTGGTCCTATAATAATTAATTGAGAAGCTTTAATAACTGACTCAGGGAATTGTTTTATGGACTTGGTATAAAGGAAAAACATTTTTCCTTTATCATGGTGTGTGTGAATGTGGATTGTGAATGATCAATAAGTACCAGATAATACAAAATGAAAAGTTGAGCAGAACAATACAGAAGTGAAGGAAACTTCATTGCCAAGGTTTTGCTTGGTGATCTGAGGTTTGGTATTTGGATCTAAGGTTCATGACCTAGTCTACAAGGTCTGATAGTGATTAGTCTAGTTGATAGGATAGAGGAAAGAGGAACATAATAGTAAATTACTTGGTTGAGTAGTGAGCTCTTCTTGTAGTTGAAATTTCATGTTTGGGCAGTGGGCTCATCTTGCATACATTATACCACAACTCGTAATAGGGATTCAAAGTCTCCTAATAGGGACTCTATGTACTAAATATTTTAATAGACTACTAACAAGTTCCATCCTCTAACAAGGAATATTTATATTAGTACATCATTTTTTGGGCATCATTCCCACTAGAGTTTTCCCTTTGATTAAGGGTTTCCTAGTCAACATATCTGGTGTAATTGACTATGCACGCTTTGTTGTGGTTGTTGTTTACTTTGGTTGAATGGTTAAGTTTGGTTAATGAAGATATGTTTTAATTATGGGATAACTGATTCACCCCCCTCCCTCAGTTATCTTAGTGGACTATTGTTTCTAATAATTGGTATCAGAGCATCAAGTCCTTGAAGAAAAAGTTTAACAGATTTGGGAGATCCATGGTGAATATGCTTAGGAAAGATAGTCTAAAGTTTGATGGAACAAATTATGACAGTTGGAAGGAAAAGATGAAGACACATTTTTTGTGTCGGGCTCTAGATATTAGATCTTGACAAACTCTAAGAAGACAACCTTTACTAAAAAAGACTTGGAAACTTGTACCAAGGTAGAAAGAGATATTTTCATGTGTGACATGAGAGCTAGAGAAGCACTATTGATTAGACTTCCTAAAATTGAGTACAATCAATTAAAATCACTTGCTACTTCACATTTGATTTGGAAAGCTTTGGAAAATAGTTTTGAACGTGATGCACATTCTAAGAAGTTGAGGCTGAAATGTTGGATTTGTGCATTTCAAGATGCTAAAATGATGGAAGATGAATCTGTAAGAACATATATAGGAAGGATACTAGACATTATTGTAGGTATTAAAGCTCAAGGAGGAACCAAAGAAGATGATGAGGTTATATGGAAGATATTAAAGACTCTAGCACCACCTTTTAAGTTAGTAGTTTAGATAATACAGTTGTTAATATCTTGTACCAAAGATTTCACAAAGGAGATATTGCTTGGAAGACTTGAAGCAGTTGAGAATGCACTTAGACAGTCTAGATAATTGACTAGAACAGGGACAAAGTTTATTGCCTTGAATAGTTGACTTAATTTATCAAGGAGCACAAGTGCTAGAGGAGATTTTGCTAGCAGCAATAGATCTGAGGAAGACAGAAAGATTGAAGGAGTAGCCCTCTAGTAAGAAGAGAAAAAGGAGGTAAGAAAATATTTAAATGTTGGATTTGTGATGAATATGATTATTATGCATCTAAGTGTCCTAAAAGATAGAAAAAGTATAAGGGAAATCACAAACCTAGAAAAGATAGAGAATGTTTGTATGTAAATGAAGATAATGATTTTATAAGCATTAAGTGCTAGTGATGATGAAATTGGATTTATGGAAATTAAAGAAGAAATTCCAAAGAAAGTAGCTTTAGTATCATAGGTTGAGAAGAAATCTAATTGGATAATTCACAGTACTTATTCACATCATATGACTGGTGACATGAACAAGTTTGTTGACTTCAAAAGTCAGGATATAGGAATTGTCAGAGTTGGAAATAATGCAACATGCCAACTTAAAGCTATTGGATCTATAACTATTCATGGTTAAACTAACACTAATGATATATACTTTGTTGATGGTTTAAAGCATAATCTTTCGAGTGTTAGACAACTAGTAGACAAAGGTTATAAATTTCAGTTCATAGAAAAGACATGCATGATCAGAGATAAAGATGGAAAGGTAATTGGAACAAGAACTAGATATAAAGGTAATGCATTTCAGTTAAATCCTATTGAAATGACATGTTTGGTTGCAAAGGTAGATGATAATTGGTTATTGCATAAGAGATTTTGTCATCTAAAATATGATAGTATTGTGAGGACTAGTAGAGTGTTTATGATTAGAGATTTGCCAAAGATTGTAAAGCCTACTAACACAATTTACAAGGAATGTGTTTTGGCTAAGCATATTCCTAGCAAGAAGTTCACCACTATAGCAAAGTTGGAGATTGTACACATAGATCTTAGTGGTCCTACAAAAACTAAAAGATTCTATGGTGAATGGTATTTTTTGATTCTAGTTGATGATTTTTCTAGAATGATGTGGGTTGCATTTCTTAAAGAGAAATCCAAGGTATTTGACAAATTTAAGATATTCAAGAATAGATTTGAGAAGGAATCTAGTATGAAGATTAAATGTTTAAGATCAAATAGAGGGGAAGGATTTAATTTGAATGAGTTTAACATGTTTTGTGAAGAAAATGAAATTAAAATATAGCTATCAGCTCTGAGAACCTTGAACAGAATGACATTGTAGAGAAAAGGAACATGTTAGTTACAAAAGTAGCTAGAGCTATGTTAGTAGAGAATGATGTATCAAAGACATTTTGGAGAGAAGTTGTGAATACAACAGTCTACGTTATGAATAAAGTGCAAGTTAAGAAAGACACAAACAAGGCATCTTATAAACCATGGTTTGGTCACTCATCTATAATTAAGTATTTCAAAATTGTTGGGAGTAAGTGTTATATCAAAATAGATGATGATATTGGTAAGTTTATGTTGGAAATATTTAAGATATGATAGGTTACTGAGAGGGGAGGGGTGAATCAGTAACTTAAAAACTTTTAAAACATTTTCAGCATTTTAACCATATATAATTTTCACCATTCATTCATCTACTCTACTATATAAATGAGAGATCAAACATTCATAACACATGTACACAGTGATTTAGTGACCCAAAAACCTTCCAAATATAAAGTAAAACTGGGGTGGTGATGATTCCCAGAAAACTCCGTTACTGTAGTATGAAGTTGGCTTATTAAGGCCTACATTGACCACTTATGGTGATCTACCCTGTTAGGAGCATAAAGGACTGCTAGGTCCACCTTGTTAGAGGATTTACAAACATACACTGAAGTATGCACTCTATTAGGAGATTTATACAAATACTATTAAGTCTACTCTATTAAAGGATTTACAAAACTAATTCACCTGTTAGGATGAAATAGTAGATCTACTTACAAACTTGATTTGCTGATTAGATCCTTGAAGTATATATCACCTCTTATGATCGATGAATCATTACTGCTCCTTGTAGACCTTGCTACTTATTTTTCTCTTCTTCTGATTCGCATTTTCACTTCTCAAAACATTACATATCTCTCTTGATACATTGATCCACATCTCATCCATCCTTTTAAATGATATAATACATTAAATATATATACCATTCCAATAATTACAATTGCAAGGTCGGCCAAAACACAAGTGAACAAAATATTACTAAGTCGGCCAAACAGTAAATAACTTGAGTTCACTGAACTAACTCGATGACCTTCTGATACTTGGTGTCCACTGTATTACTTAGAATCATCATGCACTCGGTAGAAGTGAAGGCTCGGTCCATACTAATCACCTAATGTAGCTCTGAACTCAATAACCATTGGAGACTCAGTGGATATAGTATCACTCGGTAAAAATTGAACCCTTCATTCACCTTTCTTTCACTCGATAAACATTATACTTTCATTACTCGGTAAACACTATGCTTCCATCACTCTATAGAAACTGTGCTTTCATCACTTGGTAGGCACTGTGCTTCCATCACTTGGTAGACACTGTGCTTTCATCACTCAGTAGGCATTGTGCTTCCATCACTCGATAGGCATTGTGCTTCCATCATTCGGTAAACACTGTGCTTTCATCACTCAGTAAACACTGTGAAGCTAGGTGAACACTATAAACTTGGTAGACACTACTAGATTGCACATTCACTCGATAGCTATACTCAGCTCGGTTAACACTAGAATGCTCGGTGTAAACTGCTTAAGTGATGAATGTACAAGGTTGCCACTGAATGCTTGGTATACATTGTAGACTGAATGATGAGCTCAGTAGCTATATTGATACAGATAAGTGTTGTCACTAATGGAATTAATAACTTAATTCCAACAATCTCCCCCTTTGGCATTAGTGACAAAAACACTTATAAGCCAAAACATATGTACACAACCTAACTGAATGAATTTAAGTTTTTCAAAATTTATCTTTGTAGAACTACTGCATACACAAATATACTTATGTACACATGCAAACTTTATTGTGTGCTAACTCCACTTTATTGTGAGCTAACTCCCCCTATCACTTATAGTGATGATTGTCCTCTGAATCTCTCCCCCTTTTTGATAATGATGCCAAAGGACTATATATATACAATTTATATGGCTACACCAAAATGAGATAGAAATTCTTGATGTACCTTAAGAATGGTTGCAAAGGTACTATCCCAAGTCTGCTACAAAATTTGATAGGTCGAGAGGGTAATTTGAACTTTTGCTGATAATTGGATCAAGTGATCAGCCACTGAGAAGTTCTAATCTTGGACCAATGTTTTGCAATGTACAAGATGTTTTTGCATTGTGTCCATGATAGGAAGGATCATGTTCTAGATGTCTATGAGTGTAGACCAGATCCTTGCTTCCTCTCTCAATAATTCTGCCTAAACATCTGCGAAATATCTAATCTTGGTGTGATGGGAGGTTGTGGAGGAGGAGTCCACCTTTAGCTTGGAGGCACTTGATTGCATATCAATGTTAATCTTATTTAACTTATCTTTTATTTCTTTGGTGAAGCTAGAAACATCACAAAGTTTAGCAAAAAGTGATGCTACATTATTAAAAGAATTTTCAAAATTTCCCAAAAATGTTGTCAATTCAACTTGCTTTATTGCTATCTTTTGAGCAATATGCTCTAGCACCTTATTATCAAATTTCTTTTCAGCTTTCTTAATAAATTTTTCTTGTCCAGAAGAATCCTCATTGAATTTTTGTGCAACCTCTTCTAACTAGATCAAAATGTGTTGAGTAGAATCTACTTCAACACCTATAGCATCTATAATTATATTCTTGGCATTCTCAATTATATTGTATTCCTTGTCCCTTTCAAACCTTAACTACTTCTGCGTAGCTTTCATCTCTATTAGTTGACTAGCAAACCTCATCTCTTCAATGGTACCATTTTCATAGTCAATCTTTGGAATTACTATTTCTATGTCTAATCAATATCTTCTACAATTTTCTTTCCAGTGATCAGAAGTCTTAATGGATTCTTTTGTTTGACTTCTGTGGTGACTGGTTTGACCTTAGGAACATACACAATACTGGATATGGAAGGGCTAGTAGTAAAAACTGGGATAAGACTTGAGGATTGAATGCCTATAGAAGTATTAATCAGATAAAAAATTGGAATACTTCCCAAAAATGATGATACACTCGGTATAGTAGTATCTAAATTAATTGGATTTAAAGTAGATGCAGATAATACTGAAAAAACTATAGAACTTGTTGGAATTGATGAAAACAAAATTGTGGACCTTACTAGTACACTTGTTGTTGATGAAGGAGTTGAGGAGGCTGGCTCGGTAGCTGAAGAAGTGATAGACAACTCCATAGATGAAGTGCTTGTCACCTCTATTTTAGATACCTAGAGCTAGGAGGTGGCCAGTGAAGATTGAGCAATTGATGTGGCAATTGTGCTCACAATCTCACTTGCAGAAGCTATCTCCATAGTGGATGTAACAATTTTTGGTGGAGAGTGAGGAAGGGATGCAATCACTTCTACTGTAATTTTAATTGGATCTTCTTCTTCCTCATTTGCTTCTTCCTCCTTGTCTTCTTCCCTTTTTTCTTTCATAAGTGCATGCAGCTCTCCTAGAGTAACTATGATGGATGGAGTGCTACCAAAATCATCATCGTCACTGCTATCATCATCCTTGATCTCAACTAGATCTTCACTGGGTTTTTGCAGATGATAGATGTTCTTCCACATGTTTGTTGCATCATTTACAACATGCTCAATGTCTTTAATTAAGATCAAACATGTGTGAAATCTAATCATCATTTTACCTTCATGGTTTTTCATTGCTGCCTTTATTTAAGCTCCAATGAGACTCGGTAGAAGATTCTTTAGAGATTGCTCATAAATGTCTTTAACCATTTGGGTGGCTGAGTCCCATCTCAGTTGCAATCTCTCCAATAGTTCTTTGGCGATTTGAGAGGCAAGCTGGTCTGGGGAGTATTTCCATTTACCCATCTTATTGAGTACTAATTCCTTAATCTACATTTTCTCAGCATCAGTTCTTGTTTAAAATTTCAATGCCTTGAAATTTGTGATGCTAGCTCTCTCTTCCAATTGTTTAAGCCTTTCTTCAAATGTGGTTGGAGGCCTGACCAATATAGGTTCCTACTTGCCTTTTCTAGTTCTTCTGGAGAATACTGTAGTGAGCTTTTTCTTAGGTTTGGTAATAGTTACCTTACCTTTCTTCTTTGGTTGTTCCTCTTCAGATTCATGTTCTTCTTTTTCTTCTTCTCCTTCTTCTTCATCATCTTCTTCATCCTTACCTTTTCCCTCGGTAAGCATAAGAGGACTAGTAGCAGTTTTTAATTTTGCTATCTTCCTCTTGCCTTTGCTTATGGCCTGGGGTAGCTTGATTTCAAGCTCAATTTTGGCCTTTGCCTCATCATATGTTCTGAAGATTGGTTGCCTTGGGTCTACTGGCTCATTCACCAGTGCTTCAATGATATCCCTGGCCTCATCAATATTTACCTCATAAGGAAGAGGTTTTACCCATGTAACTCGGGGTTTGACTGCCTGAATGTATACCTTATCATAGTCAACCATAAAGCATACATCATCTCTATAGTCTTCAACTAATTTTGGTGGGATCCAAAACCTATTATTCATTCTCTCCTTAAAATCTTCAAAATAATTGTCCATAATGCTATCAAAATTTTCACTCATTTCTGCTACAAACTCATTTATTTGATACAAAATTGGAATGTCTTTTCTCCATAAAATTGTTCCTTTTGATGGAAATAATTTTTGAATATAGAAAAATAGATAGATCAATAGAGAGCCAAATTTACAAGGATTATTCTTTGAAGTTCTTATACTATCCATATTTTTATTCAATTGTCTCAACAATAATTTTGATAGATCAAATTCAAGGTTTTTCTTTACAATTTTGAAAGCCAAATCCACAGCTTCACAAGGTACACTATTCAATCGACTAGAGCTATAGATCTTGTGGGTAATGACATGAATGCCAAATCTTAGTTCAACATCTGATACAGTGGTTACCTTTAAACCTCTACCATCCTACTCGGCTAGGGTTTTCTTTTGTAACTCCTCCTGACCTAGGGTTTTGGTGGTTTTTGCCTTGCTGAGCATAGGGAGACCCATGATTTTGTGAATCATCTTCTTTATAATTAACACTGGCTACTCTAACCATAGTTGCCCATTGTGCACTCGACTCAAAATATACTTAATCCATTTGGTTTGGAAGCTTCTAGGCATATGCGAGATATGATTCAAGCCTTTGGTTTTGAGATGCTTGTATTGGAGTTTCAAAGAGCCATCTATACGCATTTCTCCTAGGGCATTGTCCATCTCTAGGTTTCCAATTTCTTGAACACAACATTTGAAATGAGTATGAATATCATTGATAAGAAGTACCTTAGGTGGAATTTGTGATTGAGCTCCATTCGAGTCAAGTGATTCTGCAATGGCTAGAACAATTTTGAAGTTGAGCGCTTTCCATTCTGTGCCCTTTACCAGCATTTCTAAACCTCTTTTTTCCTTGGTGCTGCTGCTACTCTCAGATGCCATTGCTGCTCGGTAAGTGTAAGAAAATTTTGAATAGTTTTTTTGTTTTAAAAATTGCTTGAAATTGCTTGGATTCGCTTGGAATTTGCTTGAGAATCAATGGAAATTTCTTAGCTCTAAAATCATGATGAAGAATGAAATTGAATTCTGCCCTTTTGACAAAAATTTTGCCATAAATGCTTGGTACGAAGGTAGCTAAGATGACATAGTGTTTGACAGGTTGTCATTTACTTACTTGGTAGAAGCTTGCAACATGGTGATTGAATAAAACTTTTGTTGCTCCCGACCTAGCTCGGTAAGGTCTATAACTGACTTTCCTTGATAGATGCAACTTGGCAAAAGATATGCTTTGTTTGATTCTTTGTGTATCTAAAATACTGATTTGATCATTTTACTTTCTTGCATTTGGAACTGCTCTGGATATAGCTTGATGATACAATTCCAGATCCTTTATGAATCTAATTGGAAATGATGGATTCACCCACTTCTTGAGTGACATTGCCATTACTTGAACTATCTTGCTCGGTAGATTTTGGAATCCACTATTGCCTCATTTTCTTTCGAATGTTTTTAGCTTTAGCTTTCTTTTCATCTTCAACTCTTCCTATATTCATGCAGTTTTTAGCTATATGACCGAGTTCAGTGCATGTATAACATCTTATTGTTGTGTCTCTTTTCCTCAAGTGATGCCTTGAGCAGTCTTTACCAATGTGTCCATATTCTCCACAATAATGACATCTGCACCAGGTATTATAATCCCATCCAAAGATTACTTTAACAAGTTGTTCAGTTGGATTGAATGATTTGGATCTACATTGGAATGCCTTGTGACCATGCTTCTTGCACTTGTGAAAATTGCCTTCAAATTTTGGTTTCTTCTTGCATTCATTAGCTTTATGACCATGCTGACTGCAATTGTAGCATTTACTATTGAATTTTCCTTTTCCATTGCTCCAACACTTGTTTGATGTGTGACCTATCTTACCACAGTGATCGCAAGTAGGTCTTTGATTCCTTTGGGCACCTTGTTTGGAGGTTTCCCCTTCTTCCTTGTAACCAAGTCCAGCTTTTCCTTTTTTTCTATGAAGATTTTGCTCACTTAGCTGATTTAATTGAGTCATGTCTACTTGAGATTTCATCATTCTCTCATTGATTTGTTTTTCAATGATCAAGTCATTTTCCAAACTTTCATTGATTTGTCTTTCAGATCTCAAGTCACTTTTTAAGCTTTCATTGATTAGATCTTTCCTTAGGCTTTCATTTTTAGATTTTAGATTCATGATTTCTTCATTTGCATTAGATAGTTGATTTACAAGATCTTCATGCTGAAGGAATTGACTATTTCTTACCTCTAAGTCTTCATTTTCCTTGTCTCTCTGTTCCAAAACTTCACATAGCCTGATTGATAGAATTTCTTGTTCTCTTTTAAGCTTTCTTACTTCTTCCTGTAGGGAACCATTCTTTGCTAGGAGTTCCTTGATTGCCTCATTACCTTCATTTGAACTGCTTGATGGTAAAAGGTCTTCAACATTTTCTTCAACATACTGATGATCATTCATTTTTCTTGCAAATTCCTTCCTTCTCTTCAGGGATCGAGAAAGATTCTTCTTAGCTTCTTTGAGTTGAGCCATGGCCATTTCCATATCTAACTTTTCATTTTCAATAGCTTTGTCAAGTCTGAATATCTCCATTGTCCTTGATCTTTGCTCAAGCTATCAAACTTTATCCTGAGAACCATAAAGCTCTAATACCAATTGTTTGAAATATTCAAGATATGATAGGTTACTGAGAGGGGAGGGGTGAATCAATAACTTAAAAACTTTTAAAACATTTTTAGCATTTTAACCATATATAATTTTCACCATTCATTCATCTATTCTACTTCATAAATGAGAGATCAAACATTCATAACACATGTACACATTGATTTGGTGACCCAAAAACCTTCCAAATAGAAAGTAAAACTGGGGTGGGGATGATTCCCACAAAACTCCATTACTGTAGTATGAAGTTGGCCTGTTAAGGCCTACATTGACCACTTATGGTGATCTTCCCTGTTAGGAGCATAAAGGACTACTAGGTCCACCTTGTTAGAGGATTTACAAACATACATTGAAGTATGCACTCTATTAGGAGATTTATACAAAGACTGTTAAGTCTACCCTGTTAAAGGATTTACAAAACTGATTCACCTATTAGGATGAAATAGTAGATCTACTTACAAACTTAATTTGTTGATTAGATCCTTGAAGTATATATCACCTCTTGTGACTAATGAATCATTACTGCTCCTTGTAGACCTTGCTGCTTATTCTGCTCTTCTGCTGATTCACATTTTCACTTCTCAAAATATTACATATATCTCTTAATACATTGATCCACATCTCATCCATCCTTTTAAATGATATAATACATTACATATATATACCATTCCAATAATTATAATTGCAAGGTTGGCCAAAACACAAGTGAACAAAATATTACTAAGTCGGCCAAATAGTAAATAACTCGAGTTCACTGAACTGACTTGGTGACCTTCTGATACTCGGTGTCCACTACAGTACTTGAAATCATCATGCACTCAGTAGAAGTGAAGGCTCGATCCATACTAATCACCTAACATAGCTCTGAACTCGATAACCATTGGAGACTCGATGGATATATTATCACTCAATAAAAATTGAACCCTTCGTTTACCTTGCTTTCACTTGATAAACATTATACTTTCATTACTCGATAAACATTGCGCTTCCATCACTCGGTAGACACTGTGCTTTCATCACTCGGTAGGCACTGTGCTACCATCACTCAATAGACACTGTGCTTTCATCACTCAGTAGGCACTGTGCTTCCATCACTCGATAGACACTATGCTTTCATCACTCGATAGGCACTATGCTTCCATCACTCAATAAACACTATGCTTTCATCACTTGGTAAACACTATGAAGCTAGGTGAACGCTGTAAACTTGGTAGACATTGCTGGATTGCACATTCACTCGATAGCTATACTCAACTTGGTTAACACTAGAATTCTCAGTGTGAACTACGAAGCTCGGTGTAAACTGCTTAAGTGATGAATGTACAAGGTTGCCACTGAATGCTCGGTATACATTGTAGACTGAATGATGAGCTCAGTAGCTATACTGATACAGATAAGTGTTGTCACTAATGGCAATAATAACTTAATGCCAATAGTTTGATGCTAGAAGTGATAAAGGCATGGTTCTTGGTTATTCATTGAAAAGCAAAGCTTATAGATGTTATAATCAGAGAACTAAGACTATTATGGAAAGTACAAATGTGAGACTTGATGAGAAATTCAGGATACAAGAGATAATAGTTGATTACAATTCAGATGATGTTGTTGTTACTAAGCCAAGGAATGATGAGGTATTTCTTGAGACTAACAATGATTTGTAGAATGAAGGAGAGCCAAGGCAGGAACAAAGATTAGAACCTTCAATAGAGCCAAGATTTGAGATAGCAACTCTTACTTTAGGAAATAATATGATAAAGAATCACCCATCTATGCAGATCATTGGAAGCAAAGATAAAGGTGTGATGACAAGAAGCAAAGTAAATGAATAACTATGCTTGATATCTCAAGTTGAGCCTAAGAATGTAGATGAAGCATGTAAAGATGACTATTGGAAGTGAGCTATGAAAGAGGAATTGGATTAGATAGTAAAGAATGAGACATGGGAATTGGTCCCCAGACTAGCAGACAAGAATGTTATAGGAACTAAATTGGTATATAGGAACAAGATGAATGAACAAGGCAAAGTTGTGAGAAACAAAAAAAAGATTGGTATGTAAAGGTTACTCATAGCAAGAACGAATAGATTATGAGGAGACTTATGCTCTAGTGGCTAGAATAGAAGGAGTAAGATTATTCTTAGCCTATGTAGCATAGGGAAAATTCAAAGTATATTAGATGGATGTCAAGTTAGCATTTCTAAATGGAGAACTTGAAGAAGAAGTGTACATTAAGAAAAATGAAGGATGTCCTTTGATAGATGACAAGGACATAGTATGTGATTAAGGAAAGCATTGTATGGATATAAGCAAGCACCCATAAGTTGGTATGCAAGGTTGGACAAACATTTGACAAAACTTGGATATATCAAATATATGGCAGATAGTAATCTCTATTGGAAAGAAATTGATGATGGTTTGATCATTTTGGTAATATTTTTTGATGACATTATATTTGGAGGAAATGATGAAGAAAGTGAGAAGTTTTCAAAAGAGATGAAATATATCCTAGGATTGCAGATTATGAAAAATAAAGAAGGAATCTTTATTTCTCAGACTAAGTACTTGAAGGATTTACTCAAAAGATTTTGTTTGAAAACATGTAAACCCATTCTAACACCTATGGTAACTAGATACAAGTTAGCTACCAAGGATGAGACACTATTGTTGAGAAGAACAAGTATAGATCTATGATCAGAGGTTTGTAATATCTGACTTGAACAAGGCAAGATATAGAAAATCCAATTGGAATTGTTGCAATATTCTAGGCTAATCCCAATGAAGTACATTATGAATTAGTAAAAAGGATATTTAGATATCTGAAAGGAACATTTGAGTTTGGATTATGGTATGATAGAACTAATGATTTTTTTCTTAGTTCTTATATTGATCCAAACTGGGCAGGCAATATGGATGACAGAAAGAGCACCACTAGAGGAGCTTTCTTTCTTGCAGGAAGATTGGTTTCTTGGTTAACCAAGAAGAATGATTGTACATCTCAAAGTACAACAAAAGCAGAGTATGTTGCAATACAAAATAATTGTAATCAAGTCATTTGGATGAAGTAGATGCTGAAGGATATAAGGATAGAAATCAATGAACCTATTGTTATACATTGTGACAACACAAGCACAATAAATATGTCTAAGATAAAGTGTTTCATTCAAAGACTAAGCACATTTCTATTAGTATCATATGTCGAGAGAAAAAGTTGCAGAAAAGGAAATTAGATGGGAGTATGTGAGCACTAAACAGAAGATTGCAGATATATTCACTAAGCCTCTTTTGTTAGAAATGTTTTAGAATAACTGAGAGGGGGGGGGGGGGGGGGGAATTAGTTATTCAAGGTCCAAATGTCCTAATAAAACTTTTTCACTAAATATAGTGAGCCCATTTAAAATAACCATGTATCCAAGCTAAACATTCTTCCTAGCAAGTTACTGATAAATCAACATGCAGGAATAAGACATGAAATAGTGATTTACATGGAAACCCAATTTGGAAAAAACCACCAATAACATGCTACTCCTTTCTCACTTTTCTGAGGTGATGCCCTATCAAAGGCCTGCCCTATTAAAGGCTACAAAAAACATTATTAAATGTGATTTGGTTAAGGGATTTCAACCACCCTATTACAAGTGGGCCTAGTTAAAGGACTTTAGAACATTCACTTAGAATGTTACCTTGTTAGAGGATTTACAAAATGGTTGTTAAACCAGCCTAAGTTCATAGAGTTCCCTAACTAATACAATTGCTAGAGAGTAACAATAAGGGCTTTTGATCTGATATAACTCACAACATAACTTGCAGATTTAAAATGTCAATTTAGTTCACAAATTTGCTTGGATTTTAGTCTCTGTAGTGCTAATAGCTTGTCCTCCTTTCAAGCTTTGTCTCCTTGAGTCTCCATGCTCGTTGTGCCAATGTAATCACCTATGTGGTCACTATCAAAGCAGAGTCTCTGTACTATGTTCCTCCTTCTCAATGCCTTCTCCTTGACACCACACACTCTCTTCTCTCTCTCTCCTTTCTTCTTTGACCTGTAACTCCTTAAGTAGAAGTTTATATTTTAGGTTTGAATGGATCAGGTAAGATATGATGTATCTTCCCCTTATCTTGTTTCTTCTAGAAACATCATGTGGAATCGACCTATATTCACCTAAAAATAGTTAACCTAGAATTTTGTGCCACCAACTCAACATTCTTATCTTCCATCTGGTTCACAAAATCCAAGGTAACAAACTTGTCAGCTCAAATCTGGCAAATCTTTGACTTTTCAAATAATGCAACAGTTTGGCACTATTGACTTTTTGATACTTGACACTTACTGTGTTACTCGGTACCTACTGTGGATTAACTTGACATCAACTAAGTTTTACTGATGCTTGACACCTATTACATTTTATCTAGCTTAGCACCTAAATTTGCTCGACACCTTCTGTTTCACTCGGCACACACTAGATTTTTCATTTGCTCGACACTTACTGATAATTTGCTCAACATGAACTAACTTGCTTGGCACCCACTAATAAATTTAGTCAAGTTTTGTAGTCAATTTTGTTATAACTTATTCTTCTAGAGTTTCTAAGTGTAGCCAGCCTCTATATCTTCAAGTGTATTATCAATACATCATTTTACCATTGTCTTAACTAATCCTTGTACTTCATTACAAAATCATAACTCAACCTTTCCCTTAGGTGCTTTTGTTACATCTTATTGATTAAATCCTCTTCCTCAATCAACCAAGTGATAGTACTTGGATCTAATAAGCAACTGTCATTCTAGAAAATACCAGGTTTGACATTAGTGACAAAACAATGATTGAAAGCATTCTTTATCAACAATCTCCCTTCTTCAATAATGATCTTTACAATCCAATTTCAGCAATCTCCCTCTTTGGCATTGATGGCAAACCAAACTAATCAAGCAAATTATCAAAATGCTAACTAGGTTAAAATAGTAAGTCAAATGCCAAAAAAAAAACTTTGTATCCAAAATTATTCATTCTATCAACAACTTTGAATTTCTTATGACTCCCTCTGAATTCTGTAACTCCCTCTTTCAAAGTATTAGTGATATCTCTTTTGCTGATACATTGTCTTCTCATTTTTTTTCTACTCCCTCTCTGATCTTGTCATCCTAATTAATTTCTACTTGTGTTGTTTTCTCTCTCTTAGCTGCTATTTCTTTCTTTACACTTTTGATCCTATAGATTTGATTAGTTTCTACTATTTCTCCCTCTTTGACAACAATGCCAAAGACAAATTATTTCAGCATCTTATCATGCAAGTATAGCATTTGTAGGAACTCCAATTTCTCCCTGTATCACCTTGCCTATGACTTGTTTGAAATTTTGGTATTTAAATTACTTCAGGCAAAACCTAAAGTAAGGATCCTCTGCATCAATTTATATCATTTCAACAATCAACTCATTTGATGTAGGGAAATCTTGCTATTACTTAAATAGCCTTGGATAGGGGTATCACCCCTAACTTACCTCTAAGATACTCAAATGCATCTTTAGGTAATGGTTTTGTGAAGATGTCAGCAATTTTTTCCTTTGAGTTGACATATTCCATCTTTACTTGTTTGTCTTCCACCAGTTCTCTTACATAGTGATACTTAATTGCAATGTGCTTTGTTTTGGCATGCATCACATGATTCTTTGATATGTTGATGGCACTTGTGTTATCACAATAGAGTATCATAGGTTCAGTTATCTTTTCTTTCATACCTTTCAATAGGTGCTTGGTCCATACAATATTGGTGCAGTTGATGACAATAGCAAAATAATCAGCTTCAGTTGTGGACTGTGAGGTACAACTTTGCTTTTTGCTAGTCCAAGTGACTAATCTTTTACCTAAGAAGAGTGCTCCTCCATTGATACTTTTTCTATCATCAATATTACCTCCCCAATCTGCATCAATGTAGGCATTTAACTCAAACATTTTAGTCCTCTTGTAGTATAAGACAAAGTCATGTGTTCCTTTTAGGTACCTCATTATTCTTTTTAATGCCATAAGATAATTTTGTCTTGGGTTTGTAGAAAATCTTGCCACTATTCCAATAGATAATGCAATGTATGGTCTATTATGTACACTATACTATAACTTTCCAATCATTAATTTATACATTGCC
Organism: Cupressus sempervirens; assembly: GCA_028749045.1. Lineage (NCBI taxonomy): Eukaryota > Viridiplantae > Streptophyta > Pinopsida > Cupressales > Cupressaceae > Cupressus > Cupressus sempervirens. Next base: position 821,244,192 of record CM053792.1, on the reverse strand, counting down.
TAGATTACTTCAATTGATTCATCATTCTTGGATAACTTATGTCCTATTATCATTGGTGTACTGACTAGTTTTGAATCCTCTAAGCCAAATGTTTTGAGTATCTCCTTGATATATTTTTATTGGGTCACAAATATGCCATGTTTCAATTGGTGTACTTGCAATCCAACAAATATATTGATTTCTCCAAACATTGACATCTCAAACTCATGTTTCATCTGATCAACAAAATCTTTGCATTGTGCATATTTTCCTTCAAATATTATATCATTAACAAATATTTCAAATATTAGAATGTCTTAATCTTTTTCTGTCTTGATATATAGGTTTTTTTTGTCATCTGTTCTCTTAAATCCTATCTTCACAAGATATTTGTGAAGTCTCTCATACCAAGTTCTAGGTGCTTGTTTCAAACCATAGAGCGCTTTATGCAGTTTGCAAACCATATCCTTGTTGTTTTCATCAAAAAACCCCTCTAGTTGTTCTATGTAGACTTCCTCTTCAAGTATACCATTCAAAAAAGTAGACTTTACATCCATTTGGTAGACTTTAAAACCTTTGTAAGCAACATATGCAAGTAGAGTTCTTGCTCCTTCCATTCTTGCAACAGGGGCAAATGTTTCCCCATAGTCTAGTCCTTCTTCTTGAGCATAACCTTTATAGACTGGTCTGGCCTTATTTCTTTCAATCTCACCATTCTCATCTAGCTTGTTCCTAAATACCCACTTGGTATGAATCACATTCTTATCAGCTAGTCTTGGAACTAAAGTCCAAGTTTTTTTCTTCTCTATCTGCTCAATCTCCTCTTCCATAACTTTAAACCAATCATCAACTTATAGTGCATCTTTGACTATTTTGGGTTCAATCAATCTTGCTTAGTAGACATGATTCATTTCTTAGTATGTTCCTTTTCATTGGTCTAGCTTCCTTGTCATCAATGATTTTTTCAGTAGGGTGATTTCTTCTCACATACTTGGATAGTCTTGATTCTATTCTTGTTTCCATGTTTGGTCTTTTAGCTTCAAGTCACTATGCACATCTCTTTCAAGTAGTTTAGCATCTCTTTCATGTGTACTAATTTTAGAATTAGAACGTGCATTTTCTTCATTCTGCAACTCAGTTTCTGAATGCAACTTGACATTTACTAGTTGTGACCCGGTAGATACTAAAACTTGTTGTTGATTCCCAACTTGATTGGCAACTCCTTATTTAGTAGGAATTCCTTCATAGAAGTATACAAAAGATCTGTACTCTTGATTTCTTGATGAATTCATCAACTTGAACTTTTGTATGCTCATCAAAGTTTACATTTGCACTCTCCACAATTTTGTTACTATTAGTATTTAAACACTTATATGCTTTACTTCTAGTGGAGTATCCAAGGAATATACCTTCAACACTCTTTGCATCAAACTTACCATTTCTAGAATTTTTAAGAATATAGCACTTACAATCAAACAATTTGAAATGTTTTACATTAGGTGACTGACCATACCATAATTCAAAAGGTGTTGCATTTGTACCTTTCTTGATTTGTACTTGATTTAGGGTGTAGATAGTTGTACTTATAGCTTCTCTCTAGTACTTTAGAGCAACATTATTTTCCATCATTAGTGTTCTAGCATAGTCTATCACTGATCTATTCCTTCTCTCTACAATTCCATTCTGTGGAGGAGTTCTAGGTGCTGATGTTTTTCTCTTAATTCCCTTATCATTGCAAAATGTCTCAAATTATTTTGATGTGAACTGTCCTCTATCAGATCTTAGGCACTTCAAACTCTTCCTTATTTCTTTCTCAACCCTGTCCAAATACCACTTAAACATTTGAAATGCATCATATTTTTGCTTTAAGAACATGACAGTCATCATTCTAGAGAAGTCATCAACAAAAAAAATTATATATATGTCTCCTTTATAGCTTTGCATTTCTATTGGACCACATAAATTAGTATGGACTAACTCTAGTACTTCTTTGGAAGTATAGGTTTTGCTTTTGAAACTTGACTTGGTCATATTTCCTAGTTGACATTGTTTGCACATTGTATTGTCAAGCTTCTTCAATTTAGGGAAACCTCTGACTTTCTTCATTTTGTTGATGCTAATTAGATTATCAAAGTTGACATGACATAGCCTTTTATGCCATAGCCACACATCATCAAATCTTACAATATGATAGGCAACATCCTCCATATCTAGGTAAATTTGATTACTCCTAGTTTGGTCTCCTTTTACTATCAGATTTCCATCAGTGTCATAGATTTTGGCAATTTTGTTTCCAAATTCTATTTTACATCCTACATTTCCTAACTGTGACACACTCAATAGGTTGTAGTTCAATCCTTCAACATAATATACATTATCACATGAAATTTTCTCCGTAAGCTTCATGGAACCTTTTCCTTTGATTAGACATGGAGCATTATTTCCAAATCTAACACTATTTCCATCATATTGAGTTAAGGTAACAAACTTGCTTTTGTCTCCTGTCATGTGATGTGAGCATCCACTATCTATGATCCACTTGTCATTCTTGTTTACACAAGTTACTAGTGATGTTGCCTCATCTTCATTTGACTCACCCTTCATGGCTACATAGACTACCTCATCATCATTTTCATCAGAATTCTCTTCTTCAACAATGTAGCACTTTTTGCCTTTGTCTTTGTAATCTCTGCTATCATCTTCTCTTCTATTTTTGTACTCATTGCCTTCTCTAAAATTCTTTTTCTATGCATATCTTTCAGCAATATGTCCTACTTTATTGCAATTAAAATAAATGATAGGTAGCTTACCTTTAAATTTACCTTTGCCTCTTTGAAATCTTCTAGCCAGTAATGCTTCCAGTTGTTCCACATCTTCTTCATCTATGCTACTATCATTGGATGCATATTTTAGCTTTCTTTTCTTCTTCTTTAGTTTCACCTCTTCAGTGTCTTTCAACAACAATTTGGCCTTGAAAGTAGATTCAAGATTCTCAAGTTTGTAGTTATCAAAGTTGGATAACTCAAATGTAGTAAGTCTCCCCACTATACCTTCAAGAGTTAGTTTAGTTCTTGGTATGCATCTCAACTCTTGGATGGCTGATACTCTAATTGCATAGATGGGGAGCAAGGTTCTTAAATCTTTGCTAATAACAATTTCATCATCTAAATGACTAGCCAAACTTCTTATTGCACTTACTGCTTCCTTTATTCTAGAGGCATATTGAGCAATGTTCTTACCTTCCTCCATTCTCATGTCATCAAAATTTTCTCTGAGGCTTTCTCTTTTTTCTCTTTGGACATTCTAATCTCCTCCATAAATATTTAACAAGGCTTCCCACATCTTGAATGTAGAGGTACATCTCTTGATGTCATCAAATTTAGCATAGTTGAGGGTAGAGGCAATTTCCAACATTGTATAATTGTGCTCCTTCTTTTCCTTCATATCTTTTACAGTAGGGACACCAACTAGATCAACATGTTCAACTTTGATTGAGGTTTGTGCATGATCACCTATTGATCCAAGGTGTAGCTTCATTAAACTTTTCCATGCAACGATGTTGTCTCTATTGAGCTTGGGAACTTTTCTCTTAGACATCTTGATCTTTCTGCTTCTAGTACCTTTAAATGAAATCAACAGATGGCTCTGATACCAATTTTTATAAATGCTTTAGAATAATTGAGAGGGGGGGTGAATTAGTTATTCAAGATCCAAATGTCCTAATAATTTTTTTTTACTAAGTATAGTGAGCCTATTTAAACTAACCATGCATCCAAACAAAACATTCTTCCTAACAAGTTACTGATAAATCAACATGTAGGAATAAGACATGGAAGATCAACACATAACATAGTGATTTACATGGAAACCCATTTTGGGAAAAACCACCAGTAACATGCTACTCCTTTCTCACTCTTCTGAAGTGATGCCCTGTAAAAGGCCTACCCTATTAAAGGCTACAAACCACACTATTAAATGTGACCTAGTTAAGGGATTTCAACCACCCTGTTAAAAGTGGGTCTGGTTAAAGGACTTTAGAAAATTCACTTGGAATGTCACCCTGTTAAAAGATTTACAAAATGGTTGTTAAACCAACCTAAGTCCATAGGATTTCTCTAAGTGATACAATTACTAGAGAGTAACAATAAGGGCTTTTGATCTAATATAACTCACAACATAACTTGCAAATTTTAGATCTCAATTTAGTTCACAAATTTGCCTGGCTTTCAGTCTCTGTAGCTCTTATAGCCTGTCCTCCTTTCAAGCTTTGTCTCCTTGAGTCTTCATGCTCATTTTTCCAATATAATTACCTCTATGGTCATCTATCAAAGCAGAGTCTATGTACTCCATTCCTCCTTCTCAATTTCTTCTCCTTGACACCACACACTCTCTCCTCTCCCTCCTTACTTCTTTGACCTGTAACTCCTTAAGTAGAAGTTTGGAATACTTTTCCTGCTCTAATCTTCCTGCTCTTATTTTAGGTTTGAATGGATTAGTTAACATATGATGTATCTTTCCCTTATCTTGTTTTTTCTAGAAAGATCATGTGGAATCCACCTATATTCGCCTAAAAACAGTTAACCTAGAATTCAGTGTCACCAGATCAACATTCTTATCTTCCATCTAGTTCACAAAATTCAAGGTAACAAATTTGTTAGCTCAAATCTGGCAAATCTTTGACTTTTCAAATAATGTAGCAGCTCAATACTATTGACTTTTTGATGCTTGACACTTACTGTGTTACTTGATACCTACTATGGATTCACTTGGCATCAACTAAGTTTTATTGATGCTCAACACCTATTAAATTTTATCTAACTCAACACCTAAACTTGCTTGACACCTTCTATTTCACTTGGCACAGACTAGATTTTGCATTTGCTCAGCACTTACTGATAATTTTCTCGGCATGAACTAACTTGCTTGGCACCCACTAATGAATTTAGTCAAGCTTTGCAGACAATTTTGTTATAACTTATTCTTTTAGAGTTTCTAAGTGTAGCCAACCTCTATATCTTCAAGTGTATTATAATTACATCATTTTACCATTGTCTTAATTGATCCTTGTACTTCATTACAAAATCATAACTCAACCTTTCCCTTAGGTGCTTTTGTTGCATCTCATTGATTAAATCCTCTTCATCAATCAACTAAGTGATAGTACTTGGATCTTATAAGTAATTGTCATTCTAGCAAATAGAAGGTTTGACATCAATGACAAAACAATGATTGAAAATATTATTTATCAACAATCTCCCTTATTCAATAATGATCCTTACAATTAGATTTCAACATCTTCCCAAAAATAATTTTGAGTATTTGCAAGGTATGCTTAGGGTTATGCCCCTTCCTACATCAGAGTAGAAGATGTAAGAGTGCATCAGTGTAGGCTAACAGAGCACCATTTTTTTTTGGACTAAATGTTGATGCTTCCTATATGGGTGAGTATCTATGATGGATAGAGTCATATAGGACTCTTGTTGATGTTGTTGGTATTTCGAATAGTGTTTTTTTGACACTCAAGATGATTAAGTATCAGTTGTTGCAAAGTTTAACGTAGTGATGTTGGTTGTTGTAACCTTGACATTGATGTCAATGGGGGAGAATTTTGGCATGAAAAATATTATGCTAAGGAAGATGTTTAGAATAATCACAATATGTTGAATAGCAATTTGGTATAGAGCACATTGAGGTATATCAATGGGGGAGAATGATTGATGAAGTAGATTTGAAGATGAATAATCTTTTGTTGGTATTCTTGGAACTAGATGTTTTTCATCTATGTTGCCATCAATGCCAAAGGGGGAGATTGTTGGAAGATTGGTTGGAAGCATGAATGCTAATGATATTCCTATGGGGGAGTACTACTATGATGATATGTTACATTCATGACTATGTTTGTCATTGATGTCAACATAACAATTTTTTGTAGTATCTGACAGAAGAATAGTAGAAAGATCAAGTTGGTACAGATGGTTAGTTAAGTATTATAACCACCCAAGGTTATGGTAGATGCCTCTAAGTATCTAGTATATTTAGTTAACATTAGAAGGAGAAAGGATAAGTCTAGAAGAATATATGTAAGTTTTGGTGATGTCTGTTTTGAGATAGAGTTTATAGAGCCATGTTTTGGTAAATTGGTTATATCTCATAGTAAAGTTGATGTCTTGAGGATTGAGGTTGAGGACATGGAGAAGACATGTTGGTGATGATGTGGCTAAGCTCACTTGTCATAATATTGCATGTATAGATAGTTATTCAAGTTGCAAGGCAGAAGATTTATGTTATTGCTAAGTGTAACATGTTCTTAATGTGGTCCTTTAAAAATTAATTGAGGAGGTCTAATAACCAACTCAAGGAATTGTTTTATGGACTTGGTATAAAGGAAGGACATTTTTTGTTTATCATGGTGTGTGTGAATGTGGATTGTGAATTATCAATAAATAGCAGATAGTACAAAATGTGAAGTTGAGTAGAGCAGTGTGAAAGTGAAGAAAACTTCAAATCTGAGGTTTTGCTGAGTGATATGAGGTCTAGTATTTGGATCTAAGGTTTGTGACCTGATCTACAAGGTTTGGTAGTGATTGTTCTAGTTGACAAGACAGAGGAAAGAGGAACATAACAATAAATTACTTGGTTGAGTACTGAGCTCTTCTTGTAGTTGAAATTGCATGTTTGGGCCATGGGCTCATCTTGCATATACTATACCACAACTCCTAATAGGGTTGAAATCTCCTAACAGGGATTCAAAGTCTCCTAATAGAGAATCTATGTAATAAATATTGTAATAGACTCCTGATAGGGTCCATCCTCTAACAAGGAATATTTATATTAGTACATCATCTTGTGGGCATCATTCCCAGAGGGGTTTTCCCTCTAATCAAGGGTTTCCCTAGTCAACATATTTGATGTAATTGTTTATGTGCACTTTATTATGGTTGTTGTTTACTATGGTTGAATGGTTAAGTTTGGTTAATGAAGATATATGTTTTAATTATTGGTAACTAATTTTATAACTGATTGACCAACGTCGCCCCCCCCCCCCCCCCCCACCAAGTTATCTTGGTGGACTATTGTTTCTAACAATACTAATACTCAGTCATAGCAAGGAGAAGAATATTGATCATGTGGAATAGGTACTAAATAGGCTTCATCATCACAAGTTGGTGATAAACTTGGAAAAGTGCATGTTTATGAAGAAGGAACTTGTGGTCCTAGGATTTGTGATCTCACAAGGTACCCTCAAGATGGACCCTAAGAAGGTTGAAGCAATCATCAATTGGCCCCCACCAAAGAACCATGGTGATGTAATAATATTCCATGGTCTTTCCACCTTCTATAGGAAGCTTATTAAAAACTTCATTCATGTGTGTGCACTCATGCTTGACACCATCAAAGGAGGAAAGAAGACTAAATTTTCTTGGACAAAGGAAACCAATGATGCATTTAAATACTTGAAGAATAGAGTCTCTTAATACCCAATCTTAGTTCTACCTAATTTTAGTAAATTTTTCACTGTGGAAACTAATGCAAGAAATTTGGCCATAGTTGTAGTCCTAAATCAAGAAGGTAAGGTAGTGGCTTTCTTTTCTAAGAAATTAAATGATGCTCAGAAAAGAAAATTAACTTATGACTTAGAGCTTTATGCCATGGTACAAGTCCTCAAGAAATGGAGGCACTATCTAATCCCAAAGGAGTTTTTAGTATACACTAACAACCATGAGTTGAGTTTCTTCAATTCTTAGGAAAATCTTTCTATTAGACATTTGATATGGATGGATCAGTTGTAGGCTTATACTTTCAACATCAAACATAAGAAAGGTGTTGCAAACAAAGTTGTTGATGCCCTTAGTAAAAGGGTTGGTCTAGTTGAAGAAGTACAACTAAAAAGTGTGGGAAATGATTCCCTCAAGAATCTATATGTTGGTGATCCTAATTTTGCAAAGATTTTTCAAGTTTGCACAGAGATGGTTGGAAGATACCATACAAATTTCTCGGAATATCTAATTCAAAATGGACTCCTATTCAAAGGAGCTCAATTATGCATTCCCAAATTCTTAATGAGGACAAATATCATTAGGGAGAAACACTATGGTGGTCTAGGAGGACATTTTGACATTGACAAGAAAATGAACATGGTGAAAAGAAGCTATTATTGGCCAAAGATGAACAATGAGGTAAAGAATTTTGTTGGTGTAAATAAGTATTTACTATTTACACTTACTTAAGTTTACTTAGGTTAATGCATTTTAAAAAATAAAATTATTAGCCAGTTAGGAGTATACATACTCTTGTGAGTTGTCATGTTGAAAACATAGGAGTTTGCACCTCTTTTATGCACATGGTGTCTACAACACAAGAGTTAGCACACTAATTAAGCACACGGTGTCTACAACCTTGTCATTCTTATCCACTCATCTAGAATGATGGATAAGATATGTGCTTAGTTGTCATGCTTATCTTATCACCGGGCTCTTTCTAGAGACATTTTAGGTGCTTCCTAAGAGGCCTTTATATACAGGCACTCCTAGTGTGTTTGTACATACAATATAGAGCAATGTATGAGGACATACTCTAATATATTGATTGTACATACAATATAGAGCAATGTATGAGGACATACTCTAATATATTGATCATACTCCTTTTTGGTCTACAATTATGCTTGTGTTCGAGTTCTATGTGTATATGAGCAATGTTAGTATGCTAATAGAAACCAAATTTAAATAAAGTTTCTACAAACTAAACAAAATTCATAAACTTCAAGATAGACTAAGATGAGCTCTCAATTGAGAATATGAGCTATTAATGGGCTCTCTCAATGAGAATCTCTCTTGTTGAGTGGCTTTTTCTAAATAGATAGGATGTATGCTCAAGCTTATGCTTCAAAAAGGGCTTCAAATGGAGTTGGAATTTGGGTGTGAGTGTATGGTTTTGATGTAAAATGACTTCTTAAAATGGCATTATGACTTTACTTCATGGATTGTGTTCTTTTGCAAAGGGGAAGGATCCAATTTATAGGCAAGAGGCTTGAGGGATTGAGGGCTAAGATGCAAGGATGGGAAAAAGCTCATGGAGGGCTCAGATTGCATGAGAGGAGAGCATATGGATTGTGCTTCCTTACAGCCAATCAAGGAGTGACACATGTCATAGGGTGAGAGGATGGAGGAAAGGGGAAGGATGAGTCAACAAAGGAGGCTCAAGGGATAAAATCTTCATAAAGACCCTCATAATGGCTTGTAAGAGCAATGAAAGGGCTTGGAAGAGTCATTTATGGCCTAGTGGACTTCATAAAGTTTTATGGTTGGGATATTTTGAGGGAGATGAGAGGAATTTCGACTTGGACTTGATTAGGATGGTTTTAATCTTTCTTAGGATTATGAAAATGATTAGAGGATGGATTGGGATGGTTTAGGATTAGCTTAGGGATAGGCAAGTGGATGGTATTTAATGAGGGTGGGTGAAGGAGGAGATATTTGTTAACTTTGGCTTGGGTTAGTAAGTCTTAACCCATGTTTAGGGAATGTGACAAGGTTAGGAGGGGATTAGGATTAGGTTTAAAGACATCTTCTAGAAGAGTCTAGACTTTGGATGAGGATAAAGACTTTCTAGAATAGTCTAGAACTTCCTAGGATGAGGATGAAGACTTTCTAGAAGAGTCTAGAACTTCTTAGGATGCAGATAAATTAGATTTTTAGGAAATAATTAAAGTTTTATTTATTTCAAGGGTTTGGGTTGAGGAGATATTTATTAAAACTTTTTTAATAAACACAAGGATTAATATTTAATCTTAATTAAATATTTTGAGTTGGGATTAGGGGTAAGAAATGATGGGATTAGCCTATAATCAAAATTAAAGAAGGATTAGAAGATTTTGGAAGAGGTTAGTGGTCTTAAGAAAATTGGCCAAGTTTTGGGCAAAAAATAATTTTTTAATTTATTTTGCGTTTTTTGGTCAATTTATTAATTAAATAATTAATAAATAAGGAAATCATGTTTAAATATTTTTGGGAGGGATTCCTTAATTAAATATTTTTAATTAAGATAAAGGGATTTAATGGCATAAAAATAAATAAGTTAATTAAATAAATAAATAATTAATAAATGATGATGTCATCAGGAATTTTTTTAGAAAATAAAAACACTTTATTTTCTAAAAGATTTAGGTGTCTACATTTTGCCCCTCTTTGATGTGATGCCGCAAGTGGCATGACATTAAAGATAAGAAAATAAGATGCCCAAGGCTGGAGCAGAAGAGGAGAGAATGGACTGCGAGATGCCCCCTCGAGAAGGTGGCAGGGAGAGAAAGTGAGGCTCGATGGCTTTTTGAAAAGTACAAGAATTCGAGATGAGCAAGGAGACTTAGATTGGCTTAAGAGAAGAGGTTTAGTTAGCTCAAACTCTCACTACAGAAGAATGATAAAGGGAGAATCAGAGGCACAAGAGGAAGCAGGCTTAAGATCTCAGGGATTGCAGAGGATGAAGGAGCGGAGCGCTATAAAAAGGAATCCAGGATAGGGAGATGGATGACGAGATGATAAAGCTGATGCAACAGGATTTCAAAGAGTCAGATTGGCGGAAGATGGGCTTCGAAGATCCCTAGGACTAGGATTGTGGAGCTTGAAAGATGAGGCTTGGTGGATTGATTGGAATGGTGGATCCCTAAGACTAGGATTGTGGATCCCTAAAGCTAAAAGTGCAGATTGATTCAAAGAGATACTAATGCATAAGTTGGGGTAGGAGACACAAATGCTGGATATGGATGGGGTATAACGGAGATGAAGGGAAACCATTGAAGCTTTTTTGAGCAGGGGGATACTTCAAAGAGAAGTACCACCATGTAGTTGAGCACTAGATTTGCTATAGGACTGTTGGTTAATTGCCAAGGTTACCAAGAACATCAAGGCTTTTTCACCGACTGTCCAGAGGACTGACAGACTGACTCAAAAAAAACACACAAGGATTGCCCCAACATCACACATGAATCCTAGAGGAAGGAGCGTAGAACCGATGCTGGATAACCCACAAACAGAAAAGAAAAACAAACAAAAGATCTGATAAGACCTTATGCTCAGATTGCCTCATTCGTAGTATACCATGAAATGGAAGATTGTGGCAACCTTGAGGAGGGATCAAGAAGATTGCTTGGAAAAGATACTTCAAGACCCAAAAGGGAAGATTCCAAATCAAAAGAAAGAGAAAATCCAAAAGAGAACCATTTGCCAATGAGATGGCTAGGATGAGGTACTAATGGACCAAGATCAGACATGTGGAAAGCTATATCCTGCAAGGATCTATCAGAGAGCACCTAAGCTGATGGATTTTGGATGAGTGATGCATCTAGCAAGCTGAACTAAGAAGGATAACACTTTGGTGACATGAGATCTAGCTAAAGGATGCATTGGAATAGCTAACCAAGGGTTGTGCGATGTGTGCAAGATGCTGATCAAGGAGGAATAGACACAAAAGTTGGATAGATACAATGGTACTAAGCTAAAGAGGATGTACAAGCTGACATACCAAGATATGTTACAAATGTACAAGGTTGTTCATGTTTTGGTTTTTGTGAGATGGAAATGTTCGTGAAGGGTGGGATGTCTGCAATAGTTGATAGGCAGATAGATAGATGCTTTGCGAAAAGCTTAAGGAAAATGGGATTCTTTGTGTGCATGTGATAGGATACAAGATTTGGCATATAATACATGTTGGAATATGGTACAAGCTTTGGACAAGATTTTCAAGCTGTACAAGAGGTATTTACAAGCTTCATTAGATTTTGAATATTTGGTCAGAACACTAAGGGAACAAGTAGGTGTTTTATTGGATTGTGAATGGATGGATGAGGGATAGGATAGTGATAGATAATGGATTAGTCTTAGTACACAAGGCACCTGAATTACCAGGTTTTCACCAAAGTACCTATCCAAGGTGCTTGAATTGCCAAGTTTTCACCATTGGATGCTTATTTCTCTTTACTATTTTTTTTGTATTTTTCAAAAGCTGGGTATACTAAGGATATTCAAGCATAGAACTTCTTGAGATAAATGATGTTAGTAGGATCATTCAAGAGTCCTCCTTTCCGTGTAGATAGCTGATAGGCTCTGGAGCCAAAGGAGGCAGTGACAACATAAGGACCAAGCCAAGTAGGTTCAAACTTGCCTTTCTTTTCTTGATCAGCTTGGACTTTCATATTTTCTTTGAGGACCATGTCACCCGGCTGAAAGTGTCGTGGAAGCACCTTCTTGTTGAAATTCCCTTTGAGACGAGTTTGATATACTGTGAGATGATCATAGGCTTGTTTTCACTTCTCTTCTAAAAGATCTAGCTAGGTGAGCCGAGGTACTCTGTATTCTTCATCTGATATTTTTCCTTGCAAAGATATGCACAAGGAGGGAAGTTCAACCTTTATGGGTAGTACTGCTTCAGCACCATAGACTAAGGAGTATGAAGTTGTGCCTGTGGATGTACAGAAGGAAGTTTGATAGGCCCATAGGGCTGGATTTATTTGTAGGTGCCAATTGCAGCCGTAATCATTGACAACTTTCTTTAGGATTTCAGATTCCAATTTAGGTGCAATTTTTTTATTTTGGGTAGAATTTCTTGAACTTTCTAGTGGTGGTGTTCTTTTTTAGTTTTGGTGCAAGGATTTTTTAAAAATTGCATCTTTTGGCAACTGTACCTGTCCAATCCTACATTTTGCTACTTGAAACACTCTATACAGGCTCATCTGGACTCAAAATTAGGTTCCATTTTTTTGAAAGTGTCTAATTGCCAAATCTCCAGTTAGATTCTAGGGTTGTATGGAGAAAAATATCACTTTTAAAACTAGGTCTTTTTTCTCATTGTATTGCTTTCATTTCTTTTCAAAATTATTGTATATCTCAGCTACAGTGCTTAGTTCCAGATTTAGGCCTCAAAAGAAAATTGTAATAGAAAAAATTAGAAGTTCGCTTTGTACATTTTGACAAGTGGACCATTGTATACACACTACATATAAAGTGCCAAAAGCATCTTTTTTAGGAGGGTTCTTTTGATTGAGTGAAAAGGAGGGGTGTGTATTGTGTTTTTTGTCTCTCTTGTGTGCTCTTTTATTTTCTGCATCATGGGTTCACCTAAATGTCCACCTTTAACTTCACACAATTATTTTGCATGGAAAGATATTGCTTGGAGTAGATTAATGGAAAAAGGTTATAGTTTGTATGTTGATGGTACAATTCCTAAACCTAATGATGCTAAAGAACTCCTTAACTGGCAAGCTCAAGATCGAAAAGCTTTAGGAGTTATTAGGAATTGTGTACATAGACATCTCTTCTTTCAAATTGCCAATTGTATAGAATTGAAACCAGCTTGGGACAAACTTGCAACATTATATGGTAAAGTGGATGAAGAAAAGGGATTTCAGATTGAGGATTATCTACTTCTCCTAGATCCAAAGAACTTTGACACAATTCAAGATTACATCACCAAAGCAAATGAGTATAGGGCACTACTTAAAGACTATGGAAACCCCATGAAGGATGAAAAGTTGATTCATCACATCTTGAAGAGGCTACCTTTAGAGTATGATTCATTTTTTTCAAGTTTCAATACTCACAGATTGACAATGGGAAGTGCTTACCAGAAGCCTACTTTTGATTCTTTTGTAGAGATGTTGATTATTGAACAAACTCACTTGATGGATTTAGGACTTCTCAAGACATCAAAGACCAAAGCCTTGGTGGTTAGTGATGAGCACCAATCAATTCAAGGAGGGAAAAGTTCTAGCAACAACAAGAAGAAGCAGTGGAAGCAAAAATCATATTTTGAGACACAACAATCCTCCTCACAACAAGGCAGTTCTTCCAATAGGAAGGGAAATAGTGAATAGAAGGATACAAATTTTTGTGCATATTGCAAAAAGCCAAATCATGATGAGCATCATTGCAAGATTAAAAGAATCGATGAGTTACAAAATCTACTTAGGAAGAACAAGATTCAAGTGCCAGGTACTTCCAAGGATTCAACTCCACCCACTTCAAAGGGTGAAGGGAAAGCACTTATGGAAAACTCAAGTTCTTCTATGGAATGGATACTTGACTCGGGTGCCTCTTTTTATATGGGCTCTTCAAAAGAATACTTTTCTTCATTGAAGCAGTCACAGGTAACACACATCTTCATGGGAGATGATATTAAAATGGAAGCTGAAGGAAAAGGAAATGTGGAAATGGAAAATGGGGAATTCAGAGATGTTCTCTACATTCCAAATCTTAGCTCCAATCTCCTCTCAATTTACCAAATCACTCACCTTGGAGATGGTCACAAAGTTGAGTTCCTTCCAGATTCAGTGATGGTGCTCAGTCTTAGAGATGATTCAATGGTTGCAATGGGGAAAGTCAATCATGAAAAGAGACTTTATTCCTTCTCCCACTTTTGTCTAAGTCTCCTTCTCAAGCCTTGATGACTCACTCTACTTCATAAACTACCTTATGACATGAACGGTTTGGTCACCTTGCCTTCTACTACCTTCAACAACTTTGCTTCAAACACATGGTCAAAGGTCTACCTAACATCAACTTTTCCAAGGGTGAATGTTCATCATATTTAATGGATATGCATCTCGAGGAGAAGTATGATAAAGGGAAGTCTTCATGAGCACCTTTTGTTCTCTAGTTGGTTTACATGATTTTAGCAAGACCCTTTGTAGTGACTTCAGTCAACCAGGGCCGCTACATTCTTAGTTTTTTTATGTCTCACATGGGTCTACTTCCTTCATCACAAGAGTGAAGTGGTTCGTAAGCTTCAAGCCTCCAAGACTCATGTTGAACATAAATCAAGGAAGTCCATCAAGGTTCTATGGGTGGATAATGAGAATAGATATGTGGATAGAAGACATAGAGACTTTTGCACACTTGAGGGAATTGATCTTTAGAATTCACCAACATTTAGTCTGCACAAGAAAAATGTTGTAGCACTGAGGATTAGGACTCTCAAATCCATGGCAAGTTGCATGATAAAGTCAAAGTCTCTTGATCCTACATTAGAAGTCAAAGCTATTAGCAGTGCCACTCACATACTTAACAAGTCTCCTCATAATGCCTTAGATGGGAAGACTCCTTTTGAGACATGGTGTGGTAGAAAATTGGTTGTAAGTCATTTTAGAGTCTTCAGTTGTCTAGCATGGGCAAACCTATCTTCCAAGGGTTGCAAGGCACTGGCACCTAGGCCTTTTACTTTCATTAGGTATGAAGACAGAATGAAGGCATACAGACTTATGAATCTAGAGACACATGAGATCTTTGTGGATAAGGATATACACTTTGAGGAAAGTTCACCCAGCTTATCCTCTACTCCTCTCCACACTTCATATACTATGGAAACTAATAGTGCCACCAGCAATAGTGCTTCAATAGATTCAGACACATGGGGTTCTATCAATAGTTGCAACAAGAGGTCACAACATTAGTCCAGTCCACATGCATATATTACCACAGTGAGTAGGGTACATGTTGTCTTCCAGCTCTAGCTTTTGATGATGACTTCTTGGTAGCCATTGTAGGTTTGTTCATGGAGTCACATACCATAGACCTTGGAGCTAGTCTTAATGATTTGCATCTTCTCTTTGATGAGGTAGATCCTTCTATAGTTTTTGTGAGGGCTTACTCTAACCCTCATGTACATTTTTTACATGATCAATCTTCACAGGTTGGTGTGATTGTGGATACTTATATACAATAGTTGGAAGAGGTCTCTTTATCAGTGGAGAGGATAGTTATGGAATAGGTTCTATAGCCACTTGAGCAGGTTTTAGGCCCACCATACATCTTTATTATTGTACCTTTGCCTTTGTTTCTTCCAAAGGGGAGGAACATCATTCTGCATTCTTAGACCAGCTTCTACCTTAGAGTGGCTTTCACTTATTGACATTCTTCCTTGGGGGGAGGGGTAATACCTTGTCTCTCTTCCTCTTCTTTCTTATGGAGGGGACTTTTTCCTCTTATGAGGTTTTATTCTTCTCATTCTTCTCATTTGTATATACTAGATGTATGTCATAATGAGGGGGGTCTTGATTACTCCATCCATCCATGCATCCCTTTTTTTCTCTCTTTTTGGGGGAGGGTTTTTCCCATGAGGTTTTTCCTCTTTCTCCACTTTATGAGAGAATGCATATCATTATGTACATGGGTACCTAACATGGCCTAGTAGCCGAGACCCATTTTTGCATTTCATCCTAGTTTTTGTAAGCTTAAGGGAATTCCCCTAAGATACACTTAAGGGGTGGTGTTGGTGTAAATGAGAATTTACTATTTAAACTTACTTAAGTTTACTTAGGTTAATGCAATTTATTTATTTATTTATTAGCCACCTAGGAGTATGCGTACTCTTGTGAGTTGTCATGTTGACAACACAGGAGTTCACACCTCTTTTATGCACATGGTTTCTACAACATAGGAGTTAGTACACTAATTAAACACATGGTGTCTACAACCTTGTCATTATTATCCACTTATCTAGAATGATGGATAAGACATGTGCTTAGTTGTCATGCTTATCTTATCTTCTAGCTCTTTCTAGAGACATTCTAGGTGCTTCTTGAGAGGCCTTTATATACATGCACTCCTACTATGTTTGTACATACAATATAGAGCAATGTATGAGGACATACTATGATTTATTTATCATACTCTTTTTTGGTCTAGAGTCATGCTTGTGTTCGAGTTCTATGATCTTGGATGAATCTTTTCCTAAGGAAAATTCTTACAAAGTTCATTGAGACTTGTACCATTTGTCAACAATCCAAATGTGCTTCAAAAAATCAAGGGTTATATCAACCCTTACCAATCCCCACAAGACCTTGGGAATAAATCTCAATGGATTTTGTCATGGGGCTACATAGAACTAAGCAAGGTTTTGATAGTTTTTTTTGGTAGTGGATAGATTCAGTAAAATGGTCCATTTTATACCATGTAAAAGCACAAATGATGCTTTTCATATTGCACATCTTTTCTTTAAGGAAGTAGTTAGGATCCATGGTTTACCACAAACTATTATATCAGAAAGGGATGTAAAATTTCAAGGCCATTTTTGGAGAACACTTTTTAAGAAACTTGGTACTAACTTAACCTACAATTCTACCTACCATCCACAAAATGATAGGTAGACTGAGGTGGTAAATAGACCTTTAGGAAATATTTTAAGATTCCTCTCAAAATGGCATGCTCAAATTTGGGATCTAATCTTTCCCCAAGCAAAGTTTTCATTTAATGAATCCATGAATAGATCAATAGGCAAGACTCCCTTCCAAGTAGTGTATTTCCTTCATCCCAAGCGACCATTGGACCTAGTAGAACTACCATCTAATTTCAAAATCAATGTTCAAGGAGAAGAGTTAGTAGAACTCATTACAAAGGTGCAACATGAGTTCAAGGAATAATTATAGAGATCCACAGCGAAATACAAGGAACATGCTAATAAGAAAAGAAAGCAAATCCACTTCAAAGTTGGACACAAGGTTTGGGAATATTTGAGAAAAGAGAGACTACATAAAGGTAGATATTCAAAACTTCAAATGAAGAAAGTTGGACCATGTAGTATACTCAACAAGATGGGTGAAAATACATATGAGATCTCTCTTCCCCCTACCTTGAAAATTTCTCTAGTCTTTAGTGTTGTAGACCTCACCCCATACAAAGGCATAATATATTCAACAAGTGAACAAGGTGAGAAAGTAGATATCCATAGTAAAGACTATGTAACTGATCTCCCTCAAATAAAATCAGTGGAGTTGGATGAAATTTCAGACACCAAATTGCTAAAATAGACTATGACCAAGAAGTATATGCAATACTTAGTCAAGCAGAAAGGACTCCCCAATATTGATGCAACTTGGATGATAGAAGACTAGATCAAACAATATGGTGCTTCTGTGGAGCAATTGCCCTCAAGTAGGAACTTGAGTTTTAAAACACAAGGGGAGTATGGTGTAGGAGAACCCATAATGAATCCAAACCTTGTGGTCTAGGTCAGAAACCTTAGATTCAAATATCAAACCTTGGATCTCAAAATAAAACCTCAGAAAGATTAATCAAATAGGCATCTAGACCAAATTGTGTGACCTAGTTCCAAGATTGGCATTGTTATAAGCCCTTGGTCAACTATGGTCAAACATGGTCAAAGGGCCTAGAATCTTACAATTTTGGCTTGTTTCATGTTTTTTCATGTTTAGGACCTATTTGGGTCATTAGATTTAAGCTTTTGTAACTTTTTCTTATAAAGCGCAAAGAGTGTAAAAAATACAAAATTGCTTGAAAAGTTGTCAAGCAACTTTTTGCAAATCAAATAAAAACTTCCCCAATGGCCATAACAAGTTTGAAATTTTTTTATGACCATTGGAAGGCCTATAATAATCCCTTTTAGGTGGGTGATAGGTAGAGAGTATGTATTTTTCAATTTTCAATCAATAAAGATACCCTATTTTTACTACAAACAACCTATTGTCCTATGTTGTATGGGTTTGTGTAAATTCATAAAAAGTTTAAAACATAAATTTATGGATATTTGAATGAATTAAATTTCCAATGCTTCTGGTTTGAAGTCTCCATCTATTCTAACTCAAGATATTCACATTTTTGTGTAAGTAGGTATGGATTTCTTGCTAACCTAGGGTTTTGAAGCATTTTCAAGCATAGAGGAGGATTTAACCATGGGAATTTAATAGCCTCTAGTGAAATCCTAGTATTGGATATTTATTTTAAGATGCAAGTGGTTTTAAGTTTGTACTTGCAAGGATCCTTGAGAAATTTGATGCCCTAGGCATGCATTTCCCATGTACATGCTAGGAAAAGGATGCAACATCTTCCACAACTCCAACTAGACTTGGCATCAAGGCTTGAAATAAAGTTTGAAACTTTCCTATCATTTTTCTCACATGTTTCCATCATTTTTTTTCAGCATGGAGCCCTAGAACATGTACTTCCTTTACAAATGGAAGTCTAATTGTCCTAGTTGCCTAAGAGAGAAAGTGAACAAAAGCCCATTTGTTTGTGTCATCAAACCTTGGTGCATTAGTATGTTTTGTAATTACCAAAAGGGTGTCAAAAACTTAAAAAATTTCCCTAGGTTGTGTGGAGATATTTCCTTTAAAAATATGATTTTCATCAAAAAGAGCTTCTAGCCTTTTTGGATGGTTTAATAGAGCAACTATGTGAAAAAAATTACATAGTTTGGTTTTAACCATTATTTCATGTCATTGGTGACCTAAATAGACTATTACCATGTTTTGGAGTCTTCCTTGGTCATTTGAAGAAGTTTAAGTTTTTTTTTAACAAAATTGGTCAATTTGTGCAAATGAGAAACTCGTGATAAGTTGTCTTGTTCATAGGGTCCCCTAGTGATTAGGGTTTTCCTTGTTTGGGTGTAAGGGTTGTGATAACCTAGTATCATCCTTGTAGCACTTGTGATTGGTGCTTGCACATTTGATCATCTTTACCAAGAGATTTGGTTGAAGGACATTAATGAAGAGGGTTTTTGGACTAGGTAATCACCTTGTGATCAATCCCACTAGGCTCCATTGCATCATATATTTACAGAACTTGTATTATCACAATAAAGTATCACAGATGTAGTGATTTCTTCCTTCACACATTTGATTAGTTGTTTAATCCATACAATGCTTGTACAATTTACCACAGTAGCAACATATTCATCCTCAACAATAGATTGAAATATGCAATTATGTTTCTTACTAGTCCAAGTAGCCAACCTCTTTCCTAAGAAAAATGCTCCTCCACTAATGTTCTTTCTATCATCAATTTTTCCATCCCAATCAACATTAGTGTAGGATTTCAATTCAAACTTCTCAGACCATACTCTTCTATTCCTTTCAAATATCTCACTATTCTCTTAACAACCATCAAATAATTCTCCTTAGAATTGGAAGAGAATCTTGCAACTATCCCAGTAGATAATGCAATTCCAGGTCTACTTTGTACTACATATTGCAATTTTTGAATCATAAACCTATATAATGTTTGATTCACATCAACCTAATCATCATTATTTGACAACTTGTGTCCTATCACCATAGGTTTGCTAATTATTTTTTAATCTTCTAGTCCAAAAAAATTCAATATCTCCTTCACATACTAAGACTGAGTGATGTATATACCATATGTCATTTGATATACTTACAAACCAACAAAGAACTTGATCTCTCCAAAAATAGACATCTCAAATTCTTTCATCATTTCATTTGAAAATGCCTTACATAATCTATCTTGACCTCCAAATATGATATCATCAACAAAAATTTGAGCTAGTAAAATACCTCTGCCTACTTCTGTCTTCAAGTATAGATTTTTGTTATCATCATTCCTCTTGAATCCAATTTTCACAAGATAAGTGTGAAGCCTTTCATACCATGCTCTTGGTGCTTGCTTTAAACCATATAAATCTTTGTGTAGTCTACATACCATGTTCTTGTTGTTAACATCAACAAATCCTTCTGGTTGTTCCATACAAACCTCTTCTTCTAATATATGATTCAAAAATGTAGATTTCACATCTATTTGATAAACTTTGAAACCTTTGTATGCGAATTATGCAAGCAAAGTTCTTACTCCTTCCAATCTTGTAATGGGGATGTTCCTCCATAGTCTATCCCTTCTTCTTTTGCATACCCTTTGCAAACTAATCTTTCCTTATTTCTCATGATTTCACCATTATCATCTAACATGTTTCTATAAACCCACTTAGTTCTAATCACATTCATATCTTTTGGTCTGGGAACTAGAGTCCATGTCTTGTTCTTTTCAATCTATTCAATCTCTTCTTTCATGGCTTTACTCCAGTCCACATGGTTTAAGGCATCTTTCCTTGATTTAGGTTCATGCATACTCAACAAACATGTATCATTTCTCAACTTGTTCCTTTTCATGGATCTAGCATTTCTATCTCCAATAATTTGTTCATCAGGGTGATGTCTTTTGACATACTTTAACAATCTTGGTTATGCTCTATTTTCCTCATTTGGTCTGTCAACTTCTGAATCACTACGTACTTCTCTATCAAGTAATTCAACATCTCTTTCATGTACACTAATATCAAAATCAGAATGTTCCTCAACTTCATTCTGCAACTTGGCACTTGGCTGCATCTCAATTCAAGAATACAACTCAAAATTCATTGTATGTTACTCAATAGTCACTAAAATTTGTTGTTGATTTGCAACTTGATTCACAACATCTTCATCAATAGGCATACCTTCATAAAAGTATTCATAAGACTTGTATTCCTCTAGTTCCTTCATAGGTTCAACCTCATGTACCTCTCTATATTCATCAAACTTCACATTTTCACTTTCCACAACTTTGTTAGTGTTAGTATTTAAATACTTGTAAGATTTACTTCTTGTGGAATAGCCAAGGAATCGACCTTTGTCACTTTTAGCATCAAATTTCCATTCCTAAAATCTTTAAGAATATAGCACTTGCGTCCAAATACCTTAAAATATTTTACAATGGGTGAGTATCCATACCATAGTTCAAAAGGTATTGAATGAGAACCTTTCTTGACTTGCACATGGTTCAAGGTATAGATAGCTATACTTACAGACTCTCTCTAGTATTTCAAAGCAACATTCTTCTCCATCATGAGTGTCCTAGCACAATCCATTACAAATTTGTTTCTCATTTTAGTAATTCCATTTTTTTGGAGGGGTCCTAGATGTAGATGTATGTCTTTTGATTCCTCTATCATTAAAAAACATCTCAAACTCATTTGATGCAAATTCTCCTCCTCTATTAGATCTCAAACATTTTAGGCTTTTACATGTTTCCTTCTAAACTCTAGCTAAGTACCACTTAAACATTTGGAAAGTTGATCTGATGGACGGATCTAGACTAATTGCAGTATTGAATATTTAAATAAAAATAAAACTCAGCGGAAGTCTTAATACATTTATACGTAAATGAAATTATGCATCAAAACTTAAGAATTTAAGGTGAAATAAATAGAATTGAGAGAGAAGAAGATAAAGAGTGCAAACAAGTTTGATTTTGAAGTCGTCACAAATGTGACTATGTCTCCAGGTCGGCTCAAATAGAGTACGATCGATCCAATTATCCTCCAAAATCAATTACAAATGCACCAAGTCCATTCCTTTGAGCACTTCGGCAGCAACAAAACTCTGACATACAAGAATGGCTCAAAAATCTCCTTACAAGACCTCTCTATTCTTTCAAAACTACACCAAGACCAATTTCTCTACAAGTCTCCTTCAAGAATTACAATAATTCTCCAACTTTTATTGCCCCTCCAAATACAAAATCACCTCCTTTTATACATAATTTTGACCAAAAATGGCTTAAAACCATATAACCAACATAATAATTATATAGCCCCATTTTTAAATAACAAAATAACCCATTTTGGCTTTTATAATTATAAGCCTTACAAATAAAACTAACCCCAAAACAATAAACTAAATATATATGATTTATTTTTAACCATATATTAAATTTGGGGTATTTTAACAAATTTCAAAGCCTAAAATAAGGCTTCTTGGCATCAATTAGAAATTGATTGGTGCCAAACCATATCCCAAAACCGCTAAACCATTTACCATATTTCAAAAAATGTGCATAGTGGGGTGGTTGGCATGCTTGGTCATGTGTGGAGGGTCGTATTTAAAGATTCAAATAAAAAATGTGTCACAACAAATCCCAAAGATTTTGCATGGCCTAGTGGATAGGAGGGAAAATAGATAATGAAGGTTACGGGTTTCAAAACTCGTAACAATAATTTTACCAAACCCAAACGCCACCTTGGAGGAGGAGGTGCCATGTGGAAAAAATTAATTCACCTATTTATGCCATGTGTCATTCTAAGATTGGATCAAAATGATGACTGTGCATGCTGATGTCATCATTATTGCATTTTGCCTCCAAAATTCAAATGGCCATAACTTTCACATATGAAGTCCATTTTTTATGAAACAAATGTCGTTGGAAAGCTTGTGACGAGATCTTCATTTTAAAATCCATTGTTGATCACTTTCAAGATGGTCTAATTTTGCCCATTATCTAGCCCTCTGGTCTACCTATTGACTAGAACTTTGACCAAGCGTAACTTCTGCATTCAGACTCCATTTTTGTCTGTTCAAGTTACGTTGGAATCAAGACACTGAGATCTTTTTGATGGTGCAAAAATTTGGAGATTTGAAGACACTTCAATTTTCACTAAAAATATCCACCGGATCAAAAGCATCAGATTATTGTCTTAGAAACATAATTGTCATCTTCCTAGAATAATCATCAACAAATAGCATAATGCACTTGTCACCTTTGTAGCTTTGCACATTAATTGGTTCGCACAAGTTAGTATAAACAATCTCCAAAATTCCTTTAGAGGTGTGAGTCTTACTCTTAAAACTAGACTTTTTCATCTTGCCTAACTGACATCGTTTGCAAATTATATTATCAAGATTCTTCAATTTAGGTAGACCTCTAAATCTTCCCTATTACTGATACTAACCAAGTTATCAAAATTAACATGACACAACCTTTTGTTCCATAACCATATGTCATCAAATTTTACAACAAGACAAGTAGCATCATCTATATCAAGATAAAATAAATTACATCTAGTTTGTTCACCTTTCCATATTAGTTTTCCCTTAGTGTCATGTATCTTAGCTATCTTGTTCTCAAACTCAACCTTACAACCAAAATTATTTAGTTGTGACACACTCAACAAATTATAGTTTAATCCTTCAACATAATAAGTATTGTCACATAAAATCTTTTCTATGAGTTTGATAGATCCTTCTTTCATTTTTATTCACACAAGACACCAGTGCAATTGCCTTATCCTCATCAAATTCATCCTTCATTGCAACATACACCACTTCATCATCATGATCATCAAATCCATCTTTAGTTCCCTCTTTAGCAATGTAGCAATACTTCTTGCCTTTGTCTTTGTAATCTTTGTTGTCCTCATCTCTTCTACCTCTGTATTTGTCACCACTTCTATTGTTCTTCTTCTCTAGACATCTAGCAGTAATATGACCAACCTCATTTCAATTAAAACAAATGATAGGTAAATTAACTTTAAATTTCCCTTTTCCTTTGTGAAATCTCCTTGCTAGTAGTGCTTCAAGTTGTTCTACATCCTCCCCATCTATGTCACTATCACTAGAAACATATTTTACCTTTTTCTTCTTCTCTTAGGTTCTTTCAGTTATAGCTTGGCTTTGAAAGGAGATTCAACATTGTAAAGTTTGAAGTTATCAAAATTAGAGAGCTCAAAGGTAGTAAGCATACCTACCAGACCTTCCAGAGTCATATTAGAACTCAGTATCCATCTTAGCTCTTGTATGGAAGATACTTTAATAGCATAGATGGGCAGCAGTGTTCTCAATACTTTACTTAATACAATATCATCATCTATCTTACCAGTAGCTCCTCTTATAGCATTAACAACATCTTTTATTCTATAGAAATATTGAGCAACATTCTCACCTTCTTCCATTCTCATATCATTGAACTTACCTCTAAGACTTTTAGATTTGGCTCTAAAAACATTTTTGTCTCCTCCATAAATGATGTGAAGAGCATCTCACATCTTTGCACTATCACAACCCTTGGTATCATCAAACTCATAATACTTAGGACAGAGCCAATCTCCAACATCGCCTAGTTGTGTTTTTTATTCTTTTTCAAATCTTCAATAGTTAGGGCTCCAATAGGATTAACATGCTTAGTGATAGTGATAGATTGTGCATGATCTCCAAGACCATCTAGGTGTATCTTCATCAGACTTTTCCATGTAGGAAACTTTTCCTTGTTAAGCTTGGGTACCTCTCTTTTTGAAATCTTGATCTTTTGCTTATAATACCTTCAAACTAGTCCTCTTAAGCATATGGCTCTAATACCAATTTTTGGAATTCTTTAGAATAATTGAGAGGCGGAATGAATCAGTTACCCAAGGTCCAAATGTACAAATAAAACTTTTCACATCTTGGTGAACCCATATCCATAAAAAAATTAATATGCATGCATCCATTACATCATACAATGCTTAAACTTTGTAATTTACTATCTTAGGTCAAAAATATTTTCAAAAATGTAAACATGAAACATAACAGATTCAATAACACATTTGACACATGGATTTTATGTGGAAACCCAATTTGGGAAAACCACTCGTAACATGCTACTAATTCTCACTCTTATGAAGTGATGCCTTGTCAAAGTCCAACCCTATTAAAGGTTATAATACACATTGTTAAATGTAACCTAGTTAAATGATTTCAATCACCTTGTTAGAAGTGAGTCTTGTTAAAGGACCTTAGATCATTCACTTGGAATGTCACCTGGTTAAAGGATCCCTTATAGATCCCTATCAGGGGGCAATAACAACTATAGAATAGTAGGGGTCGTCATAGAATTACAAATGACTCTTAGGTCAACCTTAATCCAAAGGATTTACCCTAGACCAATAAAATGATTATAAAGTAATATAAAGGCTTGATTTGATAATAATTTACAACTCACTTTTAGATTATATATCTCAATTTCAATCCTCCATTCTTCTTGGCTTTCACACACTTCAGCTATGATAACTTGTTCAACCTTCAAGAAGTCATACTCTTAAGCGTTCTTTCTTTTCTTGCCAATAATAGTCTCTTATGTTCAGCCACTAAATAAAGAAATAATCTAGACTCCTTTCCTTCATTAGGTTCTTGCACATGACAACCTTTGCTTCTAACCAGATCTCTCTATAAATAGAGATTTTAGATCTTTTGCCTTTCAACCTCAATTGTCCATTGATAGGGAGAGGGGATGAACTAAACACTAGTTCATGTGTCTAGTCTTCCATTGAGACCTAATGTGACTTCCAAGTCCACCAAATGGATCTATAGGATCCCTCTTATGTAGATATCCCTAATCCCAACCCCACTCTTCTATCTTGAATAAAATCCTTTACTTACCACTTGTTAGGTTCTCATTCTAGATGGAGAACACTCAAGGTTCCTAAACCATCCTAGGTCTTTCTTGAATAATATCCACACACATCTTGTAGGGTCATGGAGATGATTTAAGACCTCTCAACACATTATTTCATTTCCCAAGGCAACTCAAATCATATATCTTCCTTATTGATTCCACACTTTTCCACCAAAATAAGGCTACTAGAAAAGAGACCCAATTAGCCCTCTTGCTTCGAGAAATCAGGGATTTACTCAAATTTTTTCCACTAGCCAACACAAAATTCCTTCAAAGACTCCTATTAATTTTACTAACACTCTCATATTTTATAGGTTTTGCATCTCAAAAAGGTCGTACAACACCTCTATACAAACAGAGGATTTTTAAGGGTTTCTTGGCCTTTCCTAGGCCTATCTACTGTATGGATTGGTTTAGTGCCTTGAAATATTTCCACAAATCTCTCCTTCTTCCCAAGGAGTCTTAACTCACTCCCCTTCCTACTCCATAATTATTTTTCTAATGATCTTCACAACCCTGTTGTTTATAAGCTCTGTAATATTAATCTTCCCTAGCTGGGCATGCACTGGCTCACCTAGGACAAGAGCTTAAAAATGTTTCCATGGGTTTTAAGGGACCTTCCTTTTTTAGGAAACTAGTACATATAGTACACTCACTATCCCCAAGAGGCCATACTATTTCTACAGTGGGATAGTGAGTTACATTTCTTCCAATGCCAACTACTTGGTTTAGGATAGTGAACCGACAAAAACAAAAAGATTTACAAACATGAAAATAAACACACACATACACCTACCTTACTGAAAAAAAACTACTCTAAAAAACCAAATGAAAATTCCAAGATGTTACATCAATTAATTCAACACTCAAAAGCTTTCATTGCTCTTTGTTTTGTCTTTTTTACATTCAAAATCCACACTACAACATATTGTTCATACACTGACACCCACATACTAGCAAGATTAGGGTTTTGCAAGATTATATAGTACCTATTAGATCTTTTTCATCACAACTAGGGTTATCATTAGTCTTCACCATGTTTGGAAGGTGTTATGCAATGTTGTTCAACAACAGTTGTAAAGTTGCAACTTTTGTACCTTGTAACTTTTTGTTTACATCTTTTTGACATGTTTTTCTTGCCAAAGTGGTTAACTCTTAGCTTTACAAAGCTAGAGACCCTTTCCTAGGTTAGAGACCTCTCCTAGGACTTCATGACAAGGAGTACCTTACTAATCCTAAGTCCCCTCCTAGGACTCTTAAGACTTCCTACCCCCTAACCAATATTACCTAGGTGCACAACTAGGTCATCAAACCTTTATTTTATTTACAAAGCTCTCTTAGAGAACACAAAAAAAATTCTATTGGTGAGGGCCCTATTTCTCAAGGTGCCCTTGCACCGTCCATTTTAGGGTTGGATAGGATTAGGTGTGATACAATTAATCTACCCACTTTTCCATTTGGTTCCTCTAGAAAATTCTCCCTCACTCATCTTTGAATTCACCTAAAAATGATTTACCTAAAATATTGTGCCACTAGTTCATCATAATTATCTTCCACATGCTTTGCACAATTCAATAAAACAAAATATTCACCTCATATTCATCAAATCTATGATTTAACATGAATATTGGCACTCAACATCAATATGTTGTTACTCCACTTCCATACTTTTCTTCCACTTGTCATCCACTAGATAAATTAGAAAACACTAAAGTTTACTGGTGCACGACATCAACTAAACTTTACTTATTTTACACTAAGTTCACTTGGCATACATTGAAACTTCACTTTACTCGGCTCCAATTGATTTTATGCTCATCTTGCACTAAATTTTCTCGGCACCTACTATCCACTCGGTCAAGCTTGGAAGACTCAATTATTCTTACTTATTATTTTAGACTTAATTAGTTTATTCATCCTTTGCATCCTTAAGTAGATAATCAATACACTATAACATCATCATTTTAACTGATCTTTGTACTCCTTTTATATACCATAACTCAACCTTTCCTCTAGGTGATCTTGTTATCTTATTTTTTCAAAACCTCCTCATCAATGAAACATATGATAGTACTCAAATCAACTAAGTAGTTGTCTTACTAGCAAGTAGCAGGTTTGACACTAGTGACAAAACAATGATTGAAACATTATAGTCTCATACTTATATCAATCTATTTTGAACACTAATGATATGCCTTCTTGTTTGCAAGATCTAAAAAACCTTAGAGTACTTAAAATGGATCATTGCATAAATTTTTTAGGTCCTTCTAGATTTAGCATAAAATAGTAGATTTACAAATTCAAAGTATCTCATAAAAGGGAAATCTGAAGATTCTTTGGCCTTTGAGGAGGTCGGAAACTTTGAAGAAAATAATAGATTTATAAACTCAAAGTATCTTGGATGAAAGAGACAAGAGGTAGAATGAGATGAGAAACCCTATTCTTTAACTTAGAATAAGAAACTTAAATTCACCAAATATTAGGTGGTGTTGTTTTTTTGGCCCATTTCAACCACATAGCATGCTTAGGTCAAGGAGTTGTATGGAAAAATTGAATGAAGCTTTTTGGATCAAGCTGAATTGGAGAGGAACTTTTTAGCAAATTAAAACACTTCAAAATTATGAAAATTACACAATGGAATAAGAATAGTAATTCCATAGATGAAATTTTCAATGAAATATACTAGGAAATAAACTTTCTTTATTTAGTAATAAACTTTAATCCTCAAACACCGATAATTTGAACCTACAAAGATAAGTTTACTAAAAAGAAAGAGAATCAAATAGAGCTACTACAACTACACATAGAAAATGACTTACACATACAAAATGGATGGATGGACTCAATCAAATATATAGTATCTATAAATTATAATAATTTTTATTTACTATTTTAAATACTAATATAAAAAATATAGGGTTGTGATCAGATCTTACAACATATAGTTTTTCAAATATTAAACCAATTCTCTAAGACTAATTGTAGCTCTACAACAATTTTATACTACAAGATAGTTTGGAAGAACTATTCTTACTTGAAATCCAACCTCATATATTTCCTACTCATTAGTAAGCATGCAACTACATCCAAAATCAAACCAAAATTGTTACATCATTAAACACTAGTTCTATCTATCTGTAAACCCAAAACCTTCTATCCATGCATGAGGTACAATTAAAGGAGTGTTATATGGTGGCATCCTCACTTACAAAGAATACTAAATTAAAATTCATGGTAGCACAATTATAGGTACTATAGCATACCAAAATTATAGATTCTATTGGCAATAGAACTTTGATCTTACCAAATCATATTACAATGCCCTAGAGACCCTTGTCAAATTTGCACCAGCCAAAATGATATGGTTTGAGGTAAAGTTTAAGTAGAAATGACACCAAAGATACTACCATTCACTTGAGATTTTGGCTCTAGTTTGAAATCCCGCAACTTATAACCTCCTTTTGCATTCACTTTCTTTCTACCATTACTAAAAACAAAAATGAGCTTGATTTCTTTGTGGTTAGAGGACATGGCTATTATAACCTCCTTTTGCATTTAGTTGCATTCACAATCCTACAACTTATAACTTGCATTCAAAATGGCATGGGTTTGATGACTTACAAGAGAAATGAGCTTCGTCCCTCTTCCCATGCCTATGAGTGATTAGCTCATAGTGAAAATCAAACCTCTCGCACACTTTTCTCTCTCTTTTTTGTTTATAATCCACATTGGTCAAATATTTTACCAACTTTGGATCTTAAAAAAAAGAAGTTAAAATCAAATGGAAAATAGCATAAGGTCAAAAATTAATTAGGTCAAAATTAACACCAAATCTACTAGTAACCCTTTGGCATTGATGGAAAGACATAATGTAATGAAATAACTTGCACAATAGAAGAAATAATATGAAACATTTGATAATAGCTAAGATTAATAGGCCACTTCAAGGGGGAAACCTCCAAATATCTCCAATGAGAACACACTTGCAAAATATGATGATGAAATAAGACTTGCAACCTCCTATATATACTTGATTATGCTTAGGTTGAATAGACACAACCCTTCATAACACCTAGGCTGACCTACCTACCTAAATTATAATATAATAATGATAACATTACTTAATTAAGGATTAATATAGCCACAAATTGACTATTCATAACCCTATAGACAATAATATTAAGGGCGTAGCATGACCCCTCTCTTGAAAGAAGCATTGTCCTCAATGCTAACCAAGTGTAGATTCTTTTGAATGAACTCATCATCCTCTCATGTGGCCTCTTCAACTAGTAAATTCTTCCATTGGATGAGATACTGAGTTATGGTTTTGTTCCTCAGCTTATTCGTGCATGTTTGAAGAATGCACTCTGGTTCCAAAATTATTCTTCCTTCTTCATCAAGTTCTGGTAGTACTTTTTGAGTAGGAATATTTTGCTCAATTACCTTCTTCAAACAAGAAACATGAAAAACTGGATGTATCTTTGTTGTTGGTGGCAACTCAAGCTTGTAGGCAACACTACCAATATTTTGCATGATTTGGTATGGTCCATAATATCTTGGACAATTTTTTTTTTTTTTTGTTACTTCATTGAGATTTGTTTATAAGGCTGCAATCTCAAGAAGACCTAGTCCCTAACTTCAAAATTTCTTTCACTACAATGTTTGTCCGCTTGTTGTTTCATTCGATTTTGTGTCATTGCTAAATTCTCCTTGAGTCCTAAAAGTACCTGTTGTTGATGAAGCAAGTGATCCTCTACTACTTTATCTCTTGGTGACACCTTTAATGATGATGTGATGGAAGGAGAATGATATCCATAAAATGCCAAAAATGGAGACATTTTTTATGATCTATGAAAAGAAGTATTGTACCACCATTCTACAAGAGGCAGCCAATCTACCCATTGAGATTATTTTTTTTAAGTGAAAAAATGTAGATATCCTTCCAAACATTTATTAACCACTTTAGTTTGCCCATCTAATTATGGATGGTATGAAGAACTATGAGCCAACTAAGTACCCAAACATGTGAATAAATCTTTCCAAAAGTGACTAGTAAAGATAGGATCATGATCACTAACAATAAACTTAGGTGTACCATGTAGCTTTTGGATATTCTCCAAAAAAATGTTTTCCACTATACTTGTTGTAAAAGGATGTAATAATGCAATAAAATCTGCATATTTAGTGAGGCAATGAACTACTACCATGATGAAATTATGACCTTTAGATTTGGGGAGCCCTAAGATGAAGTCCATGGATACCTCTTACCAATGTTGGCTAGGAATAGATAAAGGCTACAAGAGACCTAGTGTCTTAATTGTTTCCCCCTTATTTCTTTGACAAATAAAACATTCAGCCGCAAAATTTTGAACATTAGCTTTTAGCCCTTCCCCTATGATATGTCTTCAAAAATCCCAAATGGCCACCAACTAGGGGCACATGTAGTTCTTTAAAAATCTTGTGTTTAAGAGTGGAAACCTTGCAGAGAGGCAAGTGCTCTTTATACCAAAGAATATCCCCCTTTAAACAAAACTTATCTAAACTACTGGGTCACTTTTTATTTGTTGGATGAGATTAATTTTTGCAACATCATATTTCCACTTTTTTTTGGCTTCTACCACCCAATTTTCTTGTAATATTGAAAGGGCGCACAATAATGCTTCATCTTTTTCATCCTTCCTAGAAAGTGCATCAACCACAATATTTTCCTTCCCTTTCTTGTATAGAATTTCAAAGTCATATCCCAACATCTTAGTGACCCATTTTTGTTGCTCTTCTGATGATAGTCTTTGTTCCAAAAAATATTTTAGGCTATCATGATTTGTCTTAACCTTGAAGTGTCAAACCATTAAATAAGGCCTCCATTTTTTAACTACATGAAGGACTGCTAACATTTCCTTCTTGTAAATAGGTTTGAGTTAATTTTTACCTTTTAATTGACAACTCTCAAAAGTAATTGGTTGATCTTCTTGCATAAGAAATGCTCCTATCCCATTTTTAGAAGCATCACATTCCACAATGAATTCCTTGGTGAAGTTTGGAGTGGAAAGCACTGGAGTTGTACACATAGCCTTCTTCAATTGCTCAAATGATACATTAGCAGATTCATTCCAATGAAAAGAATCCTTCTTGAATAGAGTTGTAAGGGGTGCTACTATATGACCATAACTCTTCACAAATCTTCTATAGTATCTTGTCAATCCCAAGAAACCCCTCAACTTCTTAATAATTTTTGAAATAGACCATTTCATGATAGCCTTAATTTTGTTAGGGTCCACCTTTACTCCTTCATGTGAAACTATGTGTCCCAAATACTCCACCTCCTTAAGACCAAAAGCACACTTGGATGGCTTAGCATAGATTTGATGATCTTTGAGTAATTGTAATGCTTGATCTACATGTTGCAAATGTTCTTCCCAAGTCTTTCTATAAATTAATATATCATCAAAAAATACTAACACAAACTTTCTCAAGAACTTCTTGAAAATGGAATTCATCAAACCTTGGAATGTAGATGGTGCATTGGTAAGACTAAATGGCATCACCAAAAATTCATTATGACCTTCATGAGTTCAAAATGTTGTCTTACAAATATCTTCCTCCTTAATCTAAATTTGGTGATAACTTGATCTAAGATCTAACTTGGTAAAATACATAGCTCCATTTAATTCATCTAGAAGATCATCAATGACTAGAATAAGCAACTTATCTTTAATGGTGTACTTGTTGAGCACTCTATAATCTGGACACATGCACCAAGTTTCATCCTTCTTATGCACCAACACAATAGGTGAGGAGTAAGCACTTTGGCTATGCCTAATAATTCTTGCCTTTAGCATTTCCTCAACAATTTTTTCTATCTCACTTTTTTGTATGTGTGGGTACCTATAAGGCATAATATTTGGTGGCTGACTCCCTAGAACTAGTTGTATGGCATGGTCATGATCCCTCTTAGGAGGAAGTCATTTATGCATATCTCCAAGAATCATTGAGTGATGATCAATTATCGCTTGTAAATCCAGATGAGTAAGAGCTTTAGATTGAGAGACTTCTAATGAATATAGTTAGGCCACAAATATGTCTACACCTTTCCTAAGAATTTTTTGCATTTGATGAGAGCTTACCATCTGTGGGGATTTTTCCTTCAATCCCCTTAGCTCCACTACCTTTCCTTGTGATTGAAATCACATGAATAGTTCTTGGAAGTTCATCTCAATTGTTCCCAAAGTAGTAAGCCATTGTACTCCCAAAATAATATCTGATGCACCCATGGATATTGCATACATTAGGGTATCAAGTTGATAATCTCCCATGGATAATTTGATGCTATGACACTTCCCTGAACAACTAACTGTGCCCCCATCTACAATCAAAACCTAAAACTCTGGGGCTGGATATATAAAACAATTTAGAAGAGTTGCCAACTTTTTGTTGCTGAAATTATGAGTACTACCTGAGTCGATCAACATTGTTACTTTCTACTTCTTTAAGAAATCCACTACCTTGAGAGTTTGTGGTGCACTAAAACCTGAAAGTGCATGAAAAGAAATGATTGGTTGAGAATCATGTGATTCCTCACTTGATTCCCTATCCTCCTCTAATATGGGTTCATCCTCTTCTTCCTCACTTGGACCTTCAACATAGAACAATTTCTTTTCACTACATTTATGTCCTCAACTATATTTGCTATCACAATTGAAACACAACCCTTTTGCTCTTTTCTCATTAATTTTTTGTGGAGACAACCTAGTAGGTTGAGGAAGATAAGGTTTTGAATATCCTTTGTCTCTTGTCACATTAGCCCCTTGCTTTCTAGGAATCAAGAATTTCTCCTTTACCCTATGTACCAATATAAAAGACTCATTTACTGAACTAGGACAAAACATGTGTACCTTATGTAGAATGTGATCCTTGAGACACCCCAAGAATAAATCATTCAAGTTCTCCTCTATAATTGTATCCACTCTTAAGGATAGATTTTGGAATTGTTAAATATAATCCTTAACTAATCCTGTTTGTTGAAGCTTAGCAAGTCGGCTAAAAAAGTTCTCTGTCACACTACTATTATATTGTGCTTGGAGTTCTTCTATAAAAATTGATCTTGATACAGTTAGACCCTTTTTCCTCCTATGAGTACAAAGCTAGAGATACCAAATGAATTGATCTAGTTCTAGATATAAGGAAGCCATCATAACCTTTTGTCCATATGGAATTTGATGTACTTCAAAAAAAATCTCCATTTGATTTATCCATGTTAGAGGATCCTTGCTATCAAATTTGCACATATCCACCTTTGGAAAAAAAATCCTAGATCATGTAGGATTAATAAAATTTGTGTCATTATAAGTCGACTTGAAGGTTTCACCTTGATTTCTTGAGAGCTCCTTCCTTGTTTCATTCATATAGGTGCTTAACATGCTTCGTATATTTGATATATCTCCTCGTAGGTCACACATATCCTTATTAACCTCTTCCTTGAACTTACTAAGTTCCTCATTGGTATTACTATCCTTTGTTGCTTCCCAATCTTGATCAAAGGATTTCCTTGGTATGGTAGAATTCTTTTTGCCTCTTGTTGGAGGCCCTGTCATGATGGAAACCAATTTTTTTGAAATAAATCACACAAATGAAATGTAAATTCTCTAATTTATTTATTTTTTACTATAACAATCCTTACATAGAAAAAATCCCAAAAAAATTTAGCAAATTTGTTGCCTTGAGAGAGAATTTTCCTAATTTTACAATATCTTGCTTATTTTTGTTTTTCAATTTCTCAAAGCTTTGAATTTAGGATCCTTTACTATGTACTTAAAAACCAAATACAAGTTATACTCCAATTCAGTAGGATGTAAGAGATATGAAGATCTCAAAAAATTGTGTAGAAATAGTAATTCTACAATAATTTCCTCAAATTTTCTCCAATTTGTCTAAATTTTTTACTATAGCTTCTCTAATATGTTCTTAAAAAACCCTTTAAAAATCTTTGAAAATTTTGCTAAAATATGAAAGTTATGCTCTTCCCAAAATCACCAGAATGTTGAGAAAAAATATTGCCTCTATGGTGCCCAGATCATGCTCTGATACCACTTGTAATGAAATAACTTGCATGATAGACTAAATAATATAAAATATTATATAAATACTTGATAATCGTTGAGATTAATAGGCCTCTTTGAGGGGGAAACCTCCAAATATCTCCAATGAGAACACACTTCCAAAATACGATGATGAAATAAGACTCGCAACCTCCTATATATACTTGATTATGCTTAGGTTGAATAGACACAACCCTTCATAACACCTAGGCTGACCTAGCTACCTAAATTATAATATAATAATGATAAAATGACTTAATTAAAGATTAAGATAGCCACAAGTTGACTATTCATAACCCTATATACAATAATATTAAGGGCATAACACATAACTTATGATTTTACATTACAAAACATTACATAAGATAATCAAATATATACGCATTTTTAACAATACAACTTTTTAGTACACCATCTTCATTAGTAGGTTTATTGTAACTGATCTTTATCTTCAATAGTAGCAACAATCTTCTTCAACATTTCTCCCCCTTAGGATATGATCTCGTTCTATTTCTTGTTACTCATCCTCTCCCTTTTTGATATATAATCCCTTTGGTAGCCTTATCTTCCTTGGTAGTCTTCTCCATTTGATAATATTCTCTTCAAGGTAGTCTTCTCCCCCTTTGACAACAATGCCAAAGGTCATTACAAATTTCAATATGAAACTTTATAAATCTTGTAGTTATCCTTGTACCTTGTATGTACAATATACATCAGTTTTATCAAAATCTTCTTCACAACTTTAGAAATGTTCCTAAAGTGTGAACTATTGCATCAACTCCACAAAGATATTACAATTCATCCATGAATTGATGCAACATGCATCTTCACCTAGTGAATTTTGGATAAGGGCAGGACCCCCAATTTAACTTTCACACAAAAGCATACTTAGGAAATGGCTTATTAAATATGTCTCCAATATGCTCTTTAGAATTTATATATTCAAGCCTCACTTGTTTCTCTTATACTTGCTCCCTCAAATAATGACATTTTATTGATATGTGGTTTATTTTTGCATGCACCACCAATTTTTTTGAAATATTTATTGCACTAGTGTTATCACAATAAATAGTAATAGGCTCAGTTATCTCTTCTTGTATACCTTCAAAAAATTTATTAATTTACATATTACTTTAACAATTTATCATAGCAATGACATTATTAACTTTAGTAGTAGATTGTTAAATAAAATTCTATTTTTCACTTATCCATGTTATCAAATTTTCTCCAAAAAAGAAAGCTCCTCCACTTGTGATTTTTCTATCATCAATATTACCAGCCCAATCAAAACCTGTGTAGACTTTAATATTAAGGTCATCATATTATTTATACTACAGGCCATAATCTTTTGTTCCTTAAGATATATAAAAAGTATCCTCTTCATAATAGTCATGTGTGTCTCCTTTGGATTAGATTAAAACCTTGCAACTATACCAACAACATGTTGGAAGTCTTATTGGGATATTATGATATTGAGAGGGGGGTAAGGTGAATTAGGATCACTAAAACTTTGACCTTCAAAATAGCTTGACTGCATTCACCATATTTTCCATCTCATATCTAGATTATGCATAACATAACTTAAAACTTCAAATATTGAAATAGATCTAACTATGTACCACGTCCATCAACATGAAAATGTAAACACATAACACAAGAGATTTTGGTTACCTAGAAACCCTCCAAGGTGAAGGTAAAACTAGGGTGGGGATGACACCCACAAATCTTCACTACTTCATGAGTAAATTTAGCCCATTAGGACTACAAGTTTGATCACTTATGATGATATACCCTATTAGGATCTTTACAAAGACTATTAGGTCTACCTTGATTAAAGGATTTAACACTTATAATGAAGTAAGAACTATGTTAAGATATTTACATAGGTATATTAGAACCACTTTGTTAAGAGATCTACCCTGATTCAATCTGCCAAAACTAATTCAATACCCAATCTTTTGGTCTACACTTACAATGTTGATTATAGATCCCCTCTTTTTGATCTATGATCTAATATATCTTTAATTTGTCCTTCACTGCTTCACTAGGTTGTTGAACTCTATTACTTTACAACTTTCACTTGCAGCCTCCAAAACCTAACTCCTTCACATAATACTTCACTTCATTTCTCTTACCATATTCAAATATGGTTTGGATCTACCATTTTAAATATATTTGTAGAGTATTTTAGAATAAGATCAATGATCTAGATGTTTCCCTTTTACCTCTTCATTTGATTGGTTGTTTCACTTTCATAGGGATTGATGATCCATGTCAAAATGTATAACAACCTCTATAATAAACTCTACAATCATTAAATTTTAATTACATGTTGGCTCAAAATGGTTTTCCTAAAAGTTTGTACCATTTTAGACATTTTTGTTCACTCTGTGTTACTTGGCACATATTGTCTCTAATGCTTGGTTGTAACTATTCTTCCTACTGATACTCAACCTCAACTAACTTGGCACCTTATGTATGACTTGACATGCATATACTCTATTTTATTGGCAAATATTGAAGTCAACTTTCTTAGGAATACTTGATGAAAAAAGCTTAGCTCCTAAAGAGCTTGACATATACAAGATTATTTACAAGTCTTTATAAATATGTGACTTGGCCTATATAGATTAACTTGGTTGAAGTGATGATTGACCAACTCTTCCTTGTGTATGACTAAGTGTTTGACACTAGTAGTCAATAGAACTTAGAGACATATCTCCCTTTTATGTTAGTGGCAAAAACACTTTGTCATGATTACATCATTTCAGTATATAAAATATGATAGTACTCCCTATATGCTTATGACTCAATCCTTATAGGACTTCAAAACCTTCTTGTACAATACAATATAGAATACATATTTTACATGACTCAAATAGTCTAATGTAGCTTGTCATGCCTTTGGTCTGACTTTTTTTTTCCATCTATGCTCTAAATCTCTAATTGTATTATTTTTATCTAATTTATTCATTTGATCCCCCTTTATTTCTTCATTTTGTTCTTATCTAACCCCTTGATTTTGTCACTTATGCATGTTTATAGGGCTAGGAGGATGGAATCAAACCATATTTGTGAATGAATGGTTTATGAGTTTGAATGATCATGGAAAGAGCATGATCCCATGTGGTTCTTATTGATTGCAAAATGTGAATCTTTATCTCCAAATTTGTAGCTAAGTCAATTAAGCTATCCACAATAGAAATATTATGATCTTTTTGAACTATATCCTTTGTTGAAGCAAACTCTCATTACATGACCTCCAAGTGTGGTATCAACATTGATTATATGGAGATAAGCTTGTCCCTCATTCTCCTATCTATTATATGTAGCTCAGCCAACCTTCCTTGCGAAAACAATTATCTATTATAGTGCATTTAGCTTGATTCAACTGACTAAGAGAGAGAGAGTTTCCTAATAATTTCATGTCAGCCTGAATCTTGTGAATGCTTGCTTGAAATTCATTGGTGAATCTAGACGTGTCATAAAAAATATTATATAGATCTTGTATTTTCTTAACAAGTTCTTCCAGATTCCATACAAGTGTTGATAGTTCAACCTTCCTTAAATCAATTGCAATTGAAATTTTTTCCAATACCTTCTTAAAAAAATGCTCTAACCAGGCCATCAATTTCTCATTTGCTTCTATATCCTTAGTGTTTACTTTTTCAATAATTTGCACTAGCTAAGAGATGATAAGGGCATGTTCATCAATGTTCCAAATATCAAAAGTATCAACGAATATATCTTTGATATCATGCAACACTTGCCTTTGTTTCTACTCACTTCTCATCTCCTCTTATTGTTTATTTCTTGCCAAAATATCTTACAAGATTATAGTTCATTCAAATGTGAGATTCTTTAAATCCCAATCAGTATTTCAATAACTTCATCCAAGGTAATAGTAGTACCTAGAGACATGACCTTCTTCTTCTTCCCTTTTCCCTTCTTAGGAGTGTTGTTACACACAACAACTAGGTCTAGAGGAGGTGAAGGGGCTTCACCACTTGGTCTAACTTGTGTATCAGTGCTAGAGACAACAATGGTAGCAATCAACATAACTAGATCTGCAGGGGCTTACACCTATTGTGCTAATGTGGGATCTGACATTGTTGGGAGTGGAGTGTGAACTTGCACACTTGGCTCCTTCTATGAAAATTTGTTCTTATTATCTTCTTTGTCATTTTCCTTTTCTTCATTTATTGTCTCCTTATTTCCCTCATCTATAAGTCCTAAGACATGTGGTCCTTCTTGACCAGTAGTAGATTGGTTTAGATTTGATTTCTTTTCTTTCTCCTTTTTTTTCATCTCCTTTTCTAGCTCCTTGACTTCTATTACCAATATTTTAGTTGTGAGGTTTATTGGAGTTGTTGTTCAATTTATTTTACTTGTTCATTGAAGTTAACAATTTGAACCTATATTTCTCCTATCTTAGGATAGTCCTTTATTTGTTAAATCATAGGAGTATTAGGTCTAGTGGTATGAATAGGGGATATATTTCCTTGTGGGATCAACACACCTGTATCTACTTCATCACTATGATCATATTCAATAGTTATAGTGTCTTATTCTTTCTCCTATTCACCTCCTTTGCCTTTGTCATATGTAGTTAGTCCAAAACTACTTTTCCACAATAGTTCATTTTGATGTACAACAACCTCAATTTTATCTTGTAATATCATGAATGCTCTAAATTTAGGAACAAATTTATTCCTATACTTCTTTAAATATAGTGTCTTTTGTATAGTTTTTAGCTTAGGCATAATTTTAGCTAATGTCCCTTCTCTTATTTTCTTTTCAATTACTATTTCTTGTTGCCACTTTTCATCAATTTTATTATACACTTCAGTAGGAATCTTGCTTCCTATCTCTATAGGTGTTAGCTTGAAATTTTTCATCATCTCTAATATGACCTCTTCAACCTAAATTTTGTCAACAAAACTTAATGTTCCATACTTGATAAATTTGGAACCTAATAAGCCTGTAGAGTTTCTAATGTTGTCACATATGACATCAATAATATTAGCCTTAGTATGCACAATGAATCAGTGGTGACTTGGTTCATTAGATTTGGTCATCTCTATATCTTTCTCTTCTTCAGCCTTTTGTTTTATCAACCTTCTTCTATTTGGCTGATCTTTTCTGAT
This sequence comes from Cupressus sempervirens, assembly GCA_028749045.1. NCBI lineage: Eukaryota > Viridiplantae > Streptophyta > Pinopsida > Cupressales > Cupressaceae > Cupressus > Cupressus sempervirens. Next base: position 821,203,986 of record CM053792.1, on the reverse strand, counting down.
TGGTATTTTTATCTTGATCGTACTTGTGCCACTATGTTTGGTAATCTTTACAACACCCTTTTCAATGGTGGCTTGGATTGGTTGATGTTTCTAACCTAGTTCTTGGTCTTAGTGGTGCAAGATGAAAGAGGGGCTTAGGTGTTACCTTCTATACATTCTTCCTCACCTTAGGCATAATCGTTTTGACTATTTTGGCCTTTTTTATAGGTGGGGTGACAAGTGCTAGGGTTATGCCCTATTTCTCTACACTTTCTTCCTCTTCCTGTGCATCACCTTCACTATCTTGGTCCTCTCCAAGACCTTGTGTAATCATTAAAGGTTTCTTTCCTTTAGTTTTTGTACCTAGAGTCCCTTCTAGGTCTTCAATCATATTCTTTCTCTCTTTTTTCAGTTGAAGCAATCTTAATGTCCACAATTATTCTTGATTTTCTTCTTCATATTTTCCAAAGGGCTTGGGCTTTGCATAATCTACTTTAGTAAGTATTGGAGTAATTTTTGCACTCGTATCATCAATATCAATTTTATATCCAAAAGGTTTAAGCTAGGCTACCCTTGACTTAACTATATGCACATATATGTAGTCAGGGTCAACAAGAAAATACACATCAGTATAATATTTTTCAACTAAGGATGCAAGAATCCTTATTCTTTTCTTCATTTTATATTTGAACTCATAAAAATACCCATCTAATACATTCTAAAATTTGTCTCCCAAATTATCAATATACTCACTTATCTTCCTTGTAGCAGGTTTTCCTTGTTCCCATACAACAATTCCAATAGTAGGAAAGTAACTCTCTGCATAAAAGAAAATACACATGATCAATGATCCAAACTTGTACATAGAGTTCTTTTCTTCTTTGATTGATACCAGGTTCTCTGCCAGTTGTAAGCATTGGAGCTTGGAAAGATCATATTCATGATCTTTCATCACAATTTTCCAGGCCTAATCTACAACCATGCATGACACACTATTCAGTCAGCTCGATTGGTAGAATTTGTGTGCAATCACTCTCACTAGGAACTCAATCCATGGACTAGTGATGGTGAAAATATAAATTCTACATCCATTCCACTTAGCCTTGGTGTTTGCCTCAATTGCATATTTTCTATTACATCACATCATCTTCTTTTTGTCAAGTGTTGGGCATCCTGTAACAACATGAATAATCTTCTTTGTGATTTTGACTGACCCATTCTCTAGCCATAACTCCATATCATGAATTCATCTCAACATAGCCTTGATCCATTCAATTTTAGGTTTTTTTGGAAAATATAGGGCACATGTTAACCCTTTCTTCTCAACAATCTTGAATTCATCCTTTAGTACTCCTTCATCACACAACTTCTGACATGCCAAACGTATTTCATAATCTCCCACTTCACCAATTTTGCACATATAGAAGCTTTTTACATCCTAAATCATAATAACCTTAGGTGGTATTGATGATAACACACCCATTGAATCTCCTTTCATAGTAATTTCAAGAATAACGCAGTATTTAGGTGGAGGAAAAGTGTCATTGTTCACCAATTGAATATTGCTTACTTCTTCTCCTTGATTCTTCACCATTGATGATGATGATGTCATTTTTGTGTTAGGGTTTTGTGATTTTTATTTTTGAATGACTCAGCACAATTGAAGATCAATCACTCAATCACATTTCAACAACAAATTCACATTCTGTCACTTTACAATTTGCTCAAATCGGTTTAGGCTCTTGAAATATGAATGCAAGGTGTGTATAATGATTTCAAATTTTTAATATATACCTTCATCCATTCAAATTAGATCCCTCATAAATTTTGTGTCCTTTGCTAGGCGGAATCTAACTGTCTTGGTCATTGTTAAACTTTTAACTCGGTCTCCATTATATAACTTGGTCAATACCATCTAACTCAACCTATACATCAATTTGGTTGTTTTAGGTACTTGGTCCATATTGCAATGCTCAGTCAATACAAACAAAATTAATGATTCTTGACACTCAATAATGTAAATAATTCCATTATACTATTTTTTCCATAAATCTGCACTAATGCATCTTTTCTCATGAAGATATGAACTTTGGCACAATTTATGTTAGGAATTGAAATAAGATAAGTTATTATATATATAGCTCATTACATATCTTCCTTTATCAGTTTGAGAGAGTGTGATCACCTTCTCCTTTGAATTGGGTGATCTCATCTTGATTTTTTCCATGGCTTCCATCTTCTACCTTCCATGATTGATTCATCTCTTTTTTTGTTTGTTCTACATCCACTTTTCCTTTTCCCTTGATGTGTTCATTGTTTGGTGCTAGTGTTTGGGTCCTATAGTTCTTGCTCATATGTCCAACTTTGTGACAAATAAAACAAACTATGTTTCCATTCAACCATTTCTTGTAATTGCCTCTAAAATACCATGTATTATAATCCCAATTGTAAGAGTTACCTTTCTTAGGTGCTTTGTCTTGGTTCTTGGTTGTCTAGTTAGACTTTTCTTGTCATCCGCATTCATGTGCTCTATGTCCATATTTTTAACAATTGTAACAATATATATCAAATCTAGGTGTAGTAGGTGTATTTTTTACCTTTTATCTACATTCATGTGTTTGATGACCTTGCTTCTTGAAATTGAAATAGTAACCAGTAAAGTTAGGTTTAGGGTTTTGCATACCTTTTTTTCTTTTGCAAATTTTTTCTATGTTTCCAAGTTTACTACAATGATAGAATCTAGATTTTCATTTTGACTTTTCATTTCTTCTCTCTCCAATCATGGATGATTCTCCTTCTTTAGTAGATGAATGGTGCTTGGGATGTCCTAATCCAGAAGTGTCACTATATGACCTAGCTGATCTCATTAGTTCTTCAAAATATCTTATTGCTACATTGGGCTTGTTCATCCTTTCCAAAAGTTATTTTTCAAATCTTAGCTCATTCCTTAGTTGGTCACTTTGTGATCTCAAATTTTCTATCTCCATTTCTTTCTTGTTTAGTTCTTGATTTGCAATTATCAGTTGATTCACCATGTCTAGCTAAGTGTTTGTAAGCTTTTGTACACTAGATGACCTTTCTTCAAGTCTTATAGCCAATTTTCTTTTGTCCTCTTTAGCCATACCTTTGTCTTCTTCAAATCTCTTCTTTTTTTGGTCACTTCACATAGCTTTACTAATTGAATTTCATGTTCTCTTTTCAGTCCTCTAACTTCTTCATTTAGAATACTATTCTTTTCTAATAGGTCTACAATGACTGCATCACTTTCACTAGAACTTCCATCATCAAGAAATCCTTGAGTATCAACTTCTTAATAGAGTGTGTTATTCTACTAAATAGCCATATCCTTTCTCTTTCTTCTTCAAGTTGCTACAATATGAGTTGGATGTCAATTATTTTTCCCAACTTGTAAGCCTCCATCTCCAAGATTTGAACTCTTAAGTTGTTAGACTTCTTTCAAGAGAACTATAATCTGATCCTAATTGTTGGAAGTCTTATTGGGAAAATGTGATATGAAGAGGGGGGTGGGGGTGGGGTGAATCAAGATCACTAAAACTTTAACCTTCAAAACAACTTGATTGCATTCACTACATTATCCATCTCATATCTAGATTATGCATAACATAACTTAAACTTCAAATGCTAAAATAGATCTAACTATGTACCACATCCATCAACATGAAAATTTAAACACATAATTCAAGAGATTTTGGTTTCCCAAAAACCTTCCAAGGTGAATGTAAAATTGGGGTGGGGATGACATCCACAAATCTTCACTACTATAGTAACAAAGTTAGCCTATTAGGACTACAAGTTTGATCACTTCTGATGATCTACCTTGTGAGGGGTCTATCATGTTAGGAGCTTTACAAAGATTGTTAGATCTACCCTGATTAAAGGATTTAACACTTACAATGAAGTAAGAACTTCGTTAAGATATTTACATAGGCCTATTAGAACCACTCTATTCAGAGTTACCCTGATTCAATCTACAAAAATTGATTCAGTACTTCATTCTTTGGTCTGGACTTACAATTATTATTATAGATTTTCTCTTTCCAATCTTTGATATGATCTTTTATGTGATATATCTTTAATCTATCCTTCACTACATCACTAGGTCATTGAACTCTATTACTTCACAACTTTCTCTTGTGGACTCCAAAATCTAACTTCTTCACATATAATACTTTGCTTCCTTTCTCTTACCATATTTGAATAGGGTTTGGATATACCCTTTTAAAGATATATATAGGGCCTTCTAGAATAATATCATCGATCTAGATGTTTCCCTTTTGCCTCTTCATCTGATTGGGTGACCACCTTCATAGGGATCGATCATCCACGTCAAAATGTGTAACAACCTCTATAAAAAAAACTCTACAATTATTAAATGTTAATTACATGTTGACTCAAAATGGTTCACCTCAAAGTTTGTACCATTTCAAACTTCTTTTTTTCACTTTATGTTACTCGACACGTATTGTCTTTGATGCTTGGTTGTAACTATTCTTCCTATTGGTACTCGACCTAAACTAACTCAACACCTTCTGTATGACTTAGCATCCATACACTCCATTTTCTCAACAAATACTAAACTCAACTTTCTTAGGAATACTTGGCAACCAAAAACTTACTTAGATCCTAAAGAGCTTGACATGTACAATATTATTTATAAGTCTTTACAAATATATGACTCGGCCTATTTAGAGTAACTAGGTCATAGTGATGATTGACCAACTTTGCCTTGTGTATGACTAACTATTTGACACTAATAGTCAACAAAACATAGAGACATCAACACAACATGTACAATATTTGTTCTACTATGGACAACATACTGCAACTTACCAATCATGGATCTGTATTGTGTCTCATTTACCTCTTTGAGTGTCTTCTTTTGACAATTACACTCGAGTCACCATAGGTGTACTGAATAGCTTAGAATTATCCATCCCAGATGTCTTCAATATTTTTTTTACATATTTAGACACAGCCACATATATTACTTTCCTTATTTTATGAACTTGTAATCCAATGGAAAAATTGATTTCACTAAACATTAACATTCTAAATTATGTACTCATTTGATTAAGGAATATCTTACATAATATGTCATTTCCTCCAAAAATTACTTCATCTACAAATATTTTAGCAATCAATACCAACTTTCAGATTCACATTTCAAATATAGATTCTTGTTCTCACTTGTTCTATCAAATCCAATCTTAATCAAATAAGAATATAACCTTTCATACCATGCTCTTGGCGCTTGCTTCAATCAATACAATTCCTTGTTCAATTTACAAACCATGTTCCTCTAATTAGGTTAAATCAATCCTCTAAATCGTTCAATATATACCTCATCTTCAAGTATTCCATTCAGAAAAACATATTTGATATCCATTTGATAGACTTTAAAATTATTGTATGTAGCATAAGCCAACAACATCCTTACACCTTCCAATATTTCTACATGTGTAAAAGTCTCTCCATAGTATATTGCTTCTTCTTATGCATAATCTTTGCAAACCAATCTTGCCTTGTTTCTTACTACTTCACCATTCTCATTTAGCTTATTTTTGAAAATTAATTTGGCTACTATCACATTATTGTCTGCATATATCAATACTAAAGTCTACGTATTTTTCTTCTCAATATAATCAATCTCCTCATTCATATCATTTATCTAATCTTCATTATCCATTGCAACTTTAACTATTCTTGGTTCAAAGTCAACAATCAAATGGGTACTATCTCTTAACTTTCTCCTTCTCTTTACTCCAACACTTCTGTCACCAATAGCTTATTGAAGGGAATGATTATTTCTCACATATTTTTCCAATATAGGTTTAATTCTTTGATTGTCAACATTTTCTCCACTTGGTGGGGGTTCAACTTCTTCCTTGGCTTGAATCGCCTGATGGTTAGGTAAAGCATTATGTAACTTGGGTGATATTTTCTAATTCCTAGTGGATCTTTGTTGTAGCTCATGCAATGTATCAAATGAATTTTCATAGACATACACAAACTTGTTGTAGTCTTCAAGTTCCTTCTTACTTTACACACCATTCCTCTCTACAAACTCATCAAACCTTACATTTGCACTTTCAATCATCTTGTTAGTATCTTTGTTCAAACATTTATAAGCTTTACTGTTAGATTAATAACCAAGGAATATACCTTTATCTCCTTTAAAATAATATTTACCAATCCTTTAATCTTTGTGAATATAACACCTACTTCCAAATATTTTTAAATAACTTACATTTCATGTATGATCATACCAAAGCTCATAGGGTGTCTTGTTTGTTCCTTTCTTCAAGTGAGCTTGGTTGAGAGTATAAATAAAGGTACATATTGCTTCTCTCCATAATATTTGAGGAACCTATTTTTTCAATCATTAGTGTCCTTGCACAATCCATAATTGACTTATCTCCTTTCAATAATCCTATTTTTTTGTGGTGTCCTCAATGTATATAACTATCTCTTGATACCATTCTCAGTATAAAAGTTAGTGAATTCAACAAACATAAACTCACCACCTCTATCAGATCTTAAACATTTCAAAGATTTGCTAGTTTCTTTCTCAAATCTAGCTTTATACCATTTGAACTTATCAAAAGCATGTGATTTCACCTTCATCAACATAATAGTCATCATTATAGAATAGTCATCAACAAATAATATGAAATATTTGTCACCATAGTAGTTATCAACATCTATTGGACCACATAAATAAGTATACACCAATTCTAGGATATTATTTGAAGTGTGCTTTTTTCTTGAAAAGGTAGATTTTGTCATTTTACCGAGGTGACATTCTTCACACATAGCATTCTCTAGTTTTTGTAGGTTTGGTAAGCCTCTTACTCTTTTCTTTCTACCAATTTTCACCATGTTCTCAAAGTTCACATGACACAACCTTTTATGCCATAACCATATATCCTCAACATTAGAAAATAAGCATGTCTCAATAGTATGATCAAGATAAAATAAGTTAACTCTTATTTGCCTTCTAGTTCTAATTAGATTACCTTCATCATCAAAGATCTCAACTTTTCTATTATGAAATTCTAGCTTGTAACCTAAGATATTCAACTAAGAAACACTCAAAATATTATGCCTTAGTCCTTGTACCAATATGCATTATCAATCTATTATTATCATTCAACATTAGTGACTCTCTACCTTTTATTAGACATGGAACATCATTACCTAGCTTAACAGTTCCACTATCATCAATTTCTTCAAATTTATCAAACTTACTTAGATCACTAGTCATGTGATGTGAGCATCCACTATCTATAATTTATGAATGATTCTTGCTATCATGTGAAATAAGGGAAATTTTACTTTCATACCTTTCTCCATTGGGATCTTCCTTAATTACAACATATACCATCAATCTAATTCCTTTTCTTCATCAAAACAAGACTTAGCATGCTCGTCTTCAATGATGTAGCATGATTTGTTCCCTTTCTCTTTGTAATATCTATTCTTTCAATACTTGAAATATTTCTTCTCATTTCTATCACTCTTACATTTGTTAGGACATTTAGCAGCAAAATCACTAACCTTGTTGTACTTGAAACAAATTAGGGGTAGTTTACCTTCGTATTTATATTTACTTCTTGATAACCCTCTCGCAAGCAATACTTCAAGTTTATCCAAATCATCCTCAGATTCATATTCATATTCACTTTCTCCTTTACTTTTCTTTTCTTTCTTGGAACTTGTAATAGTTAGTGAAGATTTAAAAAGTATTTCCAACTATAACCATACTATTTTCCTAATTGCTCAACTCAAATGCAGTCAATCAACCAACTAAACTATCAAGTGTCAATACATTACCAAGAATAACTCCCACTTCTTGAATTGTAGAAAATTTGATAACATAAACATGCATAAGAGTCCTAAGAACTTACAATTTCAAATTCACTAATAGCACCTCAAAAAACTTTGATTGTCCTTACAAATTCTTTGATTTAGTTGACATATTTTGCAATGCTCTCACCTTCCTTCATCCTCATGTCATCATACTTTCCTCTAAGACTTTTAGCTTTGGGTCTCCCAACATTATCACCTCCTCTATGTATAAGTGTCAATTTATCCCACATTTGTTTAGAAATAGTGCAATCCTTGATATCATTGAACTTGACATAATTGAGTGCAGATGCTATCTTAATCATCAGGCTATTGTGATTTCTCTTCTCATTCATTTCCTCTATAGTCAAATGACTAGCAGGGGTAGTGTATTCATGTTCTAACCAATGTGTGACATAATCTCCAATTCCAAATAGATGCAACTTCATTATGTCTTTCCATGATGAGAAGTTCTCTTTATTCGACCTTGGTACTTCTCTCTTATACATCTTGTGATCTTTAACTCAAGTTCCTTTAAACTTCTTCTTCAAAGAATTCATCTCTGATACCAATTGTTAGAAAATTGAGGGGGGGTGATTAGTTATGTTAGTTATCCTATAGTCCCTTAAATAATTCTAGTACCAAAAAACAATCATAAACTTCATAAAAGATCACTTGGTGTACTCATTCAACTTCACACTTAACTCTTTCAATCACTTTACTCCGAAGTATTCAGTCATTATTTGCTATAAAGATCTGACAGTAATAAAAATTAGTTATTACCAACCATTAACTTAGTTGATATTGAGTTGCAATAAAAAAATTTTAAAAAAAAATTAACATGCAACATAATAGCACTCACATAATTTGAAACCAAGTTTTTTAACATGGAAACCTTGTATAGGGAAAAACCACTTGGGACCAACAACCCAAAAATTTTACTCTTCTAATTTGATCTCGATTAAGAGCCAACCTTGTTACAGGTCACAAACACATTGTTAATATGATCATGTTAGAGTTTTTTACCGAAATATCATGTAGACCTTATCACTCCTTGTTCCCACCTAAAGAGAAGCATGATCTAAAGGACTTATAAATATCACTAATTGATGTTACCATATAGGATTTCACAGACTTTTTAGGTCCACTTAGTGTACAATATTCTATGCTATAAATATTATAGGGTAAAGTGTAAAAATGACCCATTTAGGTATAGCACTACCTTTCTTTTTCAAATCTCCTTTCTAATCTCTCACTGGTTGATTCACAACTTCAATTCAATCTTCTCTCTTCTATACTTGATTCACGTGGCACTTAAATCTTCTTCTTAAACCCCTTCTATAACTTGCATTCACAATAACCTTCAATCAACATTCAACCAACAAAAACTATCTTGAAAATCTCTTTAAATAGTAATCTATGTACTTCCATATTCTTCCATTTATTATCGCTTAATCACAATAATCAATCTTAGATACAATATAGTTAACCACATTAAAAAAATATTTTTCATAGAACTTTGTGCTCATCCTTATCCTTCTTCAATCTCTATCATCATATCTTCATTGAATTTTCTTAGTCTTTGATCTTGTAAAAAACTTTGACTTGTGTCTTTGACCATCTCGAACATTCCATATTTCCATCAAAAGTCTATCTTAGATTCCATATTTACAATCTTGTTCTACCATCTATCACTCGATGAACATAGCATTTCACTTAGGTAATATAGCACTCGATCAATACTAGACTTTCTTGGGCAATACTAAACTACCAACTTCTGGGTTAACACTTTAGTCACTTGGTGAATACTATATTCCTTTTGTAACCTTGTCACTCGATTATGCTTGCATAGCTCAATATATTACAATATTACATGATTTTAAAATAAGCAAACCAATATTACATTATCACTATCCAACTCATTCAAGTGCTCATTAAATACCATACTTATCAAATTTGTCTTCAACATAATTTCTTCAAATCCTCTTCATCAATCTAATGATATGGAACTCTATTGAATTATCATAACATCTAGCCAACTAATACTTGACACCAATGACAACATAACAACTAATATGACTCTTTTATATACATTCATAACATTCTCAATTACATTATTAGTTGGGGCTAATAGTTATCAATTCCCAAAGGTTTACTAGCTGCATTGTTAGTCCTTTCATGCATTCTCGTATTTAATATTTGATTAGGCTTTCTACATTCACTATATCTATGTCCATATATAGAGAAATTATAACAATAACTGGAAAAGGGTTTAAAATACTTACCTATGCAGTCCTTCTTCAAGGTTGGTTGTATGTAATCTCTAGGTTGTTCAAGTTTATTTGATACTATTTTTTTATTAGGTTGTTGATTCACAAGTTAATGTTCTTAGTAACTTTAGATCCTTTACATGATTCTCCTTCAACATATTTAATACCTTTATAATCTCCACTAGGTCTTTTTGCCATAAATTATTCATCCATAAATTATTCATCAAGTTTCTTTGCACTTGTGTACAACTTTTGAAGAAGTTGCTTAATTTGTGTAATCTCTCCTTTCACAATAATATTATACTTCTCAAGTTATGAATATTTCAATTTTGTACTCTTCATTTCATATGTCACCTTAGTAAATTGTGATTTTAGATCTACATTTTCAAATCTCAAAACTAATTGACTCTTTTTTTTCATATTCCATCATGCTCATCTTTGATAATGTGATCATTAATTCATGCTTTATGATTTCATTCTCATTTTTAATCTTTGTAGCTGACTAATAATACTTGATTTGTTCAGGCACTCTCTTAGATCTTGTTCTCTAAACATGATCTTTCAATTTCTAAATAAAGTCGTGTGCATCCTTAAGCTTGATTTTCAAATTTTTACTTTCATTAGTAATTGTATCTAATTCCTCTAGAGCTACTTGAAAATTATTCTACAACTGTATTGAATCCATAGTGATCTCCCTCAAGTTGTTAAACTTCTTTTGAGCAATTGATCTCTTATACCAATTATTAGAAGGTAAAGTCCATCAATATAACTGAGAGGGGGGGAGGGGAGGGGTAGGGGGGGTTGTTGAATCTATTATGCACTTTAAATAACTTTCTTCCCAACTATGGATATCATTCACAAATCTTAAATTTGCATATAACTATAAAGTAAAAAAGTAAAACCATGCACAATATTAAGAAACTCATAACACCATGATTTGTTAACTAGGGAAACCTTGGCCAAGGGAAAATCCCAGTGGGGATTGTACCCACAAAATGATCCACTAATCAAAAGTATCTTGTGAAAGATATTGACCCTATTAGGAGCCTATTACATCAATATAGTGTATATGTCCTTGTGAGAGGACTAGGCCTTTTTAGAATCCTCAATCCTATTACAATTTGTTATTAAAATACAAAATACAAGTTGAGCCCACTTTTGAAACATGCATATACAACTTCACAAGTTATATGAATACATACAAAACCTTCGCAATTTTGATATCTTCAATATATAATTTTACCTTGTAAATCCACTTCAAAAATATTCATACAACTACTCTTCTCTATTGATATCATCAACTTCGCATCTATACAATACATATAAAGTATGCATATAGAAAACATATCATTATAATACAATAGGAAAATTTGCTAAGTAAAAAGATCTTCCTTTATACTAAAAACTTTGAACTGCCAGCCTTGTGCTGCCTTGCACGTCACCAAATATTCAAACTAACTTTTTGCATGTGAGGGTTAACATCTAGGATGTTGTCCTTACCTTGTTACGTAATTATTTTGTCAAGCAAAAATAATTCATTAACCAAAACTCAATACTTTGTTAGTTGCCCTATTTTGTGCTATCATACCTGTCTCTGGAAATCCTTCCAAAACTTAACCAAAACTTAATAAAAACTTTAGCAAGCTTGAAAACATCATATATAATGTTTGTACTATCTATATGTTTCCTATTTACTAGTACTAAACTCAGACAATTTTGTAAATATACTTCTTCCAAACTTGACTTTGACTTTTGCCATCTCAAAATCAATGTTATGTTTCCATTAATGATAGCCTGAATAGCTCCCCTTGGCCAAATTTCCAACACAAAATTGCCACGAATATGGTCTTCCATGAAAGAAATAAATATGTGGATGTTCATTGTCATTACATTCGACAATTGGTTGAAGACAAAAGAGTTATCATGTTGCAGTATGTTCTCACCAAGCATCTTGGCCTAGATAATTTTGCTAAATTCAAGGGTAACTTAGTGTTTTTGGTAGGTTGACCATTAAGGGAGGGTATTATAATATTATATAATTACTTTAGTGGTCATATACATAATAAGATTAGATCATTTCTTCAGTTTCTTATTAGAAAATTTATTTCTTATTCTTTTAAATTCTTTATAATGACCTATTTGATCATTTATTATTACAAAAAAAATATTTTACAATTTATTCTCTAGTCATAGTTTCTTCTATTGAGAGGCCACTCAAAAATATTTTGACCATTTCAGTTAAAAATAAGGTGTTTACTAAGTCCTAGTCTACCATTGTGTTGCAACTTCACCATATTCAATCCTTTTTGTAAAAATCTGCCAAGGTACTCAAAAGGACACTGTCTAAGCTTGCTAAAAATGACACAGTTTTTTTAAAACTTTATTTATTTCAAACATTACATCACATGTTAACTTAAAACCAAATTCAAAAGATTAAATTTCATTATGTCGCTTCAAGTTCCCTAATGTAGTTAGCAACTCATTCATATAATCCATCTAATAATTAACTATCTTTGTATCTCTTGTGCATCAAATAAGTAACTCTAATGTAATCTAAATAATTTAACCATTTGAAATACTTCAATCAATTTAGGTTTAAACACATTATCATTTTCTCAGTATATCCACATTTGAATTAACATACTTTTAGAAAAGTAAAGCAAGGACTTACAACATGATTTTTCATTGCAAAATTTCTTAATACACAAAGTTCAACCCTTTCCAAATGTTTCTAAAATTTCCCATCCCCATTACATTACTTTTCATTTTAATATACATAAGCATAGAATATAAAAATATACTTCTAGGAGCTCACATCAAAACTATACATTTGTATTACACCATTTTAAAGTACAAGATATTATTGCAGGGTCTTTAACTGCAACCAAGAATGGAACATAAGCATAATATTCATGGAGCCATAGACAATATCTTGATAATATTTTCCACCTAACCATGTGGAATCACAAAGGTTCACTCCCTCGAGCTAGGATATAGAACCAAGGTCTATACAAGAACTAAGGAAAACCTCAGGTCAAGAAGATGCCCTTCCCAAAGAAAAGAACACAAGGCTAAGAAAACATAATGTAAGGAAAGGACTACTAGATACAACACGCACCAAGAAGTAAGGTTTTTAGAGTATAGACTAGGTGAGTGTCATCACCTAACCTTTTTTGTTGGGATCCTTCCTAAGAGGCCATGGACCTTTAAACCCCTTCATTGGGACCCTATCCAAGCATTCAAAATATGGTCCTTGGTACACCAACAAGCTTATATAGACATAGCATCATCATTTATCTTGTTTAGTATGTTTTATTCCCCCCATTTTCCAATCAATTTTATTAGATTTTTCACATGCTTAAGAAAATCACTTATAGGGTATTTTCCCAGCAACCCCTTTAGGGCCCTAACACCTATGGTGAGTCACTCACCTAGATTACCTAGTTTACCCTACTCAATATGCCATCTAGGATGCTTGATTCTCAAAAAATCATCCAAATTTTAAGTTTAGGAATCCTAATGTGACCCTAGTCCATAGGATGAGTCTAAAACCTAGTATTATCAACAAGGTTCTCAAATACAAAAGAAGACATATGATTGTATCATACAAGATATGGGTGTAGCATGAAACATTAGCATTCAAAACACAAACAATAACAACCTATAATGACTACCTAATCCTACCAAAGCCCAGATTGATAAGGTTAACTTTTTATCTAGTGGACTAGAAAATCAAATAGCACTTACGAGCATTGAAATAGTGCCTATGAACATTGATACAAAAGCTATTTCTAATAAAATAATGCCTATGAATAACCAAATAGTTCCTATGCACAATCAAACAACACTTAAGCCTAGTGCAAGTTAAATAGTCCCTATGAATGATGAACTATTGTCTATGTTCCAAAATAACATCTTCGGATAATCAAACAATGTCTACAAGTGATAATGTAATGCCCATGAGGAATGAAATATCATCTAAGCTCTAGGACTATATTTAAAAAATATATATCATCTCCAGATTGTTCTAACTACATGAATTGGACATGATAGGAGCCCTGGAAATGAAATCCAAGGTAGACCCACTAGAGATCTCCATAACTTCACTCTGAAATGGCCATCATACTAGGTTTATGCATTAAAATAATGCATAGAATGAATTGGTAAGAGCTGAGAATCAAGGTGGCAATCACAATGCAATAATGATTTGACATGTGTTGAGGAGAGGAGGCACTCTACAAGGTTTCATTTCATACATAAAATAGGAAGGTATACAGGGATAGTACCAAATCCATCAAATAAGGAAATGAATATAATAGTCAAATAAGAAAGAAGATGCTTAATCATCCACAATCCAAATTACTAATGGATACCCAAACAAATTTCTAGTACATAGATATTGAAATTTTAGTTTGAATTACAATAAAGATGATACACATGCATTCATAATCTAACACACACAAACAACAATTTTTTTTTGGTTTCAGACCCTACATGGAGTCTTGTGAAGATATTTCCTTGAAGTTGATGTGCTCCTTCGACCCTTGATACTTTTTTCCTTTTGATGCATATGTCTTTTTCTTAATATTTCCTTGACGTGTTTCCTCATAGATTTTTCAACTAGATAAATCAATCACCAAATCTCTTATAACTCTTAGAGATAAATTTTAAATTAATTTTCTCCCGTGATCAATTCAAGATAGATTTTTGGTTGTCTTCCCTTCTCTTTCCAAAAATTTTTCCCAAATTCTCCAACTTCCCTATGAACCTTTTCTTCTCCATATTTATAGACAATCATATAATTGGAAGAGTTTCTTCATGACTATAATGGTTAGAGAGTACTTATTCAATAATTATTTAATTAACTAGCCCAATTAATAAATTTTACCTTATTGTTTATATTATTTCAAAAATAAATTTACAATTTAATTATCATTCTTTTAACTTTAAGGCAACTGCATGTTGCAAGTTCCCAATTACACTCATTTAAAATTATTTTCTCTAATTGAAATAAATAACTTAGGTTGTTTAAGTATAGGATGCAAGGGTAAAGACACCAAGGAATACCTTACAACATAATGGTATATGCTGAGCCCTTTATCTAGGAGGTCATGGGTTCAACTCTCCTTGAACTTTGGCAAATAAAAATTATTCTAAATGATTTTTTTTTTCTATTTTTCACCCAAAATTATTTGAAATTTTTATTTACCACAAGTTTTATTTAATACATGTAAAGATATTACAAACATAAGTATTTATACATCACACCCATATACATATATATTGAACATGTATATTAATATTAGTTATTTAATCATTTGTTTTCTACAAGATATACATAATAATTAGTAAAATACATATTAACCATATATTAGTATTATCACATGGATATTTATTACAAACATAGCAAGGATCATAATCCAAGAGAAAATTTGTCACAAAAAATTAAGAACATTATTGCAAATCAATTGAACTCCTTGAAAGATGACAGTCCAAAAATTTAGACTTAACCTAGAGAACATGAATGAGTACCAACAAGAAAAGACCATGATCTTCCCTGATCTGGGATATGGTGTGTTAGGATTAAACCACGGACATAAAATAACAATTACATGCAAATATAACTAGTAACAAAAAATAATAGATCACACAGAAAAGAACACAAGCCACCAAGATTTAACGTGGTTCACCCAGTCCTTCAGCTACATCCACCAAACAACAAGTCTAATATTATTACAATCCAGTGATTACAACCTAATTACAATCTGTAATCCCTTACAACTCAATATCACCGCAAGAACCAATTTCACATTATAACTTAATAAAAATACCTAACCCTAAGCCCTTCTATAAAAGTTATTTAGGGTTACAACATGTCAGCCATATTTTAGCCATATGTTGGCCACAACGTCAACCATGACCCAAAATTTTTTTTTGGGCTGACGCCCCAAACCCCAAAGAATTTATGAAGTATGTACAATACTTTCTTGATTAGTCATCACAAACTAACAATCTCCCACTTGGGGACTAATCAAGCTCCACACTAAACAACAATCTCCCACTTGGAGACTAATCTTGTAACTATGTCGCTACTCCATAAGGCTCCCACTAGATCAAACCACCCTAGACTATGTTGTTCTTTTATTCATGTTTAGTCTAGAAGACCAACCAAAGCTGAAGAGGAGTTCAACTTCTCCCTTGTTACTACCTTTGTAAACATATCTGGAGGATTTTCATCTATATGTATCTTGTCCAAGTTTAACTATCCATCCTCCAAAACTAATCGAATGAAATGGTACCGCAACTATATGTGTTTTGTTTTTGAATGTAGAGCTGAATTCTTCACAAGATGAATGACACTTTGACTATCTGTAAACAAATAATTATCCTTCTGAGGATGTCCCAATTCTTGCAAGAAGAACTAAAGCCATACCATCTCCTTGGTTGCCTCTATAGCAGCAACATAATATGCCTCTGTAGTGGATAAAGCATTAGCCTTCTATAACCTACCCCACCAACAATAAAGATATAAGCTATAGTACTCCACCTGGTATCAATATCCCCTACCAAATCTAAGTCAACATAGCCCTGTAAATTAGTAGTAGAGCCTCCAAATTGTAAACACTTATTGGATGTTCCTCTCAAATATTTGAGAATCCATTTGACTGCATTCCAATGCTCAATTCTTGGATGACTCATATACTTGCTAACGACTCCCACTGCATGTGCAATATCTGGCCTAGTACATACCATAGCATACATCAAGCTTCCTATAGATGAAGCATAGGGTACCTTGGACATTGTATCATCCTCTTCTTGTGTCTTGGGACACATCTCCTTAGTCAACTTCAAATGACTAGGTAAAGGTGTGCTGACAGCTTTAGCATTCTCCATAGAGAAATGTTGCAACACCTTCTTAACATAATCAGTCTAAGACTGCATCAATTTCTTGTTCTTCCTATCTCTGCAAATCTTCATACCAATGATTTTTTTTCTGCTCCCAAATCCTTCATAGAAAATGCATGTGCTAACTAGCATTTCAGCCCCTTAATGTGATCCATGTAAGACCCAACTACAAGCATATCATCAACATATAAACATAAAATAATGTAGCTATCATCATGCAACCTCTTAAAGTAAAAATAGTGATCTGAATGACACCTATTGTATCCATGCTCATGCATAAAACTGTCAAATTTCAGATACCATTGCCAAGGTGCTTGCTTCAAGCCATATACATTTTTCTTCAATTTGCACACTAAGTTCTCCTTACCTTTGACCTCAAATCCCTGCAGCTGAGCCATATATATATTTTCATCTAAATCACTATGAAGAATGGTTGTTTTAACATCAAGCTACTCTAAATGAAAAATTTTAGTAGCCACAATACTTAAAACAGTATAGATAGAAGTCATTTTAACAACGGGAGAAAATATCTCGTCAAAATCGATTTCTTTTCTCTATGCAAATCCTTTTACAACTAACCTGTCTTTAAATATTTTCTTACCTCCTTCCTCTTCTTTCAACCTATAAACCCACTTATTCTATAAATCCTTTTTACCTGTAGGAAACTTGCATAAATCCCATGTCTTATTCTTTAGCAAAGAGTCCATTTCATCTTTCATTGTAGACTCCCACTAAATCTTAGTATCCACTTGCATAGCTTCATCATAACATTCAAGTTCACTAACATCTACTAATAAAATAGAATACTTTCTGGAGCTCTAATTTTCCTTGTTGACTGTCTAACATGCACTAGTGTGTGGGGTATTTGTGGTTGCGGTTGTTGCACATCATGAGGAATGGCTGGAACATCATTTTGTGGAGTATCATCCAACTCTGTACAACACTCGCTCATTAAATATGACATCCCTGCTTCTTACAATTTTCTAATTTTCAAAATCCCAAATCTTATAACCAAATTCATTAATGCTAATCCAAAAAATACACATTTCTTTGACTTAGCTTCTAGCTTGGTTCTATTTTTAGAATCTATGTGAGGAAATGCTTCACAACCAAAGGTTTTGAGAAAAGAATAACTCACCTTCTTACCAGTCCATGCTTCCTTTAGAATACCACAACCTAAAGGAATAGAGAGACCTCTATTAATCAAATATAAAACAATATTGATAGCCTCTTCCCACATGTGTAAGGGCAACCTAGCATGCAACCTCATGCTTCTTTCACATTCCATTATTGTCCTGTTCATGCGTTTAGCCACTCCATTTTCTTATGGAGTCCTTGGAATAATTTTTTGTCTACAAATACCATTAGTGGAGCAATAATCTTCAAATTCATGATTGCAATACTCACCATCATTACCAAATCTGAGACATTTTAAGTTCTTACTAGTCTCATTTTCAACCAAGCATTTCCATTTCTTAAAAGTTTGAAATACATAAGATTTTAGTCTAAGGAAATAAACCCATACTTTTCTAGTTGTGTCATTAACAAATGTAACATAATAATGAGAGCCACCAAGGGAAGATACCTGAGCCAATCAAGCTCTAATTTCTCCTCTTTTTTTTCCTTCCCAGTCCTCACAAAACTCACTCTCTTTTGTTTTCCATATACACAACTTTCACAAAAATCAATATTAACACATTTTAGACCTGGTAAAAATTTCTTTGAATGAAGTACTTTCATACCTTTCTCACTCATGTGCCCAAGTCTATTTTTCCATAGTGTTGTATCATAATTTATAGCAACTATTTGTTCTCCCTGCTCAACTACAACAACTATTCCTGAACATTCATTTTTCTCTTAAACAATAAGTAGAAGGAACAATATGGCTTGTACAAAGATATAAGGTGCCTACTTTCACACCTTTTTCTACTACAAGGGAACCTTTTGAAGCCTTCCAATTTATATCATTAAAAGTAACTACACAACCCTCATCACCAAGTTGCCCTACTGAAATTAAATTGCTACTCAGCCTTGGAACATGTCTTACCTCATGTAGTAGCCAATGATTCCCATTTTGCAACTTAATCTTAACTTTTCCCTTTCCAACAATCTGACAGGGTTCATTATCCCCCAAATAAACAAGTCCAAAATCCCCTTGGACATAATCAATGAAATAACCTCTATGAGGTCTAGCATGAAATGAAGCACCCGAATCTAAAACCCATGAATCATCAACATTCTCTAAAGATAGGAGCAAAGCATCCTCTTCAGATTTGTCACTTACCACATTTGCCTCCTTGTCTCCATCTGGTTTATCTCCTTCATTTTTTGATTCCAACAATCTTTCTTTTCGTGCCCTAGTTTCCCATAGTACCAGTAGTCATTCGATCCTCTCAATTGAGACCTCCTCCCCTTTGACTTTCCTCTTGATTTTCCACAATTTTTGGAGTTACTTCCTCTCTCAGTCGTTCAGCCCCTACTTTGTGCATTCAAAGCACTTCTGTTAGGAAAAAACCATGGACAGAAATAAAAACTACATGCAAATATAACCAATAACAAAAAATAATAGAACACACAGAAATAAACAAAAGGCACCAAGATTTAACGTGGTTCACCCAATCCCTGGGCTACATCCACCAAACAGCAAGTTCGATCTTATTACAATCCAGTGATTACAACCTGATTACAATCCGTAATCCCTTACAACTCAATACCGCCGCAAGAACCAATTTTGTATCACCACATATAAAAAATACCCAACCCTAAGCCCTTTTTATACAAGTATTAAACCGCTTTAGGGTTATAACATGTCGGCCATATGTCGGCCATAATATGTCGGCTACCATGTCGGCTACTTCCAAAAAAAAAAAAATTTCGCCCCACTATTTATGAAGTATGTACAGTACTTTCCTGATCAGTCACCACAATCTAACAACTTCTTGATGTAGATCCACCTGAGGTTTTCCTACAAGTTTCCTCACTCAAAACAACATCAATCACATCATCATATTTTAGGGTACTAGATTCAAGAACAAAATTACTCACAGCCATTACCAAGCCATTCCAACTTTTAGGCAAATAACACAAAATCAAGAGAGCCCTAATTTCTTCATTAAAATTGATACCCATAGAAGATAACTGACTAGTAATAGTATTAAACTCATTTAAATGATCAACAATAGATCCACCTTCTACCATTTTCATATTAAATAAATGCTTCATGAGAAATATCTTGTCTGAAGCAAAGGGCTTTTCATATAGTTTTGCTAGGGTTTGCATCAATTCTTCTGTTGTCTTAGCCTTTGTAATATTAAATGCCATCGATGGTGCTAGGCATAATTGAATGCTTCCAAGTGCCTTTCTATCTAAAAGATCCCATTCGTCATTTGACATAGATCCCTGATTCTTGGCTTTGCCTTCCAACGAGTTCCATAAATCCTTCTGATAAAGATAGTCTTCCATTTGCATCTTCCATAGCTAGAAGTTCTGCCCATTAAACCTATCGACCCTCGAGTTACCCTCATCTACCATCACTCCCACTCAACTGTGAGACTCCCACTTAACCATGAGACTTTCCTACAAAGGATAATTGAAAAACAACCTCACTCTGATACCACTTGTTAGGATTAAACTATGGATAGAAAATAAAAATTACATACAAATATAACCAGTAACAAAAAAAATAGATCACATAGAAAAGAACACAAGGTACCAAGATTTAACATGGTTCACCCAATCCCTGGGCTACATCCACCAAATAGCAAGTCCGATATTATTATAATCCAGTGATTACAACTTATTTACAATCTATAATCCCTTACAACTCAATACTACCCCAAGAACCAATTTCACATCATAACTTAATGAAAATACCTAACCCTAAGCCCTTTTATACAAGTAATTTTATGCCACTTTAGGGTTACAGCATGTTGGCCATATGTCGGCCATAGCCCAAAAAAAAAATTCAAGCCGATGCCATGAACCCCAAATAATTTATGATGTATAGTACTTTCCTAATCTGTCATCACAAATTAACAATCTCCCACTTGGCGACTAATCAGGCTCCACACTAAAAAACATGGTGAATCACCTGTACAGGAACTATGTCCAAAGGGAATATTTGTTGGGACCTTTGTACTACCTCCGAATTGGCAACTTTTGAAGATTGAAAAGCATGCTCAAACTTTTGTGTAGTTATACTTGAAATCTACGTCCTCAAAGTATAGTCCTACTTGAACTCTACTTCTAACTTAACTTTATGAGCTACAATTATCAACACTTCCTTTTAGCAAGGAAGGTATTCACCACCACTCCAAAATTATCTCAAAAGGAAACAAACTTCCCTTTTAGCAAGGGTTTGGTGAGTACGTCTACAATTTGTTCATTCATCAAAATATATGTAAGCTTTATTGCTCCCTTCAAGACCCTATCTTTCATAAAATGATATTAGATCTCAAAGTGTTTTGACCTATCATGAAACACTAGATTCTCTAAGAGTTTTATGCAACTTTCATTGTCACAATTAATCACAATAGGCTCCAAATTCTGATCAAATATACTTGTAAGCAACTTACAAAGCTAAAATGCTTCATAACTTGCCAAATTGGTTTCCACGTACTCAGCTTCAACTGTACTGAGTGCTACCAAGGTTTTCTTCCTACTGAACCAAGAAGTCATGGCTGACCCTAAACTAAAACAACATCCTAAAATACTCTTCTGATTTGCATCACTTCCTACCCAATCTGAATCAAAATACCCTTGCAACTTTACTCCATCTCCACAAAGGTATTGGAAACCATACTCCACTATGTACTACAAATACATGAGCACGTGCTTTGTTGTGATCCAATGAACCTACCTTGGCTCTACCATATACTCAATCAAGATGTCTACAATAAAAAAATGTCTGGTCAAGTGTTGATGAGATACATCAATGAGCCAGTTAATTGCTTGTATTGTCTAGAATCTACCAATTCTAACTTTGAAGATCCAACCTTCTTCAAGTTGTTTACCATTAGAGTAGCCATTAATCTACTATTCTCCATCTTGAATCTCTTAAGGATATGAAGTGTATACTTCTCTTTTCCAAGAAAGACCTCTCTAGATCTTTTCCAAACCTCAGGTCCTAGAAAGTAATGCATTAACCCAATGTCCTTCATCTCAAATTCTGTTACCAAATCTGACTTGCACTCAACAATCAAATTATCTACCCTTGCAATCATTAATTCATCCAAATAGAGCACCAAGATGAGGATCTCAAATCCAACTAATATGAAGTATATGTTGGAATCTTCCTCTCTCTAGGTAAAAACCATGCTCTACAAATAACTGTCAATCTTGGGGTACCATGCCCTCAGAGCTTGTTTGAGTCCATAAAAGGCTTTCTTAAGCCTGCATACATGTGACTCATTGTCATGTACCTCAAACCCCTATGACTATAATATATATATAGCTTCCTCAATGATTCTATTGAGGAATATTATATTCACATCCATCTAATGAATCCTCCACCCTAACGTTGAAGCAATGGATATAACAACTCAAATACAAGAATATCTAGTAATATTAGCAATGATCTCCTCATATTCTACTCCCCCTTTATGAGAGAATCCTCTAGCCACAAATCTTTTTTTATACTTCTCCACACTATCATCTATTGCATGTTTAATTTTGAATAACCATCTAGAAGTCACTGTTGACTTCCCCACTGGTCTTTGCACATTCCTAAACATCATTCTTCATGATGGAGTTATGCTCCTCCATCATGGAATCTATCCAAACCTATTGGTTAGTTTCTTTCTCAAAGATGGAAGGCTCTGAGTCTATGAGCTTGGTTATCAAGGCCATATACGTCAAAAACTTTTATGGAGGCCTACTCTCCCTATATGTGGTTCTAGAAGCATCAACATGTTCCTGAGCATCTCTTAAGGTCTACTCAAACCATCTAGGCCTCCTAACTAATTCATAAGGGTTTAATTGTCCCTCTCTTGAATTTTGGCCCTTTGTACTAGAAGTTTGTGAACTCTTCTCACCTTTTTAATCCTCTAGCAAAATATCCTTTGCAACTTTTGGTGGATCATGAGATTTCTTGGAGGCCAAGTTTTCATCAAAATTGGCATCCTTGCTAACAATTATCCTCCATTATATTGGTATAAAGACCCTATAGGATTTTGACTCTTCAGTATATCCCACAAGAATGCCCTTCTCATTTAAGGGCTCCAACTTTGTCCTCTTCTTTATAGGTACATGAATATAGACTGGACAACCAAAAATCCTAAGATGTGTTATCTCCAATTTAATCCCTGTCAATGTCTCCTCTAAGGTCTTCCCCTTTAAAATATTTTCAGGGCTCCTATTTTGTAAATATATGACTTTATTGCATGCTTATGCCAATTGAAACAATGATAAAATTTGATTGTGGTCCATGGCCTTTACAAAACTAATGATAGATCTATTCTTCCTCTATGCAACCCCATTTTGCTACAAATTGTAGGCATTTTTCTTCTCCCTCTTGATTCATGCATCCTTATAGAAATATTTGAACTCATTTGAGGTATACTCACCCCCATTGTCTGATCTCAACACCTTGATCATCTTCCCTACTAGATTCTCCACTTGAGCTTTGAACTCCTTGAATAGAGTGAAGGGCTTATCTTTGGTCTTCATGAAATAGTTCCTGGTCTTCCTATAGAAATCATCAATGAAGGTGACATAATAGGATGAAACATTCATTGATTCCACTGACATAGGCCCACAAACATCAGGACGTATTAGATCCAAAATCTCTTTGGATTAAGTTTCACTATTGGGAAATGAAGCTTTGACATTTTTGCCAAGACCACAACCTCTACATACCCCTTCCTACCCTAGACTAAAATATGGAAGTCCAGTGACAATCTCTCTTAATATAGGTAGTTCTTTGTGATGCAAGCGACCCATCCTCTTGTGCCACAACTCACACAAGCTCTCATTGTTATGCACCAGTGCCTAAATGGAGTCACCTTGTAGCCTATATAAGTTTTCTTCCCCAACTATAATCCTCATAGTTGTGTTTGGATTGGATCCCTTTGGGAATATAAACACTTTCCCTTTCTAGAAGGTAATTGAGTAACCTTTTTCCTCCATAACTGAGATGGATAACAAGTTCTTCTTTAAACTAGGCCCATACAACAATTCCTAGTTATCAATTGATCCTCCTGACTCAAGTTGACATTACATGATTCCTTGTCCCTTAACTACATACAAGGTGCATGTGGGAAATGTGGGCCTCAATTTTCACACACACTTCAACATGATCATTATATGCAAAATCATCCTGAATGAACATTGAGTTGTTCATCCGAAATAATTCGGTAAGCTAATCTGTTGTCTCCTAACTAGATGGATTATGTTATTGCTCTCAAACCAAGAAGCTAGCAACTAGACCTCTAGTATGAAGGATTTAAGTAAGCTATATGAGAATGAAAATTAATCTATATGTAATGCATATATTAAGATAAGAATAAAAAGAGCATATTATTCTAAATGAATGCATTTTAACACTAAAATGAGATTATTATGCTAGAAAATGAAAAGCTATGAATGTATGAGAAAATGAGTATTTCAACATAAATTCGATACTCTCAATTTGCAATCCTTTTGTAATGAGGAATTGAAGGCTTCTTAAATAGAATCCTAGAAATTGATCAATGATCAAGATCAAGTAGAACAGACAATTGAGATTGGAAATGAGATTCAGTTAGAGTGGAAACTACCTTGTGCAAATGAAGTTAACTGATTCACTTCTGAGTGTAATGGAGAGTTAATTGGTTCTCTTCTGAGTGTGAGAAAGAGTTAACTAAATTAATTCCAATTCTAATTCTAGTTCACTTAGAGTTTCCATTTATGAACTGAAGAGAGAATTTGGAGAGTATATTTAATTTAATAAAATTGAATATGACCACTTAAATGTATAATCTTAATTAATTGAATAATTAAATTCAATAAATTAAAATGAGGAAATATCTTATTAAATCAAATACATTTAATTCTCTTGTACATTAGCTAAAAAGGTAATTTTAATTTAAATAAAGTATGAAGACTTATAATTAAATTAAACTTAACTAATAGGTTTAACGTAGCTAATTTGAGTCAATACTTAGGAATTAAATAAAGGGTGTTATTAATATAGATTAGGGATTTTCTGCATTTGCAACTTAGGTCAAGTAGTGATTATCAAAATCAAAATTACCTAGTGAAATAAGACTTAGGACTGATCAAATAGACTAGAATTGATTTAGCATGGCAATGTGCCAATTTTGGGGTATTAAATTTTCCCCTCTTTGAATGAATGTGCGAGTAGCACATTTGATTCAAAGAAATTAGAAGTATGAAGCATAGATCAAGAAATGAGATTGGTTATGAAATTGATGATACAGAGACCAATTGATAAGTTTTTTAAGGTTATCTCTAGAACAAAGCTTAACCTTAGGGGATCCAGATAGAACATGTAGATACCAAAGTTGATAAGCTTTTTAAGGTTATCACCAAAATGAAGTTTAACCTTAGGGAATACATATAGAACACATAGATACCAAAACTGATAAGCTTTTTAAGGTTATCTCCAGAAAAGCTTAACCTTAGGGAATCTAGATAGAATGCCTAGATACCAAAGTTGATAGAACAAAGATTGTCAAACTTCACAGAATTGTTCCTAAAATGAGACTCAATTCTCAGGATTTGGGGTTAGACTGTCCCAATACCTATCCATTAGAAAATGAAAAGATTAATCATGATTCATAGAATTATCCCCAGAATGAGGCTTAATCCTCAGGAGTCAAGGTTAGAATGTCCTGATACCTATCCATTAAATAGTGATTGAAAGAAAGAGCTTTAGAATTATCCCCAAAATGAGACTTAATTCTCAGCAAGAGTTAGGATTATCTCCAAAATGAAGCTTAATCCTTAGCAAGAATTTGGAATTATCTCTAGAATAGAGCTTAATCCCCTAAAGCCCAGATAGAACACCTGAATACTAGTCCATAAAAAGAGATAACAAGACCTATCATGAGTCATAGATCATCCCTAGAAAGAGGCTTGATCCTCATGAGTCAAGGTTAGACTATCTCGATACCTGTCCATCAAACTCTGACAAGAACTATTATAAGTGTGATTAACTGATCAAAAGATGAGATAGATGACATAGATGCCAAATAGAGGGAACAAAGATGCCCCGAGTGATGAGATGCCCCTAGTGATGAGGACATAAGATTTAGATTGAGTTGAAGTTATTTTTGAAAGATTTAATGATGTGATCATCCTACCCCCTCGAGAGCGAAATTAAAAGATGACACACCAGAATAGTGATATAGCAATATATTGAGAGACACTAAAGAAATCTAAGTTTAGAAGAATATAGAAGAGATTAGAAGGATCTAAAGAAAATTTGGAGTTGATTCAGAGTGATTTTGACGTCCCAAAGACCAAGTTTGACCAAAGTTGATCAAATTTGGCCAAAGTTGACTATTTCCAAAAAAATTGGAAAATGTGATTTGAAAATACTCTAAGATTCATAAGTATCAGAAAAAAAATGGACTGCACAAGTGTTTAATCATGTCAGTTCCAAAATTTTAAAATGCGATTTTGAGTTGTTTGAGTGTGTCAAATTTCGAATTTGATCCCAAAAATGGGTTCAAAGTAGCCAAAGTAGCCAAGAGGGTGATTAATCGATCATTTTTGCAGTCATGAAGAAACATGATACTTTGAAGAAATCGAACAATCCTTCATCATGAAGGATGCAAGTAAATTAGGGATTGAACCATGTGCTTATGCAATGCAACCCTAGGTCTAGTCACCAAGCTTATAAAATTATCATAATTGAGTATTTAGCTAAATCCACAAATGTCATAAAATTCTCACTAACATTGCAATCATGAAAATATGAATATGACACATGTTCTAGTTTTTTCAGGATTAAATGTAAGCATTTGAGGCACAAGAGGCTAAAATAACCAAAACAACTGTCCCTTTTCATATAGCAAGCGAACATAAGCATCAGAGCATAAACACTAGGCTGATCAGAATCTTTCTGGCATGTAGACACACCAAGCACAAGAGAGATCCTTCTTATGCTATGTAATCATTAAGTATTATGTCCATAATGACCCTTGCATTTGTAACCTAAGACAAAAGTGTGCTAAGTATACTCGCAGTGACTCATACGTTCACTTAGCAGGACAAGTATCATTATTTACTATAGCATAGAGAGTTCACTTAAACAAGAAAGGAGAAGAACCAACCTCACTAATTTGGCCATATAAAAGGATTTGAGGTACACATGACCATCCAATATGAGATAAAGGCTCTTATAGTGGACACCCCTTTTATATAGACATTTCAGATCATTGGAACTAGACCATCAAACAGAAAGCAAAGAAAAGATCATGCCCCCAATCCTTGCTTCTCTAGTCAAAAGAGACATCATCGAGTTGCTCAAGGAACATGATAAAATGAAAGCAATAAAAACAAAGAAAATCTCAACATATTTCAAACTAGTTCCTCATTTTGAGTTAGCTTTTGTGTTATAGGATTGATATCAAATGTTAATGTTTATAACATATGTAGATATCCAAGAATGAGAGTCCATATGAGTTAGAATTAGGCAATATGATGAGCTTAGTGTGAAGGAGTTTTTGCAAAATATCATCATAAGAATCTTCCAAGGGAACAATATTCCTCTCAAAAGTATACCTAGGATCTCTATGTGGCTGGCATACATTCATATCTTCGTCAACTATAGGCTTGGCATACCATGAACATAGTTTCTCAAATCCAATGGATGAAGACAAAGGAGGCCTAGAAGAAGAATATGTCCTGGGAGGAGATGATTTATAGACATATGAAGGCCCTAAGGAAGATGCAAGTGCGGATGCTTTCCTTTCTTCTAACCTTTTATCAAGTTTAGAGTGCATAGCCATGACATTCCTAGCAAGACTAAGGTAAGATGGCTCATTTGTCTTTTCTAGAGTCTAAAATTGAGACCACGGATCTTGAAATTCTTCAGTGGTCTTTAGGAGCTCATAATCATCTAGACTTAGCTGAGATTGAGAATAAAGAAATTCAAAGTCCAAAGAGGTAGATTAGGAATCAATCATGAAAGAGCCCAAGATATCTTGATGCCCAAATGAGAGAGGAGATACACTTGTCAAAGAAAGTCAACAATAGAAGAGTGACTTGTCAATGAGTGTCCAATAATTTATGACACTAGTGTCCAAGAATTTATGACACTAGTGACCCAAGTCAAGAGTTAGGCAAGAAGCCCAATAGCCAAGTAACCAAGTATCCAAATAGATAGATAAGAAAGACAAGTGAAAGACTCTCCCAATCAAGTAAGGTAATCAAGAAATCAAGGTAGCCATTTTAGAAAGATAGACTCGAGTATGCTTATGTCAAAATCAAGGGACCATGGTAAATCAAGCATAAACAATTTTAGGTGATCCAAGAACAAATTTGGAGAAAGAAGAGTCAAGCTTAACAACCAAGTGAGACATCATAACAAGTCAGGTGACGGTTTAGAGTAAGCAAGTATGACAGGAAACTAGTGACTTGACAGAAATGTGTCGTACACACTTATGTGTCAAATTGGTTGTTCAATTTTTGTATTTGGACACAAAGTAACAAGAAGCAGTAATTCAACAAGCATTTAGTTTGAAAATAGTAGGGGTAAATACATGTCTCAATCAATTGAACAAGAGACAAAGCAACCTTGCCAACACACATTTGTGATATCCGAATAACTTTCTACCATGCTACCGAGATGTTTGATGTGAAAGAACGTTTACATAGATCAGGACATTCAAAAGAACTTGCCAAACATATCTACCTCAATGTCACAGTTCATTACTCAACAAATTAGCCCACACTAAGTTCCCTCAAGGGACACAAATGGTGATTGTAGAAGTCTTGGGATGATCTGGGTAATCCACTTGGATTGATCCTTGCACTAAGAAATTGAGTAGAAAAATGGGGCAGCTTCTAGCCTAGGGTGTTTAGAAAGGATTTTCGTTCATAGCACTCCTCTTGTCCCTAATACAGGGCACCTCACTTTGTAGTGAGTAACCAGTCTCACAACCACAAGAGTACCTTAAGCATTTCTCCCTAATGATCTCCTCATGAGCGTAATCCCACAAGTGATCACACTAGGTCAAATAAGTGCTACATCTACCAAGGTTTTGCGTCCTTGATAGCCTTGAGTTTATAGTGGGTCAGAATAGCTAGGTTTTCTTGTCCCCAATTGGGTCATTCCTCTTGGTTGCCCAAGAGAAGGCCCACTAAAGGATTTTAACTACAACAGATTGGAACTACTTTAAAGCGTAACGATTTCTAATTCACCACTTGGGGGAAGAGCATACTCTCCTATCTTGATCATTTCTCCCAAACATGCCAAAAAGATTCAATTATCCTCTTGCTTTTGAAAACCCAAAGGTGAGTCAATATTTCTGGTTCACCATGAGGGTGAAGAGCATACGCTCCTATCACCAAAGAACCTCAATCACAAGTTTAATGTGCCTAGGAAATAAAAGCAACTAGTATGGTGTTACACATGGAATAAAAGAAATACAAGCAAGTTTGGTTTTTATGCATTGGGCAACTCTACAAAGAAACATTAGTAGCCCTTATGCATTTGAAGCTTTGACATGTGTTATTTTAGGGTTTCATTTTGTTTGTCTTTGACATGCATTCCCTACAAGTTAGATCAATGAAAGCATATAACAAACATGAGTCATGAAAATACTAACACATTAGCATGAGTTATGAAGTCTATGAAAAAAACTCTAGCAATCCCCAAACAGAAGCTTAACTATGGGAAAATAAAATTTAACTTTTTTTGTTCTTTTTCATACATGTAAAATAGGTTAGAAAATGTCAAAATTTATGAAAACAGCAAAACTCAAAATTTGTTTTATACTTTTTTCTATTTTTAAAAATACCTCCAAATGAAGCAATCTATGACCGATGGGGGTTTGGTCGCTCTGCCGATGGAGAGTCGCTTGGGAAGTGGAGGTTGCTATGGTGGTCCACTGGTTGTGTAGAAGAGGAGGTCATGGGTGGAGGAGAAAATCGTGAAAATGAAGGGGGAATGACAACAATGGAGGTTGCAGAGGTAGGGTTGTGAGGATGGAGGTGGGGTGCAGAGAGCTGTGGCACGAGCGTAAGGGGAGTAGTAGAGAGAAGGATGTGGGGAAGGGAGAGGTAGGGAGACATGGCATTGGATGGAGGTAGGAGGGAGGGAAGGGTTTGGGCAAAAGGGGAATTATAGTAGTAGAGCATATAATATTACTTCTATAGAATAAGAGAAGGATCGACCCTTGGAGGGTTTATAACTTTCTTTTATAGTTCAAGAATAACAGAGATAACTTTAACCTTAAGCCAAATCTCAACTACTTCCATTGAATTTAGGGAGTGTTATAGAAGGAGCAGCACAGGCGAAGGAGCAGATCACAGTAGTGGAGGTGGGTTTTGAGTGAAGCATAGGAGTGGAGGATAAATGACAAGGACGAGCAACGCGCAGTAACAGGCATCACGGGCAGAGAAGTTGCAGACACGGGGGTTTGTTCGGAGAGGCAAAGCAAAGGGGAGGAGGTAAAAACAGTGGCATAGGCCACAAGAATGAGTGGAAGTAGTGGTGAAGGTTGTAGGGAAAGGGCATGAGAGAGAGAAGAGCACTGGAGATAGGATGATAATGATATAGAGGACGCTATGGCAAGAGTTGCAGGGGAAAGGGAGGAGTGGCCATAGGAATGGGGAGGTGTAGCAGAGGGTAGGGAGAAGGTCATAGGAAGGAGTTTTGCAAGTGCAGAGGAGGGTGGGGAGAAGGCTGCAGGAAGGAGTTTTGTAGGTACAGAGGAGCTGCATGGAATGGTGGCTGGGGAGGTGCAGGGCTAAGGTGAATCGGTGGTGGTACTCACAAGCATTGTCAGTGGTGATGCTTGTAGGTGTCGACCTGCAAAACAACAAACAAAATTATTATTATTATTATTTTTAATTTGGCTTTTACATTTTAAATATATATTTTTACATCTATATACATATTAAAGAAAAACAAAATTTGCACAATAACTAATGTAATAAAAAAATGACTTACAACAAGAAAATGATGAAATAATAAAGTAAAAAAATGAAAAACAAACATCCTGCAAACCACTATTAAGTTGTTGAAAATAAAAAACCAAAAGCGAAAATGCTTCAAAAACAACCATTAGTTAAATCATGATGATAAAAATTGAATCTGATGCACTTTGCATTTACTGATGCCAAATTTTGTGCAAAATCGTGCATAGGCCTGCACAAGAAAATGATGTGTACCACACAAGAAACTGTGCAATTATACACATTTCCACATGAGGAAGTGCAGTAAAGGGAGCAAAATCTCAATTTCTTCATGCGAGAATGAGATTTTTCACGTCAAAAACTGGAGTATCGTTTGGATGATAGTGACAAAATACTAAAAAATGCAGAGAACAGGAACAAATGAAGCCAAAAATTTGGTTTCTTGGCCCCACGATGGGTGCCATAAATGCATGCAAGAAATGTGGGCCTCGATCTTCACACATAATTCAACATGATCATTATATGCAAAATCATCTTGGAATGAACATTGAGTTGTTCATCCGAAACAATTTGGCAAGTTGATTTGTTGCCTTCTAACTAGATGGATTGTGCTATTGCTCTCAGACTGATAAGCTAGCAACCAAACCTCTAGTATGAAGGATTTAAGTAAGCTATATGAGAATGCAAATTAATCTATATGTAATGCATATATTAAGATAAGAATAAACAGAGCATATTATTCTAAATGAATGCATTTTAACACTAAAATGAGATTATTATGCTAGAAAATGAAAAGCTATGAATGTATGAGAAAATGAGTATTTCAGCATAAATTCGATACTCTCAATTTGCAACCCTTTTGTAATGAGGAATTGAAGGCTTCTTAAATAGAATCCCAGAAATCAATCAACGATCAAGATCAAGTAGAACAGATGGTTAAGATTGGAAATGAGATTCAGTTAGAGTGGAAACTTCATTGTGCAAATGAAGTTAATTAATTCACTTCTGAGTGTCATGGAGAGTTAACTAGTTCTCTTTTGAGTGTGAGAAGAAGTTAATTGAATTAATTCCATTTCCAATTCTAGTTCACTTAGAGTTTCCGTTTCTGAATTGAAGAGAGAATTTGGAGAGTATATTTATTTAATAAAATTGAATATGACCTCATAAATGCATAATCTTAATTAATTGAATAATTAAATTCAATAAATTAAAATGAGGATATATCTTATTAAATCAAATACATTTAATTCCCTTGTACATTAGCTACAATGGAAATTTTAATTTAATTAAAGTATGAAGACTTATAATTAAATTAAACTTAATTAATATGTTTAATGTAGCTAATTTGAGCCAATACTTAGGAATTAAATAAAGAGTGTAATTAATACAGATTAGGAATTTTCTACATTTGACACTTAGGTTAAGTAACGATTATCAAAATCAAAATTGCCCAATGAAATAAGACTTAGGATTGATCAAATAGACTAGAATCAGTTTAGCATGGAAATGTGCCAATTTTGGGGTATTACACAAGGCATCATTGCCAAGCTCCATAGTGATCCCTAATTCATAGTAAGAAAGTTGATTGAACATCTCTCATGCTTTAGTCATGTGATGGGAGGCACCACTGTCCAAGTACCAATCACTTGTAACTATAGTGCTAGTAGAAAGACATGCTACAAGGGAAACATCATTCTCAAACTTAGTTGCAAATTCCCTCAATTGCTTCTCTGTTGTTGCTACTACTACTACTTGTTGTATTTTTCCTATGTCTTTCCTCTTCTCTAGACATTGAGAAGCATAGTGACCTTTCTTATGGAAAACAAAACACTTGATCTTGCTTAAGTCTTTCTTAATTTCTGGGTGATGTCCTCCATAATTGTTACCTTTTTTGGTGAAAGCTTTCCCTTTGCAATTCTTAGTCTTAGTGATGAGGGCCAAGTTTTCATCACCAAGGTATAGTGGCTAATATTTGTAAATTGGCTAAATTTAGAATTTTTTAGCTAGTAATTTGGCTAATAATTTAAGATTTGATACAACCTAAATCACCGTAGTTTTATAAAATTTAGTTCTAAAATATTTTAAATCGCTTAATAATTTATTTTATTAAAAAATTTAAACTCAAATATTTACCACAATATTCATTACATGATTAGATTTGAGTCACCTAAATATAATATATTATTGGAGAAATTATATTTAACTAACCAATAATTATCATAATTATTAGTTACTTTAGGGATATATCACCAATATTTAGTTTTCACTATTGATTTAAAATATATGTAATGATCCTCATAATATTCCACAAGGTAAGAAAAAAAGCAATTTTGATTTGTAATATTCCATGGTGATTAATGAACTTCCTATTATTATTGAGATTTGTCAATATTTTATACAAAAAAATTATGATTCGAAAATAATCACCAATATTAATCGTATTTAGAATAAAAAATTGAGAGATTCGCCAATAGAAATAATTTTATTTTTTCAAAATAATGAAAGATTCGCCAATATTTTATATCTTTTTTTGGAGACAACTTTCTTAAAGTTTACCCTATTCATCAACACCTCCTTGCTTGTTAGATCTGATATCCTGATGAATCTTCTCTTGAATGCAATCATCCTATAGCCTTCCCCAATCTAGAATGTTTTCTCGAGCACAAATTCCCTTTACAAATAGTTCCCATGACTTGGTGAAACCATTTAGAGCTACATTCACCAGCTCTTCATCCAAGATCTCTTCTCCAACTATTGCAAGTTGATCACAGCTCTATGTGATCCTTATAAGGTAATTGGTAAAATTATCAAATTTGGTCATCCAACACTCTAAAAAATTATTCTTTAGAACCATCTTTCAGTTCATATTTTCACTTTGAAAGAGACCAAGGAAGGCATCAAACATGTCCTTGGCTTTCATCTTTTCTGCTATATGCAAAATCAAGTTATCATTTACAACATCTAGAATGAACCTTTTATCCTTTACTATCCTTATCCTATGCTTCCTGAAGTGCAAGATCTGTTTGTAGTGGAAGAACCTTTTCTACATTCTCCTGCAAGTCTTGGCCTTCGCCTATGAATCTTTCCTTCCATGGCAAGAATTTTGAAACCCCATCTAGCCTATCCTCGAGCTTGAGACTACTTGCTTCCATATCAGTCTTGTGCTTTTCTTTTAGAGCCTAAAACTTTGATACTACGTTAATTTCTTAAATCTAATAACTAGGTAAATAGATCAGAGCTAGATTTACACAACTAGATTTATTTAATGAAATAAAGCATAAAAAAACTTAGAAAATAAAAACACAGTTTATATGCTCTTTAATCAGTTCATCATTCAAAATAACTTCAGAACTTACAAGAGTTCCCAGTACATGGGAAAATGACTTAGAAATAAGTTACAAAAAAATCAACACACCTAAAATATACTTGGTAGTGCTACCTTCTCCTTTATTGTTAACTATTGTAAACTTTATTCTTTCTGCCCTACTAAAAATTAGAAATGTCATCTCTAATTTTCTATCTCTCAATGTCCTTCTTGAGAATGATTATTTTCTATTTAACCCTTAGCTTCCTTTTACAAGCAATTGGGAAAAGTAGTCCTACTTAAAGTCTACTTCCATAAAGTAGAGTCCTACTTAAACTCTACTTCTTAGGTGACTACTTTAATTAGTTAGGTGGATAAAGTAGAGTTCTACTTGAACTCTACTTTCTCAAACTAGAGTCCTACTTGAAATATACTTCTAACTTAACTTTATGAGCTACAATTATCAACAATTTTGGTATTCTAGGACCATGGTAGAAAGTACCTAAAATGTCAAGCCACATTCTAACAAATTTTGAACTCTTAACTCCATATTATATCATCAAACACATTGTAATTTTTATAATTAGTTTTTTTTTTAAGGATCAAGGGTTCTTTGTCAAGTTGAACTTAAACATTGTTTAGTTCGATGAATAGGGAAAGATATTACATTGGAACACAACTTGTCTACCTAGTTTGTAGAATGATGAGTTTGCACACAAATGGTACCAGCCCATAAAATATGCCATAAGCTTTTGGTATAGTTAGGAACCTGGAACACTTTCTTATTCTCTTAAAGTATGTTTTCATCAAGTTTTCTTATATAGAGTTTTAATCTAAGTTATTGACATTGGTTCTGATGCTGATGCGGGTGTAAGGTGTCGATGTGCAGATGCACAAATAATTTTTTGGGGGATTTTGGATGTATTTGGGAGCATCAATCTCTATCTATCTATCCATCTATCTATCTATCTATACATGCAAAGAAATGCAAGAAATATACAATAATAAACCATTCCATAGCATGATACTTCACCATACATAGTTCAAATTGAAATAAAAGTAATACTAATAGCTAACTAGTAAATTACTCAAGTTCAAGATTCCAATGCAATTTGAATTCAAAATCAGAACATAGTTCATGATTCAACACTGATCAATCAAGAGTCAAGGCTCAAGATTCACAAATTGAATTCAATCAATCAGAATCAAAAGGGTTCTCAAAAAAATCCACTTTCTCATCATCTCTTTCTGTTACAAGACTTGAAAGTTCATTTGAACCAAACATGGTTCCACTTGTGCTAGATGCATGTGCCATGATGTTATCAACATAATCATCTATCATTATAGTAAGATTATGAAATTTTGCATCCAAGTTTGCACATTCAAGGGCTACATCCCAAAGCTTGAGCCTTGGTTGGCCCTTCCATGTATTCATCCTCCTAGTACTACTCCAACTTGAGCATCACCTAGATTCAATGAGTGTTAAGTGTTCCATTTATTTTCATGAACGATGGATTCATTTATGAATAACTACTCATGAAATATGGGTTAATGAATTTGACTCAAAAACTACACAGTTAAATCTTGATAGCAATATCACAATTTGACTTGTTGCGGAAATATCTCCTACTTATCAATTGATGAGCTTAAGGTGATTTCTAATGAATGGTTCATAAGGCACAAAACTTGGTAAAGGTTTTTCAAATGAAGTTGCAAGTAGAGTGGGTTTAACCATGGAGGTAACTCCATAGTTAAGGGTGCTCAAGCTAGAGTAGTACTAGGATGGGTGACTTCCCGGGAAGTCCCAATGCTTCACCTGTGTGAGAATTGCCTAGATCTAACAACTGCTAAGTGTTCCATTTATTCTCATGAGAGATGGATTCATGTGTGAATCACTACTCATGAAATATGGGTCAATGAGTTTGACTTAAAAACTACACAGTTAAATACTAATAGCAACATCACAATTTGACTTGCTATAGAAATATCTCGTACTTATATTAATATTAATTATTTAATCATTTTTTTTCTACAAGATGGTACATAATAATTAGTAAAATACACATTCACCATATATTAGTATTATCACATGGATATTTATTAGAAATATAAGAAGCATCATAATACAACAACATAGTTATCACAAAAAAATTAAGAACATTATTGTAAATTGATTGAACACCTTGAAAGATGATAGTCCAAACATTCAGACTTAACCTAAAGAACATGAAGGAGTACCAACAAGAAAAGACTGTGATCTTTCCTATAGTGCCCACCCATAGTTTATTTTTCTGTTATATTTTTAAAACCCTTTTATGCCTATTTCATGGATGTGTTAGTTTCAAAGATATTATTTCATAACTTGGACTAGAGATATATCAACAATGATTACTTAGTTGACTATATTTCATGTGTTGTCTAATGATTATGGTTACTAGTGCATTAATGATGCTTTAATGATGATTACTTCATATTCATAATGATGCATTATTTTATCTGAGCATTTGATGTTTGACTTATAATTATTATAGTACTTACCCCATACTTGCATGTGTATGGTGCATGTGTCCATTTTATCTTTCTATTTGTCGTGTTTGATGTGGTTAAGGGAGGGAGTTGTACTCACTTGCTAGTCGGGATCTACACGATGTACCACTCCCTACCATTGCTTGTTGAGTTTAGATATATTTATATACATGTACATGCTCGTCTTTTATGTAGAATGTAGGTACCTGTCATGCCCAAAATTTACCAGGAAAAACACAACTACAAATTTTATTTTATTTTGGTTTTTTTTTAATATCTATTTTTAAAAAAAAAAATAATTTAAAGTTTTATTTTCTATATAGGTGAACCTAGATCACTTACACATTGACATGATACAATTAGGTTATCTGCTAGATGTATGGTCAAGATACCACAATTCTAGATCCATGTGGTATTGTTATGTTTGTTAAGTTTTTTGAGTGTCTTCATCCCAATCAACGATATTTCTCTAGTGGTTGCATTAGAATGAGTACATTACTCCTTGATACTCCACAAAACAAATGGCAATTTGAGTGTTGGTACTAACATGTTTAGTACATAGCTCAAAGCACAATCCTATTCCAACATTAACTCTTCTATAAGGGTGCTCATATCTTAGTCATGAGTAGGGTCACATTTACTAAGGCACATAATGACAATACTTCCATCAATGTATTTATCTAACCTTATATTCTTGTTGGGGAATGTCAAAGACATATTGGAAGGTCCTTTGCGATAACCACCTACCCTCACTTGCATCCATTAACATCCTCACTCATTCATTCACTAGTTATTGAATGAGAGGAAAGTGTATAATACTTAGTTATAAGATAATATTAGATTCCTCAACCTATAACCATATGAAGGGGACTTGTTTTACCTCTATCATGCAACACCTATAGGCACACAATAATTAACACACTCCAATCTTTATTGAGTTTACGTTCATACATTGAGTCAAATAGAAGGATAGGTATATATGTTTATACATAAAAATCTTCTTTCCCTAGTCGATAAAAAAATTTAGTTATTACTATTATATCTAACCAACTTACATAATTATTAATGAAACACATTACACAAGTATCATTCAGATGTCCCATATATCATCTAATCTACACTACCCGTTAAAACAATCCCCAACATATATATAGCTTCATACTCTACCACTTCCTAAATACCATAAGACAAATTATATAATCATTTAAAAATATTTATTAGTATGTAATTATACTAACCTTCATCATCAATAAACTTCTAACTCATTAATAAGAATTAAAAAAAAAAGATTTTATTTAACTACCCTACCCATACTTTTTATCTTATTAGCAACAAACATACTAACATATTAATCCTCCAACATATTACCCCTCTATCCACATTTCAAGAGAAACTTTCTAATACCTTACAAGGTCATGTAGTCCACCATTTATTAATTAAATAGCTACTAATATTTTCTATCCCTACTTAATACAACACTACTACTAATTCTTATTAATACTACTACTATTTCTTGTTAATACTAACTAGCTTTTAATACTAACTATGTTCTATAACTACCTATATCTATCACCCAAGCGCCCATCATCCTAATTTAAATACAAGCCCACCCCTAATCCCCATGCGACATTTCTTTAAAAAATAAAAAAATCACCAACTCCCATGACAACTTGACTCCCCAAACACTATTTCTCCATGAAAACCTTTCTTACCTCCCACTAACCTTGATTTTATTAATAGCCTAACTTGACTTCCTTGACCCACTCATGTGACATCCCTTTTAAGTCATCCTCCAATGCACACAAGAAGAGATGACATGAGGATCAAAGAGGAAAAAGGATAGTTGGTGTGGTGGGATGGCTCGGCCTCAAGAAAAGTATGGTGCATGATCCCTAGGTCATCCACTGACACATGGTACAGATAGTAAGGGTGGCTTTAATAAAGTGCTTTATCTTCTCTCTATACAAGAGGGTTATCACTAACTACGATGCACCCCCCATTAATAGTGATGTGTTGCAAGTTATTACATGGTACTTTTGACATTATAAATTATTATAGATGTCACTATCCTTGGTTCCTACAATGTCACCTCAAAGGACCATGCGATAGTGTTCTTTTTTATATAGTATTATGTTATGAAAAATAATCTTTAGGAAAATTCACCCAATTATTTTAATGAGTCTATATTATTTTTGTTAGACAAATATTATCGTTCCTTCTCATATAATTTCTAGAGAGAAGAGACACCTTCCAACACCATTTCTTTGCAACTCTTACTCATTCATATTTCTCATTTCTCATGACGTTGCTTTGTCTAGTAAATCTAACTCTTACTAGTACCATTATAATATGCAAATAATTTGAATAGAATAATGAATCTATTGAGAGCTATAGAGCCTTAGTTGCAAGGGGGTGCACCTAATGTCGAGAATTTTATCTTTCCTTAAAAAGCTATGCTTGCAACTTAGTGGGAATGCCTATGGAATTAATTCCATCAAATCTCTACTTGTATAATACTTGTGATCATAATGAAAGTATTTACCTATGAAGGATAACTCATTTCATTACAGCTAGTGAAGAGCATTGCTTGCATTCTCTTACTATCACATGTACATGATTATCATCCAACCAAATTCACTATGATACATTTAGAAATTGTTCACAATTTGGAGCACACTGAGGCTACAAGATTACATAACTTTTCATAAATAAAAGAAAGAAAGAATCTCAAACATATGCTTCTATTTCACCAAAATATTGAGTAAAATTTTCTCAACACATTTTATAAACAAGGTGGCCATACTCTAATCATACTCCTATTGATTTTTCAATGGACATTGAATACTATTGAATTTCTACTTAAAATGATTCCATGTTGATAAGGTTTTAACTTGAAGTCTCAATACATCCAAATGCATACCAATGAAATAATAACACTATTACATATGACTCCTTCACAATTCCTTCATTTCTACCATGCAATCATGCATCAAACAACATGAATACTACAATTAACTATACAATGATAAGTTCCCTTTCCATGGCATTGCAACCCATGAGAAATCTAAGCCCTCTTCTATGAGTTCCTTGAGCACAAACCTGTAAATCCAAAAAAAAAAAAAAACAAACAACAGGAACCATGGAGGCTCACATCCCATCCTAGGCTTCTAAGAAGCCACCCATCGAGCAGGGCAAATAAGGCACAAACGGTTGCACACCTTTAGACTCACATATCATACATAACCATAACAACACAACTCAACTCAACACAACACAATACAACCCATCCCAAGGCTTGCACAAAGATTCATCAATAGAAACAAGAAATAGGGTGAAGGTGGGTTCTCTCCGTAAGGAGAATGTCAAATCCATGAATCACATATATTCACATTTTCTGATAAGTAGCATGCTCTTTCAAGGTTCAAGAATGTCTTCCCTCTTCATACACCTCATTATACCTCCCAAAAGTGCAAGTAATCATGAAGTTCATACTCTATTAAAACACATCAAAATCATCTCCACACATGGGAGAGTTTCTCAACTACATGAGTGAGCCCAACTAACCCCTTCACCCAAGCATCTCTTCCCTCCTAAGGGTGAGTGATGCTTCTCACCCATTTTACATAAACAAACAATATGAACAAACAAGATTTAGGAAAAGAAATCACATAAAACTTCTCACATTCAACAACACCTACAACAAGATTCTTCACAAAACCATATCTACACCATATCAAGTCTACAATACAATGAAGAAACACCTTGGATCATAAATACTAACCTCACTCCAAGAAATGACAAGGAAAGTTGTTGTAGAACCCCTTATCCTTCTTCCTCCAACCCTAATGTCTCTAAAGTTGGAGAGTGGGTAAGTGGGTTTCTAATTGGCCATTTCTCTATATAAGACTCTCATTTTCGGATTCAATAAAAAATGCATTCTTTTTGGGGTCTCCTAGGTCTTCTAGGTACTCTAGAAGTCACTATTAGTCCCCTAACTTGAAGTATTATCATGGGTAGGATTTATTTTTATCAAAATTCACCTTAGAGCTAATTTTTGGCCCTCATAATGCTAGGTAAAGTCCAATTTCGAATTTCCTATGGTGATAGCCTTTGTTTCCCTTACTAAGTCAAAGCAATAAGTCTAATTCTTAATTAAAGAATTTAACTTGAGATAAGGTGGCCACATGATCCATCTTTAGAGAACATGTCATTTTCACATAACGAGTACAAGTGTCAAGTGACACACACAAAATTTACTATACATCACACATGACATGTTTTGAATCTACTCATAAAATACGTACTACGCACATACATCTCATGTTTACAAAATAAACACATCACAACGAGGTTTATGAATCTTCTAAAGATTCACCTTGGTAGTGTCAAATTAACATATATTTATACCTTATTTTCTGTTATGTTTCCATGGTTCCTTTCCTACACACTAAACTCGAGCATTAATAGTCCAATGAAAAGTCACATATACAATACATATGAAAGTAAAGATACACGAAAATTTTATTATTCTACAATTCACATTTCATAATTAACTTCCTATTCTCCATCATTTACATATAAAACATTTAATCATTAAACCTCAAAAACTTGCATATTACATTAATTTTCTAATCAAATGATCCAACTAATATTCTAAACCACATTCTAATCCATTTCCTATCAAATGATGAAGTGTTGGATCTATATTGCTAAATCAGCCAATAATGAAAATTAGTTCTGATCACATACC
This sequence comes from Cupressus sempervirens, assembly GCA_028749045.1. NCBI lineage: Eukaryota > Viridiplantae > Streptophyta > Pinopsida > Cupressales > Cupressaceae > Cupressus > Cupressus sempervirens. The sequence continues at coordinate 821,162,297 of CM053792.1, read as the reverse complement.
TTAGGTTAACACCACAAAAATGAAATCATCATAGCTAGTATTCTTTGATTCAATTACATATAGGTTTGATTACTAACACTATCTCGTTATCATTATGAGATATTACATTATAAGAGTGGGTGCTAATTCATCTTTTCACAAAGGTCTCCTAAAACAACTATCATAATAGATCATAACATACTATGAACCCATTGGTATAGTTTTTTAAATCACAACATCTCGAGTCTTTATTCCATAGGGCCCTAGCTTATCGACCTGATGACGTTTTGAATATGATATTAATGACATATGACTGCAATGTATATCAATCTTAATAAGATCTCAAGTCCAATATTAATAAGGAAGATGTCGATCATGACGTACCTAAATCTCGAAACCTACTTATCATCCTTCTATCATATGGTGTATGATGACAGTCTATAATTCCTGTACCATGCATGAGAGGCAAGGACATGACACCTCACCTCCTCACACTTCCTAGTTCTTACCATATCCATGCTATTTAGGGATAACAATAAGGTACTGGGGTAGGGGTCTTATAGTACCAGGCATCAACTTCCTTGAATTGCAAGGATGAGCGTGCCCTATCACAATAACTCAATTGTAAGAATGGGGAGATAATGTTCAAGTCCAATCCCAACCATAGCCTAAATACTTGTCCTACAAGGAGGACTTGTAACTGACTTTCCACCCTTTTTAAAACCTGTGAGTTTATCTTTGTTTGTGTTGTTTGATTTTGAGTTTTGGTTTGTTTTGATAATGTTGCTTTTATGTAGATTTCACTATGTGATTTATTTGGTAAATCATTTAATTATAATATTTGGGTTAATTATATAATTAAATATTATTTGATTTAAAAAGAAAATATTAAAGCATGATAATATTTAATTAATTAAAAAACTAATTAAATATGTGCTTTAACTTAGAAGTCTAAATTTAAAAAATTGGCGAAAGAGAAATTAGAAAATATGATGATATTTAATAAATTAAATATGTACTTTAGTTTAAAAGATTTAATTTAAAAGTTTAATTTAAGAAGTTGGACAAAAAGAGAATTAAAATATTATAATATTAAAGATTTAATATTGCTTTATTATAATTATTTATTTAATAATAATTAAATTAGAGTTGCATTTAGACAATGACCTTTGATTATTATTATTAATTTAAATAATAAACTATGCTTTAATTAGTGCTTGCACTAATTAATAAATTGGAAGAAAATAAAATATAAAATAATGAAATTTAAAGATTAAGTTATAGTTCTAATTGTGGCATAGTTATATTTACTAATTTATGATAATTATTTAAGAGTTTTATTTTAATAATAAACTCTAAATAATGTTATTAATTAAATTAATAAATATATTATTACAAATATTTCAAAAATTAATTAAAAAGAGAAAGCTAATTATTTAAATTAGGATATTTTGTAATTAAATATCAAAAAGAGTTGTGCATGAAAAGGTAAAAGGTAATAAAGTGATAAATAGTAATTGATTAGTGAGTTCCCTCTTGTAATTGCACAATCAGAGCCTCAATTTAGAGGAGAACTCTTTATTAGAGATCTAGAGCTCACTTTGCAATTACATAGGTTTTGGGAGCGAAAATTCATAATTGGATCAAAAGAATTGTTGAAAGTTTCAAAAGGTTTGGATTTGCATGCATTCACAGATTGTCTCAGATTTTAGCTATGGTTTTGAGGTAGGGTTTGAAAACTTATTGTAGAATTTTATTGAAAGATCTATATACTTAGTTTCTTCTACGGTGTTTGCATATTGCTTATTAATTTACTGTATTGATTGTTGAATAAAGAATTATGTTATAGATTTTGAAAAAGAAAACTTATTAATAAAAAAAACTTGATTGTGAAAAAATTGTAGAAAATTATTGTGACTGTATTCTTTAAAACCCCTTTTTAATATAGAGAAAATTCAATTACAGAAAATTGGAAGAAAATAACAAATTGAACAGTTAGGGTTTCAAGTTAAAATTTGTCATTAGAACCATGAGATAATCATGAATTTTCTAAATATACATAATTATTATTTCTATATCTAAAATAATCTAATTGCATAATTTATTGGAAAAAGAAAGAAGATTAATTGAGAGGAAAACATGTTGTAACTAAACTTATGCATGCATGAGAAAACAAATATGTTAAAAATAGAAAGCTAACTATAGTATGGTTATATGGATGTGAAAACTAATATGCTAAAAATAGAAAGCTAAGTATAGTATGGTTACATGCATGTGAAAACAAATATGCTAAAAATAGAAAGCTAAGTATAGTAAGGTTACCTACATGTGAAAACAAATATGTTAAAAATAGAAAACTAAGTATAGTATGGTTGCATGATTTGAGAGATCAAAGACATGCAAAAATACTAATTGCATGTGTATTATTATTTAATATAATTTAATTTTCAAATTTATTATTTAAAATAATAATAATAATTTATTATTATTATTATTTGATTGGTAAATCACTGAAGCTTAGATTAATTATTATTATTATTTTATATTAATTATTATTATATGTTAAGCAAAGGTAGATTCGAACCCAAGACCTCCCACATGAGAGACTCGCAAGTTACCATTGCGTTGTAGGCTTTTGCCTAATAATAATAATTTATTATTTTCTAAAATTAAATAAATATTATCTATTTAGTTATAAAGTGAATGTTAGTATTAGTGATTATTTAGGTTTAATTAAAATCTTAGTTGCATATAAGTGATTTTTATAATTATTAATGCAAGAGGGAAGCTAATAAGTAAATATTTAGATTTTTATTATATTTTAATAGAAGTTGTTGTAGAGTTCACTTTGTAATCATTTAGTTAATAACTATTTGACTTTATGAAAAAAATTATAAATAATTAAATTAAATTTATAATTTTATATCTAATTGTATTATAAATTAAAGAAAAAGTAATTTTTAATATTGAACTTAAATAGAAGTCAAATTAATATTTTAGAAATGAAATTGATATTAGTATGTAATCTAATAATATATATTTATGTTATTAATTAAATCATTTATAATTAAAGATTATTTATAATTTAAGATTATTTAAAGTAATAACATGATAATATTGCATAATATTATAATATTTTATATGTACAAAAAATTTGGATATTTAAATACTTATTGTTTTAAATAAGTATATTAGCATAACAATTTATATTAACATGTATATTCTTACTTTATTTCTAAACATATCCTTATGACCCAAATTGGACAAGAGAAATTGGTGGAATTAAATCACGTGGCTGGAAACTTTGTGTTTTCTAATATTCTATTTATAGTCTTTTGATGTTTATTTTCTTCATAGTTTTTCTTTGTGGGTTGTTTAGTTGGCCAAGTTAGGATGTGTACTAGAGACATTTTTTGAGATTTCTTTTATGATTATTTAATTGGATGTCATGATGAACTTTATGATTTGAATTGAAATTTATGTTTTATGAGCTTTATACTATTGAACATTTATGAGAACTTAGGTTTTGAGAACCAATATTATTTTTGGGTTGCCTGTTAATGAACCGAATTCGATCAATATTACTCTTGTGGTATGTGAAACTATTGTGGTTTGTGATTTTTGGGAAGGTAGCCCAGGTACATGTCTATGAGAGTGGCTTGCAATGAGGGCTAGGGCCCAAAGTCGCTGCCAGGGTAACTCATTGTAAGTTGTGTAACAAGTGATAACATAGTAATTAAAATATATTGCCCAACCCTTTTCCTTGAGATACATTAAAAAGATAAGTTAGAGATTTTTCCTCATCCATGCCTTGAGTGCTTGTATAGACTAAGGATGAGATGAAGATGATACCTTGAGAAGTATGACTAGTTTTCTCTTCATCACAAGAGGGTATTCTGGTTCCACATAGAGTCACTAGGGGGCCGGGGTCTTGAAAGACTGTTAGGGTAACTTTAGAGTTGGCTCATGTGATGACACTCCATAGTATGTAGCCCAAGTCTCCTTCATGGTTTTTTAATATTTGCCTCTAGTGGTGTACTTGTTAGATATTATTTTTGATGGTGTATTTATTGTGAGTTGTTATTAATTGATTGGATGTCATTTATTGTTGATAGTTGACTTTTATTAATGAATGGCCAGTTATTTATTGGTGGTGTTTTTATTGTTGGAGTTAGTGATTGGTAGTTTACTTTTATTGGTGACCGTTGTTATCCGTTGGTCATTGTGTTTGTGACACTTGACATTTATTTCAAGGTGGTTATATATTTTTGGTCTTGGTATTTGTATGTTGACTTGGTATGAGATGTTAGCATTGGAATGAGTGTCCTTTCGATTTTGATTATCTTTCTTCTTGAGTAGTTTGTGTTATCCTTGAGGTAGTTTTGGCTATCAAGATTCTTTACTTAGGATTATTTAATGATTTGACTATCTGTGTGTGGATCATACATTATCTCTCCCGCATAGTGGGAGTGAGAGTCTGATTAGGTGACCACGTGGTCGAGAAGTAGTATATTCTTACCATTTGGGTCCCCCTCAGATTGACAGATGTTGGATGCTCCTTGATACAGTGGTACCATTATCATTTATCATCTTATTTTGAAGACTTCTATTCATTTGATGTATCTATGTATCATGTGTTCTAAGATCCTACGGGATATTGTATTGTATATTGATGTACTTGTATCTATTTTCACATACCCTATGACATGTATAGTGGATGTTATTCATTAGATGTGCTTTCATATTATTAGTTGTACTTATGCATTTACTTATATGATTATGTATGTGTTTATTCATTTTATGATTATGGACATTGCAATTGAAACTTAAACTTATTAATAAAACTTTCTTAAATGTGACTCAACGTAAAGGAACCCTTGAGAAATTGAAACTGTATTTGTAATTGATTATGTGTTCTTGATGTGTATGTATATATTGCTTCTGCTTATTGTTACTTTGATGCTGTTTACATTTTTTATTAAAAAAAGTTTAGTAAACTTTGTAACATATTAGGTTTATTTCTTTTGGGTTCTCAAGTGAGGCATTACATTTCTTGATATGGGATATGATGAATCACCTACACAAGAACTTGTGTCCAAAGGGAATATTTGTGGGGACCTTGGTACTACCTTCGAATCAACAATGTTTGAAGATTGAAAGGCATGCTTAGACTTGTATAGCTAGGTTTGGTATCTACAACTCTGCATTAAGACGAGAACATGTGTGTGTGTGTGTGTATATATATAAACAAATAGTGGCAAACAAGGAGGGGCAGTGTGACATTGTCTATATATATATAAACAAATAGTGGCAAACAAGGAGGGGTAGTGCGACATTGTCTAGATCTCCCACATAAGTGACTATGACTACCTCCCCTCATCCTACAAGCACATTAGACAAGATCCATACTAAAACATGTTTGGTTAGTACTGTTAGCTCATAAATAATCTTAGTCTTATAAATGTTGTCAAAGGAAGTAAACCACCATTATGGATAATGAAGTCAAATATCATTTTAAATCATTAATAAAATAATCAATCAAATAATATTTAGGATTGTACATCTAAACATAAAGATAATGACCTTGAACGTAATATCCAAACAAAATTTTCATAGTACCTCATCATTTTTAGTAAGAGAAAAATCAAGAAATAATAAAACGTAACAATCCTATCCAGTCCCAAGTATAATCAATAGTGTCATCAAGGTGGGTATCACACCTTTCCTCTACTAGAACATTGGTAAGCTACTAAATAATTACAAAGTTACAAAATATTACTTTTGTTTAAGTTTCTAATTTTCCCACTATTTCTATAAAATCTTTAGTTTATGTTGAAAGCGATGCTATACATGATGTGTGAATCAAAGTTTGCTTAAAAAATTTAACGCAACTAGATTGAAGGATGTTTGGGATTTGATACAATGGTTAAAAAATGTTACATGTGTCTCTTCTTACCACCTGTATTTGTATTTTCTTGTGAAGCTAATTTTTTTGTCACTTGTTATTGATGCAGGTTGGGCAATATGTTATAATTACTAATGTCAACACATTACAAAAATGTATTTTTTAGTTGATTTGACACTAGCTCGTTCTTTTATTATCTATGAATTTTTTAAAATAATGATGTAACATGTAAGTAAAGTGGGGAGCCAACTTTGTACACAATAGGCATTGGATTATCCAGATTGCCCTCGCAATTTAAGCACAATGTTGAAAATTACTGATATTCAAAATATAAGTGTTAAAATTTAATTTATTCATATATAATTATATTTTTAAAAAATAGTTTACTTTTCAATTTTTTTATTATGAAGAACAAAGTTATGAAGAAGAAAGTTGGAATTCTTTAATTTATACTATTATTTTTACCAGGTAGTACCTTCAATCCGTACCCTCTTTTTTCACAACACCTTACTTATAGTAAACTAATAAAAAGGGACGGATTGAAGGTACTACCCTCTAATCCGTCCCTTTTTGGTTTCAACTTCTGTTCGAATATCAAGCCAGCGCAAATTCTAATTCTTTGAAAACCCATTTCTGGTGTTATTTGCACATGAATCAGGTATACTGTTTCGAATGCAATCATATTTACTTCCGGCCTGTATCAAATCGGAGCTTTGGGATAGGGTATGGGCATTGCTCTGAACGAAGAATGCGTCTGATGCAAAGTATTTTGGAACGTGCCTGAGCTGTTTGACGGGATGCCCTAGATAAATGTTGTCTCGTTGATTGCTCCGCTTGCAGGGAATGCACAAAATGCGTCTGATGCAAAAGTATTTAGGGACTTATCATGATAAAATGTAATTGGTCATTATCTCTACTATCTGTGCCAGGATCCTTCCCGCCTATGCCTTAATTGGGAGTTTTGGACATCCACCACGGGATGAAGGGAAGGAATTATGGCAGATGTCACATCTATGAATGCCTTCGTAGATATAAATGCAAGATGTAGAAGAATATACAATTCACATGAAATGCCATGATTGCAGGATATAAACAAAACAGGATCTTTAAAAATGCTTCAGAAACTTTCGACCAAACGATATCATCACCTCTTAAGCCAGACATCTGCAATCTTTTCCAGTCCAATCGATCAATGGGTAACAGGACAGAGGGATTTTGTTATGTTTAATGCTTAACAGGGCGATTGCCATCAGATATCAAAAATAAGAGTTTTTGCATCTGCTCTGATAGCTATGTCCAAAATATGGAAGCATAGGCAAGGCACTTGGACGTGTTAGGTTAGGGTTGAACAAACTCAAAAGCCTTTAAGCTAGGTCTCCATAATCTCCATATTCTTTATCACTAAGGGCGAGATTTCTACAAATCTCGACTTAGCTAAATCAAGATTTTGCAAATCTTCATTTCTATTTTTGAGATTTTACTTAGCTATTTGTTTCACTTAGAAGATAAGTGTAAAAATACATTTTTATGCATAAGCTTGGAGTTGAAGGGAGACTCCAAAAAGTAGTACAATCTATTGTTTTTACACTCTTCAAAAACATAATCAAGTTTTGATTTTCAATTCCTACTTGGTAGGAGGAAGTTGGAAAACCTAGTTTTGAGACAAAATCAGAAGACCAATTCCATTTTGCCAATTTTGAAACAAACACAATTTCCATCATCTTCCACGAACCAAACAGACCATTAAGGTTGCATAATCTACACAATGAATTTTAGACTCGTTTCATTTTCTCATATGTTCTACGGTGTAGAGAGCTCCTAATTTTTTTTCCACAATTCTCTACTTTTCTTATATGAAGTTAGGATTATATACAATTTTGGTTATTACATATATATAATTTCACACTTAATATTTCTTAAAATTCATGTTAAAACTAGATAGATGTATAAACATATTTTCTTGTTGCTTGCAGATCACGCATGGATATAAATTTAAAGGTATTTAAAAAAAGATGTATTTGAATAAATAAGTTGTCCATTGATTGGAATTTCGTACATTTTCAATTACTTTTATAAGTCTATTATTTTATCCCTTTCAATAAAGAACTTCCAATTATCTATTTACTTGTAAGTCTTTTTATATCTTCGACAATGTACAAAAAGAATGCTATATAAAGCCTTCAAAATATTCTTCTTTTAAACATCAATTTATGTTATAAAAGGACTATATATATACTTTCAAATTATTTTGATCTCTTGAAGTATATGATAACTAAATATGTTCTTAGACTGTCGTCTCCCTTTCACAATATCCCTAAGGAACGACTATTCTATCTCTACTCACAAACCACACAAATTCTTCAAATTGCACCATTTAAATGTTGCGTGTTTCAAATCAAATCACAAAGAATTTAAGGAAATCCAACATACTCAACCCTTCCATTTCTACAAAAAACAAACATTCAAGGGAACGCTTCTTCCGTGTTTGAAGATCTGCATGACACCATATGGTTAAATTTACTTAAAGCGACTCTTACAAAACACTACAAATTGTAATTAGTTATAACCATAGAGCTTAGTGAAGCTGTATCTAGTTTAGTAGTTAATAGAAAAATATGACATTTAATGAGTGAATATTATGAATATTTTGATTATTGGTATTTAAAAAAAAATATCTCTCTCTCTCTCTCTCTCTCTCTCTCTCTCACATTATCTAATTAATTTCTTCTATTTATTAATATTTAGAGCCTTTTAAATAGTAAAATTTGATTTTAAACTATCACTTATCTTTTGAGATCTTTGTTGCACAAACAAAATCATCTACTAAATTGGACCTCATGTAATGTGTGGTTTAAACATCACACACTAATGACTAACTCCTAGGCTAAAAGTGATAAATAGTCAAAATTGACTATTGTTTTTTTCAAAGTTGTGTGATGCTTAAGGTTATCCCATGTAATGCACAAATATACACAAAAAACAATAAAAAAATCCCATAACTAAGAGGTTCAAATGACTAGCTCCTAGGCTAAAAGTGATAAATAGTCAAAATTGACTATTTTTTCTCAAATTTAAAATGGTCCTTACTATGTGATGTTTAAGGTTACCCCATATAATGCACAAATATTTACAAAAAAAGAATAAAAAATTCCATAACTAAGCTATTGCACACTGAGATGCTATTACTAGTAATAATAATAAAAAATTAAAAACACATTGTACTAAATGCGGTCATACAGCCATCAAATTCACTTAGGCCTCGTTTGGTTGCTGGCATAGGAATAGAAAATTAAAATAGAAAAATGGAATGGGAATGGAAATGAGAATGGGAATAGAAATAGGCAATTCCAATCATGTTTGGTGCACTTGGAATTCGACTGGAAATATGTTAATCTATTGTTTGGTTGTACAAAAATAAAATAGGAATAAGATTAAGTTTTGTATTTTAAAAAATATTTTTCCTAAATTTTTTTTTAATTTATTATTTTTTTAGTTAATTTATTTTCATTTTCATTTTTTTAAACAAATAGATATAGTTTAAAAAAATGTTATTTAAAAAAATTAAAAAAAAAATTAACAAAAAAAATTTAAAAAGTAAAAGTAAAAAAAAAAAATTCAAAAAAAAAAATCGAAAAAAAAAAATTATTATTATTATTTTTTTTAAAAATTTGAAAATTTAAAAAAAAAAAAAAAAATAAAAAAAAAAAAAATAAAAAACATTTTTTAATAAAAAATCGAAATGGGAATGGAAATGGCCTATTCCAATAATAGATATTATTTGGCATAGACATATGTTCATTTTAGGAGCAAAATTGGAATATGTCTTCCTATTCCCAATTCCGATTGAGCTTACCAAACAGCGAATATAAAACATATTCTAATTTCGTTTTCCTATTCCACTCATATTCCAGCAACCAAAAGAAGCCTTAGTTCGCAAGCACAAAAAAAATCTCCGGGGAAATCTAAGTTCTCGTGAGAGATAAGACATTCGATTGAACTGAAAAGCATAAAAATATGCCACCGTGGCAGAGTAGTGGTCTACGTGTCCAAAAGAAGAGAGTGGATATCTAAAAGTGGCAGTGAATACTATGTAAAATACAGATATCTTATTGCAGGCTTTACGTTTAGTTTACAGCCACACAGACATCAGAACATCATAAATATCCCGCCAGAGCTTTACGCAGGTGAAAGCAGTAGAAAAAATCGAGTATGGCGAAGGTCATGGGTTCAACTCTCAGTCGTGCCTCTGTGATCTCACAAGGCACTCTTAGAGGTGCAAACATTTTCCAAATTTTGTCTCACATTCGATTCTTACTTTTTGATTTCACTGTTACCTGTATGATCTCGGACACCCACAAGCCGAAAGTATTAGCAAAGGAGCTCTGTTTGCACTTCGCATTTTGATGCTCGAATACGTATTAATGTCTTTCTATTAGAAAATCTTTATTTTGCTTGTTATTGAAAGGCTTTTCACTGCAATTTGTTAGCGTTTCTTTATCTTGGACGTGCAAGTACTTAAAAAGATAGATTTAAAAGCCTGGTCCCTAATGACAGTATGATGAAATCCATAAACTATAGTGGGTTTTTTGAGCTAAATTCCACCGCAGTTTCTGCCAAAGACAAAATTACGTAAATTGGAGTATAAAGCTACTTCAAGATTCCCAATTCTGTTTAAAACGAGAGCATATTTGTGATTTAGATTGCCAACACTTCAATAAAACTAATTAAGGTGGCTTTCAAGGACATCACCAAGGTAGATACCAAGTTGGTGCCTGAGACTTCATTTTATGAGCAACAGAAGGTGTTTATTCGATATTTATAACAATTTTCATTCCTCACGTGTTCAATGTGACCACACCTGCTAAGTACACACGGCTTCATCATTAGGTGAATACAGAATATATGAATATCCCTTTTCTTCTGAATTATCAGAAGGGGAAAGTAGTGGGTTTTGGTCTTCCAGGAACATGGGAGCAAGAGCCCAACCTTAATGCTAGGCCACATCCTAACAAATTTTGAACTCTTAACTCCATATTATATCATCGAACGCATTGTAATTTTTTAATTAGTTTAGTTTTTAGGGATCTAGGGTTCTCTGTCAAGTTGAACTTAAACATTGTTTAGTTCTATGAATAGGGCAAGGTCTTATGTTGGAACACAACTTGTCTACCTAGTTTGCAGAACAATGATTTTGCACACAAATGGTACCAGCCCATAAAATGTGCCATAAGCTCGTGGTATAGTCTCAAGCCTAGAACACTTTCTTGCTCTCTTAAAGTATGTTTCCATCATGTTTCCATTAGGGTTTCTTATATAGAGTTTTAAACTAAGTTACAAATGTTGGTTTTGAATCTTTGATGCTGATGCGGGTGCGGGGTGCCGATGCGTGGATGTGCAAATCTATTTTTGGGGGATTTTAGATGCATTTGGGTCTCTCTCTCTCTCTCTCTCTCTCTCTCTCTCTATATATATATATATATATATATATATATATATATATATGCATGCATGTGTGTGTGTGTGCAAAGAAAAATAAACCATTCCATTGCATGATACTTCACCATTGATAGTTCAAATTGAAATAACAGTAATACTAGTAACTATGTAGTAAATTATTCAAGTTCAAGATTCTAATGCATTTTGAATTCAAAATCAAAACATAGTTCATGATTCAATGTTGATCAATCAAGAGTCAAGGTTCAAGATTCACAAATCAAATTCAGTCAATCAAAATCATAAGGGTTCTCAAAAAAATCCACATTCTCATCGTCTCCTTTTGCTGCAAGACTTGCAAGTTCATTTGAACCAAACATGGTTCACTTTTGCTAGATGCACGTGCCCTTATGTTATCAACATCATCATTTGTCATTATACTAAGATCCTAAAATGCTGCATCCAAGTTTGCACATTCAGGGGTTACATCCCAAAGCTTGGTTGACCCTTCCTTGTATTCATCCTCCTTATCTGACAAAAGACGCAAGTTGGTATGTATATAAACCAAGTCCTCAGCTTTCTTTGAACCCACCAGTTGCGCTTCATTGAATGGATATAGGAGTATGTACTCCAATTCTGTTCAGCAGTAGAAGAGCTTGCAACCTGGATATTGTTCATAAAATTAAGCATACAAATGAAAAGAAAATTAAAGAATGTTAAACACTAAATTGAAGAATACAAATGTTAAACAAAAATAAATGGGAACTTACTTGTGAGAGGATCTTGATTGCAAGAGGTTGTATATTCTTGAATGGTTGACCATGCATGTACTGCCATGTCATTTTGGTTCTTTATTGCATATGGAGTAAGTTTTGATCTTGAAGCAAATAAGCCAAGTTCTAGCCTCACCTATTTGTGCATTTCATTGTCTGGGAAGAGTCTTGCAAATGCATTGTAGCACTCAGTAGCAATTTCTTCATTTGCATATGGTACAACTCTATCCAACATAGCAAGTACTTTCTGGCTATAGTACCTTGGAGATAAGGCGTATGCAAGGAGGTGCAAAGGGGTAGTCATCTTTGCCCAACGATGATGAATGATTGCCTCCACCTTATTGCACAAGGCTTCACAGTCTGTGGGGTTATTCTAATGTACTTTAATGGAAAGCTTTACCTTTTCTACCATGGTGTCCATGCCATCATACACATCCCTCAAGTAAGGTGCATTTGTATCAGCAAAGCATAGCTTAGTCATGATAGGCTTGGTGAAATCCAATACAAATCACATACAAGCCCACCAAGCGTCATCCAAGACCAAACCCTTGACCTTTAGGGTTCTCTTTGAATTTAAAGCCTTCCGTACATCCCCATTGGCTAGAAATAACCATTTAGCTCAATGCCACTTGCACCTTGAGGAGTCATCTCATAACAACAGTATGAGATGCAAATTTAGTCTCAACAACCTAAGCAAGTTAAAAATATGACAACAAATATAAAAAAAAGTTATAAAAAAGTAATAATTTGGTAATTGAACATGAATATAAAACTTATTCAAAATAAATAAATAAATGAAACTAATTAGTAAATTACAATTTTAAATTTACCTTCAACAACTCCAACTTGGAGAATGATCTAAATATGGATTTTGACATGTGATGGTTTGTCACAAACATTGTATCTCCTCTCCCTATTGGTATATTTGCTTCACCTAATCTATTTGGGTGCCAATTTGTTGCAAGACCAAGTTGAGAGAGTGTATGGTGCATGATGTCCAAAAAATATGGTCATATCGAGACTCAACCAAAGCACTTGCACCCCTACAATTTTTGGCATTATTTGTGACCACTTGGACCACATTCTCACTGCCCACCATCTCTATTGCCTCAATGAGAATTTTAGAAACAAATTGTGAATCCTTAACTTCTCCTTCACAATCAACCGCCCTCAAAAACATTGCCCCTTTGGGGGACATTGCAATCACATTGGTCCATGGTCGGTTTCTTGTATCTTTCCATCCATTAGACACAATAGTTATACCGAAAGTTTTCCAATAAGTGCTAATTGGTTGAAGAGCTTTGTCTATAGAAATCTTTTCTTTTTGCAAAAGAGTAGTACGTAGCTTTTCAAACCCAGGACTAGTGTAATCAGCTAGCGCTTTAAGGATGACTGTGAACATTTTCTTCAAATATGGCGATCTTACTAAATTGAAAGGAAGACTATTGGCATAAAGTCAACTTGCAATTGCTTCATCAGAAAGCTTTCTTGCCTCCATTTTGAATGCTTGATCCAATGGTGCAAGGACACAAGCTGAGGACCAGGTTTAAGCCAAGGATGAAATTCTAAATCAGAGCATATAAAGCATCAAAAATACATTTAAAACATTTTGTTTTAGGTGTGTGAAGTTGTTTTACTAGTGTGTTTTGGTTTTCAGTAAAATCCTATGTGTGGTGGCAAAGACAAGGTGGAATCCCTATAAGCTCACCTTATCTTTAGCCACTTGGGACTTCTTTATTTTTTTATTTATGTTTTAAATTTTTGTTATGTCTCTGGAGGAAGGCGTCATTCTAAGCTTGGAAAGAGCATGAAAGCAATAAAAAAAAGCTGATGTTAAGTGCAACATGTCATCAAAGTTGCCAAAAAGGAGAATCTTGCATGATTGTTTTTATGCAACTTGTGGGCAACTTTGCAAAAGTATTTGTCTTTTGTGAAAGAACTCAATGGAACTGATCCAAGAACATCTGGTACTCTCTTGGACATTTCGTAGTTGAAACCCTCAAAAAAATGAGGTCCATGGCTGTAAGATCAAGTTTGGAGAACAAAACACTCAATTTTCATTGTTTTTTCTGTATTTTCTGTTGTTGCAGGCCATTGTACGAATATGTATTGTTGCTTTATTGCAGGAAATTGCATGCATGTCATAGGTAATATTGTTAGCTTTCATTTAGAAGTGGTTTGGTACTTCTAAGCTAAGTTGCTGGTTTGCATTCTGGTTCGAATGCAGGTTCAACATTCGGGTTTGAAATTCACTCAAAATAAATTTGGGCTGGGTTTGGGTTCATTTTGGGTTCGTCCGTACAAGAATTTTAAAAATAATTATATATATATATATATATATATATATATATATATATATATATATATATATATATATATCTATATATATATATCTATATATATATGTAAAAATATGCTGCAATTCATACACCACTATATGCTAATATAAAGCAATTTAGCAAAATACACCAGCACATATATTAACAATTTTGCTCGAATGGCATGACAAAATGTCAAAATACACCATATGAATGTTTCGGATCAAAAATTTTAAACCACTAATGTCAACAATACTAATGAGTAATCAGTCATAGACTCATATATGATCAAATATCAGTGTATCATAAAAAACCATCAAATAATATCTTGACCAAGCCAATAAACGGGGACGAGCTCCTTCCAACAGGGACCGGACCAAGCCATCAACAAACATACGCATCCAGATTGTTGCTGCCAAAAATCTCAAATTGTCGTTGCCAAACGTGGGTTGCAATATGGAAAAATTCCAAACATTGTCGTTTTAGGTTTTTATATGTAAATCGATACCTAAAACTAAGTTGACAAGTCAGTAAGATGTCGTAGCCTTGAAATTCACCCAAATTCGTTTCACATTCCTCCTAGGGTCCTCAGATGGCAACCAAATTCGCTCAAAATTCCTTCGAATTCGACCAGGGTTCAAAACTACGAATTCACGGGGAATTTTGATGGTAACCAGTGAATTTGTAACGTTTTCGAACCGACTTCGAATTTGAGTAAATTGAATGTCGAATTTCCTGGTTTTTGAGCGACTATGGTAACTTAGCTTTTAAGTAAAAGGAGCTGAAAGTTATTCTGATTTTGGTCACAACAGGTCTAGATTCAACCTGTAGCAAGGGTTTTGTTCAAAATATGTTAACAACTTGATCTCCCAAGTGTGCCCAGCCATGGTCCTTGGAGATGGTCGTTGGAGAGAATCAAGGTAGTAGGATGTATTTTAGGATTTTGTAATTGTTTTTGCAGCCATGTAGGTAGAAGACAGAAAATTGATGCTCTAGGTGGACATCTCTATGGGTCCACCTAGGAAATTTGTGAAATTAGTGACATATCTTTTAAGTCAAGGTGTTTTAGAAGTTGAAGGTCGGGATTTGGGAGTTTTATAGGATACATAAGACGATCCGATTGGTTAGGACTCAGTAGTGAAGATCATGCGTATAACTAGCACTTCCTTCATTAACCAAGTTGTTTTAACCCTTGTGAAACACATACAAATGGTGTGAATAGTCATATCATCCTTTAGGTTGAGAATTTGATACTTTGGGGTCTTAATAACCATGAAAAGGGTATCCCAATCTATAATTTGTTTGTATGGTCATTTGGGGAATTTAAGAGAAAACTGAGAAAATCAGAAATAGGAAGGCTAATTTGAGTGCCAGGTCTAAAAAATTGAGGGTGTTGTGATGTAGGAGCATCCTGGGCTTGCTGGCAATCCTGCATGTTGGAGGGATTTTGGCTTGAAGTTGTGGACTCGGTCACCAAAGGAGTGGTGCTCGGTCGTTATTGAGTGTAGTTTAGGCCGACGAGCTCAATCATTGAAGGGCCTCGGTCATTGAAGGAGCTTGGCATATATTGTTTCTCGACATTCACCATGGTGCTCGACATGCATTAGGAGTTCGGCATGCACTGGGAGCTCGATTTGCACTGGGAACTCGGTTATGTCTGGTGGAATATTGATGCTTGGCTTGGTTTCTTTGACACTCGGTTTGATCTCTGTCTCTATGGTGCTGAGTTGTCTATGATCCGACTTTTGGCATTTAATTTATGTATGGGTATTTAATTTGTGTTGCAGTCGACTTGTGGCTTATGCAAACATTTAATGTAAGGGTTTTCTTAATTTGTAATGGACTAGGCCGACCTGTGGCTTAGTTGGGTATAAGTAAAGAGATTTTGTGGAGTATTAAGTCATGATTATGATTTCATCTAGCTTGGAGAAGAGGATGAAGTGTAGGAACGAACTTTGAGAAGGGCTAGTAGTCGTGGCTTGGAAAACTAGGAAATTTCTTGGTGGGCTTGGGAGCACAAGTTGAGATTTCCTTAGGGTTTTCTTCCAGGGTGTAGATCTAGACTGGCTGAAATTAGTGTGGAGTGGGATCTTCGGGGATCTTGCAAAACTGTTTTGTAATTGGTGCTGTATTTAGCCCTAACTCGGAAGGCCTTACAACCGGGCATATTGCATGTAAATAGTTATATTTATGAATAAAGTATTGTGATTTGGTATTAGATCTTGCTTTGTTGTTGTGTTTTCATTGTGTTGTTATTTGTAGGGATTTGGATTACCTCCAGGAGGGGTACCCTTGGATTCTGGTTGCATCAGGTGGTACTAGAGCAACAGTTGTTCCTAAGCGTGTAGATAGATCACCAAAGTTGAGGCAGTTTGCACTAGGATCTTGGGTTGGAGAAGGTTGATTTTGTGGAGTTGATTGATCTTTTAGATTTGTGGATTTGTTGTAAAGGGTTTGCAAAGGATCTTGGAAGATGCCTCCAAGAAGATTGGACCCTAGAGCGATTGGTGATCTTAGTGACGCTGTGGAAGAAAGGATCTCAAAGAAGGTTAAAGCATATTTTAGATCTGAAATGGAGGAGGTTAAAGCTAGTTTAAGATCTCAAATGGTGTTGATGAAGAGTGACATGATCGCTGAAATTGTGAGTGCTTTAGGTGGTGTACCTCAGCATGTGGGTATTGAAGGTAGTTATGAGGAAGTTGTTGGATTGAGTGGTGAGGACAAAATTGATCATGGTGAGAGACCTATTGGAACTAGGGCTGATCAATTTGCTAGACTTGGATCTCAGTTAAAGTTGATGGAGGTTTCTAATTTCTCATGTACTTTGAATCTTGAAGACCTGATTGATTGGGTTGGTGAATTGGAAGACTACTTTGAGCTTGAGGATATTGAAGATCCACTCAGAGTAAGGTTGGCACAAATTAAGTTGAAAGGACATGTTGCTCTTTGGTGGAAAGAACTGCAAAGAGATAGAGAAGAGGAAGGTGAAATGAAGATCACTAGATGGAGGTTGATGGTAACTAAGTTGAAGGCTAAGTTCATTCTTGTTGATTATGAACTTGAGTTGTTTAGGAGGTTGTAGAATCTGAAACAGAAAGATATGTTTGTGAAAGATTATACCGAGGAGTTCTACAAGTTGACTATTCGGTTTGGGCATAGAGAATTGTCAAAGGAGAAGGTAGCTTGGTATATTAATGGTTTGAGATTTAATATCCAAGATGAGGTTGGTATGTTGAAGATTGATACGGTTGAGGATGCTTATCAATATACCTTGAAGGAAGAAGATAAGTTGAAGAGGAAAAGTCAAGGCAATGCTAGAGGAAAGGAGAAGTAGGATAGCTCGACAAAAACTAAACCAAGTACAAAGATGAAGCAAAATCTATTGATCAGAAAAGGAGGACAGGTGGAGGTGAGTTCAGAGATAATTGCTATAGATGTGGTGAAGAAGGGCATGGATCTTTTGAATGTCCTCATGGTAGGAGAGTTGTTGTTGTGAATGAGGGTGAAAACAATAGTTTGCAAACTCTGCGAGTACTCTCATTTTTTTTTGCTGGGCGAGTACTCTCAACTTTAACTCGCATATTTATAGATGTAAAACAACGTAGGTAAAAATGTCGATGCAAGGAAAACACTAGATAAGATGCATTTTTCACATGATTTTACTGCCATAAAACTATGTGTTTTCTCTATTGAGATGTCAATTTAGAATTCAATACAAATTTGTAATTGAATTCTACAAAGAATATATGTTTCTTTAAGAGATTTTAAATTTTAGTACTTATCGAGTTGTCGAGTTTTTCTCGAGTTTTTGTCAAGTATATGAAGAGTTTTTGCTGAGTTGAAAATTTTGGGCTTCCTGAGTACTCTCTAAGTCCGAGTTTGCAAACTATGGTGAAAACCATGAGAGTCAACCTGAGCAAGGCGAAAGTTTACTGGCTCGGCAAGTACTGGTTGGTCAGAGGACACTGGATTCTTGTTAGAGAACTAGTTTGTTTAGGACTCATTGTAAGTTTGGTGGAAAAGTTTGCAATGTGATTGTGGATAGTGGTAGTATAGAGTCAGACAACCTTGTTGCTGAGGAGATGGTTCAGAAACTTGGTTTGAAGAGAGTGAGACATCATTTTCCTTATAGGATTGGCTGGTTGGCTGGTTGCAAGGTGAGCATGCTTTGGAAGTAAGGGGGCAGTGCCTTGTTGATTTCCAGATTGGGCAGTATAAGGATCAAGTGTTGTGTGATATTGTAGACATGAACAATTGTCATGTGTTGCTGGCTAGACCTTGGTAGTATGATTGCAGGGTTGTGCATGATTGTGTCAAGAATATGTTTACCAGTTGAGAAAGGTGGCAGGAAGCATTCCCTGATTCCTTTGCATAATGAAGAGCTTGGTAGGAGGAACCTGAGTATTGGCAGCCGCGTTGAGTTGAAGGATTCTGAAAGGATTGGAGATTGGCATGGAAAATAGACATGTGGAACATCGAGGATGGATGTGAAGAAGCATAAGAAGAGCAAGGGAAAGAGTGTACAAGTTGATGACTTGGAGGATATGTATGTGAAGAATCAATTTGGGATTTATGTGCTGAATTCTAGAAGATGTTCTTCCAACCACTGAGAACATCTTTTCGAACCTGGGGTGTCTGATGCAAGAGCATCTTGGGCTTGTTGGCAATCTTGCATTTTGGAGGGATTTTGGCTTGAAGTTGTGGACTCAGTCACCAAAGGAGTCGTGCTCGGTGGTTATTTGGTGTAGTTTTGGCCAAGTAGCTCGGTCATTGAAGGTTCTTGGTCGCTGAAGGAGCTCGACATATATTGTTTCTCAGCATTCACTGTGGTGCTTGGTATGCACTGGGAGCTCGACATGCACTGGGAGCTCGGTTTGCACCAGGAACTCGGTTATGTCTGGTGGAATGCTGATGCTTGGCTTGGTTTCTTTGACACTCGATTTGGTCTTGGTCTGTGTGGTGTCGAGTTGTCTGTGAGCTGACTTTTGGCATTTAATTTATGTCTGAGTATTTAATTTGTGTTGCAGTCGACTTGTGGCTTATGTAAACATTTAATGTAAGGGTTTATTTTAATTGTAATGGACTAGGCCGACCTATGGCTTAGTTGGGTATAAGTAAATGGGTTTTGTGGAGTCTTAAGTCATGATTATGATTTCATCTAGCTTGGAGAAGAGGATGAAGTGTAGGAGTGAACTTTGAGAAGGGCTAGTACTTGTGGCTTGGAAAACTAGGAGATTGCTTGGTGGGCTTGTGACTTCCAGAATGTAGATCTGGATTGGCTAAGATTAGTGTGGAGTGGGATCTTCGGGGATCTTGCAGAATTGTTTTGTAATTGCTATTGTATTTGGCTTTAACCCAGAAGGCCTTACAGCGGGGCATATTGCATGTAAACAATGATATTTATGAATAAAGTATTGTGATTTGTTATCAGATCTTGCTTTGTTAGTGTGTTTCCGTTATGTGATTATTTGCAGGGATCCGGATTACCTCCAACAGGGGTACCCTTGGATTCTTGTTGCATCATGCTGGGATCTCGAGGCTTACAAGTCTTAAAGAAGTCCGAAAAGTGTACTCTAAACAGTTCTTAGTTTCTCTAAATTCTTCCTTGACATAGAGGTAGAACACCAGTTTCATAAGACTATTACTAACCCAAGCAACTAGAAAGCTACACATGCATTTACAAAGTTGTAGGTCTGTATTGATGGCTCTAACATGTTATTATGGTGTCCTTATTAACATCTCTCAGCTTAGTTCATGAGTTCTAAACATTTCCCAAGTTTTTCCCCTATAAGTAGAATTCAGCCTATAGGATCATCTGGGATGTGCCAGGTTAGAAGTTACAATTAATGTAACCAAAAATCAGTTGATTGTTTGAATTCAAGGTAAGACAAGAGTAAGGATCTGGAGGATGTATATTAGTTTAGATATTCACCCAACTGGTGTATTGGTCCCTTGATGCATCTCAGTTGAGTGAGTTAGCCTCTTGAGATTTCCAAGGTTTGACATCTACATCATCCAACGGACTTCTTTTGTGGGTAATAACTTCTACTTCTTTATCTTCCTCTCCCACTTGCAAGAATGGATGTTTGGAGAAGGCAACATGATCGGTGGGTACATTCTCTTTGCTCATTGTGGATGGTCCTCCCTACAAATGATCCTCTTAAAAAATAATGACCTTGCTTTCAAAATGCCAAAATGGAGACCAACTGAGAAGAGAGCTCAATTGCAAACAAAATGAGAAGAATGAGCAATGAATGGCCTTTTTTAGTGCCATTTTAGGCTTTTGAGGCAAAAAGGAGCAAAAATATAATTAAAAAAATCAATTAAACACATGTTTTTCAAAGTCACCTAAGTGATTGGGCATTGAAATAGTCCGGATGCTCTCCAAATGCACTTGACTGTTGTTTGGGTTCTTTTGGGATGCTCTCGGATGCATCCAGTGCGCATCCACAGACACTGGATGAGCTTCCCGTGCGAATCATTGCAGCATCCAAACACATCCGAGCATCCTAACGCACCAGAACTGTCATCGATTGATTTCTTGAATGCACCGGTATCTTAGGTTTTAATTGTAAGCATCTTCCCTCTGTGCAGAATCAAGAACAATTCATCTCATGTTAATAGCTAATTTGTTTGGCCTTCTTGTAAGTTTGGTTTTGGTCTTGTGTGGGCTTTGAGGAATGGAGAATGGAAGGCTGACCAATCCCACTTTGATCTGGTTCTTCACCTAGTGTTAGTGACATTTTAATAGATAAACTGAATTCTGATCAACTTTAAACTGCCCAAGTTGTAACACTTCCAAGCTCATAATAACAGGAACAGAAACTTCCACTGCAATAATAGCAGTCTCGTTAAATTTTCTTCTTTTGTATGAAACTGAAATTTTGTGATGAGACAGCTATCGAGTTTGTCGTTTACTTAGGGAGCTTCTAATATGATTGGCATGCAACATTTGGGTAATCTGTAATAGTTTTCCTTAGGTCAATGATACCTCATGACATATGGAGATTAAATAATCCTAAGCTTGGGTGTAAAGTGCCATCAACACTGTACTAGGAACTAAGCAGAACTTCTTGATATCATTTTCAGGTCTAATCATGAATAGTTTGAAGTTTCAGTTGCAGTCAATGAAATGAGTGAAATATTCATTTAACAATACGAAGGAATATAGAATGTAAAATGCTGATTTGATTATCTCCATTCATTCAGTTTCCCATTACATACTGAGAATGCATTATTGATATGGATTTGAAAATATAACTGAAATCTACAACTACCTGTAACAACTGATTAATTGCATAAATTAATGGACATTTTGAAGAAATCTCCAAAATATTTGCTAACTATCTAGACTTAGGGCCTCTCCCTGGATATCTCCAAAAAATGTTGAATCTGCATTCTCCAATCATTGGTGCAGCCATTCTGCAATCAACTATGAATAATCAAGGTTGCACTGGGACAGGGGTACTTGGGTACTTAGGGTACTGCCATACCGATAACAATACTTGTACAACTATTTTTCAAAATAGGGGATAGTGGTACTTGGGTATGTCAAACTTTAAAAAAATATAATTTAATATTTGTAGAGAATCTGAAAATATGAGTCATAACAATGGTTTTTGAAAACAAGAACAGTAATAAAGTTTGGAGATGTAATGTATGTTTTCAGTTTTAGATTAGCAATATGTTTGTAATAATAGTATTAGATAAATGTTTAGATGCATAACAGAGAAGGGAGCTTTAAACATGAACAAGAAAAATCATATAACAATGACATATTGTAAATGATAAATTTCTTACTTTTGAACACTGATAAAGTTTACTTTTAATCTGTATTGTATCAACATTTCAAACTGATTACGTATTGAATTAAGCTCGATAAACAACAAGCTGATACGCAAACAAAATACTAAAACGAAAATCAGAAATCTTAATCAAGGCCCTTAGCTATGATGCTCACCACTGAGTACTACATACTTGGGGTATGTGTACCCGGTCCTTGGGTACGCATCCTAGAAGTGTGGGTAGGTGTACCCATGCAACCTAGTGAATATTAAACAATCAACCATCATGAGTCACTGTCTTGACACTCACTCCAATCAGAGATGATCAAACTAAAGTTGACCATCGTAAGTCGCTATCATCGTTGGTGCTCACTCCAAATCATGGCCATGCATTGTCATCTATCTCTGTCTGCACTGTCTAGAACTCTGCAACTTGCAATCTCAAGATCTTAATCAAATTGGATCTCAATAATCCTGGGACCAGTCCTGTGGTCTATCCACAAATCTGCAATAGAAAGGATCAAACAATGTCCAAAGCTATTGCCACAGCAACTTAAGCAAAGTCGGAAATAAACCAACAATGCCAACAAATGTCCTTTGTGTAAGGAAAACACACTACAACAACTGCATCAACATCATTAGGGTAAATCATGAAAATTCAAATCAAAGGCATTCCAAGCATAATAGGAATCACTAATTATCATCAATATTATCATCACCAAAAAGCTTGTTATCACCAGCATCACTATTAATGTCATTGTCATTGTCAACAACATTATCAACATCATTTTCATTACTAATTGTAGCTTCAACAGTACTCAACATACCCTTATTTGGAGCATTTGGTGCCATGTCTATCAAAGATGTGACAACTAAAGAATCTGAAGAAGCACTTAATGTTTCCCCTGAGATTGTTTCAAACAAAGGTTGAGAATTACATAAGACAGTATTTTGCACTTTTTTTTAAAAACAATGAAATGTTGACCACCTAAAGAATAGGGATTTAGATCGATGCAGTTTTTTTTTGCATTTAATTGTGTGCATTATTTTTGCATCCATAAAAAGCTGTATCGATTTAAATGATGGATTGTGGAAATCTTTTCATGCTAATAGAGATTTAGATCAAAACAAGAAATTGATACATGACCATGATGACCACAATAAGAACATGATTTTGGTTGAACCATATTAAAAATTGGTAGAGGAAGCTTTTAATTGACATGAATTCAGAAGTTCTTTAGAGACATATTTGATAGGTTTCAAATACTTAAAGGGACATAAGACCCAGCAAAACCCTTATATAACCAAGACTACATTTTCCCTTGTTTATTTTCTGAGCCACTATCTTTCACAATGTGTTTTTCACTTGCTTGTTGTGTGGAAATACTAGAAAGAATATCTTGTTCAACATTTTTCTTCTGTGTTAAGGCATTAGGTGTTTGATTGTGCAACCTATCCATCTTTTGTTGTAGGAAAATAAATTGAGCACAAACTGCATAACAGTGGGCTGAAATAGTCTCCAACATTTTGCTATTTGGTTTGTTTCTTTTAAATTGTCAATTTTGATGCATAAAAGAATAATTCCATATTCAATCAAAGTAGATCCCAGTTCCCATGATGCAGGCTCAATCAATACCTTACAAACGCTGATTTCTTCTTATTTAAAAGAAATACATTATAACTGCAAATCCATACTTCATTTCTCTAAAACAATTTTTACCTTATTAAAAACTGTTCGAAATTTCTACATTGATACTTACATCACTCTCCTCCTTCCTTTCTCCTTTATTTTGCAGCTTTATTCTTTAAACTCTACATATCGACAACGTATTCTTAGGATGTAATGAAAAAATGAATGCAATGGAGATTATTGTATCATCATTATATAATTTATATTCCTTCACTAAATACCTTGTGACCATAGTAGAGGTTAGTTCTTAATATGTGAATTATAGTATAAAAGTGTCATCCTTTCCCTTGATGACGTCATTTCAATTACCTACCACCCAACCTTTTTGATTGCCACCTGTTACTAATAGTAATATATATATAATTGGCATGGCAGGCAAAGATTCAATCCCAATTGGTTAATGTTTACACAGGAGAGTTGGTACCGTCTTGTGTATGCCCTGTATGACACACATTTTGGGCATATATCTATTCTTTAATTTGAAGTCCTTTAGTTATTATATAAACTTCAATTAATATGACAATCTACAGAACAACATTGAATAATAGTGTGGGTTAAGACTTTTTGGGGCTGACCAGATAACAAGCAATTGCCACAAAGCAATTTTCGTCTACAGACTTATTATATAAATAGATCTTGGAATATGGAATTATAGTGTTGGTTAAAATCCTTTTAAAGTGAAATATGATTAATTTCAGTTGGTTGAAAGAACGGTGCATATATCTTTGAAGAACTACAATTATCATAACCTTCAGGGAGCAAAAGTACACATGTAAAATTTTTTTGTGCATGCTCAAGATTTATTTGTTTATTATTATTTAATCTAACTTACAATGTGCAGTGACATAAGTCTTACATATGCTAAAGCTGCATATTTTTAGTTGGTAAGTGTTGGAAATGTGAGGTAGGCTAGGTTACTGAGAGGGGAGGGGTGAATTAGGAACCTATAAAACTTTAACTTAATTTACCAATTAATCCTTCATATAATATTCTGATCTAATTGCATGAAAGAATGAAAGCAATAAAACATTCATAATACTTTGACACAAGATATGGTGACCTAGAAACCTTCCAAATAGAAAATAAAACTGGGGTGGGCATGATACCCACAAACTTTAGTATTGCAATATAAAGTTGGTTGGTTAAGATTTACAATTGATCACTTTTGATGATCTGCCCTGTTAGGAACAATGAGGACTATTAGGTCCATCTTGTGAAAGGATTTACAAAACATACAATGAAGTATGCACTTGGTAAAGAGATTTGATAAAGATTGTTAAGTCTACTCGGTTAAATAATTTAGCTGATACACCTGTTAGGATGAACCAGTGGCTGATCTTTGATCTGTGACTCTGATTTGCTAGTTGAGATTCTTTTGAAATGTAACAATCACCTTGCTGTGATAGATAACTCTTTGCTGTCCGTTATACTGCTTGTAGCCTTTACAATTCACACTTCAAAGCCTTTACAATTCACACTTCAACTCTCTATATTTGCATCATACTTTCTTCTATATCATATTTGAATGTGATAGAATACATTACATATATATCAATCCAAATCATAACTCATCAAAGTCAGCTACAACATAGGTTTCCATCAAGATCACAAAGTCGGCTAAACTGCTGGCACTCGGGTTTTGAAGACAAACTCAGTGAGGTTCTGATACACGGCAACCATTGTGAACACTTGGCATCGTCATGCACTCGATAGACGTAGAAGCTCATACTAATCACTTCCAAGTAGCCTGAACTTGGTCAGCACTTGCGTGACTCGGTGACTACTGCGAAACTCGGCATATAAACTAAATCACTTGGTTGACACTCCTTGACTCGGTCAACACTCCTTGACTCAGTCAACACTAACACTTCGAGCTCGGTATAAACTGAATCACTTGGTTGACACTCCTTGACTCGGTCAACATTGGATTCACATCACTAATACTGTAAGGTCGGTAGATAGTGGAGACCATGGTTGACACTGTGCAACTTGGTTAATACTGTGAAGCTCGGTTAGCACTGTCACTGATCAACTCGGTAAATATTGCTCAGCATGAACTGCATATTGATTCTTGAACTCGATTGTAGCTGTAGAACTCGGTAGTACCTAGATTACTTGGTTAACATTGCAAACTGCAAGATAAGCTTGGTAGCAACTTAACCAATTGACTAAGTGCGAGTCACTAATAAAAAAACTTTGACCATAATGTTAGCAATCTCCCCCTTGGCATTACTGACAAAAACACTTATCAATCCAAAACTGAATTCTCAAAATTTCAAGTCCAAAACATTCTTTATCGCCTTTTTGTATCTACAACTCAGTAATCATACTCTATTTTTGAGATTTTTCAAAATTTGCTTTTGTAAAGGATGTTTTTTGATTATCTGTACATGTATTTGTATAATACTACGTTGCTCCCCCATACATATATCTCATGTTATACTTATTCCAGTACTCTTCATATATACATTCATCTTATATACTTCTTCTTCTTTATATATATATATATTTCATATTATACTTCTCCCCCTTTTTGACATAAATGCCAAAGGTGTATGCTACATGGTAATGCCAAAATGTGACAAAAAGTTAGAATGTACCTTCAAAATTAATGCCATTGTCTTGTCCCAATTTTATGTAACACCTTGCTTGCATGAAATGCAATATGCAATTCTACTCATAACTCCGTGTGATCAACTATGGAGAAGTTATTGTCATGGATGAGAGTTTTGGCATGTGCAATGTGCTTTTGCAATGCATCCATGTTTGGAAGAATCATGCCTTGGATGTCTACAAGTGTTGTCTTAATCTTGGCTTCTTCTCTTAATAATTCTGCTCGCAAATTTGTCAGAAATTTGATCTTGAGTAGTGAGCAAAACTATAGCTCAGGTCAAGTGACAATTGATGTGCACGTGCGTTCAAGTCTTCATCTAAGATAATTATTCTTTGATTCCTTGGGTGAAGATAGATGTATCATACAACTTACTAAATAATGAAGTTACATTATTTGTAGATGTCTCCAATGAACTGAGAGTAGTAGACAATTCTACTTGATTGATTGCAATTTTTTGCGCTACTTGTTCCAATACCTTGTTTTCAAATTTTCTCTTCGCTCTTTGTAGCAACTTTTCTTGTCCCATCAGATCTTTACTGAATTTCTGAACAACTTCTGCTAACTGATCCAAAATAGGTTGTGTACTATCAACCTCAATACTTAGCGCATCTACAAGTATGTTCTTTACATCTTCAAGCACTTGGATTTCCTTGCTCTTTTCTTCTCTAAGCTTTTGTTGCTTAGCTCTCTTTTGCAGTAGTTCACCCATGATGTTCATTTGATCAGGATTTAGAGTAGAGATATTCCAATTCCGGATAATTATATCCTCATCAAGATCAGTATCTTCTTCTTTACCGTTATCTTTGAGTGAAACTTTAGTACTCGGTTGAGACTTGATCTGAACTGTCCTTGTACTAACTGAGTGTGGAATAGAGACAATAGTAGAAATTGAGGGGTTAGCAACAAAAGTGGATATTGAACTGATAGTAAAAACACATTGTTGTTGCATTGTCAAATCTGATGATGATGGAGGCACTAGCTACTCAGTAGATGAAGTGCTGATCACATTAGTCAATATAGTACTCAGTTGAATAGGTGCAAAGATTGGTTGGGTGCTTGGTGTTGTGGGGGTTGCCACACCCAACTTGGTAGAAGCTTTCTTTGAGCTTGATGGCATTAAAGTTTTGCTTGAAGAGTGAGGAAATGAGGCCATTACGGTTGCTGCAATCTTCTCTGTGTCAATTTCCTCAATGCTCTAAATCTCAAGGAGATTCTCCTCTGTAGCTTCCTGTTCTTCCTCTTCATTATCTAGATTTACATCTCCAGTTTCCACATCTTCTTCATTATTATCATCATCCTTGTCATCTTCATCATCTTTATCACTAACATGAACAACAAAATCACTTAGTTGATGCAGGTTGTAAATGTTTTTCCATGTGGTAGTAGCAGATTTTACCACAGATTCAATGTCTTTCATTAGCACAAGACATGTGTTGAACTTAAGAGTGAGCTTTTCTTCATTCTTCTTCAAAGATTCTTTCACCTCTTTTTCACTAAGACTCGGCATGAGTTGCCTCAAAGTTTGTTCAAATATGTCTTTTGATGTTTTCCTTGCATTCTCCCATTTGGGTTTGATTGCTTGCAAAAGCTCCTCAGGAATTTGCAGAGCAAGCTGATTAGGTGAGTACTTCCACTTACCCAATGTTGACATCATCAGGTCCTCAATCTGCTTCTTCTCATCTGCATTCCAGGTCTGATATCTAAGAGATTGGAAGTTTTCCATTCCAGCTCCTCTTTCTATTTCATTTAATTTTTCTTCGAATGTTGGTGGAGGTTTCTTGAAAATAATTTCCTCGGCATCCTCCTCACCTAACTTCAATTTCTTCCTAGATTTTGATGCTATTCTTGTGAATATAGCAATGGATGACTTGGTAGGTTTGGTTATGATAACTTTACCTTTCTTCCTTATAGGCTCTTTGTAACAAACGAATAATGACCATTATCGATAAACAAGTAGACAAACATTTTCATAGAGTACAACGACTATATTTAACTAACTCTTTCACATGACTGAAGAAAATCCATTTAATTCAACAGCTATGATAAATTTAAATTAGGTCAAAATTTGGGATGTAACATGCCCTTCCTCTTATCTTTTCATCGTCCCCAATGAATGTCACCACAAATTTTAAAAACAATATTTATTCAAATCATTATAGAAATAAAAGAACAAAAGGGTAAAAGTTTAGGCTCTAGCTCTGGAGAAAAGATGGGGGTATTTTTGGAAAATTTCATTGTAATCTTCCCAAGTAGCATTATCTTCCGTAGATTGATCTCACTGGACCTTGCATTGAGTCACATCTCGATTTCATAAGCGTAGCTTACGCACCTCGAGTATTCTGAGTGGTTCTATTTCCACCACCCTTGGTTCTTGTACTTGCAATAGGTTCCAATCAATTATATAATCATGATGAGTGATGTATTTCTGAAGGTATGACACATGGAAGACGTCATGCATCCTTACAAGAGTTGGTGGCAGGGCAATTCTGTAGGCTACCGGGTTCATAATTTCCAATATTTCAAAGCAACCCACATACCTTGGGGCCAACTTGGCATTCTTACCAAACTTGATGGTACTCTTTTGAGGTTTTACTCTTAATAGCACCTTTTCTCCCATTGAGAATTCTCTAGGCATTCTTTTTGCATCCACATAATTTTTTCGTCTATTATTAGTTTATTTCAAATGTTGACGAATTTTTAATCTCCTATCTTCCATTTCTTTGAGCATTTCAGGTCCAACAATTATTCTGTCTTCTACTCTATTCCAGCTTACCAAAGTTCTACATTTGTGACCATAAAGAGCTTCAAAGGGAGCCATTTTGATGGTGGATTGCTAGGAGTTATTATAAGCAAATTCTACCAAGGGCAGGTACATTTCCCACTGGTATTGCCAATCCATACAATAAAATTTTAAAAGATCTTCTAAAACCTGGTTTACTCTTTATGTTTGACCATCAGTCTCGGGATGATAAGCTGATCTGATGTTTAGCTTAGTCCCTAACGCGAAAAATAATGTTTGCCAAAATCTAGAAGTTATCTTAGCATCCCTATCTGAGCTAATTTTCTTTGGAACTCCATGTAGTCTGAAAATCACATTTATGAATTTATGAGTGATTTCTGGTGCTTCATCGGTTAGATTTCCCAATATAAAATGAGCAATCTTAGTCAATTTATCTACCATTAGAATGGTGTTGTGTCTATTCCATGTCATAGGTAACCCTTGTACAAAATCCATGGAAATTATCTGCCATTTCCATTCTAGTATCTCATTTGGGTGTAAAGAGCCACCTGGATAATGATGTTTTGCGTTTACTCTTTGGCATTCTAGGCATCCTGCCACAAATTCTGTTATTTCCCTTTTCATTCCTTTCTAAAAATAGAGGTTTTATATCGAACAACATTTTAGTCACTCTAGGGTGATTCCTGAATACGAAGCTGAATGAGATTCTTCTAAAATCATTCTTCGAAGTTCAATTTTGTTGGGTATATAAATCCTGTCATGATATCTTAACAATCCATCCTCTTCTATCTTAAATTCTGAATAATTGGGATCCTGTGGGTCTCTGATAAGAGCTTGGCTAATCTCTACATAAAATTCATCATGCTCTAGATGTTGTAAAATTTGATCTTTTAATTTGAAATTTATAATAACCATTGCGGAAATGTGTCTCTTTCTGCTTAAGGCATCTGCCACTTTGTTTTCTTTGCCCTTGATGTAACTAATGTCAAACTCATATTCTGCTAGAAATTTTAGCAATCTCCTTTGTCTAGTATTAAGGTTGGGTTGGGTAAAAATGTATTTTAGGCCATGGTGATCGGATCAAAGATGGAAAGGTTTCCCAATCAAGTAATGTCTCCACATTTGGAGGGCATATACTATAGCTGCTAATACCAAATCATGGGGGGCATAATTCTGCTCGTAATTCTTCAATTTCCTTGACTCATATGCAATTACCTACTCATCCTACATTAGTACTCCTTCAACTCCTTCCTTTGATTCATCTGTTATGACTACAAGTTTCTTTTGTGGATTGTGTACTCTTAGTATGGGTGCAATAGTTAACTTTTCTTTCAAACATTCAAAAGCTGATTGACATTTTTCAATCCATACAAACTTCCTTCCCTTTCTCTGAAGTGATGTGATCGGATAAGCTATCTTGGAAAAATTTCTGACAAACTTCCTATAGAACCCTACCAATCCTATGAAACTTATAACTTCTGTCACATTTTTAGGTATAGGTCATTCCTTAATTGCCTTGATTTTTGATGGATTTACAGCTATTCCTTGAGCTGATATAATATGATGAGGGCACAACCCAAGACAAAATGATCACAATAGGAAAAGGGGAATATTATTATCAAAAGCGATATGCTATTACATTCAGTACAATGAAAACAGACTCAATGACGTGCTTTGGGGGCTTACAATGTTGTTTGATTCTGGAGAAAAACACTCCTCATAGTACCTTCCCCCAAACTCCACCAAAACTGCTTTACAATGCCAGAAATGACCTTATGTAGCCCGAATTAGGTTTAGGATTAGGAATACATTTTAGAATATGCCATTTGACATCCAATGCCAAAATAGAAGGTTCTAGAAAACATGTTAGAAGTCGGTGCAAAATTAGAAGAATCCAGAAATGGTAGTCCAACTTCCGGGAGGCAAAACTTTTGATCCGGGACTCCAATTGACGAACTGTTTACATTTTCAAAAAGCTCTCGAGTGCTCTATAGCTCTATGAACAAATTTTCTTATCCTCTATTTTGTGGGCCTGTACGAGGCTGTTTAGTGCCTCAAATCTGACTTTGAAGCACTCTTAGGGGGTCTCCAGGCAACTTAAAACTGCAATAACTTTCAAACCGTAAAGCCTTTTGACCTAATTCTTTTTTTGGAGTGCTTTAAATTACAATTATAATCATCCCTCCAACTTACACCCTGTAACTCATCATAATTATGGCTCAATTACAAAATAATCTATTTTCTGCATTGGCACATATCCCAAGGTGCTCAAAAACACAAACCCAAAAAACCAATAGTGGAATTATGAGAGTTGGAATCTCCATTTGACGCAAATGGGTATCCAGAAATAAAATACGTTAAATAGAAATTAAAACTAAGCATATTTTTGGGTGATACAAGATTGCCCTTACACTACTAGATGCTCTTGCATCGGACACCCAGGGTAAATTGAAAAGTGGCTCTGTCACTTTATAGTTGGTAGAGGAAAACCCAAATGGGAAACCTCTGCCACAGATATCCAAGTTGAATCTTCCATTGGTCGTCCTTTCCATTTCACT
Organism: Cupressus sempervirens; assembly: GCA_028749045.1. Taxonomy (NCBI): domain Eukaryota; kingdom Viridiplantae; phylum Streptophyta; class Pinopsida; order Cupressales; family Cupressaceae; genus Cupressus; species Cupressus sempervirens. Next base: position 821,130,503 of record CM053792.1, on the reverse strand, counting down.
AGGTAGTCTTCATACTGCATGTTTTTGGTACTCCGACCAACACGCCTATCCAAAATTTCTTCAATCTCTTCCTTCTCAGAAGTAGGAATTGGACATGGCTCCAACACCAACTCCTCTATACCATCATTATGATATTTTGTTAAGTCTGCAATATTGAAAATAGGAGAAATGTGAATCCCATATGGCAACTCGACCTCATATGCATTTCTTGAATCATGTTTTTTCAAAATTTTGCAAGGACCAAATTTCTTCATCTTTAGCTTGTTGTAGGTACCCACTGGAAATCATTGCTTCCTCAAGTATACCATAACCAGATCCCCAACTGGAACTCCTTATGTCTCCTCTTTTGATCTGCTCTAGCCTTATACTACAGGTTCATCTTGGCAATATGTGCATGTACCTCATGTAGGTTCTTAACATGTTCAGCAAAATCTTTTGCCTCAGCACTTGTCCTCTCTCCTTGCTCCATCTTCCACAGCTCTAGTGCAGTCCTTGGACCACTCCCATACACAATTTGGAATGGTGATTTACCAGTACTCCTATTCACAAAATTATCGTAAACAAATTCTGCTTGTGGTAGAATCAAATCCCATCCCTTGGGTTGATAGAGTCCAATATTTTGACTAAATCCCTTGGTTGTTTGACATACTCGACAACTCTGCACAAACTTCTTCACATCTTGTGACAATTGAGGCCAAAAATAATGTTCACTAATAATGGCAATGGTCTTATCTCGACCAAAGTGTCCTGCCATCCCTCCACTGTGTTTCTCCTTGATCAAGTTCTCCCTCATGGAACTCCTTGGAATACACAATTGATTGCCCTTGAACAACATACCATCTTGAATCAAGTAATCTAGCCACTTGGTCATGTCTAGAGTAATAGGTTCTTTACAAGCCTTCCAAGCCTCTGCGAAGTCAGGATCCTAAGGCTACAGATTCTTGAGTTCATCAAACCCAACCACTTCAACCTGTATTTCTGTCAGTGACAACTGTCTCCTACTTAATGCATCTGCAACCCTATTAGACCTTCCGCTTCTATGTTTCAATATAAATGTATAACTTTGCATGAACTCTACCCATTTCAAATGTCTCTAATTCAATTTACCTTGGCTATTTAGATACTGTAATGCCTGATGATTAGTATACAAGACGAATTCTTTTGGCAACAAATAATACCTCCATTTCTTTAAGGCCTAAATTATTGCATAGAACTCCTGATCATAAACAAAATACTTCTTCTTTGCATCATTCAATTTTTCACTAAAATAGGCAATAGGCTTGCCTTCTTGGCTCAACACAGCCCTAATAGCACTGCCACTAGCATCGCAATCCACCTGGAACAATTTGTTGAAATCAGGAAGTGTCAACACAGGTTTCTTTGTCACCTTCTTCTTCAGCAATTCAAAACTTCTTACTGCTCCTATAGTTCGCTTGAACTCTTTTCTATCCCCTCTCATTGTCTCAGTCAGGGGTGGACATATACTACTCAAATTCCTAATGAACTTCTTGTAAAAACTAGCTAGACCATGGAATGACCTCACCTTAGTGGCAGACCTTGGAGTAGGCCATTCCAAGATGACCTTCACCTTCGCTGGGTCCATTTTGAGACCTTCAATTGATACAACAAACCCCAAACAGACTAACTCCCTTTTGACAAAGCTATACTTTTTCAAATTAATCAACAATTTCTCTTCCCTCAACCTTTCAAGGACACTACGAATGTGCAATAAATGTTCATCCAAGACTTACTAAAAATCAAAATATCATCCAAATAGACAATAACAAATTTTCCCAAAAATTTCTTTCGTACCTCATTTATAAGCCGCATGAAGGTGCTTGGTGCATTGGTCAGTCCAAAGGGCATGACTAACCACTCATATAGACCCTCCTTGGTCTTGAATGCAGTCTTCCACTCATCTCCCTCTTGTATCCATATCTGGTGATAGGCACTCTTGAGATCTATCTTTGTGAAGTACTGAGCTCCACTCAAATAGTCCATAAGATCATCCATTCTTGGAAAAGGAAACTAGTACTTGATGGGTATTTTATTTATAGCCCGAGAGTCTGTACACATTCTCCACTCTCCATCATTTAGTGCTAGTACTGCAGGTACTGCACATGGACTCAGACTCTCTCGAATTAAACCTTTCCTCAACAACTTTTGAACTTGTCTATTTAGCTCCTTAGTGACAGTAGGAGTCATCCTATGAGCAGCCTTATTAGGAAAACTAGCTCCAAGGACTAAATCTATTTGATGACTGATTTTCCTTATTGGCGACAACCCTTCTGGAACATTATCAGAGATGACATCTCTATACTCAATAGACTTGAAACTTCAAGTGGAACTTCACTGCTAGCTTCCTTATTCTTTCTAGGAATTAAAACATAAGACGTGTTGATGTTTCATGGCATCCAAAAATTTTCTTCCATCAACAAGACATACCCTAGCACTATTGCATACCTTTTCACCCTCCTTTATCAAGGGTTTTAATTTGTGGCGAACTCCATCCTTTGTCAGAGAGTATGTATTTGCATGACCATCATGTATAGTATGCCTATCAAATTGCCACGACCTTCCCAACAATAAATGGAAGACATCCATTGGGATGATGTCATAGAGAGCCTCATCACGGTAACTCCCAATCTTGAACTTTACCAAACATTGCTCACTAACAAGGACCTTATGATCATCTTGTACCCAAGCAATCCGATAGGGATGGGGGTGTTTCTCCCTCTTGAGCTTTAGCTTTGAGACCATTTCCTCTAACACCAAGTTGTTAGTGCTCCCACCATCAACAATCACATCACAACATTTACCCTTACACTTGCACCTAGTACGAAACAAACTCCTCCTTTGGCCAAGTTCAGTCTCACCGCTTAGCAAGACCCTTTCATTAACTAGAACCTCTCCTCTTTCTGCATCCTCTGGATTCGATGGCTGTACATTATCATCCACATAAGCAACCCTTGCTTGACCATCAACGCTCCTATCTGTCCTTCTTTGGCGTTGAGGGCATTTGTAGGCATGATGACCTTCTTCATTGTAATGAAAATAGGTACCATGGAAGCCTCCTCTTCGTGAACCTTGTCCACGTCCTCTACCTCTTCCTCTCTGATCTCCAAAGTTTTGATCACGGGAGCGGTTGAAACTCTCGTTCCTTTGGTTTCGGTTGGTACCCACATCTTCATTTTTCTTCTGGTTCTTATTTTGGGCTCCAAATGACCTGCCACCGCCCCTTCCTCCTTGACTGCGCCCTCTTTGCCTTCCATCAAACTTTTGGTTTAACTTCTCCTCAACTTGCAAGGCAAATTGGTATGCCTCTTTAATGGTAGTCATTCTAACTAGACTTAACTCCTCCTGAATGCTAGGTCTTAACCCATTAAGGTAACGGGCAACCTTCTCCTTGTTTGCTTTTGCATGCCCCACCCTAATAAGGACTCGGTAAAACTCCTCTGTGTATTCTTGGACAGATTTTTCCACTTGCTTTAACCCTTGCATCTTCTTGAACAAATCAAGCGCATAGTCAACAGGAATGAACTACTTCTTTAGTTTGTCCACCATGCAATCCCATCTTGTGATTTTCTCCTTTCCTCTTCTATTTCTTTCCAATTGAATCTCTTGCCACCAAATTTTGGCATGGCCTTTCATTTTGGCCTTCGCAAACTTAACCCTCAATTAAGTTTGCAAATGGGGTTGCAAGCTTCGGGTTTAACCATGGGGAAACTCCATAGTTAAGCACGCTTAGGCTGGAGTAGTACTTGGATGGGTGACCTCCCGGGAAGGCCCGGTGCTTCACTCCTGTGAGCATCACCTAGATCCAATGAGTGCTAAGTGTTCCATTTATTCTCATGAGAGATGGATTCATATTGAATCACTACTCATGAAACATGGGTCAATGAGTTTGACTCAAAAATCACACAGTTAAAATCTTGATAGCAATATCACAATTTGACTTGCTGTGGAAATTATCTCCTACTTATCAAACTTAACCCTATCAGGGTCCTCGATATCCTCATACTCAAAATATTCCTCTAGCTCATTGATCCAGTCGATCAACTCATCCGAGTTTAGATTTCCCAAAAACATGTTGACATCAATTTTAGGTCTTTTTCCCAGCTTGGCAATGGCCCTAAAAAGCTTCTCCTCTGCTTGGTTTAGGACTTCTCCGTCTCCTTCCCCTTCCTGCACAATATTTCCTTCTTCATTTTCCTCCTCACTTTGGTCGCCTATGGCAATATGCATCCCTTAATGGATCTCCTCTTTCAATGCCTGAACTTGTCTTTGGAGGGCTCTAACCTCAGGGGGAACAACTCCGGCCCTTCCACCATGCTCCTTTCATGGAGGCATCTTCTTGCTATATCAAAATCCACAACCACACAATCTTGGAGCAAACTGCCTCACAATCGGCGCTCTGTCTACACACTTAGGAAAACTTGCTCTGATACCACTTGATGAGGACACAACCCAAGACAAAATGAACACAATAGGAAAAGGGGAATATTATTATCAAAAGTGATATGCTATTACATTCAATACAATGAAAACAGACTCAATGACATGCCCTGAGGACTTACAATGTTGTCTGATTTTGGAGAAAAACACTTCTCACAGTACCTTCCCCCAAATTCTACCAAAACTGCGTTTACAATGCCAAAAATGACCTTAAGTATATTGAATTAGGTTTAGGGTTAGAAATACATTTTAGAATATGCCATTTGGCATCCACCGCCAAAACTAAAGGTTCTAGAAAACATGTCAGAAGTCGGTGCAAAATTAGAAGAGTCCAAAAATGGTAGTCCAACTTTTGAGAGTCATAACTTTTGATCCAAGACTCCGATTGATGAACCGTTTACATTTTCGGAAAGCTCTCCAAGCGCTTTATAGTTTTACGGACAGCTTTTCTTGTCCCCTATTTTGCGGGCCCGTACAAGGCCGTTTAGTGCCTCAAATTTGACTTTGAAGCACTCTTAGGGGGTCTCCAGGGAACTTAAAACTGCAATAACTTTCAAATCGTGAAACTTTTTGACCTGATTCTTTTTCTGGAGTGCTTTAAATTACAAGTATAATCATCCCTCCAACTTACTCCCTCCAACTCATCATAATTATGGCTCAATTACAAAATAACCTATTTTCTGCATTGGCACATATCCCAAGGTGCTAAAAAACACTAACCTAAAAAACCAATAGTGGAACTATGAGAGTTGGAATCTCCATTTGACCCAAATGGGTATCCAGAAATAAAAACACATTAAACAAACACAAAAACTAAGCATATTTTTGGGTGATACAGGATTGCCCTTACACCACTAGATGCTCCTGCATCATAATATGTCCTAAATACTGAATTTCCTTTTGATAGAAAGTGCACTTAGACAATTTTCATATAATTTATGTTCTTTTACTCTTTGCAAAACCTTTTCTAGATGCTCTTGATATTCCTTCTCATTTTTCGAATAAATTAGGATATCGTCTATAAAAACCAGTACAAATATATCTAAACAATCTTGAGATATGTTATTCATCAAATTCATAAAAGCTGCTGGTGCATTGGTTAACCCCAAAGATAACATTGTGAATTCATAATGCCCATACCTAGTTCTAAATGCAATTTTGTGAATATCTTTATCTTTAATACGAAGCTGGTGATATCCTGACCTCAAATCAATTTTTGAAAATACTGTAGCGCCTTTCATTTGATCAAAGAGGTCGTCAATTCTAGGAAGTGGGCATTGGTTCTTGATTGTAACCTTATTGAGCATTCTATAATCTATACATAATCTCATAGTTTCGTTTCCTCCTTCTTCCTAACAAATAATATTGAAGCTCCCCATGGTGAAACACTAGGCTAGATCAGTTTTTTATTTAGCATATCCTGCAATTGTAATTTCAACTCCATTAATTCTGTGGTTGTCATCCTGTAAGGGGCTCGAGAAATTGGTTTTGCTCCTGGTGTTAATTCTATAGTGAAGTCAAAAACTCGTGATGGAGGTAACCCAGGAAGTTCGTCAAGAAATACATCTTGATATTTCTTTAGATAAGGTACTTCCTTTCAAAGGTATCCTTCAAATTTCCTTCATTTCATGTGAGGCATCCCTCAAATCTTCAATCCTTACTGCAAAGATCTCACAACCTTTTCTTCCACATTTCTTAAGTTGCATGGCGGATATCTGTTTTGATTTAATTTCATGTATAACCCCTTTTATGTTTACCGGTTTGCCTTGGTCATCCAAACAATCTACAATTTTAGCAAGAAAATCAGCCTTGGCCTTATGCTCGTTGAGCCAATTAATGCCTATAATAATGTCGTGAGACCCAAGTGGTGCTACATATAATTTCAATTTGGTGGAGAAATTTGGAAAATCAACTTGAGCCTCAAACAAACACTACTCTACCTTAGCCCTTGACTGGTTTGCATACTCGATTGTCCATGGTTTTGCCATAAAACTAGATCTCTTTGGAAATTTACTTAATAATTTACGTGATATAAAACATTCAAAAGCTCTAGTATCAATTAAGATGGAAATAGGGTTCCCGTAGATCTTACTCAAAGTTTCGATCGGGTCTATTTGTTGTTCTGCTTGTCGATTGTCAAGGGCTGCGTGGATCCTTTGTTGATAAAAATGTTGTTGTGGAAGGAGTGGCCAGTGCAGCTGATTGGTATTGATCTTAACAGGGCATTTATTAGCATAATGATCTCCTCCACAAGTGAAACATCTTGAAGGTGGCCCCTTCTTTTCACTGTCCTTGTTACTCTTATTTGTATTTAAATTACTTTTGAAATCCTTGGTTCCATTCCTTTTCGGTTCTGGCTTGTTAAATTTATAATCCTTAAACGGTTTCTTCAGAAATCTAGCCTCTGCACCATCTGTATTCCAGTTTGTTTTTCTTTTATTATCCCGAATGGAATCATCTCTCTTGATTTTATATTCCTATCTAACAGCCTTTTCTAGGGCTTCTTCCATGGTTCGAGGAGTGAGAACATCAACTGCCCCTCCGATTCTATTGTTCAATCCCATGATGAATTTCCTCACCTTCAAGTTTCTATCTTGTTGGTACAGTAGTACATGCTTCAGTAATCGGATGAATTTCTCCTAGTACTTATGTACAGTCATATCTTCTTGTTTAAGATTTTGGAAATCCAACAACTTTTGGTCATAAAACGTTTGGGTTAACCAACGGTTCCTAAAAATGGTTACAAACTTTTCCTTTGTAATCTCAATGGTTTTAATGTTTAGTTCAACCTTGGTGTTTCCCCACCATGCAGCAACTTCTCCGGTAAACTGATATATTCCCCAAACTAGCTTTGAGGTTTTGAAAAGTTCCTAATTTCAAAGTACTGTTCCATTTCGGTTAACCAGGCCTCTGCATCCTCTCTGGATTCAGAACTAGCAAATTTGGGTGGGTTGATGTTCTTAATATCTGCGGACAGGTAACTCACTATTTCTTGTTTCTTTTGTTTTTCGGTTTGGGTGGGTGAAGCTTGAGAGGTTTTCTTGTTGTGTTCAGAGACTTCTGTTTCTATTTTGGGAGGAGGCGAGGATTGCATTTCCTCTTGGTTCTGCCCCATCTGGGCTGCCATCTCATTCATTTTTTTTCCATATTATCCAACTTCAGTTGCGGTTCTTGCAAAATCTGAAGTAATAAATCAGTGGATGATTGTGGGTTATTTTCATGAACCATGTCATGACCTGCAATGTTCTCATTGCTGCTCATTTTGTTTGTTTACTGGTTTAATTTGGAAATTTGTAAGATTCTTATGTCAATTGGTTATATATATATATATATATATATATATATATATATATATATATATATATATATATATATATATATATATATATATATATATATATATATATATATATATATATATATATATATATATATATATATATATATATTTTTTTTTTTTTAAAGCATGCTTTCAACAAATTAAAAAGATTCCGAGTGGATATAGCACATGAATAAACCAATTTTTTTAATCAACTTTAATATTTCTATGCTGCATTTACAACAACCTTTATTTACAAAAATTTCCTCTTCTAAGGATGTTTACATTATGGAATCTAAATATTTAGCATTCAGTTCAGTTTTAGATTTGTACATATCCCGCACTATCCAAGATCTATGGAAGTGTATAAGAGAATTGGCCTGGCGAGCATTCCAATTTTGAATTAGTTTGTTTCTATATGCTGCTTTACTAGTAGGAGTCCATCTGACTCTTTCCTTCTTCATTCGCTGCAAACCTTGTTTTAAGGTTACATTGTCTTAAGGCATGGAACAACAAGTGTAATCGTAGTTTAGCATGTTCTTTATTAGGTACAAAAAGATGGGATGTCGTGCCTTCTTGCGAGTTGTTTTATGTACTTGCATCCTATACATTTATTCTAAGAATTTTCAGGTTTACTAGAAAGTAGTGTGCCCTAGGCTCAGTGTCGAACCCAGCGCTCTGATACCATATGTAACAAATGGATTACGACCATCATCAATAAATAGTTAGACAAACTTTTTCGTAGAGTACAACGGCTATATTTGATTACCTCTTTCACTTGACTATGAAGAAAATCCATTTAATTCAACGACTATAATAAGTTTAAATTAGGTCAAAATTTGGGATGTAACACTCTTCTTCCTCAAAATTTGTTTCTTCTGCTTCATCTTCTTCCACATCATCTCCTTTCCCTTTAGTCAATAGTAGAGTAGAACTTGTTTGCCTTAATTTTGCTATCCTCTTCTTTCCTTTGTTAATTGCTTGAGGAAGCTTAATTTCAAGTTCTATCCTCGCCTTGGCTTCATCATAAGTACCAAAATATGTGGCCTTGGGATTCACAGGTTCATTCAGCAATGTCTTAATGATATCTTTTGTGTCATCAATGTTAACCTCATAGGTTAGAGGCTTAATCCACACTACTCTAGGTCTCACTGCTTGAATGTACACTTTGTCACAGTCTACCATGAAACAAATATCATCCTTGTAGTCTTCTACAGGTTTCTTTGGTATTCTATATCTGTTATTCATCTTTTCCTTGAATGAATCAAAATAATTGTCCATGATACTAACAAACTTTTCACCCATCTCTGATACATATTCATTAATTTGATATAAAACTAGTACATTTTTCCTCCATACAACTGAACCTTTAAAAGGGAAGAATTTTTGCACATAGAAGAATAAATAAGTTAAGAGTGAACCAAACTTACACGGATTGTTTTCGGAAGTTTTGATGCTCTCCATGTTCTTGTTGAACTGATTCAACATTAACACGACAAGGTCTAAGGACATGTTCTTCACTACCTTGAGAGCCAGATCAATTGCCTCACATGACTCACTGTTGAGACGACTGGAGCTGTAGATCTTGTGAGTGATCACATGAATTCCAAATTTTAGCTCCATGTTAGTTACATTGCTGATCTTCATTCCTCTTCAATACCACTCGGCAAGAGTCTTGTTTTCCAATTCTACCCGAATTAGGGTTTTGGTAGACTTGGCTTTGTTCAACATTGGGAGCCCTATGATTCTATGAATCATTTTCGTTGTGATTTGAATAGACTGCTCCAACCATAACTGCCCATTGTGTATACGACTGAGGATAAATCTTATCCATTTTATTTGAAAATCTTGGGACATATGTGGAATGTGTGTTAAACCCTTGGTCTCCAAATGTTGATGCTCGAGTTTCAACACACCATTCACACATAACTTCTCCAGAGTCTCATCCATCTCTAGGGTTCCAAGTTCTTGTATCGAACAGTGAAAATATGAACGAATATCATGAATAAGTAATACCTTGGGTGGAATCTGTGATTAAGCTCTAGTTGGGTCAAGCGCTTCTGCAATTGCCGGGCTCAACTTGAAGTCTAGTGCCTTCCAATTGACTCCTCGAACCAACATCTCAGGTCCTTTCCTGGTTTTGCTGCTGGAAGACACCATGCTTGGTAGGGTTTATGAAAACACAAAAATCTTCAACAACAAACATACAAATTTTGCTTGGAAGCACAAAAATCGCTCTTTGCAAATAGCTCTCGAAAATTCACAGTGAAAAATGAATTCAATTTCCTTCCTTTTAACAATTTTCACTTTTCAAATGCCATAAATGCTTGGTATGTTCGGTCATTCAGTGACAGACTGTCTTCCACTCGTTTCAACCTTAATGCTCAGTAGAGTCATTCATAGCTCGGTATCCACACAATGTTTCAGTGTATCCTGAACTTGCTCGGTAGAGTCTTGCGACTCGACCGAGCTTGGTAAGGTCTTGAATTTCCGCAATCACTTGGTGATCCCTTTGCATCTTAAATGCTGATATGGATCTCTTCTAGTGGGTTGGAACTGATGTGAGATTTCTGCTTCAGAGTCTTAGTTCCAGTCATTCCATAGGGATTTCAAGTTGAGATGCTTGAGTCACCCAACTCTTGAGTGACATCTGTTTCATGACTCGTACTTGTATTCTGCTACGAACCATTACACCAAAACCCCAAGGTGCTAGTGAAGGCCACCCTCTAGGATCATAACATCCCACCACGCTCTGCAGTCCAGATTCTGGCTCGGATGTGCACCCATACAGTGGGCCCTTCCTTGGCCGTATGAGCCGCGGACAAACACTGCAATGCCGGTGTTGCCACCCACTCTGAGACTCGAACCTGGGTGGAGGCTTTGATACCACATGGTATGAACCATTGCACCAAAACCTTGAGGTGCTAGTGAAGGCCGCCCACCAAGATCATAACACATTCTCAGAAGATTTAGGTATCCATTGCTGCTTCATTTGCTTTCTGATATTGTTAGCTTTGATTTTCTTTTTATCTTCAATTGTTCCAGTGTTCATACAATTCTCGGCAAGATGTCCAAGTTCTGTACAATTAAAACATCTTCTAGTGGTGTCTCTTTTCCTCATGTGATATTTCACACAATTTGCTCCAATGTGCCCAAATTCTCCACTGTAATGGCATCTACACCATGTGTTGTAGTCCCATTCGAATATAACTTTCACATCTGTTTTGCTGGATTCAAAATCTTAGTTTTGCATTCAGAAGATTTGTGTCCTTGCTTCTTGCAATTGTGACATTTACCTTCAAACTTAGGTTTCTCCTTGCATTCACTTGCTCTATGTCCATTCTTATTGCAATTGTAACACTTTCCATTGAATTTTGCTTTACCATTACTCCAACATTTGTTTGATGTATGACCTAACTTACTACAATGATTGCAAGTAGGTCTTTGATTCTTTTGAGCTTCTTACTTGGATGATTCACCTTCTTCTGCGTATCCTATTCCTGCTTTTCCTTTCTATCTGTATTGACTTTGCTCATTCAACTGATTAATGCTTTCTTGAGATTTTATCATCCTCTTATTGGTTTGCTTCTTAGTGTTTAGATCATTTTGTAATCTTTCATTCTCTGATCTTAGATTCATGAGTTCTTCATTTGCATTGGTGAGCTGATCAATGAAGTATGTTTGCTGAAGGGATAGATGCTGAATTTCATTGTTCTTTTCTTCTATCTCTTCTTTGGCTTTGTCTTTTTCTTCCACGACTTCACGTAATCTTACTCACTGGATTTCTTGTTCTCTTTTCAGCTTTCTAACTTCTTCTTGAAGATTGAAATTCTTTTCAAGTAGATCTTTGATTGATTCATCAGCTTCATCTAAGTTTCTTTCAGGACATATATCTTCAATTCTTTCTTCAGTGTAGAGATTGTCATTCATTTGTACTGCAAGATCTTTCCTTCTTTTCAATGATTGAGAGAGTTGCTCCTTTGCTTTCTTTAGATGCCCAATAGCTAATTCAAGATCCAACTTTTCATCGTTGTAAGAAATGATAAGATTGAGCAAGGAACGAGAAACAATCCAAGTAAGTTAAGTGTGAAACAATGTTACCATGAGATAAGCAAAATCCAAGAGCATACACCAAGATGGTTCAACAATGGAGACAAGGATTTATAAGGGGAAAGCAAAGAAAACCCCTTGTGAGTATTATGAATGAAGGCAAATGCCTAGAGAAGAGAGAGAGAGAGTGCTGGAGCAAAATAGCTCAATACAATAACATCAAAGTGATAAGAGTGTAGAAGAAAGAAGGAGGAGCATCTTTATGTAGAGATGAGAAAGGAGTTGCATGTGTAACTCCCATTTCTATGAATGCCACATTCATAATAGGTGTGTGCAAAGTGTCACAATCCTCTTAAGGAGGATAAACTAAATTCCTTAATAAAGGAATAAAAAAAAGTTGTCCTTACATGTGGAATAAAGGACAAACAATGACATGTCCTTCACATGTGTACAATAGGACAAACTACATTTAGGGATCCTTGGAATATCCCAATTAATACATCCAAGGGAAGATTAACCTTTCTAACAATCGTCAATAGCCTTATCTAGCTTGTATACCTCCATTGCCTCTGATCTTTGCTCAAGTTGTTAAACTTCGTTTCTGAGAACCACAATGCTCTAATACCAATTGTTGGAAATGTGAGGTAGGCTAGGTTACTGAGAGGGAATGGGTGAATCAGGAACCAATAAAACTTTAACTTAATTTACCAATTAATCCTTCATATAATATTATGATCCAATTGCATGAAAGAATGAAAATGGTAGAATATTCATAACACTTTGACACAAGATATGGTGACCCAGACACCTTCCAAATAGAAAGTAAAACTGGGGTGGGGATGATACTCACAAGCTTTAGTACTTTAGTATAAAGTTGGCCGGTTAAGGTTTACAATTGATCACTTCTGATGATCTGCCCTGTTAAGAGCAACGAGGACTGCTAGGTCCGCCTTGTGAAAGGATTTACAAAACATACAATGAAGTATGCACTCGGTAAAGAGATTTGATAAAGACTATTAAGTCTACCCGGTTAAAGGATTTAGCTGATACACCTGTTAGGATGAACGAGTGGCTGCTCTCTGATCTGCAGCTCTAATTTACTAGTTGGGATTCCTTTGAAATGTAACAATCACCTTGCTGTGATAGATTAATCTTTGCTGCCCCTTGTACTACTTGTAGCCTTCACAATTCGCACTTTAGCTCTCTATATTTGCATCATACTTTCTTCTATATCATATTTGGATGTGATACAATACATTACATATATATCAATCCAAATCATAACTCATCACCATCAGCTACAACATAGGTTTCCATTAAGATCACAAAGTCGGCTCAATTGCTGGCACTCGGGTTCTGTAGACAAACTCAGTGAGATTCTAATACTCGGCAACCATTGTCAACACTCGACATCGTCATGCACTTGGTAGATGTAGAAGCTCTGTTCATTCTAATCACTTCCAAGTAGCTTGAACTCGGTCAGCACTTGTGTGACTCGGTGAGTACTGTGAAACTCGGCATATAAACTCAATCACTTGGTTGAAACTCCTTGACTCAGTCAATAGAAACACTTTGAGCTTGGTATAAACTGAATCACTTGGTTAACACTCCTTGATTCAGTCAACACTAGATTCACATCACTGATACTATAAGCTCGGTAGATACTGGAGACCATGGTTGACACTGTGTAACTCGGTTAATACTGTGAAGTTCGGTTAGCACTATCACTGATCAACTCGGTAAATACTACTCGGCATGAACTGCATACTGATTCTGGAACTCGGTAGCAACTATAGAACTCGGTAGTACCTAGATTACTCGGTTAACACTACAAATTGCAAGATAAGCTCGGTAGCAGCTTAACCAATTGACTATGTGTGAGTCACTAATAAACAAACTTGACCATAATGTCAATAGTAAGATGCAGTAATACTTATCGTTGAACAAAAAGATAATTCAAAGGTTGACACATTAGAATGCAAAGCCTTTGACAGACTGAAATCTTTGTTTTTTTTGGTTGTTTGGCTGCAAGTTCTTAGACAGTGAACCTGGAAATTTGATTTTCAAGTAGATAAAACCTTTGTCTATGGGACTGATAGAAGGTGTATGAATTGATTATTGGACATTATTGTGTCATTGGCTTTTCTATAAAGAAAAAAATATTTTCTCTAGTGTGTTGAGCATTGAGCATGAAAAAATTGATCACTCTTTGCTCTTGGAGAAAGTATACTGTGCTAGTTCAATTTGAGGGTTTCCATTGATTCCACAATATTGGAAAGTGAATATAATTTTTCTACTTGTGTCCATTTATAAACATATGTTGGTAAATATAGACTCTATTGAAAATTTGCCTAGCAATTTTATTTTCAGAATAGGTATATTCCCCTAGTAAACTATCTGCCTCAAACATATCAAGCCAAATTTGCAGTGTTACATGGGGATGCGTCCTGGCCCCCAGACCCCCGCGTTCCCGAGACAGAGACGTCCTTGGGATGGGGATGGGGATGGGATGTCCTCCCAGCACAGCCCAAGCACCACCCTGGCTTTGCTGGAATGCTGGGACAACATGACGTCCCTGGAATGGCGTTGTTTTGACTGTCGAGGGGACAAAATGGCACAGCATCCTTGAGAGAGGTCAACAAGCTCAGATCTGTGCACAAAAACATTAAATATGTTGAATTTGCCCACAGACCTTTGCTTTCAAATTTAAAGCAAAAGGCATAGTTGATGGGGAAATCACATCGAATCAAGTTGATGTTATATACCCACTTAATTGAGTTCCAATGAGGAGGAGGAGTTTTCTGTGAGGGATGATTAGAGGTCACACTTCACTGCATTTTGATATTTTGTACTTGTTTTGATGTCATGCACTCATTGTAATCATTTTTATGATATGTTTGATATAATAGAAATCTTCCATTTGCTGATTTGTCAAATTAAAATTTACCATAAAAGTTTTCTGGATGCTAAAAATACCCACACAATCGAATCTAGAAAACCTGTATGGTAATTCTAATGGATTGTGGAAATCTGATATCTGAAATTAAAATGTATTTAGTCTTCTATCGTTCTATTGATATTCAATGTTCAGGACTTTAGTATTTGCAATCTTGCTATTTTACTTCTTATACACCTTTTCATAACAAGCATTTCGAGTACCATATGTATAGTATATAGTATATACAGCATTTCCACCAACCCCCCACTGCCTACCTCCCTCCCCAACTCTCCGACATCTCCAAACTTAGGCCCTTTGTAACCCACATCCCAGAAATCCATCCGGACGTCCCCCTGACCCCTATACCCGATGGGCTGTGGAAGACTGCAAATTTGATAACATGTGTGATTGTAGATTTACTAATCTGAGACTTAAGGCATGCAAATCAAGTAGCATATAAAGGAAATCCATAAGTGAGAAATATGAAATTTTATGCACAGATTAACTTTGTGTTTCTTCTAGATATTCCCTTGATAAGGGCGTGATAAATCAGATTTTTGTTGAGACGTCACTGACGTAAGTTACCATGAGTGCTAGCACCTACTATCCATTCCTCACAGTTGTGGTTCATAAGTTCATTCATTTTCCTTACCGGTAGAATAAAACCCACATTTATCTAGTTACCAGCATTTGAATGGTACTCTTATCATTTAGGCAATCCAGCCAGACAATGGAGAGCACCTTATGCAAGATCAAGACCTGGAGTGGTTATGCAAGCAGAAAAGACTGTCACCTTTTCATCTGACATCAGAACTGATATTCCTCTTTACGAGCTTCCTCAGGTATCTTTAATTATTATCTACAGGTAAAATTTGAGCTTCAAACCTATTTTTGTATACTTTTGCCCTGCATAACATTTTTCACTTTATCTTCAGGTTTCTTTTGATGAATATTTGAGTGATAGGACAAGAGTATTTCAAGCAATATTCCCAGACAAAAGGAGGAGTGAGAGGCTAAATGATGTAAGAGATTTCTACTCGAATTGATTTCAAATGCTATGGAAAGAATTTGTATTCTAACAGTATTTTTAATTATTCGAATGTTCAAATCAATTCTATAATTCACCGTTGCTTTCTTGTAAACTTAAAGAAGAGACTGTGCTCTGTTGAATGTCACCTTGGGTCGCTTCCTGTTGTTCACTTTTGATTGTACTCTTTTTTATTTAAGTCATTGCAGCTTAATATTTTCTGACTCCATCCTAGTGTAGTTATGTTTTTCTGTGATAGGTAAGCATACAACCATCTGTGTGGCTATTTCCATAACTACCTCTAGAGGATTCTATGTTACCTAACAATATATTATCTTCAGATTTTAATCTTCTCTCCAACCAAAATCTCTCTGATAGTTGATGTTATTGATTTCTCCAGTTGGTCTAAGAGGACGGGTGTCTCATTGCAGGATGAATGGCGAATTCATATGTTGCCTATTGAATTCCTTTTTGTGTCTGCATATCCAGTTATTGATATGAGTATTGTTCTAAAAGAATCAGGACAAGGATTTCCTGACGGTATTGCGCAAAGTGTTAAAAAAGTCATAACCTTGGATGCTGTAAGTATTGCATGCTGAACTAGTTGTGCAACTATTAATACTACAACTCAAGTAGACACTGTTTGTGTTGCTGTTTATGGCATAGTTTTTCCATGCCCCAGTTGATGAGTATTTAGTATTTACTATTTGTTGAGTGCATCACAACTTCTGGCAGCTTTATTATATGTTTAATTGATCCTGAGAAGCATTTGCTCAGAAAAGATGGGATCTTCGAGGATTGGATTATATTTTGAAACCATCAGACTTTGAACTTGGAGTTCGTGGGTTTCTTTACTCGGAGAAATATGGAGTTGCATCAAGATTAAAGGCACAGATGGAGATGAACATTAGCTTTGTATTGCCTCCAGCACTTGCTATGGTTCCAGAAGATGTTCTCAAAGGCATTGGTCATTCGGTATGCATATAGTGTAGAACTCTAAAGGGTCTAAACATACACTCTTAAAAACATTTTTGTCCTGTAGGTAGCTCAATAATATTTTAACAACTCAATATGTTGCAGCTTCTGCTTCGACTGCTGGAGAACATGAAGCAGAAAGTCAACAGCAAACTTCTTGCTGATTACAAAGAATATGCAACACAGCAAACAAAACACAGTCAGGCATGGAGAGATGGAAAACCCATAACGACAGCACTATAAGAATGCTATGACTAATTGAAAGCCGAAGATAGACTATAGAATTGTGGTCTGATTTTTCTTCGAACACAGCACGATCTTATACATTTTAATTTGTATATGACTTCTCTTATGCAGAAGCGCAACTGTAGAATCATGTATAACTAATGTTTGTATGGGGTTTGTGGCTCAAACCTCACAGAGAGTGCTTCCTTTGGTGGGTTTGATACCTTGAAAATCAAATGTTATTGATTTATTGATATTGGTTTTTGGAAATTGAAATGACTCTTTTTACCTTGGATCCTCAAAGGAGATCGTTTGGAATACCCACTGATGTGATGGAAGCAGCATCTCAAATTCCTGTAAATGCAATTTGAAATTTTATTAAAAATCTAAATGAGATCTTTTTGTTTAGTTAGTCTTTGTTCTTTTTGTGTGTGCATTTCGATGATATACTATTCTGTGCTGCTTAAGTATTTGTGATAAACTTTTAGTATGTTTTTATGAGCCCAAAATAAGGCAGTTTCCTGGTTTCCAACTTATCTGTTCATAACCTAGTATTGCATGGTAAAATTTCTGAGTGATGCAGGACCTAGCAAGCACCAATAATCAACTCCCTATATCTCTTCATTCACCCCATTCACATAGAATAAACATAAAATTGGTATGACTTCAACTGTATGCTGTGAAAAATAATTTAATAACCTAGCTTTACAGAAAACACCTTGTAATTAATAAATGTCAGCCTGAGAGCACCATAGATCCAAGGGAGATGCTATTCTGAACTAGAAGATTGCATATTTGAATATTTGTAGAGTGGACAATACCAGAGAAATCACTGACTATCACTAACATTTCTAAAGAAAAATTCTTAGGAGGGGAATGATTATTATATTATGTGCCTAACACACTCAGAAGATTAATGTCCAATTTTTATACGTCATAAAAAATTAATCCGACCTTTAGCAACTCCTACGAGCCATTTCCTCATTGAGTAGTTGTAAAAACGGATGGCAGTACCAATGAAAAAATCTACCTACAAAGCTATTTCAGCTGAAGCTTTTCTATAAAAAATGTTTTCCAGTTTGTTGATTGGATGCTTCCCAAACTTGGGACTTGGCTTCACAACATAGGCCAGAGTAACAAGATTGCAGTACCAAAAATGTGCCAGAGGAAGATATCTCTTAAGTCAGCTAAGAGCATAAGAAATTCCTCCCAGATCTACCAAACACCGTCAAACATTACAATTTACAACAGGATAGCAAATACGATTGGCATATGATGAAAATCAGACAGCTAGACAAATATGGGACATTGTTATAGTTTTTGTACATATTAACACCATAAGGAGGGATTACGACTGAATAGTGTTTACCGTACTGGTAAAGAAATCAAGGCATACAGACAATGGAACAGAATAGCAGAATTATATTCGCCTATGCCAGACATACATTATGCTTCATAAGATGAGTAATAGAAGATAGAAGATGATTTACAATGATTCTAGACAGGATATAAATACTATCCGCCGAACCTTCCCGGAGGAGTCCGTCGGCCACAAACATTATGTCTGCTACAAACTATTTACCCGTCAGTTACAAAATACAAAACATTGACGACAATCCTTCCGTCGGCTACAAAAACACTAAGGGGACCATCCAGTCGGTTGACACCATCCCCCCTAAAAAGAAAAGTCGTCTCTTGACGACTAACAAAATATCTGAGACAATTTAACAAACAAAATACATTAACGGACTAATGACAACAAGATAAATCTGCTTTTGACACATCACTATCACCTTCGTCCCGTGCCTGTAGCCTCTACTAACACAACACTACCTCCTTGATGAAGCTGACCTTGATAGCCACTTGTACTGCTTTCTCTGTTTTCAATTCCTCGGTACCTTGAGCCAAGTGTCGCTGCACTGCCTCCAACTGGATGATTAGCTCCTCCCGAGCTCTCTATGCATCCTCCAAGACAACTTCCCGGCCAACACCTACTCCCAGTGCCTCTGGTACACAGAAAGTTCATGCCCACAACAACTTCAACTCTTCTCAACTGGTCAGACTTCCATGATTGATATCCGCAACGACTGGGGGCCAAATTAGCACTTCGCAACCCACACAGAAATGCACGAAACACACCATTTTTATCATTTTCTACCGATTCTACACTCTTTCTGGCAACCACTGATGCGTCCCCTTCCCTTTGGTATCCTCCGTTATTCATTCTGAGCAAGCTTGATTTGTCAATGTTTTTTTTTTTTAAAAAAAAATTTTAATAGCTTCCTGTCACCTTCCTTCTGCCGAAGAAGAGGTTTGGACGTGGCTGGCTAAATCCACACAAACATTCATTTTATGCTCAGTAATCAATGAAATTCCCTCTGTTACTTCGTTACTCCACGGCAGGGGAGAGAGCTTTCGTGGGGAAGAGTATGGATCCCACGAAAAGACACGCTTGGCAGAAGAATGTTATCTGCAGAAGGTCGCCCGTGGGAGATACGAAACACTCTGCGGCAAATTTATAATACTGCCGGCCAGTGAAGAATTCCACAGAGAAAGAGAGAAGGGTGTAGGAAATAAGGCAAAAAATTATTCCACGGCAGATCAAACAAGGAGGAGAGACAACCCGCATGGAACTCAGAGTGCGGCAGTGAGTTAAAGGAGGGAATCGAACACGAGCTTCCGAGCCTGAAAACGGCGTGAATAACCTGCAGAAAGAGGACCTCCGGACAGGCTGCTGCGGACAGGTGCCCACGGAAGAGGTCCGCGGAGCACCTCCTGCGGATGAGGTCTGCGGAACACCTCTTGCGGAGGCTTTTTTTTTTCAATTTTTTTTTTTTAACAAAAATAAAATAAATAAAAAATAGCGCCTCAATTTTGCCTCCAGGCGTCGCCATTCTGCAACGATGACAACAAGGGAATCATCTGATCATTCTATGATGGTGACGGCAATGGCCTCTTCTTGGCACGGTAGGATCCATTGACTGCATGAGGTACCTCTTGCCCGTCCAACGTCCCCAACTTTATCCTCGATTGTCACCGACCTCCCGGATCTGATATGGTCTAACCCATCTTGCTTTAAACTATTTCGGTTTGACTTCATTCCGACCGTCGTACTTGAGTACCAACTGCCCCGGCGGAAACTTGTTGAGTTTGAGATGTTTGTCATGCCAGGCCTTACGTCTGTTTTGTGTCACCTCCGTTGCCCACTGTGCTTGCAGTCGTCGCACATCTAACTTATTTCCTTGCTGTCGGCACCCTTCAACCAATTTTATGGTGCGATGCATTCTTTTCTTCTTGTGCGGTCCGTTCATCGTGTACCGGATGATGGAATTTTTCTTTTTTCTGGGTTTGTATTGTTATGTTCTTCCCTTCTTCAGCTGTAACCTCCTTTGTGTCATCTGCTTCTCTGTATTCCTCTGGACACTCATTTTCCTCCTTTTTCTCACCTTCATCGACCCTTAGCATATTACAACTCGGAAAGAGTTTGTAGTCTTCTATTTGCCAATGGTAAAGGCCATTCACTGAGTCTAGGTCGTCGTCATTCAATCCTCTGTCTAGTCTCAACATTCCTTCTTCGTCCGGTTCCATTCTCCTCTTTTCTTCGTCGTCATTTCTTTCGTCGTCACTGTCGCCTTCACCTTCTGAGTCTGATGATGCTGCCTCCTCACCTACCATTTGTGTGTGTAGGTCAATTATGAATCTTTTGCCTCCGCGCTCCATCAATAGGGTATTTCGTTTCCAATCATGTTTTACTTTTGCTTGCACCAACCAATCCCGTCCCAGAATAGCATCATATCCTTTTCTTTTCAATGGAATGACTACGAAATCCAATAAAATGGTTGCGTACCAATGGTTACCGGTTGCGCCCTCAAGGTTCCTAATGGTTTGATCCTGTGCTGGTCTGCTGTGAGCAATTGGAATGTAGGTGGCCACAGCGTCGACTTTCCCAACTTCTTCCAAGTATCCTCCGGCAACACATTCATGCTGGACCCTCCGTCGACAATTGTGTCTGTCAGAAAGTTTCCCAAAATTCCCATCTCGATGACTGCCGGATGTAAGTGCCAGTAGCATTGGGTCTGTTGTCATCACTTCCCTACTGTCCCTTTCAGTGTCTTCTGTTGCTTCCGAAAACAGTGTATGATTCAGAATGGCCGTCCGTAATTGGGGCATTGTGAGAAGGTCACTTATCTTGACCGGTATCTCCGTTTGTAAGATTTGCCGTACAATGTTTTGTTCTGCGAAGTTCTTTGCCAAGGTGCCAGTGATGTCCTTCAACTGAGATGTCCCTTCTGATGATGCCTTTCCAATTTCCGCCTGCATTTCTCCCAATTTTCTTTTTTTCCTCCGCTTGCCTCCGTGTAATTGCCAGAACCTCCTCTACATCTGTACCGATAGTGATCAAGTTTACTCTAGACTTTGGACACTTGGAATCTTCGTGATCGCCGGCTCCGCACCATCTGCATAATAATTTCGGTGTGTTTGCCGCTGTACAATCCCGCGCAAAATGACCCCACAAATTACATGCTCGGCATTGAACAATTGACCGTCCATTTGCATCATACTGAGTTCGACTTTGGCTCCCATTATTATTGTTATTGTTCGCACTGTTGTTATTTTGCCCTCTGTTATTATTCTTGTACCCTTCGGATGTGGCACCTACGCTATTCGTATTTCCGCTACTGCCCGACGGGGAAGCCTCCTGTGTGAGAAGCACCTGCAGAGATCCTCTTGTCTTCATGTTAAAGGGACACTCTTTTGTCGAATGGCCCATGATCTGACAAATGTCACAGAATTGGTTCTTTGGGCACAATCTTTTAGTATGACCGTCGGTCTTACACTCTGTGCACCACAGTTCACTGCCTTTTGGCTCCTTCTGCATGTTTTAAAACTCCATCATGCGGATCATGTCCTTCTGGAGGGCACAAACCTTCTTACTGTTGCCTTTATCATCGCTGCTATCACCTCCGGCAGGCTCATCGTCATCCAAATTAGATGAGCTAGTCTTCGTCTTCTTCTTTGTCTTCAGCTCACTTTCGAGGTCCAATGCTCTGTTATAAGCTTCCGTATATGATGACGGTGGCACAATTTTCATTTCCCTCTGCAACTTCGAGCGTAGGCCTTCCACGAACCATCTTTTCTGAAGTCCGTCCGCCGGCTTGCTTTCCATTTTGTTTATTAAGTCTTTTAATCTCCTGGCGTAGACGTGGACAGTTTCGTGCTTCCCCTGTTTGGTATTGAAAATTTCTGCTACGATTTCATTATCATCCCGCAAGAGTTTAAATTCTGCCAGGAACTCCTTTTTAATGTTATCCCAGCTATTTAGCTTTTGTGGATCCGTATCCGAAAACCAATCAATTGCCACATCTCGTAGGGTTGCCGAAAATTGCCTGACCCATTTGTTGGCATCTGTGATTCCATTTGCTTGCTAGATCGTCTCACATGTCTTACAATGTCGGACGGGGTCGGCTGTACCATCGCCCTCAAACTTCGGTAGCTTTTCTTTGGGTCCTGCCATCACTCCTAGATTCTGTGCACGAGTGTTGTTTGTTCCTGCAACACTGGCACTGTTCACTCCCGCACCGACGGTCTGAACTCCCACACCGACGGTCTGCACTCTCACACCAGTGATCTGAACTCCTACACCGGAGGTTTGCACTCCCACACCGGTGGTCTGAACTCCCACACCGAAGGTCTGAACTCCCACACCGGAGGTCTCAACAACTGCGAACCTTGGTGAAGAAGGATCTTCTGAAGTTGTCTCCTGCAGAAGTGTATCCCGGACGAAGAGGTCACTCCACGCTCGTGCTCCCTCGGCACTCCGAGCCGTGCGAGTCGATGCTCTTCCGTCTGAATTCTCTTCCCTCGGCAAACACAAATTCAAGAACGGCTCCTGTGCTTCTTCCACCAACTCCACCTGCTGTCGAGTCTCCTCCAGCAATTCCTCTACACTTCGGTTTCCGTCGGCAATCTTCTAGAATCTCCTTCGGCGCTCTGCCTGCTGTGCCAGAATTAAATTAGCTTCAGTTGTGCGAATCTCATCTTTATCCTTCACCGTGTTTTTATTTTTATTCAACAGATTCGGCATTTAATTTCCATCTACCTGCCTGCGTACCAGGTCCATCAGGCAACGGCGCCAAATGTTTACCGTACTGGTAAAGAAATCAACGCATACAAACAATGGAACATAGTAGCAGAATTATATTCGCATATGCCAGACATACATTATGCTTCATAAGATAAATAGTAATAGAAGATAGAAGATGATTTACAATGATCCCAGACAGGATATAAATACTATTCGCCGAACCTTCTCGGAGGAGTCTGTCGGCCACAAACATTATGTCCACTACAAACTATTTACCCGTTGGCTACAGAATACAAAACACCGACGACAATCCTTCCGTCGGCTACAGAAACACCAACGGGACCATCCAGTCGGCTGACAAATAGGGCACATAAAACTAGTTTTAATCTGGACCAAATAAACAATAAACAATAGGCTAACATTCTGAAGGAAGCCCTCAATAAGCCTACTCATCATGTCTATGTATACTAGCTGGATCCCAAGAAAATGCCATTATTGTATTCAATGAACCAGGTTTTCTAATAACAAAGTAGTCCCATTACCTTTCAAACAAAATACAGCAAATGGTATCTATCAATAGAGAAGGATGCAAATGCTAGAACTTCTTTTACCGATATAATATTTAAGAATATGATATTTTCAGAGTCCATTATAATAAAGTTGAAGGCTTCTTGACTAAAAATATGAATACTTTTTCATGTCAATGTTTAGCGAAAAAAGTGGATCAAAGAATATATATTAGTTATGAAAAACTCCTACACGGTTCTAATCCAGAAACCTTCAAACTAATCTAATCATTGATCTCCGCGGATCTTAATTCCAATATTAGCGTATTAATTACTAGTTTCCTCAATGTTATTTGTTGATTTATAAAATTGTCCTTCACAACCCTAGACAGAACCTATCCATATTACCTTCTTAATTACTAGCTTTCATCCTAATGTTGCAGTTGATTAATCCTTGGAAGAAGCTATGTTTCCCTAGGGTAATCATTTTGAATTGCTTGCACAGATCCCACCCGAGGTGCAATTAGAGTTTCCTAAAACAAACAGAGGTAAGGGTACTTGACTGCAAGCAGCAATCGTTAATTGGGTTGGTGAGATGTCCTGCTTGGAAAAGCCTTTGAGAAAGACATTTTATGTGGGGTCTGGAACTTTCCATGGCCTCTTGTAAAGAACCATTGCCAAGCCTTTGCGTTGAGGCTTTCCCCCTGGTTTGACAATACTATCGTTAGGTTTTTAGAACTGGGTGCTCTACAATAGGAGCAACACCTCCAAAGCTTGTGTAAATTACTAATGTATATATATATCAAATTCAAAGGTTAAACTAACCTTCTTTACCAGCAGTTCCCTTAGTTTTCATGTAGAGACTTCTATGCAAAGTTAGAGAACCACTAACTTGATTCTAGATAGAAGGCCAAATCAGGGATATTTAAGATGCAAGATCCAGAGAATCAGTGAACAATCTTAGGTTGATTTGAAACAGTTTGATTTAAATGCTTAATCCTAAAGTGAAAAATCCATGCTCTAGGATTGCAAGGTACACACGGATGTAGGACGAAGATGGAATCTGATAAGACTCAGTTTCAGTCTTAAGTCTGTATGTGTGTTAGTGTGATCACAATATTTTTTGAAGCTTCTGGTTCAGACTCAGGCACAACAGAAATTGATAAATGTGTAGAAGTTTAGGTCAGATCTAAGCATGGTATACAGTAACAGAAGCACAAAGTAAGTGTCAATAGTGTCACAAAATGAATCAATAACGCAGAACTATTAAGTAACAGTGCAAAAGGTCAAAATAATTGTATAGAAGGTCAAGGCAGATGCATAACAGAACAGAACAGATGCAGATGCAAGAACAGTGACAGGTTGTTACAGACAACTAATCAGATCATTCTGTTCCAGATTTTCATCTCAGTTGCAGGACAGCAACTCAGTCTCTAAGCAGGTGACAAGACATAATTTTTTTGTGAAGTGGCAATGAGTTTTCAGTTTTCAGATTTTGTTAAGCCGAGAGGATTCCTACAGGTGAACTTTTTTTGCTTTTTTAATAAGACGTGCAACTGTCAGTTATAAAAGGAAATCAACATATATAAAAATGTTAAGCCGAGAGGATTCCTACAGGTGAACTTTTTTGCTTTTTTAATAAGACGTGCAACTGTCAGTTATAAAAGGAAATCAACATATATAAAAATATAAAAAGAAATATTGACGGTTACAAGATATATTTATTCCATTTTGCTTTATATTAGAAAATGTGAAAAATCAAGCGTTACATGAGTGCCTAGAGACCAATGACAACCAGCGTATTGGGGAAATAAAGATGTGAAATTGCAGACCATTTGATGTATCTCGAACAGATAAATTCTTAAGTAATGTAAGGTCTTTGAGATCTGTGAAACAGGATCAGAAAAAACTCTTTGAGTTCTGAACTCACCGTCTGATCTCGCGGGGTGATCCTGTTTCCCCCGGTCCATCTCTGAAACCATTGTCAACCCAGTGAAGTTAGGACTTAACCACTTCCCAGACTTTAGAAACCATTGTCAACCCAGTGAAGCTAGGCTTAACCGCTTCCCAGACTTTAGATTTTTATTAATGATTTTTTAAAATGTTAACTAAGTTATATATAATATTATATATTATTTTACAAATATATTCAATATGGTCTTTTGTAATATTTAATATATAAAATAGTTTAAATGTAGATAATTTGATTTATATAATTGAAATTTTGTATTTGTATAATATTGTATTAAATTTTAATAGATAATAAAAATATATACATTAATATTTACGCCAACGAATGTAACGGTGTAAGAAAAAAGAATTACACCAGCTGTCGCACTACAGTACACCATCTGCCACTTAGATGCTCCATTACACCAGCTGTCGCTCCATATTGCAGTACAATTGCTGGCAACAAAAAGAAATATGCACTGCTGGAAATAGCAATGGGATACAAACAACACCATGAAACTTGGCAGCCATGAATAAGGAAGAAGAGGGCAAGTACAAACAACACCCAATTAGACATCCTGAATCGATCATCCGTTCTTAAAATGCAGGAAGGCTTCTTCACAAAAATCAAATAAGAGATGGGCGGGAAAGCTCGATGGCCGACCCCAAAGGAATCAAAATCTTGAAGGATCAATGATGATGCAGGGTGGGAGATTGTCAAAAAAAAAACCCCAAAATAGGCATCCCAAACCTAATAACACACCCCCAAAGATAGGTGGGGCTACATGTAAATCACAGGAAATGAATTAATTTAGTATTATCAATTGTATCAGATCTTGAGAATTCTGAGTATTGTTATTAGAAATATATGAAACAATTAGAATTTATATGTGAATTGCTATGTATACATTTGAGAAAAGTTTAGAAAGATCAAATATATTTAAAAAATTATAGAGATGTTCTATTTCTATGTAGATGTAAGTTTCAAAATTTGATTTTAAATATATCTACTAAAATATAGAAATATTCTATTTCTAAAAAAATGTTCTTTGATTAAATAGATATGATAAAAGTTTAGAAAGATTAAATATATCTAAAAAATAATAAAAATGTTCTATTTCAACTAGGATTTGATTTTAAATATATCTACTAAAATATAGAAATATTCTCTCTCTAAAAATATGTTCTTTGTATAAATATAAGTTTAATTTTCATTAAATAAT
Source organism: Cupressus sempervirens (assembly GCA_028749045.1). Taxonomy (NCBI): domain Eukaryota; kingdom Viridiplantae; phylum Streptophyta; class Pinopsida; order Cupressales; family Cupressaceae; genus Cupressus; species Cupressus sempervirens. The sequence continues at coordinate 821,103,750 of CM053792.1, read as the reverse complement.
AGTTATACATTATGATCAACAGATTAATTATATTTTAAAAAATAAAAGAATATATTTTAATGTTGAAAAATATTTTTGAAGAATTAATTTAATTTAGCATTTTAAATTTTTTTTTCATTAAACTTAAATTAAAAGATTGGACATTTTTAAATATTATATGATAAGAAACATATTAAGTAGGAACCCAAAGAATATGAAATAGAACTTAAGATTCATATGATTTAATTAATTTGAGTTTATAAGAATAATGAAGTTTAGGTTTAGGGTTTGAGTTTTGTTGTTAAGGGTTAGATTACACGAATACTTGAGATCAATTTTACAATAAAGTTTTAGATGATTTTGTATTTTTAATTTAAAAAAAGAAATAGCCAGAGTGCAATCTGTAAAACTCAACCCTAATAGTAATCCTAATCACTAAATTTAAACCCCAATCCTAATTCCTAAACCTAATAAAACCATAATCTTAATAACAATACTAAACATTCAAGGTAAAATCTTATCATAATCCTAAACTCTAACCTTAATCAAAATTGTAACGTGAGTAACCCTAACCCTAATACTAAATGCTAAGTCATAACCCTAATTGTAACTCCAAATACTAAGCTTAATATTTGAACTCTAACCCTAACCATAATACTAATCCCAATGTAAAGTATACTTAAATCTTAATCATAAGCCTAAATATTAAATACTTAAATTCTAACTCTTAAACCTCAATGCTAAACAATAGTTCTAAATACTAAACTAGGTCATAATCCTAACCGCAAAACCCTAATTATAAATTATAACCCCTAATCTTAGATGCTCAACCATAACTCCTAAATCTCAATTTGAATCGTAGATCGAAATGCTAAACCCCAACATTAAATAGTTTTAGAAACATATGAAGTAGGAACCCAAAGAATATGAAATAGAACTTAAGATTCATGTGATTTAATTAATTTGAGTTCATAAGAATAATGAAGTTTAGGTTTAGGGTTTGAGTTTTGTTGTTAGGGGTTAGATTACATGAATACTTGAGATCAATTTTACAATAAAGTTTTAGATGATTTCATGTTTTTTATTTAAAAAAAGAAATAGCCAGAGTGCAGAGTGTGATATGTAAAACTTAGCGCTAATAGCAATCCTAATCATTAAATTTAAACCCCAATCCTAATTCCTAAACCTAATTAAACCATAATCTTAAACACAATACTAAAAATTCAAGGTAAAATCTTATCATAATCCTACACTCTAACCTTAATCAAAATTGTAACGTGAGTAACCCTAACCCTAATACTAAATGCTAAGCCATAACCCTAATTGTAACTCCAAATACTAAGCTTAATACTTGAACTCTAACCCTAACCATAATACTAATCATAATGTAAAGTATACTTAAATCTTAATCATAAGCCTAAATACTAAATACTTAAATTTTAACTCTTAAACCTCAATGCTAAACAATAGTCCTAAATACTAAACTTGGTCATAATCCTAACTGCAAAACCCTAATCATAAATTATAACCCCTAATCTTAGATGCTCAACCATAACTCCTAAATCTCAATTTGAACCGTAGACTGAAATGATAAACCCCAACATCAAATAGTAAATCATAATACTTGATCCCTAACCTTAACAATAAGACTAACCATGTCAAGTGAATGCTCTAACCCTTATTGTACCCAAAACCCTACATCCTAAATGATAAACCCTTTCCTAAACCTAATTGCTAAACCATAATCCTCAACGCACAACCCGAAATCATAAATCCTAACCTAGAAAATAATACTATTTACCCTAATTATAAATGTTAAGCCATAATCCTAACTTTAATTATAACTATTGAAACTGTGTGTTAGAACCATAATCCAAAATCTTATCCCTAATACAAATCCTAACCCTCTAACCATACTTCTAACAATGATGTAAACCATACCCTAACCCTCTAACCATACTTCTAACAATGATGTAAACCCATACCCTAACCCTAATCATAATCATAAATCATAAATTTTAAACCATGACCCTAAATACTAAACTCTTAATTTTTGTACACTAATCCTAAAATGTTAAATTTAAATGCTAAAGTCTAATTCTAAAAGCTATAAACTAATTTTAAGTACTAAACCATAATTCTAACCCTAATCGTAAATGGTAAACCCTTATACTAGATGATAAGCCCCAACCCTTATCCTAAATTATAAGTCCTAATCATAATTCTATCCATAAATTTTAACCCTGATACAAACCATAACCCTAAAAATAATACTAATAGCAATGTCAACCCATATCCTAACCCTATAAATAATACTAATAGAAATGTAAACCCATACCCTAACCCTAATCATAACTATAACCTTAAATCCTAAATGCTAAAGCCTAATACTAACCCTAATTGATAGACAATAATTTGTAGTCCTAACCTCCGACCATGATCCTAACCCTAATTGTGGTCTCAATCCTAAATCATAGCCCTAACCATAATCCTAACTCTAACCCTAAACCTTAACTAAAATACATATTGATAGATGAAATGAGCTTCCTTGGAGAGAGGTTAATCCAAAACATAGATTCTCGTTTTCGACAAGCATTTCCAGAAAATAGCCATAAAACTTTTGGAGGCATGTTTGGTATTTGAATTTATTAGAGTAAGAGATTTGCATTGTAATTTACTTTGTTCCTTACTTTTAGAATACTAATTTGTAAATATTTATTTGATATGCATATTATAATATTTTTCAGGGATATCTATGATATTGGTGGGAGATTTGGCACAATTACCTCCAATCAATGATAGACCAGTATATGAAAGTAGAGGGGGGCATGCAAAGCTATTATGGCAAGAATTCCAAACTATAGTTACTTTAAACCACATTTTCAGATAGGATGGACAAAGTAATGAACAAGAAAGATTTTGTGTTCTATCAAATATAAGGGATGCAAACCCCACAATAGAGGATTGGATGCTGCTTATGTCAAGATGCAATGCACACATGAGTAGTATAGAAAATGAGGAGTTTAAAAACAGTGTTCATTTATTTTCAACAAATGATGATGTGTACAATCATAATAAGAAAATGCTATTATCATTATCAAACCCTGTTGCACAAAGCATTGCTATTAAAACAACACATGCTTCTATAGATGCAAAGTGATGAGTTGGACATTGAACTATTACTTAGCAAAGATGCAAGGGTAATGCTAACTTCGAACCTATGGATTGAAAAAATCTTAAAAATCCTTTAAAAAATAAAGTATTTTTATTTTTTGAAAAAATCCTTGATGACATCATCATTTATTAATTAATTAATTTTTATGCCATTAAATCCCTTTATCTTAATTAAAAATATTTAATTAAGAAATCCCTCCAAAAAATGTTTAAATCTTATTTAAACATTATTTCCTTATTTATTAATTATTTAATTAATAAATTGACCAAAAAACCCAAAATAAATAAAAAATTTATTTTTTGCCCAAAACTTGGCCAATTTCCTTAAGACCACTAACCTCTTCCAAAATCTTCTAATCCTTCTTTAATTTTGATTAAAGGCTAATCCCATCATTTGCTACCCCTAATCCCAATTCAAAATATTTAATTAAGATTAAATATTAATCCTCATGTTTATTAAAAAAGTTTTAATAAATATCTCCTCAACCCAAACCCTTGAAATAAATAAAACTTTATTTATTTCCTAAAAATCTAATTTATCCTCATCCTAAGAAGTTCTAGACTCTTCTAGAAAGTCTTCATCCTCATCCTAGGAAATTCTAGACTATTCTAGAAAGTCTTTATCCTCATCCAAAGTCTAGACTCTTCTAGAAGATGTCTTTAAACCTAATCCTAATCCCCTCCTAACCTTGTCACATTCCCTAAAAATGGGTTAAGACTTACTAACCCAAGCCAAAGTTAACAAATATCTTCTCCTTCACCCACCCTCATTAAATGCCATCCACTTGCCTATCCCTAAGCTAATCTTAAACCATCCTAATCCATCCTCTAATCATTTGCACAAGCCTAAGCAAGCTTAAAACCTTCCTAATCAAGTCCAAGTCGAAATTGCTCTCATCACCCTCAAAATATCTCAACCATAAAACTTTATGAAGCCCACTAGGCCATAAATGACTCTTCCAAGCCCTTTTATTGCTCTTACAAGCCATTATGAGGGTCTTTATGAAGATTTTATCCCTTGAGCCTCCTTTGTTGACTCATCCTTCCCCTTTCCTCCATCCTCTCACCATGTGACATGTGTCACTCCTTGATTGGCTGTAAGGAAGCACAATCCATGTGCTCTCCTCTCATGCAATCTGAGCCCTCCATGAGCTTTTTCCCATCCTTGCATCTTAGCCCTCAATCCCTCAAGCCCTTTGCCTATTTAAGGAATCCTCTCCCAAGCCATTTTAACACAATCCATGAAGTAAAGTTATAATGCTATTTTGAGAGCCAAATCCATACTAAAGCCATCTATCCACACCAAAAATCCACAATCATCCATTGAAGCCTTTGGAAGCATATTGAGCATACATCCTATCCATTTAGATAAAGCTACTCAACAAGAGAGCTTCTCATTGAGAGAGCCCATTAATGGCTCGTATTCTCAATTGAGAGCTCATCTTAGTCTATCTTGAAGTTTATGAATTTTGTTTAGTTTGTAGAAGCTTTATTTAGATTTGGTTTCTATTAGCATACTAACATTGCTCATATACAATGCTAACTTCGAACCTATGGATTGAAGCTGCTCTTGTCAATGGAGCATTAGGATATGGTCAAAGTATTGTGTATCGTCTTGGAAGTGCACCACCACTACCACCATCATATGTACTTGTCGATTTTGATAGTTACTCTGGAATTCCTTTTGATGATCATCATCCTCAGAGAGTCCCAATTCTTGCAATTGATAGGGGCATGAATACAAAACAAATTCCATTGAGATTGGCTTGGGCTTTAACTATACACAAGTTACAAGGGCTAACACTACAAAAAGCTACTATTGATATTGGTCCCACTGAAAGAAGCAGTCTCACATTTGTTGCAATATCACACGTCAAATCTTTACAAGGAATAAGAATTATGCCACCCTTCACATATGATAGATATGCAAAAATGAAGGCAGGAAAGCAAGTTGCTAGAAGAAAAGAAGAACAAAGCAGATTGGGAACCTTATAATTATTTGATGCATTGTGCATTTTGTCAACACATTTTTGTTTTGTTTTTGATACATAATAGACATTATCAATAAATTTTGGTGGTTTGTACTTCTCAAAATAATGAACAATATCATTATATTTTGTCTCTTGATCCAAATGCTTGGTGATGAAATCATAAATTTTTTTTTCTTCTATTGATAGAATGTATTAGTTATAAAGTAAAAGCTAATATTTCTTTTATAAACAAGTGCCACGTAGTGGATTGTATTTGTCGTTATAATTTTTGTAATAATTTTAATTGAAAATTTAAATAATAAATTTAGAAATTTTATTATAATAGTCTATCTTTTGAAAACAAAATATATTAGTTAATTGAAATAAAAATTTATAAAATGTTTTAACATTAGTTACGATTATTATTTTTCATTTATCTATATTAATATTGTAGAAGTAATAGAATTTAAAGATTAAGAGATTAGTTTTAATCTTATAGATTATATATATTTTTGTTTATCATAAGTTATAACACCAAAAGGTTAGTTAGTTATTTCTAATTAGTGAAAATTAGTTATTTCTAATTAGAAATAATTATTTTAGTTATTTCTAATTAGAAATAGTTATTTCTAATTAGTGAATATTGTCTTTGGCCAATACAGTAATGTTGGATGAAATATTGTATTAATAGAATGTAATAATGTGAATCTAAAATTCTTAACTTTAACTTAACTTTGAATCCTAAATAAGAATATTTTTATAATGGTTCTAACATAAAACAATTTTTTGAGATTACATTACATTTGAAAAAAATTATATATCTATGACATATTTTAAAATATTAACGATAAGATTGTATTACAAAATATTAAATTATATTATTATATTCTATATAGATTATATTGTAACATATTTTATATAATTTAACTTATATATATATATATATATATATATATATATATATATATATATATATATATATATATATATATATATATATATATATATATATATATATATATATATATATATATATAAAATTTAAAAACTCACAATAATATATTCTACAAATTTATGTATATTTGTGATATATTATTAATAGATTTATTTATATAACTACATAGTTTTATTTCAATAGAATTATATTTCGTAGTTTCATCTTTAAAATATATTAATATTAATATTTGTTAGCAAAAATTTAGTCGAAAAAAATGAATATGGAGGAATTCCGAAAAAAGGGCCTATAACGCAAAACTGTTAGAGCCAATAGAATTTGAGATAAATAATTTTTATAATGTACAAAATTAATAAATTAAAATCAAAACTTTAAAAATATTCAATTTATGGAAAATACTTATTGTTCATTGGTGCAAAAGAATACAATTATTACATAATTGTGGAGAACTGAATGCAATAGTATATTGCATACGACAAATATAATAAATGTAAAAAATTATATAAATAATATAAAATGTGAAAATTATTAGTATTTTGATAATTTACATTACTTTTTATTAATGTTAATGTTAATTAAAGTTCATTTTCATTACTATTAATAAATTTAACTAATAGTATTAGTTTTATATAATTCGACTTGACATAAGTATAATACACAATATTAATTAGATAATAAGTTAGACAATAAGTTTTTATATTAATTTAGTTAAAAATAAAAGTCCGTATATGTTTATATTAGTAAAATTTTAAAAAATATATCATCATAAAATATTTTTGCAAAAGATATTTGAGTTAGATACATTAGAATAATATATATTAATTTAGTCATTAATATCAATATTATTTTAATTTAAAAATGATATTATTATTTTATAAAGAAAAATAACTTAATATAAATGATTAAAATATTATTATTATGAATGTATTCGTTATAATGTATTCTTATTAAAAATAACTTAAAGTAAATATTACTTTTACATTTATTAATAAAAGAAATATTACTTTTTACTTTATAACTAGTTAGAAAAATATTTTATTATGATATATCTTTTAAAATTTTACTAATATAAATGTTTTATTTTTATATTATTTTTTAATGTTTCAAATTTTTTGTATTATAGTATAATTTGATTATTTTTAATAATTTAATTAGATAATAAGATTTTGAATTAATTTAGTAAAAAATAAAAGTTTGTATACGTATAATTAGAAAAATATTTTATTATGATATATTTTAATTTTTTTTACTAATATAAACGTTTTATTTTTTATTAGATTAATTAAAAATCTTGTTATCTTATCTAATTAAATTATTAAAAATAATTAAATTATATTATAGGGAGTTTGAATAAAGTAAAATTTAAACATAAAGAAAAATTTCAAAACATTAAAACACATAAAAATTTACTCTCAATGCCATTTGAATCAAACATATTAATTTGTTTTTAAAAATGTGCTTGACAGTAGTCGAATCAAAGATATTAATTTTGTTAAAAAAGGTGTGCACTGATAACCGTGCGTGGGTATGAATGCATGGGTATGGGAGTTTTGGTAGCCACCCATCCAGAACAATGGGGTTGGATAGATGATGCCTTACATGTGTTGTAGTCTTTTCAGGCAGTGTGAGAAGATAACATGTATAGTTCAGATCTAACGAGTTTATTTAATGACTGCAAATTAGATAATGGTTTCAACTTTCAACATTTCAACTGAAGTTTATTTTGTACTATTTGCAGAATATATGTGTGAAGATAAATTATTTCTTTTTAAAACTCCCTTTAATGTTATGGGTATTTTGTGGCTTACCACTAATTAATTCTAATTTTGAATTCCAAACGATTGGTCATTATCTTTGAGTCGATATTATTGTGGTAGCTTTTGCTTCCAAAAATTACTATTTCATCGGAAATATTGTAAGACCACTTTACAGTTGATTTTTTGATGAGATATTGATAAAAATATACTTATAATTTTCAAAAATGTAATTTTATTCTTCTCAATCTTAGTTTTAATGTTTTGACAAGTTTCTATTTGATTTCTTGTAGATCTCGTACTTCATAGATTCACATCTACTTTCTATTATATATGTTTGTTCATTCAATTTCATTTATATTTTGAACATGTAACAACATTGTAAATTACTATTAATTACTTCAATTTGATATTCATGTAATGTAGAATAGGCACCATTAATTATCAACAATTTTTTTTTTCTTACAATAGACAATAGTACTCTAATATAATTTTTTTTTGAATTTTAATTAATTTAATTAAAAAAATTATTATTATTACTTTTATATTTAATAGAAAATTAATATAAATATAAAATTATTCACATATTTGTAAAGAAAAATAATTTTAAAATTGTGTAACAAATACTTGTTGGTGTAATTAAATATTCACTAATTACATTTCTTAAGCTTACATAGGATAATGCATTGCATAGTAGTTTGTGATTGAGACACTTGGGAGTTTGCACCACAATTAAACAAATGGTGTAGGAGAATTCCACTCTAGGTGGTTATAGTTGTTATCTCATTCCACCTTTAGTGCACTTATCACATTATCATCCTCATCATTGCACATACTTCATTGCATAATGGAGGATGACCACCTTTGGTGGACATGTGATTCCATCTTGTGTGGGTGATAGTTTATCTTTTCCTTATCATTATCTCTTATCGCCTCTCCTATACAAGGAGGCCTATTATGTACATTTATTATCAATCTATTGGATGTCAATCATGTCCATTATCAATAATAGCATTCTTGCATCTTCATGCAATTGTCTTGCCATTCTCTTATGGAAGTTATCTTGGTCTTTCATTTGATCCTAGGGGTGTTGTAGAGTCACCTAAAACTCTAACATGGTATTAGAGCTCTCATGGTGTGAAGAACTCTTCTTAAGAAGTGCAATCTTGGCTTGACTTATTGTTGGTGCAACATTTGCAATTTGGACATCACAATTTGGAGGAGATTTTGGGAGTCATATTTTGTGACCTTCTATTGCAAGCAAAAATTGGAGCTTCCTAATGCAAATCAGAGGTTGGAATCATATAGAGAAGGTCCAAAAACCCCTAAATCGAATTTTGTTTCATCCAAATCGGACATCTGAGGCCAAATCTAGAGCCATTTGATTTTTGAAGGTGTGACAGTGGCGATTTAGAAAAAATAATTGCAAAGGTATTTTTCAAACAACGATATCTCCCTCATATAGATTCCTTTTTCCAAGCAATTTTTTTGGTTTTGGGGTAGAATTTCATGATCTACACAGTGGTGTAGGTCATTTTGGATCTCTGTCTTTGATTTTTTTTGAAAATCGCAAATCCCATTTTTTTTAGCTTTCAAGGCTTTATTTGGGCACATCCGGTAACATTTTCACGTGCAATTTTTTTTTGAAAGTGCATGATTTTTCCTCTACTTTCTAGATCTATAATCAGATTTCAGTGATTTGGAGTGGACATATCACTTTTAGAAATATGTCTTTTTTTTAGCTATATTTGCACTTGGTAAATACTTGGATTTCAATTTTCTTAATTGAATCAATAATTCGAAGGAGTTATCAATTGATTTTATTATGGATTTTTCAAAAGTTCCATTACTCACTCCATATAACTTTCATGAATGGAAACAAATAGTTTCTAATTAGTTGATGAGTATTGGATTGCTTAGAATGATTATTGGACAAGATCTAGAACCAAATACAAGTGTTGCAGAAAGAGGGAAATGGTTTGATAGAAGGGATAAAACACTTGGCTCTCTTAGATCTACCATCTCCAATGATTTGTTATATCATATTGCATCTTGCACACATCCTCATGATGCTTGGACTACATTGGAAGGAATCTTTGGTAAACTTGATAGAATAAGAAAATTCAAATTGGAGAATGACCTTATAGGTCTAAGTCCATGTGATTTTGACAATATTCAAGACTTTTTGTCCAAGTTTAATTCCATTAGATTGGAGCTTTCTAATTGTGGCATTACTAAAGATGATGAGAAATTGATATTATCTATTCTAAATCCAAGATAGATCCTGAATATTCAATCTTTGTTTCCACATTCTATGCTACTATGGATGCTCTTGGTAGTGCATACAAAATACCTTCTCTTGATGAATTTGTAGCTCAGCTCACAAGGGAACAAGCAAAGTTAGCACGCATGGGTCAATTGAAGCCTTCAGAGCATCAAGCATTGGTTGTAAATGACTCCTCTCCAAAGGTTCCCAAAGGAAAGAGAAAAAAACAACACAAGGATCCTAAGAAACATGACAAAAGTGACGACTCTCCTTCACAACATATATTGAATCCAAGTCCTCTTCAATAGAGGAATCATCTAGAAGAAAGAAAGATAAATGCACTTATTGCAAAAAGTTAGGACATGATGAGCATAAATGTTTCCATAAGAAGATTGAAGAGCTTACTCACATTCTTCAAAAGAATAATATCCAGTCATCAGTGTCTTCTCCTTCTTCCAAGCAACTGCTACATCTACATTATCATCTAGAGGCAAAGGACAAGCACTTATTGCTTCCACACATCCTGAGCAAGGTAAATGGCTTCTTGATTCAGGTGCATCACATCATATGGTATCTTCTATGGATATATTTTCTTCTATTGAGCCTTGTAATTCTCCACCTATATTGATGAGTAATAATACATACATGAAGGTTTGTGGGAAGGGTTCTATTCCTATGGGAGAGGGTACATTTAATGATGTTCTTTGTGTACCATCCTTGACCACTAATCTCCTTTCCATTTACCAAATTACTCATGGGCACAAGGTAAAATTGTTGAGTTCACTCCTGATTATGTCTATATTAGAGACATGGAGATTAGAGATGTCATAACTATGGGAGTTTTTGATCATACATCATGCTTGTATTCGTTTGCACATTTTTTTGATAATGATGATAATATTCATGATGTACCTAACCTTATATCAAGGGTGAATAATTCATGTGAGGAGAATATTGGACACTTGAATCATTTTGTTCTTGAGACAAGTGTTGAACTTCCTACTCCTCTACCTCCTACTTCTTGAAACATGAGTTCTACTATTCAACAGGATGATCTTTATGCTTTAGATCTTGCAGTGTGGGATGAATTCTTGGATGCTCTTTCAGACATATCTTATAATGCAAATTTGGTTAATAAATCTGAGAAGGTTTCTCTTCGAGATACTTCTTCACCTTCTATGGAGATTGGATTTCCCAACTCTTCATGTTCACTTAGTTTTTCACATCTCATAGGCCAACTTGATGATGTGGCAAAATATTTGAGATTGGAGACACCTATTTAGTCTTCAGAGATGCATACATGGAGACCTTCTTCCTCCTTCCTCACTTTTTGCATGGAGTGGCTTCTTCATTTTTTGATGCATTTATCTCTTCCTAAGGAGAGACATGTTTCTTATAGGCATTGGATTATATTTTGCTCGCATGTACTCTTCATCTACATTGGAGCTTCTTCATTATGGGGGGATATCACGTCTCCTTATTTCCTTCTTATGGGGGGGTCATTCCTTATATATACATGATGTATGCATTTTCTGGGGGGTCTTGAGTACTACATCCATCTGTGCATCTTGTTTTCAACTCTCTTTTTGTAGGAGGGTTTTTCCCATGAGGTTTTCTCTCTTTCTCCACTTTATGAGAGATTACATTTCATGTATTACATTACATATTGTACATGGGTACCTAAAATGGCCTAGTAGCCATGACCCATCTTGCATTGTGAGTTTAAGTGCATTCCCCTAAGTTGCACTTAAGGGGGGGTGTTGGTATAATTAAATATTCACTAATTACACTTCTTAAGCTTACTTAGGATAATGCATTACATAGTAGTTTGTGATCGAGACACTTGGGAGTTTGCACCACAATTAAACACATGGTGTAGGAGAATTCCACTCTAGGTGGTCATAGTTGTTATCTCATTCCACCTTTAGTGCACTTATCACATTATCATCCTCATCATTGCACATACTTCATTGCATAATGAAGGATGATCCACATTTTTGGACATGTGATTCCACCTTGTGTGGGCGATAGCTTATCTTCTCTTTATCATTCTCTTATTGCCTCTCCTATATAAGGAGGCCTATTATGTACATTTAAAATCAATCCATTGGATGTCAATCAAGTCCATTATCAATAATAGCATTCTTGCGTCTTTATGCAATTGTCTTACCATTCTCTTGTGGAAGTTATCTTGGTCTTTCATTTGGTCCTGGGGGTGTTGTAGAGTCATCTAAAACTCTAACAATACTTTTTATTTTTTGTTTTTGTTAATTAGATTGTGCTTTTAATATATGTTCCAAGTAATAATGTATAAATCTTAGTATTTATAGTGCTATTATTTTCGACAATTAAAATTCTCCTATTTGTCTAAGTCAAATGCTAAATTTTATATATGAACATTAATAATTATAATTTCAACTTTATAGAATAAGATCAATTCTAACAACCATACCCATGAAAAAATATTTCTATCATATGAGACTCTTTAAAAATAAATAAATATCAAATTTTATTTTATTATCTACAATTAAAAAAATTATATGTATTCATAATAAAATATATATTCTAATTTTGAAAATTGAAATTATTTTCTTTTCCTTATTCTTTTACAAGAGCTTCATTTATTTATGGATTGTCATTATTAATAGTTAAAATATGCATATATATTTAAGCTATGAGTATGTGGCAATTTGATTTTTACTTATTAGGGTTGATAGGTAATTTACATTATATTTCCAATGTAGGATTTGATCATATATTTCTTATTAATAGAATTTGTAGACTATTATATAATTTTTCCAAGATTTAACAATTAAAAATATTAATTATTGCTATATAAAATCTAAAAGGTCTTAGTAGAAATCTTCTTCTTTCACATTCATATGAACAAATGACTCCTATCGGCTAATCATTGAGTGTACATAAACACACAACTGCTAGTATAGTTGTAGTTACAATGAAAAAAATTCCATGGGGACGCGTCCCTAGCTTTTTTAGGTTTGTTCTTGTACTGGGCATGAAACAGGGATGCGAGTACTACTTTTTCCCGTCTCCTACGACCTCCCTAAATGGTGAAAAGGGGTACCATCCTTGAAACACCATAAATAATATTCCATTAAATAGGGGTACATAATCCCATACTAGGGACTCTGTTCTTGTCCCTCGACCACCCCCCTTGCCAAACTCTGTCACCTATTTTCCAGAATGATGACTCCTTAGAAAAAGGCAAAAAAAAGTGTTTTTATTGTTTCCTCACCTCTACCAGGGGTCCACATGAACGTTGGAGAATAATAAAATAATGGAACCCTATTGTGGCTTTAAAAAATAAAAGGTTGAAGTGTTTAGTTCATTTGGAGTAGTTAAGTTGTGAAGAGGAAGAGGAAAACAACAAAAAAACAAGTGTGCATTTTGGAGGTGCAAGAGGAGGTTTTGGCTTCATTTCTTCTTTATTCCAGGTATGTTTTTTAATTTTTTTAAAATTTAAACTTTATTATTGTTTGTTGTCATTTTTCATTTTTTTTCATGACATATAGAGGGCATATTGAATGGAACATTGGATTTTTTTTCTCCATAACTTGCAACATTATAATACATTATGAAATCCAGAGGTAGAAACATGAGCAACAATGAGAGTGATGGAAGTAGTGATAACATGGATGTTTCCATGCAAGAAACTCAAGTGTCACATTTATAAAGACCAAGAAATAGACTTAGGGTAACCATGGATGATTCTTCAATTGAGCCTGATAGAGATGTCCCTATGGAAGATGCAATGCCTAATCCATTTGAGTGCCCTTCCAAAATCCTAAAAAAACTCTCCTTCAATTTGTCACAAAAGTAGACAACAATAAGAAAACAAATTCAAGGGGGTAATAGGGAATGAGAGTGTCATGTGGAGAGGGAGACATTGAGAGTAGGGGGTCCAATAGGTACCACACCCACACCCACATTCACTCCCACTGGCACTACTAGTAAAGGGAAGGCAAAGGCCAAGAGATATACCATTGTGGCTAATTTATTTAACATTCAAGCAAAAGAGAGAGCTAAATAGTCCACAAGCATATATATATATATATATATTTTGTTAGTCCCTCATTTATACCATCGGGAGAGACTAAATTATGCATCACTATCCTTCATAAAGAGTACTCAGAAGTAAACATTTTGATGGAGGATATGAGACAAACATGGATGAGTAATGGATGCTCTATCATCATATATGAGTGGACCAATATCAAACATTAGCCACTCATCAATCTTATTGTCACTAGTACAACAGGGGCCTATTTTCTTAGAGTATTGATTCTTCAAAAAAAAAAGGAAGGATGCATCCTTCCAATTTCAAATTTTGAAGGATGCTATAGAATAGGTAGGGGCTTCAAATGAAGGACTTTGGAAAAATTGATTGGATAAAGGCTATAGTGTCCGAGGCTAGAGATGTGCAAATCTTTATTTGCAATCATTGCACATCTCTTGCATTATTCATGACATTTTTCAAGAAAGAATTCCTCAAGCCCATGGACACTAGATATGCTAGCTACTTCATTTTTTTGGAGTGGATGCTTCAAGTCCAAGAGGCCTTACAATCCATGGTGGTCAATGTAGAGTAGAATAGATGGCATGAATCAAGCACCCCAGATGAAAGAATTGTCAAACGAAGAATCCTGGACGAGATCTGGTGGACCACAATGAGGTAAGAAACTTAAATAATTCACATCATAATTGCTATTGCTAATTTAATAAAAATATTTCTGATTTAAACATTTGCTGATTTTTAAAAAATTATGATGTTTATCACTTGTAACTTTCTTTCACTTTTAGATACATTTTCTCCTTCATTGACCTATTGTGCAAGTCATTAGATATGGTGATACCAGAGAGATTTATGAGACCTTTGATAGCATGCTTGGGCAGGTCAAGCAAGCTATTAAATACAAGGAACTTACTTTGGAGTTCTATGAGGAGCATCTTAAGCCCATTATGATGAAAAGGTGAAATACTATGAACACCCCTCTTCATATTGTAGCCTATGCAGTTTGGGAGAGTTTAATTTATGTTTAAGTTTTAAGTTTTTAACTTTATAATATGTATTTAAAATTTTGATTTTATTTTTAAAGTTTCTAAATTTCAACTTCTAAATTTTGGTTTGTTCAATATAGCTGAAGGAGGGCTTCTTCAAGGCCCTTTCAAAAATGTATAATGTAGAGGATGCTGCAAAAATTTGGGGGCAATGGCTTGGCTTTGCCAATCTTCATGGTCCAACTTTTGGTAGACCAGAGGTGAGGAATGATAGAGCTACATTAGCTTAAAGGGACCCAATTGTATGGAAAATGTGGCATGGTAGAGATGCACATGAGCTAAAAGGTCTTGCCATTGGTCTTCTTTCACAGATTGTGAGTTCCTTTGTTGCAGAGAGTAATTGTCTACATATAGCTTCATCCAATCGGCCAAGAGGAACAACATTACCTCTAGACGATCAAAGAAGCTTGTGGTTGTTCACAATGTATTGCGATTACAGGAGCGAGAGAGAGTCTTGAGTATCAACAAACTCCAACACTAGTTTGGGATGTTAATCCTGAGGATGCATTGTAGATTGACGAGGATGATACATCTTTAGGACTACTTGGTGCTCCATGTCATGATGACCCTTTGCCTATCCCTGCCAGCGATTCACAAGAAGAGGCTAGGAAGATGCTGACACTAATTTTGATTTGGGTATAGATATAGATTTCTAGAGGACAACCATATATTTGGCTTTCCGCTTTGAGATACTCATATACATTATTGTATTTGATTATTTAGTAGTTTAGACATCTCATTTACACTTCTAGTATTTATTTTATGTTATTTTGACTTCATGGATGATGATGATACATTGATACTTGGAGCCTTCTGGGACATTTTTGCTATATGTATGCAATATTTAGATATTCATATGTTATATTGTCATTTGAATCTTATAGTTTCAATTTCTATGTATTGAGCTTCTTAAATGTCTCTGACTCTATGGTGAATAATTTATCAATATTATAATATGCATATTTGAATTTTGTCTCTCTATATTTAAAACTTTCCTATTTTTTAAATGTCATCCCCGAAGGTCTCATCCCCTAAATTTTGGCTTCAACTTCTACTTGTACTAAAACACGTCCTATCCTAGAAACTTTGTGGAGCATTGAAATAAAGTGAAGAAAAGTAACCAGCCACATTGAAGTAATGCACGAAAGTGGCCATAGATGATAGTGGCAATGAAGAATAACAAACACATGAAAGAGGAATAGTCGTATTCATGTTCTTTATTTAGGAAGCATTCTGAATGTAATCATTTGAATAAATATGATTTTAGAAGGCCTTCCTAAATGAGAAGGCATTGCCATTGGAAGAGTGATGAATTTCAGCTAGCATTGTATCATTTATCAATACGATTTGAACATGTATTTATCATTTAAGAATTCATTTCAATTTCTTCTTCTCTATTTGCTTCTATGATATGATTATGATTAGTATATTATCTTTCTTATGCAATATCTACTTTTATACTTCTTAGTTTTAAATTCAAAGAATTCTCACAAAGTTATTGATATAGCTCATTACACATAGTTTTAATTACTTAAATGAAATATTTTCCCAAATTTAGTTTGATTTACTTTCTTTAATATTGACTTTAATCATTTCTTGTTCAATATTTTTTTTGACATATAGATATTTTGATGATATTAATTATCATGTTTGTAATAATAGAAATCTCAAAATTTGATATCTCTCAACTTGATTTATAAAAAAAAAATTAAAAATTAAAATTTTAGATATGCTAGTCTAGTTTCACTTAAGGATGGCTCAGTCAGCTATTAACTCATTTTGAACAGAATTAAAACGTTGAAAACCTTATTATGAAAAAAAAGTAATGAGTAATATAATTCTTTTATCCTCTAAATTTGTTAGAAATACTAAAATATGATTTCTTTGCTAGGGAATAGGATATTAGTTTTGAGCATGATGAACAAGAAGTTATATTTAGAGATGATCACATCTGAGAGCTTGGTGGCTTCATTTCTTTTATAAGAGGATTCACAAGAAGAAATTTATGTATTGGATTGCAAGAGCAATTTATTTTTGGAATTTAGAGTGTAATAATAATTAATGAATTTTGACATTTTGTATGATTCATAAAAAATAACGTAGGTTACATGATAGAGAAGGATGACCCCTCAAATGTTATTGTGGCTACCAATGGTACTAGAGAGATTTTTGCAAAACATTATGGCCCAAGGTCAATGTGGGCTTAGTTAAGAAGCTAACATTATGATGTTGTGGTTTTTGGACCACGATGACCACTCTAGCTAATGTAATTTCAATTAAACTTTTAAATTTTGAAGTCAAGCAAAGTTCCTAAACATATTTGATGATATGTTTAGCATTGATGATTGTTGAATATCATATTGTATAAATTTCTCAAGTTTGATGTTATATTTGGTGTATGAAAAATAAGAAACTATTTTTCATAGGGGTGACATTATTAAGAAAGTTCAATTATTTTCCATTGCTATCATATTGGCTCATTAGCAATTGATTATTTTGTAATTGTGTAAATAGTTAAATAGACAACGTTCATTTTCTCTCCTTTGCTAACAATTTTAAATACATAAAAATAGAAATTATCAATCAATAATGTTATCATATGTATGAAAGCTATTAGAATTCTACAATCTATAGTAATAATACTCTTATTTCTTTGTGATTAATGATCATTTTATATCTTGGAAAATATAATTTCTTATAAACACAATATTTTATGCACAAAAGCATACTACTATTACATAAATATGTTAATGAGGGTATGATAAGAAGTTTAAATATAATATTTGAATGGTTTTACATTTCATTGAATAAAAAAAATTGTATCATTTTAGATCATATATAATAATCTATCATCAAGATGAAATTTTCAATTTGTTACTTATTTTAATGATATATTATTAAGTGTTTCTTGAAATGTTTAAACAACCAAAATTACATGATTAAATATAAAAATGAATATATAAAATGTTAAATTAGATTTTATAGACAAAGAATGAATTTCAATAATAAATTTGGTACTAAATAATTCAAAATCAGTTTAATGCACACAATAATTTGAATTTGTTTTAGGAATGAAAATTGATGGATTTAGAATAATGCTTAGAGTTTATTGGGTTACCAAATATGAGAGAAAAATTAGCCATTGAACACTCTATTGTAAAATATTATGTGATAATTATAGTCACTTTCAGTTTTAACAACTATTTACATTACAAATACACTATTTATTATTCACTTAAGAAAAAACTAACAATACACATTGTCTAGTAATTTGTGCAGCCAAAAAAATCTAAATCTCAAGCATTTGGTTAACTTTTGTATTTAAATTAATTTTTTTATCAATAATTTCTTTTAAAAAAAAAATTTTCTATTAATACTTTTTTTTAAATTGGTCTGGCGAAAGGTTTAAATTATTTTTCAAATTGATTGACACGAGTTCACTCTTGTTAAACCTTGTCAGCCATTTCCCATGGTTTATTTCCAAGTCTCTGTGTAGAGGTGGAGGATTTTCATATGAATTAATTAAACACTTTCAGAAGCCATCGTCCTCTGATTCTGCTTCTCGCACGCTAAAAAAATCTTTTAAACAAGAGAAAATATCAGATGAATGTTGTTTCTGCATATCAAATGTTTGTTACAATCTCTCCCATTATTTGTTTGGAAATTTTATTGCAGATATTCATTTATACCCTCTAAAAAATTGTATATTTAGTAGATTTTTTTCATCATTCTATAAACAAATGTGCAAAGATATATATGCTGCTAGTCCCCCATTTATACCACTAGGAGAGACTAAATTATGCACCACTATCCTTGATAAAAAGTACTCAAAAGTAAACATTTTGATGGAGGAAATGAGAAATATGGATGAGTGATGGATGCTATATCATCATATATGGGTGGATCGATATCAAACATCAACCACTCATCAATCTTATTGTCATTAGTACAATAGGGGCCTATTTTCTTAGAGCCATTGATTTTTCAAAAAAAAGGAAGGATGCATCCTTCCAATTTCAAATTTTGATGGATGCTATAGAAGAGGTAGGGGCTTCAAATGTTGTGCAAGTAGTGAGTGATTCAACGTAGATGTGTAAATCAATTGGGTTGATAGTAGAGAGCACCTATAGACACATTTTTTGGACCCCATATTATGTACATGCATTACATAACACTTTGAAGGACTTTGGAAAGATTGATTGGATAAAGGCTGTGTTGTCGGAGGCTAGAGATGTGCAAATGTTTATTTGCAATCATCACACATCTCTTGCATTATTTATGACATTTTCCAAGAAAGAATTCCTCAAGCCCATGGACACTAGATATGTTAGCTATTTCATTTTGTTGGAGAGGATGCTTGAGGTCCAAGAGGCCTTACAATCCATGGTGGTCAATGTAGAGTGGAATAGATGGCATGAATCAAGCACCCTAGATGAAAGAATTGTGAAACGAAGAATCTTGGATGAGATTTGCTAGACCACAATGAGGTATGAAACTTAAATAATTCACATCATAATTTTTATTGCTGATTTAATAAAAATATTTCTGATTTAAGCATTTGCTGATTTTTAAAAAATTATGATGTTTATCACTTGTTACTTTCTTTCACTTTTAGATACATTTTCTCCTTCATTGACCTATTATGCAAGTCATTAGATATGGTGATACCAGAGAGATTTATGAGACCTTTGATAGCATGCTTGGGCAGGTCAAGCAAGCTATTAAAGACAAGGAACTTACTTTGGAGTTCTATTAGGAGCATCTTAAGCCCATTGTGATTAAAAGTTGAAACACTATGAACACCCCTCTTCATATGGTAGCCTATGTAGTCTGGGAGAGTTTAATTTATGTTTAAGTTTTAAGTTTTTAACTTTATAATATGTATTTAAAATTTTGATTATATTTTTAAAGTTTCTAAATTCCAACTTCTAAATTTTGGTTTGTTCAATATAGGTGAAGGAGGGCTTCTTCAAGGCCCTTTCAAAAATGTATAATGTAGAGGATGCTACAAAAATTTGGGGGCAAAGGCTTGACTTTTCCAATCTTCATGGTCCAACTTTTGGTAGACCAGAGGCAAGGACTAATAAAGCTACATTAGCTCAAAGGGACTTGATTGTATGGTGGGCGTGGCCTTGTAGAGATGCACTTGAGCTAAAAGGTCTTGCCATCTGTCTTCTTTCACATATTGTGAGTTCCTTTGCTACAAAGAGTAATTGGTCTACATATAGCTTCATCCAATCAACCAAGAGGAACAACCTTCCCTGTAGATGATCAAAGAAGCTTGTGGTTGTTCACAATGTATTGCAACTACAGGAGTGAGAGAGTCTTGAGTTTCAATAGACTCCAACGCTAGTTTGGGATGTTAATCCCGAGGATGCATTGCAGGTTGACGAGGATAACACATCTCTAGGGCTACTTGGTGCTCCATGTGATGATGACCCTTTGCCTATCCCTGCCAGTGATTCACAGGAAGAGGCTAGGAAGATGTTGGCACTAATTTTGATTTGGGTATAGATATAGATTTCTAGAGGACTACCATATATTTGGCTTTCCATTTTGAGATACTCATATACATTATTGCTTTTGATTATTATTCAGTTTGGACATCTGATTTACACTTCTAGTATTTACATTATGTCATTTTGACTTCATGAATGATGGTGATACATTGATACTTGGAGCCTTCTAGGACATTTTTGCTATATGTATGCGATATTTGGATATTCATATATATCATATTGTCATTTGTATCTTATGGTTTCAATTTCCCTATGGTGAATAATTTATTAATGTTATAACATGCATATTTAAATTTTGTCTCTCTATATTTAAAACTTCCCTATGTTTTTAAATGTCGTCCTTGAAGGTTTCGTCTCCTAAATTTTGGCTTTGACTTGTACCTGTATTGGAAACATGTCCCATCCCAGAAACTCCATGGAACATAGAAATAAAGTGAAGATTCAAAGTAACTAGCCACATTGAAGTAATGCACGGAAGTGGCCATAAATGATAGTGGCGATGAAGAATAACAAACCCATGAAAGAGGAATAGTCATATTCATGTTTTTTATTTAGGAATCATTCTGAATGTAATCATTTGAATAGATATGATTTTAGAACACCTTCCTAAATGAGAACGCATTGTCATTGGAAGAGTGATGAATTTCAACTGCCATTGTATGATTTATCAATACGATTTGAACATGTATTTTTCATTTAAGAATGCATTTCAATTTCTTCTTTTATATTTGCTTCTATGATATGATTATGCTTGATATATTATCTTTCTTATGCAATATCTACTTTTAGACTTCATAGTTTTAATTTCAAAGAATTCTCACAAAGTTATCAATATAGCTCATTACACATAGTTTTAATTACTTAAATGAAATATTTTCCCAAATTTAGTTTGATTTACTTTCTTTAATATTAACTTGTTTTTTAAAAAAAGAGGGGTAAATGCTTTGACCTAGAGCTATGAACCAGTGAGGCCACAAACAAGGGACCTCATCCCCATTAGATTTGAACCTTGATGGCAAGGTTAACAACTCAACAACTTAACCATCACAACATGCCACTATTGGCTCTTTAATATTGACTTTAAT
Source organism: Cupressus sempervirens (assembly GCA_028749045.1). Classification (NCBI taxonomy): domain Eukaryota; kingdom Viridiplantae; phylum Streptophyta; class Pinopsida; order Cupressales; family Cupressaceae; genus Cupressus; species Cupressus sempervirens. Next base: position 821,081,969 of record CM053792.1, on the reverse strand, counting down.
CATTTCTTGTTCAACAATTTTTTTGACATATGGATAGTTTGATGATATTAATTATCATGTTTGTAATAATAGAAATCTTGAAATTGGATATCTCTCAACTTGATTTATAAAAAATTAAAAATTAAAATTTTAGGTATGCTAGTCTAGTTTCACTTAAAGATGGCTCAGTCAATTGTTAACTCATTTTTGAAGAGAATTAAAATATTGAAAACCTTATTATGAAAAAAAAAACTTATGAGTAATATAATTCTTTTATCCTCTAAATTTGTTACAAATACTAAAATATGATTTCTTTTCTAGGGAGTAGGATATTAATTTTGAGCATGATGAACAAGAAGTTATATTTAGAGACGATCACATCTGAGAGCTTGGCAGCTTCATTTCTTTTATAAGAGGATTCACAAGAAGAAGTTTATGTACTGGATTGCAAGAGCAATTTATTTTTGGAATTTAGAGTGTAATAATAATTAATGAATGTTGAACGTTTTGTATGATTCATAAAAAATAACCTAGGTTATGTGATAGAGAAGGACGACCCCTCAAATGTTATTGTGGCTACCATTGGTACTAGAGAGATTTTTGCAAAACATCATGGCCCAAGGTCAATGTGGGCTTAGTCAAGCAAAGTTCCTAAACATATTTGATGATATGTTTAGCATTGATGATTGTTGAATATCATTTTGTATAAATTTCTCAAGTTTGATGTTATATTTGGTGTATGAAAAATAAGCAATTGTTTTTCATAGGGGTGGCATTATTAAGAAAGTTCAATTATTTTTCATTGCTATCATATTGGCTCATTAGCAATTGATTAATTTGTAATTGTGTAAATAGTTAAATAGATAACGCTCATTTTCTCTCCTTTGCTAACAATTTTAAATACATAAACACATAAATTATCAATCAATAATGTTATCATCTATATGAAAGCTATTGGAATTCTACAATCTATAGTAATAACACTCTTATTTCTTTGTAATTAATGATCATTTTATATCTTGGAAAATCTAATTTCTTATAAACACAATATTTCATGCACAAAAGCATACTACTGCTACATGAATATGTTAATGAAGGTATGATAAGAAGTTTAAAGATAATGTTTGATGGTTTTACATTTCACTGAATTAAAAAATTTGTATCATTTAGATCATATATAATAACCTATCATCAAGATGAAAATTTCAATTTGTTACTTATATCAATGATATACTATTAAGTGTTTCTTGAAATGTTTAAACAACCAAAATTACATGATTAAATATAAAAACAAATATATAAAATGTTAAATTAGATTTTATAGACAAAGAATAGACTTTAATAATAAGTTTGGTTCTAAACAATTCAAAATCAATTTAATGAACATGATAGTTTGAAATTATTTTAGGAATGAAAATTGATGAATTCAGAATAATGCGTAGAGTTTATTGGGTTACCAAATATGAAAGAAAACCTAGCTGTTGAACACTATACCTGTAAAATATTATGTGATAATTAAAGTCACTTTCAATTTTCACAACAATTTACATTACAAGTACACTATTTATTAGTCACTTAAGAAAAAACTAATAATACACATTCTCTAATAATTTGTAGGGCCAAAAAATCTAAATCTCAAACATTTAGTTGACTTTTTAATTTAAATTAACTTTTTTATTAATAATTTCTCTAAAAAAAAATTTCCTACTAATAATTTTTTTTCCAATTGGTTTGGCGAAAGGTTTAAATTATTTTTCGAATTGATTGACACGAGTTCATTGCATTTATTACTCTTGTTCAACCTTTTCAGCCATTTCCCATGGTTTATTTCCAAGTCTCCGCGTAGAGGTGGAGGATTTTTATATAAATTAATTAACACTTTCAGAAGCCATCATTCTCTGATTCTGCTTCTCGCACGCTAAAAAAAAACTTTTAAACAGGAGAAAAAATTTGATGAATGTTGTTTCTGCATATCAAGTGTTTGTTACGATCTCTACCATTGTTGTTTGGAAATTTTATTGCAGATATTTCTTCGCACCCTCTAAAAATTGTATATTTAGTTAAAAAAAATTTCACTATGTTCGGAAATTTTGTTGCAGATCTATTCGTTCCTAGATTCTAGCCCTTAAGAAGTGCACTCTCACAACCCACTTTGTCCAATGCCAAATAAGTGGATTCATTTCCTTAACATGTGGAATTATTTAATTATGTTTTAATGAGAAATAAACTGTCATTATGGGGTATTGGGGATTGGGTCAGTAACCATTACAGTTACAAAGAAGCCAAAGAAGATGTATTAAATTGATATCAAACTCACTCTTCCCAGCAAAAGGCATCAACATGTACGTGAGTAAATGTATTGAAAATCTATAAATGTCACGCTTTCTTGACCATAGCATAGTTCCAAGCTATAGAAATGAGTTTATTTAATTGTCAAATTAATGGAATAACATGAATGATAGCGTAAAATCCAAATCTATCTGCATCTATTAATTTTGGAAGGATAAATTTGTTCCCCCGTTGTAATATTTTAAGTTCCAATATTTTAGATTGTTACAAGTCCTTTTGCTTGGAAAGTGCATGTGCCTCCGATGCTATTTCTGCATTAAAATGGTCATCCTTTTTAGTGTAGCAATTTAGCCTGTGATACACTTGAATATATCTGAAACTCATTTAGTCCTTTGACATCATCTCCCATGAATGTTGTGAACAGTTCAATTGCCTCTTTGGTTGGTTGATTTTATATATATCATCTCCACAGGAACACTAGTATATAGAATTCAAATACAAACTTTCACCTGATAAATCAGAATGAGAAACCTATCAAAATGGGTTAGCATTGTGTTTGACAGCGATAGCCATTTTATAGCATTGACATGTTTGCAGTGACAGCCCAAGGACCGATTCACAATCAGTTGAGAAATGCATGGTTTGACGGATTTGTTACCAATTACATGGGGGGAGCAGATCAATATGTAAGAATCGGTTGGTCGGAGTAGAAACCAGCCGTAACGTTTTACCGCAAGTAAAGATTGAGTTATTAGCTTCACCTTACCAAAAACTGTGACTGTGCCACAGTTCTTATTGACATTGCTTGTTTGGAAGCATGATAATGGTAATCATAACTAAATCCATGCTGTTGATATATATTTATATACATGTATTTTTTTGTTGTTTCTATATGGCAAACCGTGTCTTCGGAAGTAATTATTGAAGTTGTAAGATAATTACCACTGAATTGGAAGAATTCTTTATGCAAATGGCACCTTGCTTTGGTTATGCAAGTTGGGCCTTGATTGGAGAGAGTGTAATGAAAAGTCTCTTAACTTTTGATTACGATATTTCATTGGTGAAACCATTAATAGATATGTAAATTGGCATGTTGGGGAAGAATTTGACTTCATGATGTAATATAAAAGGAAACGTAATAATCTTGGTGTCCTAAGTTATGGACTTTGTTTAACACTGTCTCATGAAAGGAGTGGTAGTAACGGTAGACTTCTTGGGAGGTTTTGTTAATAAGCATGAGTTTTATTCATATAAAAGAGTATAAAAGAGTGCAAGTACTTTTACTGCTCGGAGAATTGTAAGTTGAGGAATTCACAACTTTGAATTGATGTTTATTGTGATACAGTAAAATTATGTTATTTCAAATGATTACTTATCAAATTATATTTGAAATGTGTTTTTGCATTGTGTTGTATTCCCTTGATCAAGAAAGATATTTCAAATGTCCTTATCTATTGATATGGCACCTTAGTTCCATCCGTGAGTAAATCGACAATGTTTTTCTCTTTTGGATAGTTGAGTTTCATTGAGCCATTTTTATATATATACCTAGTTAAGATGTTGCTTAACTTCTTTACTCATTCTTGCTCTTACTTGATTTATAAACAAACTATGTTTTAAATGATATGTTAGAAACACTATACTTAATAGCATATACTAAAAGTATGAATTAAAAGTTTACGCTTTTTAGCAAGCATGTTTAATTGTATGCATATATGGTGGTAGTTCATAGTGGATATTTGAATGTGAGAAAAGAGATCTGTACATGTTGGTCAAGGGACATTGATGATTCTCTTTCATACATCGGCTTGGCTACCCATGATATTAGTGAATAGTTTTAGAATATGATTCATTTAACCACAATTCTATTACTACTCATAGTTTTTCTTGTTTAGACTATCTCATGGTCAGGTTGGGTATCTTTCATATCATGAAAGATTATGGGGAAGCTTAACAACTTCATGGTAGGGTGGCAAAGCATTCCTATAATATTCTCGCCCTCATTTTTTATCGAGCAGGTGTCTAGAGCTCCTTTCAGGAAGGTCATGCGATTCTGAACATCTTGGTATTTTGATAATTGAATTATGGTTGCTTTAAGACCTAAGCATATATGTATATGTAATTTTTATTTTATTTTGAATGAGGATTAAAACTCAATATTTTTTGGTCAATTATTCAAATGACCTTGACTCACTTTGACTTCCGTATTTTATGGAGATTGTTGATGTGACATTGGTTTTATAGGGGCAGTCTTTACAAATGGTATCAGAGCTCTCGGTTCCACACTCGAGCCTTGAGTTCACTATTCTTAGTCATAACCCTATGATACAAAACTATAAGTCAACCAAGCTTAGTTTATGTGTATATGTGTTGGCTGCTAAGTTGATTACTATCCCTCTAAGTTATGACTACTTTTGACATGAAAGGAGATGGTTTTCCTTATAAATGTCATGCTTGTTTTCTTGTAAAATATTTTCAAAATGGAAATTCTATGGAGTGATTGGCATACCTTAGATGGTTATGATTAATTGACTAAAATGATGAGATTGTATAATATGCATATTGTTCAATTATACTTGGAAGTGTTTATTTCTTGCATGTGTGATGCAAGAAGGATGCAAATTTCTATTATTAGTTGAGATAGTCAAATGATGGTTGAATTTTGTACCAGATTATGAGAGCCCACAAATTCAAAACTTGGCTTGTGATAGCAATGAGAATATGTCTTTAACATGCATATGTGTTGTAAGAATTTTGATGCTAGAATTATGAGGTTCTTTGAGTAACTTAGTATGATAAAAGAACATGTATTTTTTTGCAAAGTATTGCATGTTGTATTTTGCATTTAGAAATGTGTGAGATGATAAAAAGGAAAGATGTGATTATCAAGAAGCATTGCATGTGATACGTGATGAAGTTTGATTATGTTCTTAGCTACTCTTGGACACAAGGTGTCGTGTAAATTATACTCCCTCTTGGTGACTAGTGAGAGTCACTATGTTTTATGTGAATTGGTTTTCATTTGAATATGTTATCTTTCAGTTTTTGTATACTTTGACGTGATGAAGGAATAATTTGAAAATTTATATGTTCCCTATGACCACCTAGCCACCGATTTTCTGGACGACCTACCTGTACTATGAATCTTATTCACTTTTGTTTTTATTGGTTTTTCTCCCCCTTTCGGGCTTTGAATTGAAAATTGTGAATCTCGATTTCAAGATTTCTTTGATCTTGAGGTGGCTGGTGTGTGTGTGTGTGTGTATTCACATGTGATATATGATGAAGTTTGATTATGTTTTTAGCTATCCTTGGACACAAGGTGTCATGTAAATTCTACTACCTCTTGGTGACTAGTGAGAGTCATTGTGTTTTATGTGAATTGGCTTTCATTTGAATTTGTTATCTTTAGTTTTCACAGACTTTGACATGATGAGGGAATAACTTGAAAATTTGTATGTTCCTTATGACCACCTAGCTATCAATTTTCTCAGCAACCTACCTACTATGAATCTTATTCACATTTATTTTTATTGTTTTTCTTCCTCCTTTTTGGGCTTTGAATTGGAAATTGTGAATCTTGATTCCAAGATTTCTTTGATCTTGAGGTGGATGGTGCGTGTGTGAGTGTTTTATGATTCTAGTCTTATATTTTTAAGTGATGTCATCTGCCATGTTCAGTGTGGAACATTGATAGAATGTATAAGGGATTAGATTGTGAAGAGCATGTCATTCTTAGTCTGGCATTAAATTTATATCATTTTATGTATGAGATTTGGAAACCTTACCTTCCAGTGTGGGAGTAGAATGTGGATATATGGGGAGGGGTAGAAGTGATGTTTTCCTTTTCACTCTACTTGCTAATATAAATATGGTACTAAAATACTTTGGCCGAAGCTTTGTACCGATGTTTATTCAATATTCTTTCCCATATTCCATCTCCCTACTAGACATCCATCATTAGGGCTACTTGGACATATGTGGGAAGTAGTATGTTTCATGGAGGTACTAGACACCTCCTACCTTTGCTGTTGTATGGGAATTGCATGGTTCTACATGTTTGGTAGGATCCAAAAGAAGTGCCTTAAATTTTATTATTTGGGCATTGCAAGGTTGAGAATTCTACATGTTAGGTAGAATCCCAAGGAAGTGTAAGGCTTCATGGTTAGGCTATTGGAAATATAAGAGGAGTAACTAAGAGGGGAGGGGTGAATTAGTTACCACTCAAACAATTCCAAATCCCTTATATGTCAATACAAACTTCCTTTTAACTCATAGCTTGGTTAGAACTAGAAATCTATTGTAACTCGGTTAACAAAGCAATCTTGAAATATTAATCTACATTAACCTTTAGTAACTTAGTTGCAGAAGATAAAGTAGTAAGAACACAACATGAACACAAGAGACACCAAGATTTAATGTGGAAACCCAAATTGGGAAAACCACCAATGAAACTAGTTACAACTTTTCACTATTTTGAAGTAAGCCCTATTAGGAGCCAACCCTGTTAAAGGTTACAAAGCACATTGTTACCTGTGTGGTCCTATTAAAGGATTTCAATCACCCTATTAGGAGTGGCCTTGTTAGAGGTCTGAAGACACTTCAATCTAGAAATGCCACCTTGTTAGAGAATTTATAAAATGACTGTTAAGTCAACTTTGTTAAGAGATTTCTTCACTGCTATAATTGTTAGAAAGTAACAATGATTGATCTGATTGACAAAGCAACTAGATTGCAAATTCAGATTGCTACTTTGGTTTATCCTTTGGATCCTTCCTGATCAAAATTTTCTTTTGCAACTGGTTGGATATTCTTCCCTTAATCATATATCCTTCTTAATTCACATCTTAACTTCTTTCCACAACTTCTTATATTTCAACCCACAACTTGACCTTTCATATATATGAAATACAATGTCAAGTCGGCTTGAATATCCTTACAAATAAAAAATTTATATCCATTAAATCAGCTTGCATAAAAAAAAAGTTATTTTGATGCAAGTTGGCTTGAACTAAATCTGAGTCACTTAGTTACCACTGAGTTCCTTGGTAACTGAAATGACTCCATTTACACTGAACTTCTAACTAGGTTACAACTGAACTGCATTAGTGACTGACCTAGCTCAGCTTCAATTGGATCACTAAACTTATCTTCTGCTTGATTGAAATAAGAATATTTTAAGCTCAGTTCTAATTAACAGTGCTCGGTTAGAGTATAACATTTGTGTAACATCAATGACAATATAAAATTGAATAATTGTTATAAAAAATCTCCCTCTTTGGTATTGATGGCAACATAGCATGTCATAAGCAAAGAAAATTTTGGAGACAATACCCTTAGTTTGAATTTGATTCTTCAATCATGAAAAGTCCCTTTGAGATTCTCCCTCTACAATCTTATCTTTAAACTCTATCAGATCAAGTTCTCCCTCTTTCTGATATGTAGATCACTTCCTTTGATTCTTCTCTGAATACATCAATCTCTTCCTTAATGAAATATGACATGATTAATCTCTCCCTCTTTGACATCACATGCCAAAGACTTAATACAATATTTTTATAATGTACCTAATGTTGGACTAACCGTCAATGTTCTCCTCCAAGATTCATGACATGTCTCAGTTGTCTCCTCTATTGTATAAGTCTAGTGGTTGTATCAAGCATTAATAGGTTGATCTTTTGGTGTAACAATAACTCTGGCTTGTAACAAGTGGTATCAAAGATTGGTCAAAGATTCAAATCTCCCGAGTAATGCTAAGGGGGGATTTTTGGACTAACCGCTAATGTTTCCCTTTGAGATTTGTGACATGGCTTAATCATCTCTTGTGTTGTATAAGTCTAGTGGTTATATTAGGTATTAACAGGTCAATCTTTTGGTGCAACGACAACTCAAATTTGTAACAAGTTGTTGGAAATATAAGAGGAGTAACTGAGAGAGGAGGGGTGAATCAATTACCACTAAAAAAATTCCAAATCCCTTAGATGTCAATATCAACTTCCTTTTAACTCATTGCTTAGTTAGAACTAGAAATCCACTATAACTTGGTTAACAAAGCATTTTTGAAGTATTAATGTGCATTAGGCTTTAGTAACTTAGTTGCAGAAGATAAAGTAGTAAGCACATAAAATGAACACAAGAGACACCAAGATTTAACATGGAAACCCAATTTGGGAAAACTACCAAAGCAACTAGTTATAACTTTTCACTCTTATGAAGTGAGCCCTGTTAGGAGCCAACCTTGTTAAAGGTTACACTATTAGCGGTGACCCTGTTAAAGGATTTGAATCACCTTTTTAGGAGTGGCCTTGTTAGAGGTCTTAAGACACTTCAATAGAAATACTACCTTGTTAGAGGATTTATAGAATGACTGTTAAGTCAAATTTGTTAAGATATTTCTTCACTACTACAATTTTTAGAAAGTAACAATAATTGACCTGATTGACAGAGAAACTAGATTGCAGATTCAAATCACTATCTAGTTTATCCTTTGGATCCTTCCTGATCAAAATATTCTTTTGCATATCCTTGGATATTCTGCCCTTAATAAGATATCCTTCTTAATCCACATCTTATCTTCTTTGCAAATCTTCTCATATTTCAATCCACAACTTGAACTTTCATATATATGAAATACAATGTCATTTTGGCTTGAAAATGTTACAAATAAACAATTGACATCCATTAAGTTGGCTTGCATAAACAAAATAAATAAAGTTATTCTGATGTAGGTCAGCTTGAATTGAAACTAAGTCACTTAGTTACCACTGAGCTCCTTGGTAACTGACCTGGCTCAGTTTAAATTGAACTTCTAACTTAGTTACAACTGAACTCCTTTGGTGACCAACCTAGCTTGGCTTCAACTAGATCACTGAACTTATCTTCTACTCAGATGATACAGGAGTATTCTGAGCTTAGTTCCAACTGACAATGTTCAGTTAGGATATAACATTTGTGCAACATCAATGACAATATACAATTGAATAATTTATATCAACAAGGGCATGAAAGCACCTAAACCATATTTTCTGCAATGATTGAATGGCGAGAATGTCATACATCACAACTTGTGCTTATATGTTGGTTAAGCACACTTACATAAAGGAAACTATGAGTGCATATTAATGTTAAGATATAACATTTTTTGACTTAAAATTTCCTTGAAATATTATGGTGACGAGATGGTCTCAAGGGCATAGGTCATAAAAGTGAGAAAAAATGGGTCTACTAATCTTTACAGGTGACTGACAAGCATACCTAGACAATTACTTAATTTGTGCAGATCACATGATAGATGATATTGTACTTGTTTATTGTACTTATTGTTCCATATTTGACATGAAAGTTGACATTTCCTATGATGGTTATTGAGGTATGCCACTTTAGATTTGTGTTTGGCATAAACATATAATGGAATGAAGTTTGATGTGTAGGTCAATTTCATGACTATATTCATTTATGGCATATTCATGTGATGACATGTTGTGTTCAATAGTTTGGTCGATAATTGGCTTATGAAATGTAATTATCTATCATTTTGACATGTAGGTTGAAAAATTAGAATGAAGTTGCATAAATAATTGAAAAATGTTCTATTGACTTGTTGATTCGACTATGTGTAGTTGAATTTTGAATTTTACTTGACTTGACTTTTTGGCCTATGTGGAAAGTGTATGGAAATGTAGTCTTCCTGTGAAAATAATAAAAGGGTATGTATAGATCCTTCTTTCACCTATTTTTGAGAATGTTTTGCTTTGGTGTTATGTATATGTCATGACCCACTTTGTGTGACTCTTATTTTTTAGAAATTTGTCGATACATTTTACTTAGTCAACCTCATTGATGAATTTTGATCGACGATTTGATCCTCTTGAGTTGTCTATTTTAGAATCCTAGTTGATATGTTATTCGGCGTAACCTTGGTCATTATGTATTTGACTTAGACCTTTGGTTGATATGTGTGGTTGGGATTTTGGTTTTATTACCTATTATTGTAGAACTTTGGGTTAATGTTTGTTTGATACATTTGACTATGTGTCCTTTTATCATCCATTTAATTATCATATTGGTTTTTGATATATGCCATTTATTTTGAGCTAAACAATGCATTATGGTGTAAATTCATTTGGATGTCAACTTTTGCAAGCATGTAGATGCATAATGATGATTAAATGTTAATGAGTACATTGATGATGTTATATGCGTATGTCATTATATTTCATGATGAATCAAATAATGATGAATTAGATGTAATGTGATTGCATTATTTGATCATGTTTTGTGGACATTGACCTATTGATGTGGACACTTACTCACTTAGCGAGCACCACATGTTAGATGGTACATATGGTTAATTATTTATGTTACTCATGATCAAGATGTGATTACAAGATGAGTTAAGAAGTCATAAAGTTAAAGGAAAAATGTTGACCCCTAATATTTAAATTGATCTCCTTGAGCTACTAACTTTGTGAATGAGCTAAAAGTACTATTAGTGTATATGTATGAGTATGGCAGGACTTAGATATGAAGCATCTACTAACAGGGTCAAATCCATGTGAGGTTCATGTATGATAAGTAAGCACATGTATGTGTGTGCCATCATGTGATTTTAAGGTAGTATGTTACTTAATTTTGAGAAATCTTGAGATAAGGAAGTATTAGATATGATATTTCATTGGATATTTGATTTGATTATGATATACAATGGACTAATATTTTGATGTTGTTTCTGTAATGAAATTGAGGGAATGCGACATCATAAAAATGGGGAATATTTTCAAAGAGAGGTACTCTAAGCTTGTAAAATTATACAATGGTAATGGAATCACACACTCATATGTAGAAAATATTCTTGAAATGATTAGGTAGACACGTGCTTATAAAATGTGCATTACTAATTTTTAAATGTAATTACTTCAAATATTTCTTACCTTTGAAGAAGATTTTTTCCCTGAGCATGTATATTACGATGCACTCAAATGAAATATAGGTTTCATTTAAGGAAACGAAAGTTAATAAGGTTGATAAAATTGATTAAGTTGCATGCATTATGGATATGATTGTGACTTCTCACATATCTGCATTAGGATGATGCATTTTCTAAGTGGGGAGGGATGTCACAACCCACTTCATCCATTGTCAAATAAATTAAATTTTCCTTGATACATGGAATAATTTCCTTAACATCTAAAATTATTTAATTATATATTAATGAGAAAAAATGTCATTATGAGGTATTGGGGATTGGGACAGTTACTATTAGGTGATAGTTACAAAGAGCCTATTAACATTCTTGGAGAGGGAGCTAGAAGCTGGAGAGTTGGAGAAAGATGAGAAATGAATGTGAGTTGGCATTACCATTGGTCATACCAGGTTCCCATTTCTTACATTTTTGCATTTTACTTTTTAAGTTTATCTTTGAAACTCCAATTGAATGTGAATTATTCCTCAAGGTCCAATTCATGGATTAGTTATTTAGAGACTGCTCATTTTCGCTACATCGGTGGCTATAGTTTTGAGTCTAAAGATTAAGAATGGTATCAACTGATTCCAAAGAAGCCAAAGAACGTGTATTAAATTGATGCCAAACTCATTGTTTCTACCAAAAAGATCAATACGTACTTGCGTAAATATATTGAAAATGTATAAATGTCACACTTTCTTGACCATAACATAGATTCAAGGTTTCAAGAATGATCCAATAGTAGTTCCAATCTATATGAAATTGTGGAATGACATAAATTATCTAATTGTCGATTTAATAGAATCACATGAATGATAACATAAAATTAAATCGTATATGAATCTATTAAATTTGGTACAATAAATGTGTTCCCCTATTATAATATTTTAAGCTCCAATATTTAAGATTATTACAACTCCTTTTTCTTGGAATGTGCATGTGCATGTGATGTTATTTCTACATTAAAAAGTTGTTAGAAATAGATAATATTGAGTGGGGGGAGGGGGTGAATCAATATTCTACAAACTTTTTCCCACAACTAAATGTTGTTAATTACTTTATAACTTGCATATGAAAGTAAACCAACAATGCTAAATAATAAATATAACCATAGACATAGAGAACTCATAACACTAATATTTGTTAACTGGGGAAACCCTAGCCAAGGGAAAACCCCTGTGTGGATGATACCCACAAGATGATTCACTAAAAAAAAGGATCTTGTTAAGGATATTGACCTTGTTAGGAGTCTATGAAGTACATATAGTGTCTTGAGTCCTTGTTAGAGGATTAGGCCCTATTAAAAGCCTCAACCTTGTTAGGAGTTGCTTCAACCCTATTAGGAGTTGGTAGAACAATTACAATGTATGCAAGAAGAGCCCACTGTCCTAACATGCAATTATACAATAAGATTCTTCAAAAGAGTAGATGGACATACACTACTTGCTTACTGTTGTAACTCACACTTTCTCTAATTATACATTAGATCTCACATCACATATGGCTCACACAATAGTTCACATCACTTATATTATATCATGTAGCTTGCTCACAATTACATATATCTCACACTTATCCATGCAAGATAAGATCTTTAATTATACCTCTCAAATTATAGAACTATGCTCTACCAACCTTCATGTCCTCACATGCTTGACATAATATAAAATAAATTATGGATTAATATGCAAAATTTTGGCTCATCATGACTTGGTAATTATTTTTTTACCAAAGTAATTCTTTAATCCATACAACTCAATTCTTTGTTATGCTCTATTATAAACCCATACTAGTATTTTAACTATAACTCATGCCATACTTTCTGTACTGTTAGGATTTGATAGATTCAGAACAATATACAAATAAAGAGTTAAATACAGAAACAAAAGAAGATAAGAACATAGATAGCATAGATTTAACGTTGTTCACCCAAAACCTAGGCTATGTCCACCTACACAGTCATGCAACCTTTCTTATTATCCAATGATTACAGTACAAACCCTTACAACTTAATACTACCACAAGAACAATCTATCTCATTATACATCACATTAACACAATCCCTAACCCTTAGCTATCTTATATAATATATTCCCACTTTAGGGTTACAATAAATGCCTATCTAAATAAGGCACGATAAAATAGGAGCATAATTTTTTTTATGAATTATGTATAGTACTTCTCTAATCAGTCACCACAAACTAACACATACACATCTGCACACTGGCATATATCATCATGACACTGTCATAGAGCTATCCTTAATTGCGCATAAGCTAACTCAAAGTGATTCGTGTTGATAATTGGCTAATGAAGATATGTAACTATTGCCATTTATGGCAACACATGATGTACATGCTTACAAAAAACCTCAAAAATAAAGATACTTAGCATTTGGTACTTAGAAAATTGTCTAAGTATGAATTTGGTTTATTGTTTTGTATGTAGCTTGTTGCTGATGTCATATTATGGCTAGCAAAGTTAGATGGAGATTGTATACATGTTGACTATGACATGCATAACCTCAAAATTCAGTACAGACTGTATGGAAAAGAGATATTTGTGGTTTACCAGTAAAACAAGATAGCAAAATTAAAGGAAAGGAATTATTTTCTTTACAAAATAATTACTTGACCAATTAAGGTTGACATCCAAGATGTTTATTTTAAGTTGGAAAAGTATATTATGGTCTTAGCCAGCTTAGCAACAATTTTTTTAAAGGCATGGTATTTATGCAAAGGACATCATGCGAATTCAAATGAGAAGTTGTGATATGTTGTGTTGAGAAATTGTATGCGAACTTTTGTGAAAGTGATATATGCAAATTTTTGTAAAGCTATTTTGTGATCTGAGATTGAATTGAAGATCAAAGATTAGACAAGAAAGAAGTTACAAAATCTATATTCTAGAAGTCTAATTACTTGTTTGGGAAGTGATCTCTTCTTGTAATTAGAAGTGGATGTTTGGGTAGTGGGCTCATCTTGCATCTACTATACTACAACTCCTAACAGGTTTGGCACAACTCCTAATAGGATTGAAATCTCCTAACAAGCATTCAAAGTCTCCTAATAGGGACTCTCTATACTGAATTTTCCTATTGACTACTAACAGGGTCCATCCTCTAACAAGGAACTTATATATTAGTATATTATCTAATGGGTATCATCCCCACTGGGGTTTTCCCTTGGCCAAGGTTTCCCTAGTTAACAAAATATGGTGTTATGAGTTATCTTTGTGCATGGTTTGTATTACTATTCAACATTACTTTATTACTTTGCTATGTATGGCTCAAAGTAATTAATAATATCTAGTTGGTGACTAAAGTTTGTAGATTATTGATTCACCCCCCCGCCCTCAATAATTCCTATTTCTAACAATTGGTATCAAAACACAGTTACTCTGAAGAGGCTTAGCAACTTGAGTAAGATCCCTATGGATATGGAATAGTTGATGAAGAACCTTGGAGAGACACTTGAACAAATTGATCTCTTTACCAAAGAAAGAGATAAGATGAAGGATAGATATGAAGAATCCAAAGTATACAGTGGACAATTAAAGGAAAAGATTGAACATCTCAAATCCAAGCATGAATATATTGAATCTGAAACTAATGATAGAGTAAAAGATCTTGAAGTGTGAACTAAAGATTATGAATCTGAAGTTGACTTTAAGGAATGATCCTAGCATAGTTGAATCTGATTTGAAGATTGAGAGTATAGATCTTAGAGCAAGTTTGGCAAAGAAGACATCTGAGTTTGAAACATTGAAAGAAGATCATGAAGAACTTCATAAGTATAACACTATTGTGAAAGGTGAACTAACTCAATGTAAGCAACAAATTGAGAAGCTTTATTCTACCAGAGAAAAGCTTGATGATTCAATGTCAATATAGAGACCTACTTATGATAAGACTGGTCTTGGTTATCTATTTAACATGTCTGTAAAGAAACCTAAGATTAGATCAGATCTGAAAGAAAAAGAAAAATCTGATGATAAGATTGAATCCAATCAATTTCTAATAAACCTAAAGAAGTTGGACAAGACAAGGAAGTTGAGAGGTAATTATTTTTCATGTAATGAAATGGGTCATATGAAAAGAGATTGTACAAATAAGTCATTTAATCATGTTAAAGAATTTTATCATCATAATTGTTATGGTATGGGTCATAAAGCAATTGATTGTAGGAAACCTAAATATGGTAATGATAGAAGGAATAGTAGAATGTCTAGAAATACTAACCCTGTAGATAGAAAAAGATCTAATTAAAGGACATCAAGAGAAGGAAGACCTTATGAAGAAAGAAGACAAATCATGTGTTATAAGTGTAAAAACTTTGGACACATTGCTTGGAATTGTCATGCACTTGATGGTCAACAGAATCCTAGAAGTAGAACTCCAATATGTCAGTTATGCAACAACTTCAAACATAAAATTAAGTATTGTGGAATGGGCAAAAACTTTAGAGATAGAAGCAACAATGGAAGAAACTTCAAAAACAAAAGGAATGATGGAAACAATGACAAAAGGAACCATGAAAGGAACTCTAGAACTAACAAAGACAATGAGGAACAAAGAAATGTAGTTAGTAAACTTCAAGAAGAACTCAATGAGGCATTTGTAAAAGGATTAGACATCTCAAATGAAAAGTTAGAAGATGATGAGACATGAAGATCAAAGTCAGTAATCGAGTTTGATTCAATTAAGTAGAATTTATCTTGTTCACAACACCATAATTTGAAACTTCATCTAGAGATTGAAGTAGAGGTAGCGAAGTTGGGAAAAGGTGTATTGAGATAAGTTTAGACAGTGTCTAAGCTCGCTTGTAGTTTGGAGCCTATCTAAACTAGTTATGAAGGAATTAAGAGTTATTGTTATTATAGAGTAAGTCAATTCTATAGCAGAAGATGAAAACTATGTTTTTATAGAGAATTTTTTGAAGCGAAGCTTTATGGAGCATCGTCATGATGGATGGAGGCTATAGTAAACTTCAGATAGCATTTGAAGATTAGATAGAATATCTTGAATAGATATTTGATTTCAAAGTGTAATTGACATCTTTTTTGTGTTTGCAAAGTATGCAAGTTTGAGTTAAAGAAATAAACTAGAGTACATACTTGATTACCACTTCATTGTGATTACATCAGAAGCATAGCGCACTTTGAAGTGACTTGACAAGGATATTTTGAAAAAAACCCTAATTTTGAAAGAGGTATTTTTATCATTTATCTACATAATTTATTTGATAAAAATTTATATTTGATAGAATCATGGATATGTCAGTAGTTCATAATGTTGAGAATGAGGAGAGACTGAAATTAAAGGTTGTTTCCATGAAACCTATAGAAGTAAACCCTAATTCAGCATTATCCATTACTCTAAACAATTTATTATATTTGGAAGATGTTGAAAGTTATCTTAACAAAAAATTTGAATCTTTTGGGGGCGAGTATATGAACAAAGATATGGAATTAGTCTTTAGTCATGATATGACTATAAAATAAAAATTTGAACATTTGAAGGAACTAGACCTATTCAAATATCATTTCTACTGAGAATTGGACACCAATGAGTGGACACAAGTGATACTAAGTATAATTCATGATGGAAAACTATGGATGGAAGATAGTGTAGTTGATATTTTAATTGACCTTATTCATGAGGTAATTGGTCTTAGAAACAAGGCAGTGTACCTATAAGCAAGAAACTAGTTAAGAAGAAGGTTGAGAGCTACACAAAAGAAGCTTACAATGGAAAGGTCATGGTGATCAACACCATTAAACAAGATGATGCAAGATTCTTGAGTAGAATTATTGCCTACTTTATATTTGCAAGTTCTAATATTGATGAATTGCCAACCGGATTCATCTATGCAACCTACAAGATATGTGTTAAGAAGGAACAAATTAAACTTAGTAAAATTCTAAGAATGCAACTTCTTGAAAACTTGGAGAAAGTCAAGAGGACTAAGAATCGTGTGTTTAGATTTTAGTCACTGATCAATCATTTATTTTTTAATGTACTTAAGAGATTTCCATATTTTTTAGTCACAAAGATTATTAGCAATGAGAGATGTACAATGGAGAAAATCATAGATGTATGTAGAAGACACCCAATAGATAAAATCTTAGATAGTGGGAATTTGATAATGAAAACATTTCAAAATGAGATAAGATATAGATTCAAAATTGCACCTGCAATTATAGATAGATTTAAAGAAGATATTTGTGTTATGGTTGATACTAATTTTACTTATATTCAAGTAGTAGAACTTGGGAAACATTTTGTGATCCCTTAGGTTATGAATTGAGTGATGATATAGTAGTTGGATACATTGATTTATTGTTGAAAATTGAGAAGGACCAAGTTGAGTATAGATTTGGAACTTATGATGAGATAACCCAATCAACTCATTAGGTATCCTTGGAGAAATCATCTCACAAGAAGATAGAGACAATAATGAAGAAAACTTTATTAGAGGTCGGTATGATTGAGAGTGAGTCACAGATAGTCAAGAATATTATGAAACAAAGTATATAAAATTTGCAACCTTTATTAGTATCTATTGCAGAGACATCTTTAGAATAGAGCATTCCTTATGCAATAGTATCAGATGTACAACCAAGTGAGCTAAAGAGGAAATCAGAGAGATTAGTGGAAGTTGTGACCACCAAGACAAAAAGGGTCAAGCAACAAGCCACTAGACTAGGAAAGAGACAAAAGAAATTGTTGACAATTATTGAGTCTAGTGAAGAAGAAGAAGCTAAACAGATAGAGAAGGTAACCACTTCTAAACAGTCAACAGGAAAAGCTTGGCAACCCTAGAAGCTGAAGATAGAGAAGATTAATTCAACCATTGCTAATGAAGGAACTTTTTTTAGATGAACAAATTTTATGACTTGTATAATACTTTTGAGAAAGATTAGATTGATATCTCTATTGTGAGATACATGATAACCAACAATTTAAACCTTAAATATATTAAAGGGATGGTAAATTGGAAGGTCTATGACAGACTCATAGAAAAAAAGGCACTAGCTCGAGAAGAGGACATAGAACTTTGGAAGTCTATGATAAGAATAATATGAAAGACTGATGATGAAGAAGAAGTCAAGAGATTGTTGAAAAATCTAGCATCTTACTTGAAAAACAAGGTGAGACCATTTCTTTTTATGGTCAGTGAGAAGGACAAGATAAGAAGTGAAACTATGGCAGCTATAAGTCAAATTTTGATAGAATCCAAGGCAACATCTTCACCAACACCTAGAACCTTGGAAGCATCAGTAAGAGGTGACACAATGCAGATAGATCAGACTAATGTTACCATTAACATTTATGGTACTAACCCTTTTGAGAGTTTGAAATAGACTGAACCTCACGCTGAGGATATTGAAGAACAATTTAAACAAATTGAAGAGGTAAAGAGGCTATTAGAGGAAGAGAAAAGGAAAATAGAAGAGGCCAAGAAAAAATTTCTTGAAGATGAGATGAAAATAAAAGTTGAGGAAGAAAAGAAAAGATTAGTTGAAGAAGAAATGAAAAGGAAAATAGAGGAAGATAAGAAGAAGAAAATAGAGGAGGAAGATAAGCGACAAAAAGAAAGAAAAGTGAAAGAGAAAGAAGAAAAAGAGGTAGCTAAAAAGAAGAAAAGGAAGATGACACTAAACCTTCTAGTTCATCTACTTCGCTTTCGCTTGCTAGCTTGACAATTGATGATGATGATCAAACTGACTTGATCTCATCTTTGTCAAAACTTATTAAGAAGAACAAGGTAGTGAAGAGCCTGCAGAGAACCTTGATGGAGGTTACTAACAGATTATAGAGTACTTTGGTAGTCCAACATACAGAGATAGATCTTGAAAAAAGGGCACAAGTACTGCTAAAATATTTTGATGAAGAATTTACAAATTTACTGAGTGTTGTAGAATCAAAGGCACAGATCTCACATAATGCTAACTTGTTTAGCACTATTTGTTAGATTATCAAGAATGATTTGATAATTCTTGATACTTGTATCAAGGAACTTCAAAAATGTCAACATGATGGCAAGATATTGTACATTAAATGTAGCCTATCTTATAGGTTGACTAAGGATATTGATAGTCAAATTAAAGGTAAGATGAGTAAGCTAGAAGCTCTATCTAGCCAGTTACAACATCCTTCTAGCAAAATTGATGATTTTGAAGGACAAGTGGCTAGTATTCATAATGATATCAAGAAATTGGAACTTTGAAAGGAACACATTTTGAAAAGAGTATTAGATTCTAGAGAGTCTATTGCTCTAAAAATGTCTATTCTTGAGAGACAGTTGGATGAATGTGTCAAGGCCGAGGACACTTATTCTAACTTATTATACTTTGACCTTAATGTAGTTGAGATTGCATCATATACCCTATGCACAATTCTCACCTCTACTAAATCAAATCTTAAGGCAAGTTTTGATGATTTCATGAAGATACTTTCAGCTTAAAACAATAGAACATAATTTTTGACAGTTTTTAACATTCTAACCTTTGTCATTGATGTCAAAGGGGGAGAAAATGCATAAGAAAATTGTAAATTAGGTAAAGGAGAAGATAATATTGTAAAGTATGAAATCATATTGTAAGGGGGAGCATATGTAAGATGGACAAGTTGTAATAGATGGTTAATGTAATGTTATTTTACTGTTTTTGACGAGTTCTTGATACTTAGCCATTTTTCCCTATTTTGTCACCATCAATGCCAAAGGGGGAGATTGTTGACAATTAGATAATGAAGATATGTAATTTTTGTCATTTATGACAACACATGATTTACATGCTTACATGAAACCTCAGAAATAAAGAAACTTAGCTTTTGGTACTTAGAAAATTATTTAAGTATGAATTTGGTTTACAATAGTGTATTGTTTTGTATGTAACTTGTTGCTGATGTCATATTATGACTAGTGAAGTTAGATGGAGATTGTATACATGTTTATGATGATGTGAATAACATCAAAATTCAATACAGACTATACAGAAAAGAGATATTCATCTTTTACCAGTGAAACAAGATAACAAAATTAAAGGAAAGGAATTATTTTGTTTAAAAATAATTACTTGACCAATTAGGGCCAACATCCTAGATGTTTACTCTAAGTTGGAAAAGTATATGATGGTCTTACCTGACCTAGTAGCAATTTATATAAAGGCATAGTATTTATGCAGAGGAAATCTTACGAATTCAAATGAGAAGTTGTGATATGTTGTGATGAAGAATTGTTTGTGAACTTTAGTGAAAGCGATATATGTAAATTTTGTAAAGCTATTTGTGATTTGATATTGAGCTGAAGATAAGAGATTAGAAAAAAAATAAGTTACATAATCTATATTCTAGAAGTTTGATTACTTGTTTGGGTGGTGAGCTCTTCTTGTAACTAGAAGTGCATGTTTGGGTAGTGGGCTCATCTTGCTTCTACTATACTACAACTCCTAACAAGGTTGGAATCTCCTAACAGGGATTCAAAATCACCTAATAGGGACTCTCTATACTAAATTTACACATTTACTCCTAATAGGGTCCACCCTCTAATAAGGAGCTTATATATCAGTATATTATCTAGTGCCTATCATACCCACCAGGGTTTCAAAAAAAAATGGTGTTATGATTTATCTTTGTGCATGGTTACTGTTATTGTTCAACATTACTTTATTACTTTGTTATGTATGGTTCAAAGTAATTAATAATATCCAGTTGGTGACTAAATTTTGTAGATTACTGATTCAACACCCCCCGCAATAATTCCTATTTCTAACAATTCATCCCTACACATCTCATTTGTCTCTATACTACTGCAAAATGCCTAACACTTAGATATTACTTTGTTATGTATGGTTCAAAGTAATTAATAATATCCAGTTGGTGACTAAAGTTTGTAGATTACTGATTCAACACACCCCCCCAATAATTCCTATTTCTAACAATTCATCCCTACACATCTCATTTGTCTCTATACTGCTACAAAATGCCTAACACTTAGAGAATTTTTTAACTCTAAATGGAGAAATTAAATATTGAATACATTTTTCCATAAATGACAACTATCAAGACATCTAACTTATATTGCCAACAAAAGCTCACATGATGACATGGATTGCCTAGTTGTGAGTCTTTGGTCATCCTTTAGTGTATAAATTTAGCCTATAATACACTTGAATATATCTAATACTCATTTAGTCCTCTGATATCATCTCCCATGCATATTGTGAATAATTTAATTGCTTCTTTGGTTGGTTAATTTTATATATATATATATATATATATATATATATATATATATATATATATATGTATGTATATGTATGTATGTATGTATGTATGTATGTATGTATATGTATTTGTATATGTGTGTATATATATATAATCTCCATAGGAACACACTATATAACATTCAAATACAAAGTTTCACCTGATAAATCAGAATGAGAAACCTATCACAATGAGTCACCATTGTGTTTGACAATAGTTTTTTCATGGCATCGACATGTTTGTAATGATAACCCAATGACTGATTCACAAACAGTTGAGAAATGTATGGTTTGAAGTATTTGCTACTAGTTACATGGGTTGGGGGCGAGGGGATTCATTATGTTGGAATTAGTTAGTCATGGTAATCAAAACTAAATCCATGTGGTTAATATGTTTTTATGTACTTATTTTTTGTTGTTGTTTCTATGTGGAAAATTATGTCTTCAAAAATAATTATATTTGAAGTTGTAAGATACTTTATTACCACTAAATTGGAGGAGTTCTTTATGAAAACAACACCTTGTTGTAGTTATGCAAGTTGGGGCTTGATTAGAGAAAGTGTAATGAAAAGTCTCTAACTTAGAATCTAGTGTGGATTTGATTATGATATTTCATTGGTGCAAGATTTAATACTTAGATAAATTGGAATATTGGGGAAGAATTTGATTTCATGATGTAGTATGAAAATAAAAGTAATAATCTTGATGTCCTAAGTTATGCACTTTGTTTAACTATTTCTCTTGAAAGGAGTTCTAGTAACGGTAGAGTTTTTGGGATATTTTGTTAATAAGCATGATTTTTATTCATATAAAAGATTTCATGTGATTTTACATCTTAGAGAATTGTAAATTGAGGAATTTAATAACTTTGAACCAATGTTTGTTGTGATACAATAAAACTATGCTATTTCAAATGACTACTTACCAAATTAAATATTTGAAATGTGTCCTTGAACCATGATGTATTCGCTTGATTGAGAAAGACATTTTAGATGCCTTTATCTATTGATATGGTACCTTAATTCCACCTATGAGTAAATTTGAAATGTTTTTCTCTTTCAAATAGTTGAGTTTCATTGGCTATTTATATATACATGGTTAAGATGTTGCTCGAATTATTTATTCATTATTTCTCTTGATTTATAAAAAAAATTATGTTTTAAATGATATGTTTGAAATGCCACTATACTTAATCGAATAGACTAAAAGTATACATTAAGAGTTAACACATTTTAGCAAGCATGATTAATTGTATGCCTAAATAATGGTAGTGCATAGTAGAAATTTGAATGTGACCGAAAAGAGATTTCTACATGGTGGTCAAGGGGTGTTGATGATTCTCTTTCATACATTGAATTGACTACCCATGATATTAGTGAATGAGTTTAGAACATAATTCATTTAACCACACATTCCATTACTACTCATAGTTTTGCTCATTTAGACTATCTTGTTGTTGGGTTGGGTATCTTTCGACATATCATGAAAGGTTCTGGGGAAACTTACCAACTTCATGGTAAAGTATTCCTACAATATTCTCACCCTCCATTTTTATTGAAAAATGTGTTTGGAGCCCTTATTAGGCTATCAAGAAGGTCATGATATTTAGAACATCTTACTATTCTAGTAATTGAATTATGGTTGCTTTAGACCTGAGCATATATGTATATGCAGTTTTTATTTTATCTTGAATGAGTATTAAAAATTAATATTTTCTATTCAATTATTCAAATGACCTTGACTCTCTTTGACATCCACATTTTGTGGAGATTGCTAATGTGACATTGGTTTAGCAGGGAGGGTCTTTACATGTACATATTTATTATGAGTAAAAGTTTGTCCACCCTCTTTCCAAATCTATAAATAGATATAAATGTTCGATGACTTTAAAAAAATTGGAAGATGAGAGCCAAGAAATTATGTCGTGATTACCATAAGAATTTTGGTTTTATTTTTGTTTATGCCCAAACTCCAAAAATCATATAAGTATAGATAAAGCGTATTGGGTTTGTGCCAAACTTGTAGTAGGCCTCTTAGTTATTTTATTCACTCATTTAATTATATTTCAAGACTTAAAAGAAAATACTCAAAGCGATAGGAGAACAAAAGCTAAAAATAATTCATTGAGATTCTTTGATAACATAAAAAAAAAAATGTTAAATTGTTTGGTCATCTTTATCACTATTGGCATTATCATTATTTTTGTCATTAGTGACAACACTTACTCAATTTTTAATGCTTACTGAGCATCCAATGGTTACCTTGTAAGATTAGCAGTTCAACATTTTACACCAAGAAAACAATGGCTACCGAGAAAATACAAACAATGTGAAGTCCAACAATGTCTACCGAGCTTCTTAGTATCTACCATGCTTCACAGTGTCTATCGATCAGATAGTTTGTGTCATGAAGATTCAGTGCAAATCGAGCGATTGAAAGATTCAGTGTTTACCGAGTGAAGCAAGGTAAATGTTGTCACTTAGGTTTGCACCCTTGTCCAAGGCCTATGCATGAGGACAACCTAGTGAAACATGGAAACAACCTCCAAGCTGTGGGACTTGAACTGTGAGGTTGAGTCTCTGGAGAAGGCCGGCTTCCTCTTACTATCAGGGTGCACCTAACTACTCTTGGAGAAAAAAAGGGAGAAGGAAAGCACGAAAGAAAATCTAACTAGTTCTAATCTAAGGAGGTGATTCACCAAAATAGAGTGTTCAGACCAATCTCTGCCCATACATGCGCTACTGAACCAGAATGAAACTAAGGATATGCACATCCAAACTTGCTTTAATCAAATAACCACATACAGATTAGAAAACCAAGATGAATGACACAAGGAAGAAGTTCACTTATATATCATTCACAGGCTAGCAGAGATGCAGTCATGTAGATTACAGATTTCCACAAAACAATGGTACAGACAGAGAATTCTTGCACTTTAATACCAATGGCTGAAGGAGATAAGTGGAGAATCAAACAGTTCAAAGGCACAGGGGAATTTAAACTAGAATTGCAGAGCAATAGCAGAGGAAAATCAGAGAGAAGGTCCCCCTTCAAAATTTACAAAATCTGCCTTTATAGTTCAGGCATAACTGAGATCTTTTCCTGCTAAAGTGACTTTGCAACTACCTGCCATTAAGACCTGTGGAGAACAATCATGGGGATCTAAAGAAAATCTGATCTTCTTTGCAAAAGGTGTTCTAAGAGGATAGAAAATGGTGCCATCAATGCTTTGACCAGGTAGATGGATCAACTGAGACAGTGGAGTGTTCCTCTTCATTCCGCATTCATTCCTAGTAGGTCAGGATCGATCATGAAGATCAGATCGCACAACAAAATAGATCACTTTCATTTTTTGGTTCATGAATCAGTAGGGTTAGTGAGTCAACCTAGTTTCACAAGCTGACTGGGCCACGTGGGCCAAATGCTTCTTTTCATTCTGCCACCTGGGAAGTCCTCTGCAGTTGACCTCCTTTTATTGAACTAACCATGCCACCCTTGAACTGTTATCATTAACCGTGATGATCACACAAACCTGACCTTGACACTAACTGCCAGCCGTTAACTATCAACCTTGGCCGAGCCAGTGAGACATGTGTCAACAAGGCGCTATGTTTCCATGGTATCCACTGTGTAGCTTCTGATGGCGAGATAGCGCCAACTATTGATCTGACTAAAATCAGATGATCATGAAGACTCGTCGTACCACTATACTGTTCTTACCTCGGGCCCATCATACCTAGCACCACCTCAGCAACTGCACCACACTCGAATGACACCTGGCAATACCTGACAGACGTACCTTGGTGAGACTTGGCCCCGCTGATCCACGTGGTGAAAGGGCGCTATGTCGCTATGGTAAAGATCACGCAACTTCACCATAGCGAGATGGCACCTTTCGTCGATCTGACTTAATCTGTTGATTATGAAGACTCATCGTACTTCGCACTTTGCTTCTCCACTTCTGGGCCCGTGAAATGCTGTTAGCACACTTGGCATCACCCGTGAGGTTTACGAGATAACACGGCCCCACCTGACACATGTCACTAAGTTGCTATGTCACTATGGTAAAGATCACGCAACTTCACCATAGCGAGATAGTGCTCATTGTTGATCTAAACTGATCTGACCGTGAGCAAGATGGACCTTACCCCTTAGGGTATCAATCAATGGGAACTGGCCACATATCAACTGACTGGCGAATCCTCACTGACATCTGATAGAGCACATCTGAGACTCACCGAACATGTGGCAGAAGGGCGCTATGTCGCCATCATATTCATCATGCAAATTTCAAAAGTGACATAGCACCAACTGTCGATCCAAGGGTGAAGAAAGCTGTGTGAAACATCAGAAGATGGTGGGTCCAACCCTGCTGACATCAAGGTCCACTGAGCTAGTGATGCATTGAAACTTCAATGTGACCACCCTTCCACATCACCCACGGTTCCACCATGTCTTTGGTCGATCGGGCGCTATGTTGCTATCGAAAAACTCGTGAGTTTTTCAATGGCGACATGGCACCCCACTGGCATTTCTCGTCTCTGGCCTGTAAAATTGACCACCCGCCGTGACACTTTTCTAACCTACCAAAGAAGCTTGGATGACCTACAAATTGGACCCACTGGACATGCGTTGACAGGGTGCTATGTCGCCATCATATTCACCGTGCAACTTTCGATGGTGAGATAGCGCCAATCATCAATCTACTTTAGATCTGACGATGGAGAACTTGCGGGCTGTAGAAACTTTTACAAGGTTTGATCGCCTATATTTTTTCGATGTCTCTTAGGCATTAAAATAATATTAATTCTGGGACTAGCCATTGGACGAGCTGGACATTTTAAATTTGAAACTTGGCGGGGCAAAAAAATGATAACATTTCTGGCAACTCATAGGGGACACAAGCCTGCTATGTGTATGACTAGTGGCCTCATGTATCCATTGGGCTATGGAGTCAAAAAATGGGTTTGTGCATACTGTGAAACCCTAACCCTACCTATGAGAGATTAAAACATGAACAACCTAAAACTCTGCAACTGCAACTGGAACCAAAACAAAACTTCCTCTGCAAACTGAAACACCTCAAAATTTGCTACCTCACAAGAAGATGGCTGTGCTCGTTCACTTCTTGAAAAGTAGGAAACAACAGAAGGAAACTAAACTGCCTATATACAGGAACTCGACCCTCATCAGAAGCAAGCTTTAAGATAAGTCCCATTGACTGGAATGGGCAAAACTTCACCATTGGGCTTGCTCAGCTGGAATGCATTAGCCTGTTTGCAACTGGCAATCAGATAGGGGCCACTCCATAATGCATCAAATTTGGAATGTCTTCCTAGTTTTCCTCTATCTACATCCCACTTTAGAACTAAATCTCCTTCTCTAAAGGTTCTGACCCTAGCCTTTTTGTCAAAATTCCTCTTCATTTGCTGCTGATGTATCTCTAGGGTTTGCATAGCTTTATTTCTCTTCTCTTCTAGTTCAATTAGCTCTTCCATTCTTACTGACATGGCACTATCTTCAATCAATTCTAGCTGATGGGCCAACTCCAAGGATGGGAATTCCAATTAAATTGGGAGTCTGGCCTCCCTACCATATACCAGCACAAAAGTTGAATTCCCAATAGATCTCTTGGGTGTTATCCTATCAGCCCATAGAGCAGTTCTTAATTTCTTATGCCAGGCCCTCTGATTGTCCTCTATTGTCCTCTTCATGATTCTGATCAGATTCTTGTTGGAAGACTCAGGCAAACCATTACCCTGGGGATAGTAATTTGATGATGTGCTCAGGTAGATATTGTGGTTCATTTCCCATGCACAAATCTGGGTCCCAACAAAAGACTTAGCATTGTCCGAGATGATAGTAGAAGGAGCACCAAACCTAGATAAAATCCCATCAAGGAACTCAATAACTGATGGTTCTGTGGCATCCTTCAAGGCAATTGCCTCTGTCTACCTAGTGAAATAGTCAGTAGCAGCCAAAATCCATTTATGACCTGCATAAGATGGAGGATTAATGGGGCGTATAAAATCCAACCCCCACTGAGTAAAGGGCTGATCCACCTGAATAGGACGAAGGGGGAGAGCTACAAGCCTCTATTTTCCTGAGAAGAAAGCACACTTCTCACACTTTCTCACATATTTATAACAATCCTGAAACAAGGATGGCCAGTAATAATAAGCCCTCATGATCTTCATAGTAGTTGTTCTTGCAGAGAAATGACCACCATCAGGGCCATCATGAAGTTCCTTAATCATCCTCTTAGCCTGATCCTCTTCAATGCATCTCAACAGGGTCCCATTAAAATCCCTCCTGAATAGGATACCATCAATTACAACATACGGAATGGACTGCAGTCTATATTGTCTTCTTTTAGCTCTATCCAATCCCTGAGGGTATCCTTTCCTTGATAAGAAGCTCTTCATATCATTTATCCAGCTCCTTGGACCATTAACATTTCCTTCCTCCTCCTACTCTGTTAATACCATAGCAGCCTCTTCATCAGAATCCTGACTTGATAACATTTCTTTGCACAACCCTTTTCCTCTTACCAGCTTCACAGTCTGAATATCAAAATCATACTCCATTACCTTAGTGATCCATCCAGCTCTCTTTTCACTGATATCTTTGCTTAACAGGAAGTCTTTTACACTGGCATGGGGCACCAAAAAATGGATCCTATTGTGGGATAAGAGGTGCTTGAATTTCTTCAAAGCTCTGATGACCATAAGGGCCTGCTTCTCAACAAAGCTGTACTTATTTTCATATTCCTTAAGCCCTTCACTGAAGAAAGCTATGGGCTGCTCCTCATCCTTGTCATTTGTTTGAGTCAAGACAACAGAGATACTTGACTCACCACCTAAAGTGTAGAGGATGAAATATTTCTCAAAATTTGGGTTCATGAGAGTAGGGGCTGAGGCTATGGCTGCCTTGATCTCTTCAAAAATCTCCTTCCCTTCCTTGGTCCATGAGAAGACCATACCTTTCTTAAGCATAGCTGTAAGAGGTTTCACCATGGTAGCAAGATTAGGAATAAACCTTCTCACAAAATTTATCCTACCAAGGAAACTTTGCAGCCCTTTCTTGTTTTTAGGAATAGGAAGGGCAAGTATTGCCTTTGTTCTTTCCAGATCAATGGTCAGCCCATCCTTGGATGCAATGTGTCCCAATAATTTTCCTTGGCTTGTAGCAAAGACACACTTGGCTGGGTTAAGGGAGACCCCAAACTCTCTACATCTTAGAAATACCTATCTTAGATGATCAAAATGATCTACATTTTTTTAATATACAGTTATATCATCAAGGTATACTAAAAAAAACTTGTCAATTAATTTTTTAAAGGCCATCTCCATTGCCTTTTGAAATGTGGCACCTGCATTTGTTAGCCCAAATGGCATCTTGCAATAAGCATAGGTGCCCCATTTAGTAGTAAATGTTGTCTTATGTCTGTCAGATTCTTTAACCAACACTTGATTATAACCAGAGAATCCATCAAGAAAAGAGAATCTCCTTGAACCAATGACCTTGGACAGAATTTGCTCCATGGAAGGGAGAGGATGGCCGTCTTTAAGGGAAGCCTGATTAAGATCCCTAAAGTCCACACACACAGTCTGATTTCTCCATTCTTCTTCCTAACAGGGACTAGGTTGGCTACCCATGATGAGTACTTGATGGGAAAAATTATATTAGCCTCAATCAACTTGGATAGCTCTTTTCTTATTAGAGGTTCAATCTTAGGATTCACTAGCCTCTGTTTTTGCCTTACTGGTTTGGCCTTATCAATTAAATCTATGGTATGCTGAAACAAACTAGGGTCAAACCCTTTTAAGTCATCATATGTCCAAGCAAATACATCATTAAATTCTTGACATAGATGAATGAAGTTTTCTTGCTCAGTTTCAGAACATACCTTCCCCATATTTAGAGATTTTCCATTAGCAATTGTAACTAGGGCATGATCATCCTTTTCTGCAGCTAGATTCATTCCTTTGCCTCTAGTTTGATCATCAAGATTAAAAACACTCTCCAAGGTAATGAGACCCTT
The DNA here is from genome assembly GCA_028749045.1 of Cupressus sempervirens. Lineage (NCBI taxonomy): Eukaryota > Viridiplantae > Streptophyta > Pinopsida > Cupressales > Cupressaceae > Cupressus > Cupressus sempervirens. The sequence goes on along the minus strand of CM053792.1, from coordinate 821,052,426 downwards.
GGGCAACTTGGTAGAACTAAGATGAATGATCTGATCACCATACTGATCTTGCAGTCTTGACTGGTTTCTATCTGAGAATTCTGCCTCATTCTGCAAGAAACTCACAATTTACTCATCAGAATCAAACACCTGCCAATAAGTGTTGTTGTCAGGGATGGTAGGCCTCACTACCACCTTTATTTGTTGCTTCTTCTTCTCCTCAAGATTCCCTGGTACATCATAAGATGCACCTATTGCTGCAAGTCTATTAGCATGTTTATTTTCTTTCCTAGGAATGCTCTGAATATTAAAAGCATTGAAGCCCTCAAGCAAATCCCGGACTTTGTGGTTGTAAGACTTGAACAGGCCATTTTTGGTGATGTTTTGGTTTCTCACCTGATTGACTACCAACTCACTATCTTCATATACTTTCAAGGCTTGAATTCCTCTCTTTTGGGCAAGTAGGAGGCCTTGAATCAAGGCTTCATACTCGGCCACATTATTGGTGCAACTAAATTGGAGCCTAAAGGAGAAGTAGTATCTTATTTGTGCAGGAGAGATCAACATAATACCAGCCCCTAATCCATTTCTATTCCTTGAGCCATCAAAGTACATACTCCATGTTCCATTTATATCATCATTAGTCCCAACAAGATCAGGAACTTGAGCATCTTTCTCTATTATGCAATATGTACTAAGGACTGTCTCAAGAGTCTCTGACATAGGATCAAACTGATATGCATTTGCCCACTCATCCAAGAAGAAATTAGGAATCTCCGCTATGGAAGTGGTAGGCTCATTTATTGTGTCATTTTCCTTCATTTCTAAAATGGAACAATTCATATTGATGAAGTTGGGGGTGTAGGATTCAGTGTGATGAAGGGCTTGAGGTTCTACTCTGATTGAAGCATTGGCTCCATATCTGGTCTTAAAAGACATATATGACCAATTAGCGGATATGAATCCACCAATTTGAGTAGTGAAGTCTCTTGAAAGATAGATAGCAAAGTGGGGCTTAACTTCAGCAACAGATATGTCTTGAATCACAGTGCAACTAGGGCATGCATGTAGGGCCATCTCCACATTCCTAAGGATACCTACAGTTTTGATAGTACTACCATCCAACTGTAACAGATCCCTAACAATGGGCTCATACTTCATTCCTAAAGCGTCAGCAACACACCTAGGCATCACTGAGCTACTAGCCCCTGAATCTATCATGCAATTGTGGACTAATTTGCCCCCTATTATCAGAGAAACATAGAATGGAGGGGGTCTAACCTTTTTATTTGTCTCCACATCCCCTGCTAGTTGTACTAGACTTGTGGCACTCTCCATGGTAGATGGCTGATCCTTGGGTTCAATCTTCTCTAATTCTTGCTGTAGCATCCTCTTCTACATTGGTATGGTAGCAACAACATCCCACATAGAAATGTTCACATTTGTCTTCTTCATTTTCTCTACCACACTAAATGGTGCATTAGGAACTTTGGTAGAAACTTTGGGAGCTACACTTATAAGGGGTTGAGATGGAGCAACATAAGAACCACTTGCATCTTTCCTTCTAGAATCTTGCCTTTGCTGCTACGAAGTACTTGTTTGTTCATTTGCTGCTTGCTCATGAGATGCTGCATTTGAAGTTGAGGCCTGATTAGGAGGAGGAGGGACAACATCTTCCATAGCTCTTTTTTTGTTTCTAGTGTTATGAGCAATGGAATCCTGGTTTACATTACAATGCTCCCCAATCTGATGATTCATGAAAGAGCAATCATCATGCCCTTCAATATATGAGGCCTCCTTGGGATGATCCTCCTTGTATGATTGCTTTGCTATAGGTTCTTGGATAGTTAGGGTCAAATAAGATTCTACCTTTTGGAACATGAAATAGGCATAAGAGTAGTTGCAGGAAGGACAAAAATTTTGATCTTGGGCCAAGTTATTTTGAGGGACTATAGCTATGTTCTAATTTGAGCTTGAAGCAGAAGCGTGACTATTTTGCCTACCCTGATCAAAAGAGCTATTCCACTGATTAGGAGGCCTACCACTATTTGGAGCTTGATATTGCAATTGGGGAGGCTTTCCACCTTGAGCTTGGTGCCTCTCTAAGGCTACCACCTTGTTACTCATTTTTTGTATCATAGAAAAACTATCCTCTAATCTCTTTCCTTAGTCTTTCAACTCCCTCCCCTGCTCTTGCAATTTTTTATCCAAGGTCTTCTCTCTCTTATCTGTATTCAGCACTAGACCTTGGAGCATCTCTTTGAGTTCATCTATCCCATTTGAGGATGTGGAAGCTTGAAGGACTAGAGGAAGGGCTTGTGATGTAGAAGTTGTAGGAAGAGGGGCCATTACTGGTTGGTGGTTCGGAACATCAGGAAAGAAAGGCATAGGGGGCCTTGGAGCCAACTTTCCTCCTTGTATTAGGATGTTCTCATCTTTTATGGCTATCTCATAGGCATTAGGCAAGGTATCTCCTCCCATAGTTTGGATTGTAGTGGCAATATCACTGTTAAAAGCTCTAAGGTAATGCAAGAAGGCATTACGAGGGGTAGGTTTCACTGTAGTAGGTATTCTATCCCACGTCTTTTGAAATCTATAATTAAAATCAGTCATACACTCATGGGGGGCTCTTTTAATAGTAGTCAACTACTCTAAAAGTGACAGATAGTCACTTCTATCCCAAAAATGTTTACATAATCCTGCTCCTAGTCCATCCCAATCAGTTATACAACCATGAGCTATGCCTCTATACCACTGTAATTCTTTTCCTTTTAAAGATGAGGCTAGAAGTCTGATAGCAACATCATCCTCTATAATACCATGAATATTACAGACATTTTCTACTTCTTGGATATGCTCTAAAGGGGAGATGGAAATTTCACCAGTAAAATTAGGTATACTTTTGAGTGCAGATACTAGTATATCATGTCTTTGGGCTAACAATAGAGGACTTCCACCATTAAAGGTGGCAAAAGCATGAACTCTTGGTTGTACCATGTAAACAAGTGTTCGATTGATGAGTGTTGATGGCAATCTAGGCTGAGTTCGAACAACAGGAGGAGTAGAGATAGATCTTACAGGTATATTGACCGTTATTACACCCCTAACTAGTGATAATGAAATTCTAGTCCTCCTTCTTCTAGGATTTGAAAGAGAAAGCTCTTGATATTGAAATTTACCTCTAGAAGATGCCCTTGTTTCAGCTTTGGGCATGAATTTCTGCAACTTTTTCCTGGAACTAGATTTATTGAAGCTCGGAGTCACCAAGTACTTTGAAGAATCGGCCTCTTGAAGGCTTAAACACTAAAGCAAGTACTATCTCTTCAGTATTAATATTGAAACTCTTTCTTCTTTGACACCAGTAGAATTTAAATCTTTAATAGATGTTGTCCCACCAGGTGTGCCAAAAACTGTTGTCACTTAGGTTTGCACCCTTGTCCAAGGCCTATGCATGAGGACAACCTAGTGAAACATGGAAACAACCTCCAAGGTGTGGGACTTGAGCTATGAGGTTGAGTCTCTAGAGAAGGCTGGCTTCCTCTTACTATCAGGGTGCACCTAACTACTCTTGGAGTGGAAAAGGGAGAAGGAAAGAATGAAAGCAAATCTACCTAGTTCTAATCTAAGGAGGTGATGCACCAAAATAGAGTGTTCAGACCAATCTCTGCCCATACATGTGCTACTGAACCAGAATGAAACTAAGGATATGCACATCAAGACTTGCTTTATTCAAATAATCACATACAGATCATAAAACCAAGATGAATGACACAAGGAAGAAGTTCACTTATATATCATTCATAGGCCAGTAGAGATGCAGTCATGCAGATTACAGATTTCCACAAAACAATGACACAGGAAAAGAATTTTTGCACTTTAATACCAATGGCTGAAGGAGATAAGTGGAGAATCAGACAGTTTAGAGGCATAGGGGAATTTATGCTAGAATTGCAAAGCAATAGCAGAGGAAAATCAGAGAGAAGGTCCCCCTTCAAAATTTACAAAATCTGCCTTTATAGTTCAGGCATAACTAAGATCTTTTCCTGCTGAAGTGACTTCGCAACTCGCTGCCATTAAGACCTGCGGAGAACAATCATGGGGATCTAAAGAAAATCTGATCTTCTTTGCAAAAGGTGTTCTAAGAGGACAGAAAATGGTGCCATCGATGCTCTGACTAGGTAGATGGATCGACTTAGATAGTGGAGTGTTCCTCTTCATTCTGCATTCATTTTGGGTAGGTCAGGATCGATCATGAAGATCAAATTGCACAACAAAATAGATCACCTTCATTTTTTGGTTCATGAAGCTGACTAGGCCATACAGGCCAATCGCTTCTTTTCGTTCTGCCAACTGGGAAGTCCTCTACGGTTGACCTCCTTTTATTGAACTAACTGCGCCACCCTCGAACTGTTATCATTAATCATGATGATCACACAAACCTGACCACAACACTAACTGCCAGTCGTTAACCGTCAACATTGGTCGAGCTAGCAAGACACATGTCAACAAGGTGCTATGTCACCATGGTATCCACCATGTAGCTTCCGATGGCGAGATAGCGCCAACTGTTGATTTGCCTAAAATTGGACGATCATGAAGACTCGTCGTACCACTATACTGTTCTTACCCCAAGTCCATCATACCTGGTGCCACCTCAGCAACTGCACCTCACTCGAATGACACCTGGCAATACCTGAAAGACGTACCTTGGTGAGACCTGGCCCTTCTGATCCACATGGCAAAAGGGCACTATGTCACTATGGTAAAGATCGTGCAACTTCACCATAGCGAGATGGCACCTTCTGTCGATCTGACTTAATCTGACGATCGTGAAGACTTGTCGTACTTCACACTTTGCTTCTCTGCTTCTGGGCCCATGAAACACTGTCAGCACACTTGGCATCACCCTTGAGGTTTACGAGATAACACGGCCCCACCTGACATGTGTCACTGAGGTGCTATGTCGCTATGGTAAAGATCACGCAACTTCACCATAGCGAGATAGCGCCCGTCGTTGATCTGAACCGATCTAACCGCGAGCAAGATGGACCTTACCCCTTAGGGTATCAATCAATGGGAACTGGCCATGTATCAACTAACTGACGAATCCTCACTGACATCTGATGGAGCACATCTGAGACTCACCAGACACATGGCACAAGGGTGATATGTCACCATCTATTCACCATGAAACTTTCAAAAGCGACATAGCGCCAACCGTCGATCTACATCGATCCAAGGGTGAAGAAAGCTGTGTGAAACATTAGAAGATGGCGAGTCCAACCCTGTTATCATCAAGGTCCACCAAGCTAGAGATGCATCAGAAATTCAATGCGACCACCCTTCGACGTCACCCACAGTTCCACCATGTCTTTGGCCGATAGGGCGCTATGTCACTATCAAAAAACTCATGAGTTTTTCGATGGCGACATGGTGCCCCACCGGCATTTCTCGTCTCTGGACCGTAAAATTGACCGCCCGCCATGAAACTTTTTTGACCTGCCAAAGAACCTTGGATGACCTGCAAACTAGACCAACCGGCCACGTGTCGACAGGGCGCTATGTCGCCATCATATTCATCGTGCAACTTTTGATGGCGAGATAGTGCCAACCATTGATCTGCCTTAGATCTGAAGATGGAGAACCTACAGGCCGTAGTAACTTTTACAAGGTTTGATCGCCTAGATTTTTTTGATGTCTCTTCGACATTAAAATAATATTAATTCTGGGACTAGCCATTGGACGGGCTGGACGTTTGAAATTTGAAACTTGGCGGGGCGAAAAAATGATAATAGTAAACTTAGTGAATAGTATCTACCAAGTGACACTATATCTACCATGTCACCAGTGGTTATCGAGTTCAAAACTACATCAAGTGATTAGTATGGACCGAGCCTTCACTTCTACTGAGTGCATGATGATGTCGAGTAATTTAGTGGACACCGTGTATCAGAAGGTCATCGGGTCAGTTCAGTGAACCCGAGTTATTTATTGTTGGGCTAACTCTGTAATGTATTTGTTTACTTGTGTTTTGGCTGACCTTATAATTTTGTAAGTTTGAAAGGTACATATGTAAGATGTATTGTAAGATATCAATCATGAATGATGAAATGAATGAAGAAGGAATAGCAAAGTAATAAAGAATATATGTGAAAGATTATCAATAGTAGTTTAAGGAACACAACAAGCTCAATTCAAAGACTGAAAAGTTATATCCATCACATGAGGTAATCAGTGCATAAAGGATCTTATCAACAATCAATTTTAAGTAGATCCACTACTTCATCCTAATAGAGAATTAGTTTTCTAAATCCTTAAACAAGGTTGACTTAATAGTCTTTGTACAAATCTCCTAATAGAGTGTATACTTTATTGTATGTTTGAAAATCCTCTAACAAGGTGGACCTAGCAGTCCTTTATGCTCCTAACAGGGCAGATCACCAGAAGTGGTAATGTAAGCCTTAACAGGCCAACTTTATACTACAGTATTGAAGTTTTGTGGGTATCATCCCCACCCTAGGTTTGCTTTCTTTTTAGAAGGTTTTTGGGTCACCAAAATATTGTGTTCTCTTGTGTAATGATTGTTTTATGTTTCAAAACTAATGTATGCAGTAGCATAGATGGATGTATGGTAAATTAATAAAAATTTTTAAGGTTGCTGATTCACACCTCCCCTCTCAGTAACCTGTCATATCCTAAATATTTCCAACAATTGGTATCAGAGCTTTGTGGTTCTCAGGATAAAAGTTTAGCAGCTTGATCAAAGTTCCAAAGGACAAATGGAGATATTCAGACTTTACAAGGCAATTGAAAATGAAAAGCTAGATCTGGAAATGGCCATGGCTCAACTCAAAGAAGCAAAGGAGCATCTTTCCCAATCCATGAAAAGAAGGAAGGAACTTGCAAGAAAAATGAATGACCATCAGTATGTTGAAGAAAAGATTGAAGACCTTTTACCATCAAGCAACTTAGATGAAGCTAATGAGGCAATCAAGGAACTCCTAGCAAAGAATGGCTCTCTGTAGGAAGAAGTAAGAAAACTTAAAAGAGAACAAGAAATCCAATCAATTAGGCTATGTGAAGTTTTGAAACAAAGAAATAAGGAAAATGAAGACTTGGAGGCAAGAAGTAATCGATCCAATTAGCATGAAGACCTCATTGATCAAATCTCTTGAGAAAATGAAGAAAACAAGATTCTCAAAGCATAGAATGAAAGAATAAGAAGTGATCTAAATTGTGAAAGGGAAATTAATGAAAGAATATTGAGAGAACTGAGATGTGAAAAGAAAATTGTTGAAAAATTAAAGAGTAACCTAAATATTGAAAAACAAATCAATGAAAGAATGATAAAGTCACAAGAAGACATGAATCAACTAATTCAGCAAAATGAGTAGAATTTTCATAAGCAAAAAGTTAAAGCAGGACTTGGATACAATGAAGAACAAGGTGAATCTTCCAAGCAAGGTGCAAAAAGGAATCTAAAACCCTCATGCAATCATTGTGGTAAAATTGGTCATACATCAAACAAATGTTGGAGCAATGGAAAAGGAAAATTCAATGGAAAGTGCTATAATTGTAATCAGCATGGTCACAAAGCCAATGAATGCAAGGAGAAACCAAAATTTGAAGGTAATTGTCACAAATGCAAAAAGCATGGTCACAAAGCATCTCAATGTAGATCTAAAACATTCAATCCAACTGAACAACTTATAAAGGCAATATTTTGATGAGACTACAATACCTGGTGCAAATGTCATTATTGTGGATGTAATGCCCTACTCGAAGATCCTTGGAAACAAGGATGAAAAACAAGTCAGAACAATTTTTTTTTTTTACAAGTGTAAGTGCACATGATACAACCTACACAAACCAAAAGATCGCAACGGAAGACTAAAAGACAACCAAGCACCAACGGATCTCCAAATGCCACTACCAACAAAAACACAACCACAAAAACCACAAAGACCTACCAAGCTGAAAGACATAAGATGACTCTTGGAAACTGGCTAAGTTTGAAATCCTGAAGCCCTGAAATTTGGCTAAGTCTGAATTTCTGAAGCCCTAATTTTTCCTAGAATCTACACCTTAGCTCGTAGAGGTCTGAAACCCATCTCAAATGAATCGTCGCATATATTAAAATATATCTTAAGTATAAGTTGACGTAAAATATACGTCAACTTATACTTAAACGATATATTTTAAACCCCGAAGGACAACAACACAAACCCAAAAATTGAATTTCAAAAGAAACCTCCTGAATTCAAAATGCAACAACATAGGCTTCAAGAACACCCCCGAAGGACAACAACACAAACCCAAAAACTGAATTTCAAAAGAAACCTCCTGAATTCAAAATGCAACAATAGAGGCTTCAAGAGAACCCAAAAGGGTATCTAGATCAACTCTCAAAATGATCGGAACACTATAAAAAGTGCCTGCTGTTTCCACGTGCAGGTTTTAAACAAAAGGTGTGCGACACTTTTTACTAAGGGAGGGCGACACTTCTTCCTTACTGCGTGCGACACTTCTCAAGAAGGCATGCAATACTAGAAAAGTATCGCACGACATTTCTCATGAAGCTGTGCGACACTCTTCCAGTGTCGTACGACACTTCTTCAATAATGCGTGCGACACTTTATAGTATCGTATGACATTATTTGTATGGGTGTGCGATACTTTATCAGTGTCACACAATGCTGAACAAATGTCACCCATAGAAAATAAAAACACTTAAGGAAACTCAAAAATGGGAAAAAAAATGACAAAAGAACCTCCACACTGGGGAGTACCGGATCCACATCTCGAGGCTAGAACACTCGAACCAGAATTGAGTAATTGAAATACAAAAAATGAAATCTAACCATCTATCAAACAAGGAAGGGAAAGTACAGAAAGGAAACATCACATTCAACTGAAATAACATCGCAATAACATAGATAACATTGTAATGAGCAAAAATAACCAACTAAGTACGCGATTCCTCCCAACTGTAAATGACATCATAGGACCATCGTGGGCCCTAGCCATCCCCCGCACATAACATCCCAAGCCACCAATCAAATCATTGGTGCTGTCATAATAGGGACATCACTACTAAACATGCTACAATGTAAGTAAATAAAATCTAACATGCTAGTAGTAGGCATAAGATAAAATTGTAATCAGATAACATCATCTACTACATGCTAATCATCATAATGAGGAATGTGTTAAAACTAACATCATCTAAACATGATAACATCATAATGAGAGCATAAATCACAAGAAGCATACTCCGTATACCGAAGTACCAAGTGACACATCCAGTTACAGCCGTACTAGGACAATAGACCATATCTATACACCGATCCCTAGCAGTGGTGAGGGTAGCTACGCCTCCCAACCACATGGCACCCGTAGGTCCACACCCGTTGTACTAATGGAGATAGTGATCCAACCACAAACACACAAAAACACAACAACCATGGCTAACACTCACGTGAAGCAGTATGATGACTGAAACCAAGACATAGACAATGCATAAACTACAGGTTCTGGTCAGACACCTCATTGGGCTTACTATGTAGGGGCTGACATCATTGAGAGTTGCTTGGCATTGACAAGCCCAAGCTCAGATTGTGTGTCCTCAAACTTAATTGGGTGCTCACACATTGTGTCCTCAAACTTAATCGGGTGCTCACACATTTTATTATCTTAAATTTTATTACCTCCCAATGTTTTCTTTAATTATCACTTATATAAAACTTCCTTTGCCAACCCACGACATCATGATTGTCGGGCTGCAAAATAGAAGCCCCCTCCATATGCTGCCCTACCCTACCCATGCTCATCCAATGATGAGTGCCTATAGGCATGCAAATTCCCAACCCAACCCCAATGATCATAACTTTCGAAAGTGTTACGGAAGGTCGAGGCTTGCAAGACATTCGACTATGTACGTGCACGTACTCGTGTGTAGCACACCACCATCACGAAGATCAAATTAATGGACTGGAAGAGATCACAAAGCAACAAGTCCCTCAATTGTAAACAAAATTGAGAGGACGGATGCAACACGTACCCCAATGCAAAAAAAGATGCAAAAGTGGTCTAACTAGTATCCAAACAGATCACCCAGGTCCACGAACCACAATGTGCCAAAAAAACTTGATAAAATAGGTTGACATGCAAAACGAGGTAAAAATCCTAAATTTTGGAAAAATTCCAAAATTAAAATCCATTTGGCCCTTGGGTTCAAAAACCTCAAAAATCCAAAAATAAGAGAAAATGGACATCGTATGCAAAAATGGCCAGCATAACGGCCCAAAAACCCAAAACCCCATTTCAAAAATAGGGAAAAATGTTCATACCTGACCAATCGGGCAGAACTAGCAACCAGAAATGAAGGGGAACAGTAGTTCTCAGCCTCCTAACATATTGCTACAAGAAACAAAAGTTGAAACGGAGCAAAAACTATAAAACGGGAAGGCCCTACCTGAAGGAAAAAGAGGCTAAAATCGAAACCCGCACAATAAAATAAACCACCTGCCAAAACAGTTGAAAATGACGGCAAAGCATAGACTCCTCGAGCCGAATCCAACGAGACCAACCTCGTGCAGATCCCACGCTCACAACTCCCAAAATGAGCAAAACAAGAATCCTTCAGAAGAGGATTTTCAAATTTGCTCTACAATTCTATTTTCAAATTGTGAAAAGTGATTTATGAAATCACTTTTCCAATGCTTATTCATTTTTTGGGTGAATAGTAAATTCTGGAAAATAGCTAGTTGGAGTAGTTAAACTCCGAATTGACCCAAATGAAAATAGGTTATTATCCGCAACGGGATTTCACCTAAGGAAAAGCTGCCAGAAATTAAATTTGAAAAGATTAAAATTCGAAAACTCCAAAAACATAGAAAAAAACTTAACACTTTCGCGACAAATGCAAACTTCTAAATGCACAAACACACTCACTGGTCTAATCACATAATGCAAATGAGTTCAGATTTACTAATCACCAAAAGTTTTTGATCTAAACAATAACAATAAGGGTACGTCGACCATATAGGAATGACATGGGTAAATATGAATAGCTGAATCACTAACTCCATGTGCCACTGCCAGGGATATAATTCCTGCACACTAAAACACATGATCAAGTGCAATGGCAAATAATATCATAGCTGAAGCAACATGTATTAAAATACCTATTTAATCCATTTACATCACTCACATTCACAGAAAGCATGAAGATACAAGAATGAAGTAAATAACCAAAGCATAGAATCCATCTCATAACATAATCAACAAATAGGTCCAATACATCATATAACTAGATATCATCATAGATCTACTGTCATCTCAAAACGGCATCCACATGCAAATGTGATAAACTAAATAGTATAGTAGTAAAGCATCTATGGTACTGAATCCAAGTATAACATCCGACCCTCAGGTCATCATAAGGTACAAAATAATAAGAGTATCAAGTATCTCTCGAATCAAAATAGACAAGACATAGACTACAAACATGAGAGGCACTACAGTGGAGAATATGGACACATTGGTATAAACTATGCAAGGCATCACCTAAGGAAGAAGGACAATACTATAAGATGCTACACATGCATTGAACTCGGTCATAAAGCTAAAAATTGCATGAATATAGGTAAAATTGAAGATGAAAAGAAAGCAAGGGCTGAGAACATAAGGAAAAAAATGAAACAGCAATGGATTCCTAAATCCACTAAAGATACAAGCTCAAATCATGGAAGTGAAGTCACTCAAGAAGTGGGTGACTCCATCCCCTCAAACTAAATTCCTACGAATGCATTGGAGCTATACTCAGCAAGAAAATCATAAGCAATTCCAAGAAATGTGAAGAATGTAAATGATCCAATCAGTATTGCAAATACACTAGGATCACAAGAAGGTTATCTTTCATCGAGTGCATCAAACTCTACCAATAAAAGTGGTTAAAGAGCTTACTGAGCAAGGTCGGGAGTAAAAGAGAATTTGGAATATGACTTGTCTGAGCCATTGCTAAGGCAACTAAACAAGAACATGGAAAGCATCATATTATCAAAGAATAACCCCTATAAATTCGGTTCTTTGTTGACATGTTTTTTCTTCTATGTACAAAAATTCTTTCCCTCCAAAGGTTCTATCGTATGGAGAAAGAATGTTCCCATTCTATATCAGATTAATGAGTTTATAACAGAAATGGGTGTAAATTTTGATAGTATAATGGATAACTATTTTGAAGACTTCAAGGAAAGGATGAACAACAGGTTCAGGATTCCTCCTAAACTTGTTGAAGATTACAAAGATGATGTATGTTTCATGGTAGACTATGATAGAGTATACATTCAAGTAGTCAAGCCCCAAGTTGCATGGGTGAAACCTCTACCTTATGAGGTAAATATTGATGAAACTAGGGATATTATTGAAGCATTGGTAAATGAGCCAATAGATCCCAAGCAACCAATTTTTGGAACTTATAATGAGGCAAAAGCCAGAATAGAATTGGAGATCAAACTTCCCCAAGCAATCAACAAAGGTAAAAGAAAGGTAGCTAAGTCAAAAATTGCTACCAAGCCTTTAATGATTAGCAAGGGAAAAGGAGAGGAAAAAGAAGAGGAGCAAGAACCAAAAAACAAAGAGCAAGAATTAGAGAAAGAGGTAGAGCCAACAAAGAAGAAAGGAAGGGTCATCATCACAAAACCCCCAAAGGCCTCCACAACTATTTTCACTAGAAGAGGTAAAGGTAAGAATAATAATAAAGTAGTATTCAACAAGCCCCAACTTACCTTCCAAGAAAGATTGAAATAGATGGAAGAGGGAGCCAGCATCACTAATTTCAAAGCTTTAAAATTTGAAACTAGAACTAATGCAGAGAAGATGCAGATTGAGGAACTAGTACTTACCAAGATAGGAAAATGGAAGTATTCCCCATACCAGATTGCCCCTCAAATCTCAAAAAAATTGTTGGTAAGACTACAACTAAGGTGGGAATTAGCCACACAAACAACAAAGGACATATATGAGTAGTCCTTGAAGAATCTTTTACCGAATCTTACTGAGGCAAAAATAAAGGCAGCCATGAAGAACAATGAAGGTTAAATGATGATTAGATTTCACACATGTTTGATTTTGATTAAGGACATTGAGCATGTTGTAAGAGATGCAACAAACATGTGGAAGAACATCTATCATCTGCATAAGCCTAGTAATGATCCAATGGTGATCAAGGATGATGATGGCACTAGTAGTGATGAAGAAGGTGACAGTGCTCCAATTGCTATTGTTGATACTGGAGATGATTAGGCACTAAGGTATGATGATGAAGAGAAAGGGGAAGAAGTTGAAGAGGAAGACAAGGAGGAAGAGGATGAAGAAGATGACCCAATGAAGATTGCGGCACAAGTCATTGCTTCCCTTCCTCACTGTCCACCTAAAACGGCAACATCATTAGGGTTGGAGATAGCTTCAGTAGGATTGACTACATCCTCATCAGAAAAATCATCTACTCCTACTACCCCATAGCTCCGAGCATCTTCTATGGAAGTAACAATTACTTCATCTACCAAGCTGCAACTTTCTTCATTAGCACCTAAGAAATCAGTCACAATAGTATCAACTGTATCAATCTCTTTTGTTCCATGTATAGTAAGTTCACTTTTGTCTACTCCAATTGTGAATATTCTAGTTTGTACATCATTTTTGGGAAGCACATCAATTTTGGCACAATCGGTACTTCTCTCAGTTTCCTCTACTAGTTCATCTATGTCAAGTATTGTTTCTATTTCTAAATCCAAGGAAGTAAGCATAGAAGTAAAACCTAAGACTCCTTTAAAACTTCTGCTTACTGGGAAGAAAATTGATGAAGACATAGAATTGGATAAAGAAATCATTATTCCTAAGATAGATTTGGACAATGCCTCAGCCAGTGAAATGAGAATGGTTAGTCAGCTTTTAGAGCAAAAGGCAAGGTAGAAGCAACTCATAGAAGAAAGGGACATAGAATACACCATGATTGAAAATGTTAAAAACATAATTACTGAAGCCATTTGTGTTGATGTTGATTCATCTCAACACATTTTGTTGCAATTAGAAGAGGTTGTAAATAAGTTCAATGAGGACACCTCTGGGCAAGAGAAACTCATTGAAAAGGTAGAAAAGAAATTTGACAATAAGGTGCTTGAGCACATTGCAATAAAGTAGGTAGAATTATCCTCATTTTTGAGCAACCTTGAGCAAGCTTTCACAAATGTAACATCACCTTTTGGCAAGCTCTATGATGTTCCTGAGTACACTAAGGAGGTCAAAGAAAAATTAAATAAGTTAGATGTGGAAATGAAGGATAGTGCTCAAAAGTTGCAGCTTGACCATAGTTCAAGCTCATCTCATCACATAAAGGTGAAATTTTTGTCAGAAATGCAGGCAGAGTTACTCAAAGAAGAAGCCAGAATCCAGTCTACACTGATTGATATTCAAAATATGATTCTTCTAGTCATGGATCAAATGCAAAAAAAAATTGCCTATTCAAAAACATTGATTCATGATAGCAATTTTTCTATAGCAAATCATATGATTGAACTTTTTGCAGAAGTTCAAGTGGCTCTCTCCACCTACAAAATTTTGCAAGATAATTGGGATAAGACATTATCTCTTATTCTCAAGGCACACTCCAAATTTCTCTCACTTTTTGGTGTCTCAATTTAAATTTATTGTATACATTCTTTCGCATTATTATAAAAAAGGGGGAGATAATATTGTTGGCAGGGTGAGATAAGATTGAGTATGAGTTGTACAAGAAAAGAAAGCAAAAGGAGTAAGAAAGACATTGTGTAGATAAAAGCTATGCATGCCATATGTATGGGGGAGATATGTGAGATATGTGAGATATGCATATAGCAGATTTACAAAGATCAATTTTGGTAAATCAGAACATAAGTTGTGGTTCATAAGTGTTTTTATCACTAATGCCAAAGGGGGATATTTTTGGCATTATGATTATTTTTGTCATTAGTGACAACACTTACTTAATTTTGAATGCTTACCGAGCATCCAGTGGTTACCTTGTAAGATTAGCAGTTCAGTAGTTTACATCGAGCAAACAATGGCTACCGAGCAAATACAGACAATACGAAGTCCAACAATGTCTATTGATCTTCTTAGTATCTACTGTGCTTCACAGTATCTACTGACCAAATAGTTTGTGTCATGAAGATTCAGTGCAAACTGAGCAATTGAAAGATTCAGTGTTTACCGAGTGAAGCAAGGTAAACTTAGTGACTAGTATCTACTGAGTGACACTACATCTACCGAGTCACCAATGATTATAGAGTTCAAAAATACATCAAGTGATTAGTATGGACTGAGCCTTCACTTATATCGAGTGCATGATGATGCCACATAGTGCAGTGGATGTCGTGTATCAGAAGGTCACCGAGTCAGTTCAGTGAACCTGAGTTATTTACTATTGGGCCGACTCTGTAATGTATTTTTTTACTTGTGTTTTGACCGACCTTGTAATTTTGTAAGTTTGAAAGGTATATATGTAAGATATATTGTAAGATATCAATGATGAATGATGAAATTAATGAAGAAGGAATAACAAAGTAATGAAGAATATATGTGAAAGATTATCAGTAGCAGTTCAATGAACATAGCAAGGTCAATTTAGAGACTAAAAAGTTATATCCATCACATGAGGTGATCAGTGCATAAAGGCTCTTATTAGCAATTAGTTGTAAGTAGATCCACTGCTTCATCCTAACAAGTGAATCAATTTTCTAAATCCTTCAACAAGGTAGACTTAACAGTCTTTGTACAAATCTCCTAATAGAGTGCATACTTCATTATATGTTTGTAAATCCTCTAAAAATGTGGACCTAGCAATCCTTTGTGCTCCTAACAGGCAGATCACCAGAAGTGGTCAATGTAAGCCTTAATAGGCCAACTTTATACTGCAGTATTGAAGTTTTGTGGGTATCATCCCCACCTCAGTTTTACTTTCCTTTTGGAAGGTTTCTGGGTCACCAAAATATTGTGTTCTCTTGTATAATGATTGTTTTATGTTTTAGAACTAATGCATGCAGTAGCATAGATGGATGTATGGTAAATTAATAAAAAGTTTTAAGGTTACTAATTCACCCCTCCCCTCTCAGTAACTTGTCATATCCTGAATATTTCCAACATATCACAAGATTTTTAGATCCCTTTATTTCTATTTCAATTTATTTTGTATTTGAGCAATTTCTTTCTATAGAAATAAAAAAAATGTAATTTTAATTTTAATATATAATAGGAAATGTTAATCAAAATTGAATTTTGGCTTATTGATTATTTATCATGCATTTGGTTGCATAATTGTTTGAAACTATCTTTTGTCAATAACGAATTCTATATTTGGCTATTATCAATATGGCACTATGTTGAGATGCCGACCCATTTAATTTTGGAATCTTTACAAATTTTCTTTAGTTCTTTGCGAGTTGCAAGAAAATATCTATATATAATGACAATTATTGACTATGATTGCAACATAGATATTGTGTAATAGACATACAAAACCTTGCAAATATGTGCAATTTGATATACATAGACATGCAAAAGCTTGCAAATAGATGCAATTTGATATACCTAAAGAAACTCTTTAGGTAAGACATTAGAATGCTTCTATATGAAAATACACACAAGGTACATGTATTAGCTTCTCATTTATTTTGTTCAACAATTTAGTTTAAATTGTTGTAATGGTTGGTCATTTATATTATTAAATAAAATTTATTTTTAAGATTTTTATAATTGTATGTAAATGGTAGCATTTATAGTTATGTAGTTGAATAATTAACATTCCACCACCTTATTAAGATAATGGTTTTTCTTATAACTGAGATATTTTATTTCCTTATGTAAAAGAGGAAATGGTATGGGAGAAAGATATGACATGGTATTTTCTTGACTGTTGTGTCTTGAATATGGAGTATATTGTCTCTTATATTTTAATATTTTATGTCATGTTATTATGTAGTTGTTCTTTTGCAGCCCTCTACATTATATGGACATTGTCAATGGAAACTCCAAAGTTAGCAATGAAGTTTTCTTAATTTCTATCTCAACTCATTGTGGAATCACAATTTAGGTTACTATCATGTGATACAATAATATAATGAATGTGATGATTTCATAATCATATATAAATAGTTGAATTTTATATAATTGAAAAAGTATCTTATCTTTTCTTTGGCAAAATGTATCCTTGTGTTTCCTATAGTGCCTATGTCAAAAAATTTGTATGTATCACTTATATGCTTTAATTTATGAATGGAATACTAAACATTTTTTATTAGTCTTATAAGTGATCATTTATGGGACAATCTAACCAAGTTTATCATTGTTCTTGATTATTTTGTTGTTGATTAACCTAGTCTGATGTATTATGCGAGATTATAGATTTAAAGAGAAGAATTATGGAAGTAGTGGTGCAACTTCAAGGTCAATGATAAGTCTAGCATTCACACATGTTTAGATTTGTAGAAAAACTCAATCTGGACTGCAAATTTGAGGCTAAACAAGTGACCACTACATATATATTTTGCTTATATATCAAAGCTATATGTTTTAGTATTCTAATTATATTTTATTCACAAAGTTGTTATTCAAAAATTTTCTTATCTTATATAGTATTTTTATTAAGTGTTCTAAGTTTATCTTGAAGGCGAGAGTGAGTATTTCATTGTTATTGTGACATAATTTTGATAAAATTGTTTTTTGTAGGGAATTGAACTAAAAAATTCACAGGGACATGGAGGCTAACTTGGAAGTTAGAAATATAAACCTTATCAAAGATTAAATGATGCTAGAGCATCCTGGGAGTAAGAGCAATCTTGTATCACCCAAAAATATTTTCATTTTAGTGTTTTCTATTTTAATAAGGACTAGTAGACATGGTGGTTACTATTTATGGGAACTTGCTATTTCTAGTAAGTTTGTCATACAAGCTCAGAATTTTCTCATTTTATATATGAAGGTTCAATATAGAGTTATAAGCCTACCATGAAAATCTCATTGCTCCAACTTAAGTATCATAGAAGTTATTGTAGATTTTTGGTAGAAAAAATTGCAAAAAAATCTTTAGGCTCACCATTGGGGTCCTTAGAGTGCCCGAATGAGGTCCAAAAACTTGACAGAAGAGCATTACAACAGTTATGATCCTATAGATCATGAGATGGAATTTCCAAAATGTGGTTATAATAACTAATTGGAGAAATAATTTGTGAGTTATGGTCTTTCAAAGTTGGACTACCTAAAATATCTAAAATAATTGTCAAAGATGTATTTGGTTGATTCTATATGTATTGTTATGGTTTGTCAGCCCTAGGTATTAAGTTTCAATGTCTACAACCATCCTAGGTGGCATAAAATTGCATGTTTAAGAAAAGCTCGAACATTGTCTAGAACAACTCTAGATGATAGTTCACAGCTTGTCTTGCATGTTACTGTAATGAAGGTGCCCATGTGGGTTAACATATTATACTTGTGAATTCTATAGTTCCACATTTGCAACACAAATAAGAAGTCCATAATTTTTTCTCTCATTTTTTGTTGTTTCTTTGTTTTTGTTATGGTTTATGGTATTAATAGGAGCACCCTTCATCACTAAAGGAAATCAAAGTAAAATATTGGCACGTGTGTCCATGTTGCATTATAATCAAGTAATATATTATTTTCACTTCGTAGTTCTAGGATTTGAAAATACATTTTGATCCCAACAAGTGGTAATTTATCAGAAGTTTTTAAACAATCAATCACTACTCACTTAAACTTCCATTAAACTCACCATGATGTATATTTTGGCTAGAATCATGACCCTACATTTCTATGCTAGCACCCTCAAAATGCTTTGTGTTTCATTTATAGATTCAACATCTCTTCTTAGATACAACCTTAATCTCAAATTGTCTTGCCTTTCTTTACTCAAGTGAATATGAAACTCTAATCAATGGATCTCCCTCTTGCTTTTTGCACATGAAAGAAAAAGATTCCACACTTTTTCATGAAGACCTAAAAAACTATACTAAGATTGAGCATGAACATCCATCAATGTACAATAACTCATTTTTTATATTTGTTACAAAACCCTCCCCCCCGAGGCTATGATGTTAACAGTGGCATTGCTCATGTGGAAAGTTTTAGAGGCAATATCAAATGCATTAATGATCAAGGAAAGGCATCAATCTGTGCTGCTTCCAAAAAGGAGGTTAAACCAACCATGGATAAAAATTTGACCATGGGAAAGCATGAAAATGGAGAGGCTTAACTCAAGCTTATGTAGGGAATTGATTAATTTTATCTTAAATAAAATAAATGTTCTATATTATTCATTTATGCAATTTAATGTATTTTATAGTCATAATAAATAATATTGCTTGTTGCCCAATTTTTAGTTCATCCATTTTGGCTTTAGGTTAAAGTCAAGTCAAATATTTCAATGTCTTGAGTCTAAGTCTAGAAGTTCCCATAGGATGATCTCTCTTCACATCATCCCCTTGAGCTAACCTAATGCAGGAAATCATGCGAGCAATGCACTAGTCAAAAGGCTAGGTGATTAGGTTTTGGTGTGAAGTCATATGCATCAACTTGATGTGAAGAAGGTCTGTAAGTTTAATGATTGATCATTTAAAGATTCAAAAGGATTTAAAAAATAAAGATCTACAGTAATCACATCTCAATGGAAGATATCACAAGTGATCAAGCTCAGAATATAGAGAAATCAATTTGTATTAACAACCTATGTGGATAGTGGAAAAGTCAATAAATAAAAGGAGCAAATGTGATTGGTTAGTCGAAAGTCAATTATCTTTGAAGATAGATCCTTGGTCATCAGATGAAGATCAGATCAAGGGTGTTTGCAAGGTTGCTAGCCAAGAAGTATTCAATATATTTTAAGTTGCGACCTGGTGAATGCAGTAATAGTTAGTCCTAAACAATTATAACAAGGTTGCACATAGTTAAAGCTTAGTTGAAGTTAAGGCAATGACAAAGAGAAAGTGTATAAATCCCATGATTGCAAACCCAAAGTTAATGTTGCAAAGTAGTGACTGCAAAGGTGAATGATAGAGTTGAACCTTTTCATGGGATCATAGTCTGAAAAGATGTTGAGGGATAAAATAAGATAAATAGTGATCACATGTTCATGGGCTAAAAGGTATTAGAGACATTTTATGTTGCGACCTAGAAAATGCATAAACAACTAGTCCTAAAAGGTTATCACAACATTGCATGCAATTAACTAAACTCTTAATTCAATGTCATGAAGTTGCAAAAGGTGATTTGATGATTAAGTGTATGGTGATTGCAATGTCACATGTAAATGCAATTAAAAGACTTAAGTCATGAAAATAAAAAGGGCACATGAAAATAAATCATTGCATTATTGCATCAAATGAGGATATAAAATGAATGAAAGGAATGCAAAACATAACAAAGAATTAAGATCTTCCATTCCTAGATGTCAGATCTTAAAGATCAATGCTCACCACACATTTGTAAGTGATTAAGGATAACCATAAGTTAATGTAATGAAGAAATGAAAAGTCATTGGTCACATGGTCATAGGAAGTTGAAGACAACCTGATGTTAATTTTGTGAAGGTGTGACCATGCTAGTATGTAGTCATCACTAAGTTGCTATGGTTAGTAGAATTGAGACAAAACAAGTTGCGAAGTGGTGAATAAAAGGAACTACAAGGTCATAGGTTAAAAAGAATTCGAGATATTCTAGGTTGTGAAGCTACACAATTAGTCAACACATCATCGCATAGAGTAAAGGCATTGTATGAAGAATAGTTTTGAATGAGTGACAAAAGGGAAATTAGAGAGACTGCTAGGCTTAATCTTAACCATTGATCTGAGATTGACAGTCATAATTAAAAATTAGTGTGATTGTTGAAATATGAATTACATAGACTTGGCACCAAATAATAGAATATGAAGAAAACAAAGATTTTGATAGGATTCTTGAAGTAGCATGAAGATAAATAGTCACTATGTGTTTTTAGAAGTGCTATGGAGTCAAGATCATCGATGAAAAGATTCTACATGCCCATACCATGCTGCAGATTAGATATTTTTTTATTTATTCCTATTCTTCTTTTTATTATGTGACTATTTCTTTTCCAAAACAAAGGGATGACAGAAAACTATAAATGTATTTTCTTCTGATAATACAAAGGTTGGAAAACTTGGTGGTCAATTGGCTCTATAATTCTATTTACCTAGTTTTATTTTCATGTTTTGTTGCCCATAGATTAGTTCTGCATTAATAGTTGAAGGAAAATCATATGTTATTCTATGATAACCATGTGGATTCCATTTCACTATGGTATTTATAGTATAGGTAATTCCACTTAGTTTTTCATATGTGATTATGCTTCTCCTCTTGCTTGTTTCATGGCATGTTAAATAGTTTCATTGGTAATCAAAGGATAAATTTGGATGAATCTATTAGTAAGTTTTTGGATTCCATTTCATCCATGTCTAACTGTTAAAGCAATTTTATTTACCCTCATGTACATCTCTTCTTTCTTTCCTCTTTTACATTTAGATAATTAATATGTATTTAGAATAGGAGTAAAAGTCAGAAAATCTCAAGATAACCTACTATAGTCATTCCATTGGGTGTGATAGATTGTCCTCATCTATTTTGTCTAAATTTTTTGTGTCTACAAGAAATTTGGTTAGGCTTTACTGATCCCTAGTTAAGAGCTTATTCTATTAAAACACTTGATCTAAGAAAGACATTCATTGCAAGTCCTAAGGGAGTTGTACCTTGTAATTCAGAGGATAGTGATAAAAAAATATACAGTGACCCATTTGTTGGCAACATCCTTTTGTCTCTCCAAAACATTGGGAATTAAAAGAGTCAGGTTATAAAATCTAATAGGAGAACAAACTATTAACCAATAGTTTTTGGCGACTCTACTTGAGAGAATTAAAAACTGAAAGCTTTGAAGAATTTTCCTTCATATTAGTTTGGACTCTAATTCCATATATATTTTTGAGTTGAAAGAGAGGTCTTGTAGAAGTAAGTGTTTACCATAAGAACCTAATACCAATTTTATAGCCTTAACTTGCTAGAAAAGAAGAAGCTAATTCAAAGTTGAAGAATGGTAAAGTTTCCTTGATCACTAGTGTTAAGGTAAACTCAAAACACCATTTTCTAAAGCATTTGATACATCCTGGATCCCAAGTATGCTAGGAGTTCCAAGGAAAGAGGAAGGATTGACCCAATATATGAGGAAGTCAAGAAGGCCAACTTTCCTATTCTAGAAGATATTTATATAAGAGGAAGAACATGTGCAAGGGAATTTGTAGCTAAACAACTTCAAGAAACTCATTTTTCTTTAGTTGTTCTTGTTGTTCCTACTAGAACAAGAAGAATTCACTCTTCTTCTCCTTCTATTGCTAGAACTTCCATTCCTCCTATCTTTGATTCTTTGCTGTTAATTAGTGCAACACCTCCTATTTTTGTTAGTTTCCAAACAAACCAAATCATTGTACCAACAACTATGGCACTTCCTTGGGGAGTTTCAATTGGTCCTCTTGCCCTTGCCACTAATAATAATTTTCCAAGAGCATCAAGGAAGAAATTACCAAGATTTAATAGTGATGGCACCATCTCTACAAAACAAAACCTAAGTACTTTTCATAAAGCCTATGGTGTGGTGAATCCTCAACATGAAGATGTGGCTATCAGGATGTTTGTAGATACCCTTGTAGATAATGTTGTTGATTGGTTTGAAGATTTACCTACAAAGTACATCAGAGATTGGAATAGTATTAAACAAAGGTTTAAATAATGTTTTAAAAGTATATAAGATGCACAAGTGTTGCTTCTACAATTGACACAAATAAAGAAAAAACCATCAATTTCTATGAGAGATCTTAATGAAAAGTTTAATAAACTTATCAAGGGAATACCTACTACAAGTGCACTAATAAATGATAATCAGAAGATCTTCTACATTAGTTCTATGCCTACTAATCTAGGATATCAAATTAGAAGAGAAAATATAGCAAATTTACTAGCTGCCAAAACAATAGCTATGGAGATGGAAGATAACATGATAGCCTTTGGTAAGTGGAAAAGAGAATTTTAGTCTGGAATCATGGGTAATGTAGCTAGTACTTCAAATAATATAGATGCTTTCATTGAAGAAATAGATCAATATGCCTGCTCATTCTTTTCATCAACCCTATCAAGAAGGTTCTACAGATCCAAATGGAGGTAAAAGCTTGCAAATACCACCTACTCAACAAAGGTTAGCAATTGAAACTACTCCAAAGAGACAAATTATGTGTGCTTTCCACTTAAGGGAAGATCATGATGGAGATATATGTGCTAACATGATCAGATATAAGAAGATGGTGGACAATAAAGAATAAACAATTGAATATCCTAAAAGTGAGGATGATCATGCTCCTTGTGGGGACTTTGAAAACTTTTTCTTGGAGTATCAATCAGATTTAGAGATAGAAGGTGACTATTTTGCAAGTCTAGATGGATCATAGCTGACAGTCATGACTAGAGATTGAAAGAATAGAAATCAATCCTCCAATGCAGTGCCTACTAAAAATCATGCATCAACAAACAAAGTTGATAAAGATAATGACATGGTACCTCCAACTTCACAAAAGGAACACAAAGGTAAGTCATCTAATTCCTTTGACATAATACAATACTATGAAGAGGTGAGAGTTTAGATATCTCCACTGGATTACTTGAAGTCTAGTCCTGATCAATTACAAATATTAGTTAAATATTGTAATAATAAAGATGGATATCATAATAGTATTAATGCTAATGTTGATCATCAAAAAAAATCTAGTACCAGTGGAACTTCTTTAGTTGATGAACATCTTGTACTTTTGAAGTTGTTTCAAGAAGAAGAGTCTATTATCTTAGCCACCTCTCCAAATAAAAAACCAAACCATTTTTACATTTCCTTGTTTATCAATGGAAATAGGTTGAGTAACTATATCATAGATTCAAGCGATTCTAATAATGTAATACCTACCTCTATAGCTAAAGCTCTAGGTCTTCCATTGACTAAAACATTTGGCCATTGTTACTCAATGGATGTAAAACAAGTACCCTTACTTGGACAGATAAAAGATGCTTAAGCTACTTCTTATCTGTCCAAGAGACTTAAACTCACCATTCTAGTGGCAGATATCCTTGAAAGTTATGGAATGCTCCTAAGTATAATTTTTTGCAAGGACATGGGAGAAGAGATACAACTAGACTAGCCCTATGCCATTATTCTAATTGGGAACAAGAAAGAGAAACTAGAACTAAAAGAAAAGACAAAGTTCACTGTCCTAAAATGAGATGATCCTAGGTCTCAAATATTATATCAAGAAATTTAGTTTGGTAATAATATGTTATTTTTAGATACCCCTAACATTCAAGAAGAATCATAATAGGCTGATAGTAAAAAATTATTTTTGATGGTAGTTGTGCTAGTGCTGGTTTAGGTGTAGGAATAGTGTTGACATTAGCTAGTGGAGAAACAACTTGTTTGCATTACAAGTTAGATTTCAAAAATACTAACAATACTATAAAGTACAAAGCCCTTCTCCTTGGTATAATTGCAAAAAAATGAAAATTAGTTAAGATACTCAAAGCTCAAGGAGATGCAAAGTTGTTTTTGAGACAAGTCAATGTTGGAATTCTTTTAGAATAACTGAGAGGGGGGGGGGGAGTGAATTAGTTATTCAAGGTCTAGATGTCCAAATAAAACTTTTACAATTCAGTGAACCCATAGAGATTTCTTAACCATGCATGCAATCATTGTGGGTTAACCAAAACTGATATGTTACTGTTAAACTATTATGAAGAAATGTAAAGCATAAAACACAACACATCCAGCAGTACACATGACACAATGATTTAATGTGGAAACTCAATTTGGGAAAAACCACCAATAACATGCTACTCCTTTCTCACTCTTTTGAAGTGATGCCCTATTAAAGGCCAACCATGTTAAAGGTTACAACACACACTATTAAATGTGACCCAGTTAAGGGATTTCAATCACCATGTTAAATGTGAGCCTTGTTAGAGGACTTTAGGTCATTCACTTGGAATGTCACCCTATTAAACTATTTTCCAATGATTTTTAAGTCAAATTTTCTCCAAAGGATTTATCCTAATATTAGAGAGTAATATTAGAGTTGGTTTGATACAACTTACAACCTTACTTGTAGATTACAAATCATTATTCAGTCCTCAAATCTACTTGGCTTCCAATCTTTGCAGTTCTAACAACTTGTTCCCCCTTCAAGCATTCATCTTCATTAGGCCTTCTTGCTTAGTTTGCCATTTCAAACTTCTTAACTTAGGTCACTTGATGAAGAAAATCCTTCTTCCTTCTACCTTGTCAGATTTTCACATCCAAAATTTTTTATGACCTCTCTCTATCGTTGCTTCATGATAGGGCATCCCTAGATATAGAGAATTAGAATTCTTTTTCCTACTCAATATCCATTTTAAAAATTAGGGTTTTTGATGGATTAGGTAGGATACAATGTATCTACCCCATATCTTGTCTTCTCTAGAAACTTCTCCTAGAATTCATTTGAATTCACCTCTAAAATGGTTTACATAAAATTCTATGCCTCCAGTTCATCAATCTTATCTTCCTCCCAATTCACAAGTTCCAAGAAAACAAACTTTCCAACTTTTATTAGGTGAATCTTTGATATTTTTCATAATGCAATAGCTCGGCATTATCAATTTACTAATGCTTGGCACACATTGTGTTACTTGGCATCTACTATAAAATCACTTGGCATCAATTGAATTTTACTGGTGCTTGGTACATACTAAAAATAACTCAGCATCTACTAACTTGCTTGGCACTTGTTAGTTTGCTTGACATCCACTAGAAAATGCTTTCACTCGTCTCCAACTAACTTTTTGCTTGGCTTGCCCTATCTTTACTCAGCACCTTCTATCAACTTGGTCAAACTTAGCAAATGAACTTTGTTCAACCTTTTTCATCTAAACTTTCTAAGTGTAGCCAAACATTTTGTAACCCCAAGTAGATCATCAATACATTATGTTATCATTGTCTTAACTGATTCTTGCACTTCAATATGTAATCATAACTCAACCTTTCCTCTAGGTACTTTTGTTACATCTTATTGATCAAATCCTCCTCATCAATCAACTAAGTGATAGTGCTTGAAACATATAAGCAATTATCTTACCAACATGTAGTAGGTTTGACATCGGTGACAAAAAAATGATTGAAACACACATTCTTCTTCAAAAATATTTCTACTCAAATGATCTTTTCGATCATATATCAAAAATCTCCCTCTTTGGCATTGATGGCAAACCAAATTGATCAACCAGTCAAACATCAAACTTACTAGGTTAAATAGTAAGACAATACCAAACAGAAATCTTGTGAATAACACTTCTCCCTTTATCATCAATTCCTTCTTAGGTTACAAAATCTTCTCCCTCTTTTGTCATTTATCCTACTTTCTCCCTCTTTCTTTCTTTCAATCTTCTGATCTTCTAATGATGTGTTCTCACTTCATTGTTCTTCTTTTACTCTCCCTCTAACTTGATTTTCTACTTTGATCATCTTCATCATGATCAATATGCACTTGATTAGTTTACTAAACATTATCCCTCTTTGACAACAATGCCAAAGACATGTACTCAACACTTGGTACCTTAATATATATGCAAACATAGACTTTTCTAGGCTCTTCAATTTTCTCCCTCTGTCACCTTGCTTGTGACTAATTTGAATTTCTAGCTCTATAATTACTTTAGGCAAGTTCTTAAAGTAAGATCCACTGCATCAATTTGTACGAGATGCATGTTAGCTTGTTTGATGTAGGGTACTCCCTCTATCTTTTACATAGCCTTAGATAGGGGTATCACCCTTAATTTACCTCTCAAATATTCATAAGCATCCTTAGGTAATTCTTTGGTGAAAATGTTAGTAATTTGCTCTTTTGTGTTGAAATATTCCATCTTCACCTCTTTGTCTTGAAGCAACTCCCTTACATAATGATACTTATTGCAATGTGTTTTGTCTTTGTATGCATAATAAGATTCTTTGATATATTTATAGCACTTGTTTTATCACAATAAAGTGTCATTGGTTCAATGACTTCTTCCTTAGTTCTTTTTAGTAGCTATTTGATCCATACAATGTTTGTGCAATTGATAGCAGTAGCAACATACTCTGCTTCAGCAGTAGATTGTGAATTAGAACTCTGCTTCTTGCTTGTCCGTGTAACAAGTCTTCTACCTAAGAAAAATGTTCCTGCACTAGTGCTCTTTCTATCATCAATATTTCCAACCCAATCAGCATCAATGTAGGCTTTTAGTTCAAACTTTTCATTTTTCTTATAATATAAGCCATACTCTTCTATTTCCTTCAGGTATCTCATTATCCTTTTCACTACCATCAAGTGATTTTCTCTTGGGGTAGCAGAGAATCTTGCAACTATTTTCATAGCTAATGCAATATCAGGTCTACTATGCACTAAATATTGCAATTTTCCAATCATGAAACTATATAATTTTTTATTGACCTCAACTGATTCATCATTCTTTAAGAGCTTGAGTGTTGTTACCATAGGGGTACTAACTAGTTTTGAGTCCTCAAGTCCAAATGTCTTCAAAATCTCCTTGACATATTTTGACTGAGTAATTTATATACACCATACTTCATTTGATATACTTGTAGTCCCACAAAGAATTTGATCTCTCCAAACATTGACATCTCAAACTCTTGCTTCATTTGATTTGCAAAATATTTACACAAAGCATCTTGTCCTTCAAATATAATATCATCAACAAAAAATTCATATAACAATATACCTTTTTCTTCATCTTTCTTCATGTACAAATTGATGTTATCATCTGTTCTTTCAAATCCAATCTTAACAAGATAAGTATGAAGTTTCTCATACCATGCTCTTGGTACTTGTTTCAATCCATATAGGGCTTTGTGCAGTCTACATACCATGTTCTTATTTTTCTTATCCACAAACCCTTCTAGCTATTCTATGTAGACCTCCTCTTCTAATATTCCATTCAAAAATGCAGACTTGACATCCATCTAGTAAACTTATAATCCTTTGTAAGCAGCATAAGAAAATAGAATTTTTGCTCCTTCCATTCTTGCAACAGGGGCAAATGTTTCACCATAGTCAATTCCTTCTTCTTGTGCATATCCTTTGCAAACTAGTCTTGCTTTATTTCTTGTTATGTCACCATTCTCATCTAGCTTGTTCCTGAATACCCATTTTGTGCCAATCACATTCTTGTCCTCTAGTTTAGGAACTAGGCTCCAAGTCTTGTTCTTTTCTATCTGCTAAATTTCTTCTTCCATAGCCTTGTACCAATCATCATCTTCCAATGTATCTTTTACTATCTTAGGTTCCTTCATGTTTAGCAAACATGATTCACCTCTCAATCTAGTTCTTGTCATTGGCCTTTCATCTTTGTCTCCAATGATTTGATTTGCAAGATGGTGTCTTTCAACAGATTTGGACAATCTAGGCTCAGCTCTTGTGGCTGCATTCTATCTCTAAGCTTCAGTATCACTATGTGCAGCTCTGTAAGGTATTTCAGCATCTCTTCCATGTGTGCTAATCTTAGAGTCAGATTGTGTATTCTCCTCATTTTGCAACTCAGTATCTAAATGCAACTAGGCATTGACAAGGTGTGATTCGATAGTTGTTCAAACTTTCTATTGATTTGTTGCATGATTTATGACATCTTCTTTAGTAGGCATTCCTTCATAGTAGTATGAAAATGTCTTGTAATCTTTTGTAGATTCAACTCCATGTGCTTCTGTAAACTCATCAAAATTCACATTCTCACTTTCCACAATTTTGTTAGTGTTAGTAATTAAACACTTGTAAGCTTTACTTCTTGTGGAATAAACAAGGAATATTCCTTCTTTGCTCTTTGCATCAAACTTTGCACTTCTAACATCTTTGAGAATATAGAATTTTCTTCCAAATACCTTAAAATATTTCGCATTAGGTGGATGACCATACCATACTTCAAAAGGTGTTGAGTGAGTACCTTTCTTTACTTGCACATAGTATAGAGTGTATATTGTAGTACTTACAACTTCTCTCCAGTATTTCAAGGCAACATTTTTCTCCATCATTAGTGTTCTAGCATAGTCCATTATAGATCTATTTCTTCTTTCAGCAATTCCATTTTCTGGGGGAGTCCTTGGAGCTAATGTCTGTCTTTTAATTCCTCTGTCATTGCAGAATACTTCAAATTCATTTGAAGTGAATTCTTCTCCTCTCTTTGATCTAAAGTATTTCAATCTCTTACCTATTTCTTTCTCAACTCTTTCCAAGTACCATTTAAACATTTGAAAAGCATGTGATTTATATTTTAAAAACATGACAGTCATCATTCTAGAGTAATCATCAACAAGCAACATTATATACCTGTCTCCTTTTTAGCTTTTCACTTTAATAGGTCCACACAAGTCAGTATGAACAATTTCAAGTATTTCCTTAGAGGTATAAGCTTTACTTTTAAAGCTTAACTTTTTCATCTTACCTAGCTGACATTGTTTGCACATTATGTTTTTTTGGTTTCTTCAACTTAGGAAAACTTCTAACTCTTTTCATTTTACTTATACTAATTAGATTATCAAAGTTGACATGACATAATCTCTTGTGCCAAAGCCATACATCATCAAATTTTTCAATAAGACAAGTAGCATCTTCTATATCCAAATAGAATAGATTACTCCTAGATTGATCACCTTTTCCAATCATATTTCCATTTGTATCATATATCTTGGATGATTTGTTTTCAAACTCAACTTTGCACCCCAAATTATTCAATTGTGATACACTTAAAAAATTATAATTCAATCCTTCAACATAATAAGAATTGTCACATGAGATCTTGTCTGTAAGTTTAATAGACCCTTTTCCTTTTATTGAACATGGTGCATCATTATCAAATCTTACGATATTTCCATCATAACAAGTTAAGGTAATGAACTTGCTTTTGTCTCCAGTCATGTGATGTGAATATCCACTATGAATGATCCATTTTTCATTCTTGTTCACACAAGTCATAAGTGCAATAGCCTCATCCTCATCTAATTCATCCTTTATTGCAACATATACCACTTCATCTTTATTTTCATCAAAGTTGTTTTCATCAACAATATAGCATGACTTCTTGCCTTTATCTCTATAGTCTCTTCCATCATCTTCTCTTCTATTTTTGTACTTGTTCCCTTCTCTAGAGTTTTTCTTCTCTGTACATCTTGTTGCAATATGACCAACTTCATTACAATTAAAACAAATGATAGGCAACTTACCTTTGAATTTTCCTTTTCCTTTATGGAATCTTCTTGCTAGCAATGCTTCCAATTGTTCAATGTCTTCCTCATATGTACTGTTGTCACTGGATGCATACTTTATCTTTCTTTTCTTCTTCTTGGGCTTTACCTCCTTAGAATCCTTTAGTAACAAATTGGCTTTGAAAGCTAATTAAATACTCTTTGGTCTATAGTTGTCAAAATTAGATAACTCAAATGTAGTGAGTCTACCTACTATACCTTCAAGAGTTAGATCATTTACTGGCATACATCTTAACTCTTGAATTATAGATACGCTAATGGCATATATAGGTAATAGTGTTCTCAAGACTTTATTCATCATAGTTTCATCATCCATTTTACTAGTTGCACCTTTTATAGCACTAAGAACTTCTTTTATTCTAGCAACATATTGAGCAATGTTTTCACCTTCTTCCATTCTCATGTCATCAAACTTACCTCTAAGGCTCTTTGACTTGGCTCTTTGAACATTTTTGTCTCCTCCATAGATGGTGTTCAAGGAATCCCACATCTACTTCACACTTTTGAGGTCTTTGATATCATCAAACTCAACATAGCTCAAGGCATAGGAAATCTCCAACATTGCCTGATTGTGCTATTTCTTTTTCTTCAAATCTTCAGTAGTTAGGGTTCCTACTGGATCAACATGTTCTACTATAATGCAAGTTTGTGCATAGTCTCCAAGTCCTCCAAGGTGTAGCTTCATCAAACTTTTCCATATAGTAAAGTTATCTCTATTTAGCTTGAGTACCTCTCTCTTTGACATCATGATCTTTATGCTTTTAGTACCTTGAAACTAATCCTCTTAAGCAACCTCACTTTGATACCAATTGTTGGAATTCTTTTAGAATAACTGAGAGGGGTGGGGGGGTGTGAATAAGTTATTCAAGGTCCAAATGTCCAAATAAAACTTTTACAATTTAGTGAGTTACTCAAGGTCCAAATGTCTGAATAAAAATTTTACAGTTTAGTGAACCCATAAAGCTTTCTTAACCATGCATGCAATCATTGTGAGTTAACCAAAACTGATATGTTACAATTAAACTATTATGAAGAAATGTAAAGCATAGCACATAATACATCCATCAATACACATGACACAATCATTTAACATGGAAACCCAATTTGGGAAAAACCACCAGTAACATGCTACTCCTTTCTCACTCTTCTAAAGTGATGCCCTGTTAAAGGCCAACCTTATTAAAAGTAAGCCTTGTTAGAGGACTTTAGGTCATTCACTTGGAATACCACCCTGTTAAGGGATTTTCCAATGACTGTTAAGTCAACCTTTCTCCAAAAGATTTACCCTAATCTGATACAATTGTTAGAGAGTAACAATAGAGTTTGATTTGATACAACTTACAACCTTACTTTTAGATTACAAATCACTATTCAGTCCTCAAATTTTCTTGGCTTCCAATCTTTGCAGCTTTGATAGCTTGTTCACCCTTCAAGCATTCATCTTCATTGAGCCTTCTTGCTTAGTTTATCATTACAGACTTCTTCAGTTAGGTCACTTGATGAAGCAAACCCTTCTTCCTTCTATCTTGCCAGATTTTTGCATTCAAAAATATTTTTGACCTCTCTCTACCTTTGCTTCATGAATAGGCATCCCTAGATATAAGGAATAAGAACTTTTTTCCCCTCTCAATATCCATCTCAAAAAATAGGTTTTTTGATGGATTAGGTAGGATACAATGTATCTAACCTATATCTTGTCTTCTCTAGGAACTTCTCCTATAATCCATTTGAATTCACCTCCAAAATGGTTTGCATAAAATTATAGGCCTCTAGCTCATCAATCTTATTTTCCCCTTGATTCACAAGTTCCAAGAAAACAAACTTGTTGTCTTTTATTTGGAAAATCTTCGATCATTTTCATAATGCAGTAGCTCGACATTATCAATTTATTGATGCTCGACATATACTATGTTACTTGACATCTACTATAAAATCATTCAGCATCAACTAGATTTTACTGGTGCTCAACACATACTGAAAATCACTTGGCATTTACTAACTTTCTCGACACCTATTAATTTTCTTGGAATCCACTAGAAAATTCTTTCACTTGGCTCCAATTGACCTTTTTCTTGGTTTGCACTATCTTTACTCAACACCTTCTATCAACTTGGTCAAACTTAGAAAATGAACTTTGTTCAACCTTTTTCATCTAAACTTTCTAAGTGTAGCGAAACATTTTGTAACCCCAAGTAGATCATCAATACATTACGTTATCACTGTCTTAACTAATTCTTGCACTTCAAAACATAATCATAACTCAACCTTTCCTCTAGGTACTTTTGTTACATCTTGTTGATCAAATCCTCCTCATCAATTACTAAGTGATACTGCTTGAAACATATAAGCAATTATCTTACCAACATGTAGTAAGTTTGACATTAGTGACAAAACAATGATTGAAATACACAGTCTTCTTCAAAAATCTTTCTAGTCAAATGATCTTTTCAATCATATATCAATAGTCAAAAACCAATATGTAGTAAAGAACTCAAGATTGAAAAATTATCACAAGAAAGTGTGGGATGAAATTGAGATTTTGGATTCTTTCTCAATTATATTAGTACCAAGGGAATTCAATTCAATAGCCAATCCTTTAGTACACTCTACGCCATTACTCTTACCACATATTAACTTTAAAGATAAAATTTATAAAGTGGAAGTTCTATTCAAGCCCAATGTTCTTGATAATGAAGATTCTTGGCAGGTGTTTGAAGATGAAAAACACATACAATAATTCATTGAAGGGGTTAAACCTTTTGAAGGCTTGTATTTTGAAGGAAGAACTAGTTCAAGTGGTGATCCAATAACATATGAAAAAAGTAAAATAGAGCCTTATATGATTCAATTTAAAGATAATAACATTCCACCTCATCTAATTTCTTTGGAAAACATTTTTGATAGGCATGATGAATACATTAAGAGAGAAAGAGATAAAAAAGGAAAAGCATGTGGTGAGTATGATGAAATTAATATAGGGACATAAATCAGTCCAAAAATGATAAACATAGGGAAGTGTTTCAAACAAAAGGAGAGGATAGAGATAAGAAAATTACATGTTGAATTTCAAGATGTATTTTCTTGGAGCTATGAAGATCTAAAAAAATTTATGGATGGGAAATTTAATTATGAAATCCCCCTTAAGCTAGTAGAAACACCATTCAGACAGAAACAAAGAAATTACAACCCTATAATTGAAGGAGCAATCTTTAAGGAGATTGATAAAATGTTGTAGGTTAGGATCATATATCCTATTCATCACTCTACTTGGGTTGCTAATATTTTGCAAATAAGGAAGAAGAATGGATAGATAAGGATTTGTGTGGATTTCAAAAATCTAAATCAAGGCTCTCCTAAAGATAATTTTGCACTCCTCAACATGGATCATCTCTTATAGGTTGTTGCAGGGTTAGAGATGATATCTATGTTAGATGGCATTTTAGGGTATAATCAGATTCAAGTAGATGAAGTAGATTAATTAAAAATGACCTTCACCACACCATGGGGTACTTTTCCTATAGTAGGATGCCTTTTGGCTTAATTAATGTAGGTGCAACATTTTAGCATGGTATGAATTTGGCTTTTTGGTGATTTGAAGGATAAAATCATTGTCATATACCTTGATAATTTGACAGTCTTTTCCAAGCAAATAAAAGATCACTTAAAAACCTAGAAATGGTGCTACAAAGGTGTAGAGATCATGGTGTCTCACTAAATCCAAAGAAATTAGTATTCTATGTAATAGAGGGTAAATTACTTGGTCATATTGTATCTCAAGAAGGAGTGAAGATTTATCTAGAAAGAGTTAAAGTCATTCAAAACTTAAGTCTTCCATTGAGCAAAACTATAGTAAAGTCTTTCTTTGGCCAAGTAAATTTCTTAAAGAGGTTTGCGCCTTATTTCTCAAAAGTAGTTGAGTGTATATTTGATATGATGAAGGGTAATAAGATTTTCAAATGAAGTGATATTGGAAAGAGGGCTTTTGAAGACATCAAAGGTGCTATTGCTAAAGCCCCTATTCTTGTTCATCCAAATTACACTAAAGAATTCATGATATATTCCTATGCATTAGAACATACCATGTTAGCTATAGTGATGTAGGAAATTAAAGAAAGAACATAAGCCCCAATTGCTTTTATGAGTATGCCATTGAAAAATTAAGAATTGAGATACTCACAAATGGAGAAACATGTGTATGCAGTGGCAAGAGCACTTAAATTTTTTTATGTTTTATATTTTGCGTTCTCATTCAGTGATATATGTGCTAGATTTTGTAGTTAAAAGAATCTTGACACAACAAGAGGTTGGTTGAAATAATAGAGGATCTTGGATAGCAAGGTTCAAGAGTATGATATTGAGATCAAGCCAAATAAACTTGTAAGGGGAAATGCACTTTACAAAGCTTTAGCAGAGGATCCACAAGTTGGTGAGGAAGATACTCCAAAGGTTCTTATGATAAGTCATCAAGATCCTTGGTTTTCAAATATTACATATTTTCTGGCATATAGTGATTGTCCTAATGGATTAACTGCTAAGAAAAGGAGGGACATAAAAATAAAGGCCTTAAAGTATGTAATTCATGATGATGTCTTGTATAAGAGAGTTATTGATGGTATATTTTTAAGATGTGTTGATAAAGATTAGCAAGTGAAGTTGTTAACATCTTTTCATAATGAAGCATGTGGAGGACACTTTTCTTCTACTATCATTCCATTCAAAATCATAAGGAAATGCTACTATTATCCTAACATGTTTAAAGATGCATATAAGTGGGTTCCAATTGTGAGAAATCTAAGATGTTTACTGGTAAACCTCAACTAGTTGCCTTACCTCTTAGGCTAATAGCGATTGAAGCTCCTTTCCATCAATGGGGTTTGCATTTTATAGGCCCAATCAATCCTCCTTCTAGTCAAGGACATTATTATATACTAACTACCATAGATTATTTTAGTAAATGGGTAGAAGCCAAGCCAACAAAAAGGACTTCATCAAAAGTTGTATGTGAGTTTCTCAAAGAACATATATTGATCAGGTTTGGAGTTCCTATGAAATTGATAATGGATAGTGTATCTTACTTTTCTTCCTCATAAATTATTGAGTTTTGTTATGATAATGGTATCCAAGTTGGTCATTCCTTAGATTATTTCCCTCAAGGGAATAGGTAGGCTAAATCTAGCAATAAGAATTTAATTAATATCTTGAAGAAATTGGTCACAAATAATCAGAAAAGTTGGCACAAGAAGATACACGATGCTTTATGAGTTGATAGAACCACACCTAAAAGAGCCATTGGTATTTTACCTTTCGAGTTAGTTCTGGAGTAGATGCTAACTTTCCATTACCTCTGGAGCTTGTTGTATGTAAATTGAAGACTGTGATTGAAGAGGATGTTTACAAAGATGGATTAGAAAGGAGAATTTTGTATCTTACTAAGCTACAAGAAGAAAGTGAAGAAATGGTTGATAGAATCACTAAATATCAGGGAAGGTTCAAGAAGTTATTTGATAAAAGAGAAAGACCAAGGAAATTTATGGAAGGTGATTTGGTCTTCTTGTGGGATAAGAGACATGAACCAAGAGGGATGCATTCTAAGTTTTAGTCTTTGTGAAAAGGGCCATTTCAAATCATACAAGTGAACCAAAATAACTCTTTCAAGTTGGCATATCCCATTGGAGAAATCTTGCCATGTTCTTATAATGGGAAAATTTGAAGTTGTGTCAAATGCAAAATTAAAAGAAACCCTTGCATAGTAGCTATTTAGGTAGGTTTTTTTCGTGCAATTTTCTTTTTCTTAGTTGATTGCTTTCTTAGTTAGTTGTTTCTACTTTCCTAGATTAGTCTATTCTTTTTGGTTTCCAAGTTGTCACCTTGTTGTGTGGAACCAAGGATTTCTAGGATTCTTCAAAGCATTGTTATTCTTGAATATCTAGATAGAGCTATTGTTGCCATTTTTTAGTTCATCCCATTTTTTCTTTATGTTAAAGTCAAGTCAAATATGTCAATGTGTTGAGTCTGAGTTTAGAAGTGCCCATAAGATGATCTCTCTTCTCATCATTCCCTTGAGGTAACCTAATGTGAGAAATCATGCTTGCAATGCACTAGTCAAAATGCTAGGTGATTAGGCTTTCAAGGGAAGTCATAAGCATCTCCTTGATGAGAAGAAGGTCTATAAGTTCAATGATTCATCATTGAAGATTAAGAAGGACTTTGAAGATAATAATCTACAGTGATCACATCTCAATGGAACATATCACAAGTGATCAAGCTTAAAATGTAGAGAAACCAATTTGTATCAATAACCTACATGGATGAGTGGAAAAGTCAATCAATAAAATGATTAAATGTGATTGGTTAGTTGAATTTCAATTACCTTTGAAGATAAATCCTTAGTCATCAGATGAAGATAAGATCAAGGGTTGCACAAGATCACTAGCCAAGAAGTATTCAATATATTTTAAGTTGTGACCTGGTAAACGCAGTAATAGTTAGTCCTAAATAGTTATCGCAAGGTCATAGTTAAAGCTTACTTGAAGTTAAGGCAGCGATAGAGAAAAAGTGTATAAATCCCATGATCGCATGGTTATAGGAAAGTAAGGAATACCCAAAGTTAATACTATGAAGTAGTGACTACAAAGGTGAATGATAGAGTTAAATCTTTTCGAGGAATCACAGTCTGAGAAGATGTTGAGGGATAAACCATAGTGATAGTGTGAAAGCCAATAAAAGTTAAGGTAAACAATGATCACATGATCATGGAATAAAAGGTATTAGAGATATTTTATGTTGTGACTTGACGAATGCATAAATATCTAGTCCTAAAAGGTTATCACAACATCACATATAGTCAACTATACTCTCAATTTAATGTTGCAAAGTTGTGAAAGGTGATTTGATGGTTAAGTGTAAAGTGATCACAACATTGTGTACAATAATGTAGTTTAAAATACTTTTAGTCATGAAACTATGAAGGGCACATGAAAATAAATTATTGCATTGTTATATCGAATGAGGATGTCAAATGAATGATAGTAGTGTAGAATAGAACAAAGAGTTAAGATCTTCTATTCCTGGCCATTAGATCTAAAAGATCAATGCTCACCACACATTCACAAGTGATTAAGGATAACCATACGTTAATATATAAAAGTAGCTAAAAGTCATTGGTCATGGAGTTGTAGGTAGTTGAAGACAACCTAAGGTTAATGTTGCGAAGGAGCGACCATGTTAGTATGCAGTCATCAGTAAGTCACTACAATTAGTAGAATTAGGACAAAACAAGTTGTGAAGTGGAGAATAAGATGAATCACAAGGTGAAAGTTAAAAATTATTCAAGATATTCCAGGTTGTGAAGCTACAAAACAAGATAGCAGTTAGTCAGCACATCATCACATCAATTAAAGGTATCGTATGAAGAATAGTTGTGAAGGAGCAAAAAAAGGGAAATAAGAAATATTTCTAGGCTTAATCTCGATCATTGATCTAAGATCGACAGTCAAAATTAAAAATTGGTGTGTCCATTGGAATATGAATTACATAGAATTGGCACCAAATAATAGAATATGAAGAAAATGACGATTTTCATAGGATTCCTGAAGTGCTACGGAGTCAAGATCATCGATGGAAAGATGCTATGTGCCCATACGATGCTACAAATTAGATATTTTTATGTTTTATTCCCATTATTCTTTTTATTATGTGTTTGTTGCTCTGTCAAAATGGAGGGATGACAGAAAACTATATATATATTTTCTTCTGATGATAAAAAGGTTGACAAACTTGATGGTGAATTGGCTCTATAATTCCATTTACCTAATTTGATTTTCATGTTTTTTTCCCATAGATTAATTCTTCATTAGGAGTTAAAGCAAAATTAGATGTGATTCTGTGATAATCATGTGGATTCCATTTCACTATGGTATTTACAGTATAAGTAATTCCATTTTCTTTTTCATATGTGATTTTGTTTCTCCCCTTGCTTGTTTCATGACATGTTAAATAGTTTCATTGAAAATTGAAGGATAAATGTGAATGAATCTATTAGTAACTTATTGGATTCCATTTCATCCAAGTCTGATAGTTAAAGCAATTCTATTTGCCCTCATGTGCATCTCTTCTTCCTTTCCTCTTTTGCATCTAGATAGTTAATCTACATTTAGAATAGGAGTAAAAGTCAAAAAATCTTAATATAACCCACTATAGTCATTCCATTGGGTGTGATAAGTTGTCCTCATGTATTTTGCCTAAATTGTTTGTGTCTACAAGCAATCTGGTTAGCCTTTACTGCTCTCAGGTTAAGAGCTTATTCTATCAAAACTTTTGATCTAAGAAAGACATATTAATTGCACATCATTGCAAGTACTAAGGGAGTTGTACCTTCTAATTCAGAGGGAAGTGATGGAACACATACATTAACCCATTTGTTGGTAACATCCTTTTGTCTCTCCAAAACATTGGGTATTAAAAGAGTCGGGTTATACAATCTAATAGGAGAAGAAACTGCTAACCAACATTGTTCAAATAGTTTTATATAATCATTCTAAATATTACAAACAATAATGTTTTAAAAAAATTTAGTAAATAGATAATAAAATTATTGAAAAATCATATCATTTAAACATTTTATTCAATATTAAGCAATATAAAAATATAATGAAAACATGAACTATCAAACCAATAAAAATTTACATAATTTATTTTATCAAAATAATTATTAATATTAAATATTTATGTTGACATTTTTTTATGATATATGATATTTATAATTATTCAATATTAAATAAAATTAATTTTACACAAAAAATTAATAATATATATGAAAAATATTTAAATAAAGTGAAATTATTAGATAAATCCTCATTATTGCATTATTTGAATGTGACAATATATTAGAAACATGTCATTACGTGATGAATTAATACACGTATAATTTTTGGTAAAAATATATTAGGCTATAAAATTAATGTATTTTTCACTAATATAAAAGGACAATAATAAAAAAAGATCAATTAAATTCTCTGCTTTTAATAACCATATATATTGAAGGACCAAATTAATTAGAAATGAAAATATTAATATTATTATCCATGATATATTATATTACACAGTGATGTTAATATAATACTACCTATCTTCCTAAGAAATTTGATATACAAAGTTAGTTAGATGATGTTATAAATACTTAATCATACTTAGAAAATGAAGAAAATAGGGCATTAAGCGTAATGTTATTACTTATTATACTATAAATTTAGTCAAATTATATAAATTAAAGTGTTAATCTATTCCTTGTTAGTATAGTGTATTTATATCTTCATGTGATAGCACTAATACCCTTTCCTATTTTTCAAAGGCAAACAATTTTGCAATTGAAACATAGTTCGTTATATTCCTTGAATTTTTTTCCTTTTTTATGAGGGAATTAGAAGTAATTTTAAAATTCATAGATGAAACTCAGATGAATTATTCTCATTTAGGAAATTTTCCACATGTGCAATTGGAAACCAACAAGTAGATCTTCACTTGGGTGTAGACAAATGCCCAAGTTTTGGAATATGCAAATCTAGCCTTACATAGAGGATAAACATGAGATGATATGGTGATTGGAGTGTAGGAGAGAGTGAAAGAGAGTAATTAGGGAGAGCTACAAAGATAGGGGTAGAAAGAGATATGGTAATTATAGGGAAGTGATGGTTCAAGGGAAATAAGTAAAGAAATAAGGTATATAGAGAGGGAGAGGGAGAAAGGGAGAGAGTAGATGGTGAGATTTGGGGAGGGAGAGGCTAAGGATTTATTAATGGGAGAGATACATGGTAAAGTGATAGAGAGTCTACGAGTAGGGAATGGAGAGATAAATGATATAGATCTTGACAAAGAAGATAATTAGGGATTAGGATAGAAACATATGGAGATAGGGTTTTAGTTATGAGGCAAAAATATGTTAGAGAGTTTAAAAAGTGGAGAGGGTGAGAGACTTGAGGTAGATATAAGAGTAAATATGAATCAAGAGAGTGAGAAGGGGTTAGTTATAAGGGAGGCATGTGAGAGAGAGAGAGAGTTAAAGAAGAGGGAGAGGATAAGAGACTTGAGTTAGTGATATGAGTAAATAGGAATATAGGGAAATATGGTAATTAAGAGGAAGAGATTGTCAAAGAGGGGGAGATAAAGAAGATAGGGAAAATGGGAAGTGAGATAGTCATTATAAATAGATAAAGGAGGATAATTAGGACTCTAAATAGAGAGAGAGAGAGAGAGAGAGAGAGAGAGAGAGAGAGAGAGAGAGAGAGAGAGAGAGAGAGAGAGAGAGAGAGAGAGAGTAATGGAAGAGGGTGAGATAGATTAGGTGGACATAGAGGATAAATATGGGGATGATATAGTTAGAAGATGAAGGGAGAGTTAAAGAGAGTAATTGGGGAAAGATGGAGAGAGAGGGATAGAGAGATAGTAATTTTAGGCAAAGTGATGTTGAGAGGGAAAGTGATAATGGAGAGATAGAAAGAGAATAATAAGGATATGAATATAAATAGATGTTGATATGGGGAGGAGAGAGAAATTATTTTGTAGGGGGAAAAGGGAGACACTTAAATAGCTAGGATTGTAGATCTCCTATTTTCTAGGACACTAAGCCATTCAAATATTCATGTAAGGTAACTTGAGGAAAATTATCTAATATGATTCCACTTATAATCCAAATTAAATTATCCACTACCCAAAGGAAGAAGGGTGCCTATACTAAATTGGTATTATAAAGGGGAATGCAATACAAGGAAATACACTCTTTGGCCCTTATAAGATAATGTGTATGTAAAATTGAACCAATTTCTTAAATAATATAGATCTAGATGCTATGTACATACAATAAACCCAATTAAGAAATAGATTTAGGTTAAAGATATGAAAGGAAATTAAATATAAAAGACTCACCTTGAAATATGTAGAGGAGCATGCATTTCAGTTCCAAAGGATGCATATCCAAGCTTGTTTTTGAATATTTGACAATGGATTCATGAATGAATCGATGAAAGAGAAAAAATCAAGAAATCATTTGCAAAGAAAGACATAAAGGAATAGGTCAAACTTGAGGAAGGAAATCTTTCCACAAACTTGACATAGTCTAATGATACTATAACAAAATTAAACTAACTTCTCTAGAAAGCTTCCGAGAAGATTTGCAAATTTTCTTGCAAAATCATGTTATCTTGCTCCTACACATTAAAGATGGAGAGTCTTATTGTTGGGTTGGATGAGGGCTTATCTTGGTCAAGCCCTAGGTTAAGGAATTTACCGTAAGTTAAAATATAATTGATAAAAAAAATGCTTGCATGTAGTAAATCTGAATAATATCAAATGAGAAATATTATTACCTTCAAAGATACAATAGCATTTTATGTGTGAACAAGTATGTAAATGTAATATCCTTGACTCAAAGAAACCAAAACCTCATGTATGGAAATGCATGTGACATGTCATGTATAAATAAAATATCTTGAATGGATTGGAATGATAGATATTCTCCATAGAGCCAACCTCCACTAGCACATTGAAGGAAGAATATTGATGCAACAAAGATATGCTTAGACTTGAATATTTGAAGACGCTTGAAGAAGAATGCCTCGAT
The DNA here is from genome assembly GCA_028749045.1 of Cupressus sempervirens. Lineage (NCBI taxonomy): Eukaryota > Viridiplantae > Streptophyta > Pinopsida > Cupressales > Cupressaceae > Cupressus > Cupressus sempervirens. The sequence continues at coordinate 821,010,400 of CM053792.1, read as the reverse complement.
TATTTTATTGTGAATGAGATAAATTTAGAATATGGAATGGGACATGAAAATGAATTTTCCAAGCCTACTTATATACTAGGTTTTGGGAGCAAAAATAACTCAAGCCGACTAGTGAGTAGTTTTAAATAATTGGTAAACTAGAGGTCTTTCAAGCCCCAAAATTCACAATCATTGGGGACTAGGTCAACCTGGTCGACCTTGACCAAGACTAAGTTGAATTAAGGTTTACATAGTCTAGAGTAGATCAACCCTAGTCAACATAGTCCTAGGAAAGGGAGTAGGAATGCTTCAAAAAAGACCAAGAAGGAGGTGCAAATTAAACTAGAAGATAACAAGTTGAGAAGGAGATATGGTCAAAAGGGTAGAAAAATGACACCTAGAAGACCATTTTAGAAAGAGAAATGGTGAAGAAGTGAGAAATGGAAGAGGCAAGGAGAAAAAGAGGCCAAAACCATGCTAAGGAGGGCTTAAAGGTATCAAGATGAAGTGCATCTATCTTAAGATGGTACATTTAGGCCCCACTTTAGCAAAAGTACAAGGTAAGTCACACTCTTGATAAAAGGAAGGAGAGAAGGAAAAAAATGTCACATAAAGGTAGAACATTACTAAGATTAAGGACATAAGCCCCCAAACCTAGCATCCCAACTTCATTCCTATGCATAAGAGAACAAAAACAAAGCATACAAAAGCTAAAGAAAACAAAAGGAAAACATAGCCAAAAATACACAAAAAGGAGTTAGTACTAAAGCCCAAATCATGTAGTTAAAGAGACCTTATCTAAGGAAATGTATTGACAAATAATATCATATTTGGAAGGCTATTACAAAACATAAGAGTCCATATAACAAAGACAAGAGCTTATGAAGGACTATATCCCCCATAATATTGTCCCACCAACATGTGAGAGAGAGAGAGAGAGAGAGAGAGAGAGAGAGAGAGAGATACTCTATCCCAAAAATATTTGTGCACCTTACTATGAATCACATTAAGGAAGGATTGAATGGTTTAATAGATTTGTGTGACTAGTTGTCAATCCTAAAATATAAAAATATAAAACTAGGATCAAATGGTCTAGTGAGTTTGTGTGCTCGATACTCAATCTTGTGCACTCATTGGTGGCTTATGAAATCATACATATGTGTGTATGTGTCCACCTATAGATTAGTTTCCTGGTATCACTATGAAGTGATTGTGTGTGCTTTAACCTAGGAGGGATTTAGCAAAAACAAAAACAAAATATGTGTTTCCTTACGATGGAGAGATGTTACTTATACTCATAGAGGATTTAGAAAATGTACATGCATTACCCATATATATATATATATATATATATATATATATATATATATATATATATATATATATATATATATATATATATATATATATATATATATATATCATGTTCTTTTGAATGCAAAAGAGACATGAGGCCACAATGCATAGATTTGGAGATGACCTAGAAATCATACTAGGTGAGTAAGGATAAATTACTCCAAGTTATACCCCATGAAGACTATGTAAAAAGAGGGTGTATATAGGCCCCCTCTTTAGGATGACTACATAGACATAGACATCCTAAGGAAATACACCGAGGATAACTACTTCTATAAATAAGGAGATATTCTTTAACTACAATGTATATAAACTTAACAAAGAGAACTAGCTCTTATAATTTGAGAATGTATATAAACTATGAAAGGATATGTAACAAATGAGAAGAGACCTTGAAAGGAAGAGATCTTGTGTATAAGACATCTACATTCAAGAGGAGTGTCATGAACAAAGATTCAACTACAAGAAAAAGAGAAGAACAAGAACAAGAATGCACTTATTTATCCCTCTTTGTATAGGTGGAATAGAGATTCTTTGAAGAAACATGGAAAAATTCAAGGCACATAATATGGGTAAATGCTAATTATGAACATAGGCTTTCAAATAAAGAAAGGGTGATGATCAAGAGAATGCATCTGTTGTATAAGAAAGCAACATTATCAAAAAAATATTCTGATAAGAAAAGAATGTCATATAAAAATCAATTTCCATTGTACTAAGGAAAGTAGATCCTTGAATAGAGAGAGAAGGAATATACAATAGGCCTTAATCCCTAAGCATGAGACAAGAAATGATAAGATTATGCCAAATATCTCATCAAATATAAATATGGAGATAATAACCACTCCAATATTATAGGATAATATCATACCATAGAAGAATTGAACAAGAAAAATTATAGGGTAATGTACTCTAAACATCATAAGATGCTAAGAGAAGATATAACATGTGTTGTGTTGCCCAAGTTTAATTCATATCTTTTAGCTTAGCATTTTGAGTCAAGTCAAGTGTCAATGTCTTGAATCCAAGTCTAGATTTCCATAGGATGCCTTTCTTCTCATCATTCCTTTGAGCTAACCTGATGCAAGATATCATATGAGAAATGAACTATTCCAATGGCTAGGTGATTAGGTTTTGGAGTGTTTATAATGTGTTTCCTAGATGAGAAGAATTTTTTTTTGAAACCCTAATTCTTTGATCAAGTGTTCATAGTGAAGACATGATGTATCTAAGAAGAAGATCATAGACATAATCAAAACAAATGGCAGAAAAGAATATGAGGATCAAGGTTAAAGACAATATGCATATCATGAGAATGAGCTATAAGAAGAATCAGTTGAAATCAAATGCAACGAAGCAAATAAATTATCAAAAATGGTGAAAGAACAAAGTCAAAGGTGGTATTACTCTTGTTAAAATCCAATTGATGGCTTATATTTAATTTGCACACTTACATAGCTAAGTTGACAAGTGAAATGGCTCACGAATTAAATTTGAATTATCAGATGAAGATCAGATCAACATATGATATTATAAGATGAAATTATAAGTACTCAATGACACATATCCTTAGTTGTCAGATCTCACAAAGATCAACAGTTGTCATTATGTCACTATAAAAAGTTGCTCAATTGTTATTCAAAGTGACATAATGATGATGCGACACATGGAATAGACAGACCCACATTGAAATGGGAATCAGTGAGTTAAGATCTTTAAATTATAGTCATAAGATCAAAAGAACATCCATGGTTGTTGCTATATCATTATAAAGATTTTCTCTATTAATAATCTTGGTGACATGGTGATGAGTTGACATCTGTCCACAGGACCCAACTTAGGGTAAGATCACTAGAAGAATCATGACCATAAATTAGACATGAGATCTATGGCTATCACTTTGTCATTATGGAAAGATGGGGATGTTTTAATCTAAGCAACATAACAATAGTGTGACATGTGGAGCAGGTGGGACCACCTTTCAACCATACATAGTAATCAAAGAACATAATGAAGATCATTGGTCTTAGAAGAGATGTATAGTTGTCATTATGTCACCATGTAAAGTTGCTTGATCCATAATCTTGGAAACATAGTGACAAAGTGATATGTATCTTTTGGCCCATCATAGTTCACAAGATATAATCATAACCCAATCATGAAGTGCCACCTATCTGGCATGACATGCATAGTATTAGTTGTTAGAGTAAATAATTAATATTTAATTATTTATTCTATTGCTTAAGTTTACTTAGGTCATGCATTTATTTAATATTTCGTATTTAATGCATGTTGTGACAACACGGGAGTTTGTTCCCTTCTAGTTGTCACACTTATCTTCTAGCTTGTTCTACAAGCTTCCATGAGCCCTTTATATTCGGGTTCTCTCTCATTGTATATCATATCGAAAGCCATTTCTTATTGTAAATACATTTCTTATTGTGTTTGCATTTTTGGCTCTCATGTCCGTTTAGGGTTTTTGCCCATGCTCCATGCTTTTCCCCTTCTTGGCTTCTCTTTGACAGGTTTCGCATGCAGGTGATCTTGGCATCTTCGGAGTTGGCTTTCCTCAACTCCTACATGGTATTAGAGCCTTCCTGCTGCTGCTTCGTTGAAGAAATTTTGAAGCCATGATTTGAAGTCACAAACCCTAGTTTGTTTGTGCAATTTTTCTTCAAATCAGGGGATCAGCAAATTTTCAGAGCACTTTCAGCCCAAACGGACATCACCATTGGATCCGAAAGGCCGTTTGCAGTCAGGATTCATATAAAACTTTTCGATTTCGGACACAGGGCAATTTTGGCAAATTTTTGAGGCCTCCAGCAGTCTGCCGTACGGTCGTACGGACGCTGCGACGATTTTTTTTAAAAAAATTATATATTCGGCAGCGCCACCGCCGCGCCACCGCGGGGCCGCCACTGCGCCACCCGCGCGCCGCCGGCAGCGGCCGCAGCAGGCAGCGCCGCCCGCGAACCACCGCGGCCCGGCCGCCTCCTGGCCGCCGCCCTCCACCGGCGGCGCCTCTCCAGCCCGCCGCCCTGCGGCCACCTCCGCCGGCGGCTCCTCCCGGCTCCGCCGCCCGTGGGGCCGCCTCCGCCCGCCGACAGCTCAGCCGGACAGCACTGCACAGTCAGCGACAGGTATTCAATCCGCGCGTGACACGTAGCAGGCGTGCCACGTGGCACATTGCCACGTGGCCCCTGCCATGTCATCGTCCGTACTGCCACATGGAAATGCCACGTGGCATTTCTTTTTTTGTGGCGACGGCATCCAAGCCGTCAAATTTAATCGCGTGACTTGCTGACGTCAGCGCTGCATCAGCCCTTGCATGCACCTCTCCTGATTGACTTTTGGACCTACTTGTGGTTTTTTGGCCATAACTCTTGCATACGGAGGTATTTTTCCGATCCGAAAGAAGCGCCGGAAAGCTGGTTCCGAGACGGAGATTTTGGTGCAGGTATTTTTAGGTTTTGATGCTTTTTTATTGCCTGTTTTTTCAGTTAAAGTTTGAAGTCCTCTTTTTGACTCCGGCATGCATATCTTTTGCGTCCCATGTCTGTTTTTGGAAAACTTTATATTTTTGGAAAGCTGGTTTTCTCAACTTTTCAGAACTGTCATCTTTTTTCCTCTCTTTTTGGCCTCTTCTCTTTCTATCATATTTTTGGCGTTTTTGCTCTATGGTTGATATTTTGAGTGTTTTAGGCCCGAGGATCGTTTTCCTGGCATGGTTTGCTTTATTTTCGGCTGTACTTTCTTTTGGTTCAGCTCTTTTTCAGTTTTGATCATTGCAGCTATCTTTTTGAAGCACTTTTCTTTTTCACACTGAGATAAACTATCACTTTTACATTCTGGGAGTCATGAACGTTGTTTTGAGTCAGGTGTACTTGCACTATTTCATAAAGCACCATGGGGGGGATTATTTGTTTGCTATTTTAGGCATTCTCCCTTTGTCAAGTGAGTGTCCCTTCCACGACATTAGCCCATGCAGAGTCAGTTAGACCGTGTCTTTATCAGTGTCTGTACCTCTTTTCCTCTTTCCTCGTTCTTGGTTCTTTTGCAGAAGATTTTGGCTCACCTTCTCAGTTGCCTGTCATCACACCCCATCTGCATTAAGGGGGGATTATGCTGTGTTCTAATGCATCCGTGGTTCGATGGTTCGATAGTGTGAACTATGTATTCAGTGGTTGATCCTACATACAAGACGATTGCAGTGGCTGGCTACCTATGCATTTCGGTGAGATGGATCATCTACCATATAGACATGCTCGGCTCGTGCCTTCTTCTTCCATGGAGGTTTCTTCAGATCAGCAGTTTGACAGATTTGCGGCTCTTCATGCTTCAGTGATGCTGCTTCTTCATGATCATTCCTTGTTCCTGTTTTAGGGGACATTTTCCCTAGTTGGAGACTTCTTCAGCTCTTCACTGGGTTCTTACCTCTTTTTAGGGGAGGGTTTTTCCCATGTGGTTTTCTCTCTTTCCCGCTTACAGAGGTTTCATTTTTCTTGCATTGTACTTGGGTACCTAAAATGGCCTCGTTGCCGGGACCCATTATGCATTTCATCTTAGCTTTGTGAGCTTAAGGCATTTCCCTAAGTTGCACTTAAGGGGGGGTGTTAGAGTAAATAATTAATATTTAATTATTTATTCTATTGCTTAAGTTTACTTAGGTCATGCATTTATTTAATATTTCGTATTTAATGCATGTTGTGACAACACGGGAGTTTGTTCCCTTCTAGTTGTCACACTTATCTTCTAGCTTGTTCTACAAGCTTCCATGAGCCCTTTATATTCGGGTTCTCTCTCATTGTATATCATATCGAAAGCCATTTCTTATTGTAAATACATTTCTTATTGTGTTTGCATTTTTGGCTCTCATGTCCGTTTAGGGTTTTTGCCCATGCTCCATGCTTTTCCCCTTCTTGGCTTCTCTTTGACAGGTTTCGCATGCAGGTGATCTTGGCGTCTTCGGAGTTGGCTTTCCTCAACTCCAACATTAGTAAATAGTTTTTCCACTTAATTTTAAACCTCAAAGAGGGAAAATTCTTGATAAACTAATAGATTGAAATTCCTAAATGTGTAAGGAATTCTCTAATTAGTATCATTTTACAATACTATTAGATTTAGCAACCACTTTGAAAATATATTTAATTCATTTTTTGAGGGAAAACCTTCCCAACGAGTATTTTCAAAAAATACTAAAAAATTTAAACAATCATTTCATAAAAATGAAAAGAATGTGCAAATTGAAAAACCATTCAATTTTAATAACCAAGATCATCCACATCATTAATCCCTATAGATGAAAATGATTTAAAGTTTACTTTTTCTATTATCCCTTTGAATTCTCTCAAACCTCAACAACAATATTTTAAACTATAATGAGACAATGTAAAACTTTTCACAAATGACTAATCTCCACAAGGGCATAAAAATTTATAGAATAGACAATAATATCTATTCTAGAAAAGCTTCAAAATATAAAACTGTAGAATCTTATATTTCCTTATCACAGCCAAAATTTGCATCAAAGTTTTCTTTTAAAAAATGAAAATACCAAATCAAAATTATTTTTGGTTTCACATCTACTTTGAGAGTCCTCCTTTTAGAAATTAGTTTTTACATATATATACCCTTCAAGGTTAGATAACAAAATCCAAAATTACCCCACTAGGTGTAGATAGTTTTTGGTTACTTAACCATGCTAACCAATTGAAAATAAAATAAAGCAGAGAAAACATAAAAACTAATAAGTATCCAACTATGAGATTCTAGGTGTCACATGGATTTGTCCATGCTAGCAACAATCCTTTAGGCTTTCTAGCTTTCATACAAAGTAGTAAAGGATGAGATAACTGATTGATGTGGCAGGCCAAGAAAAGTGATCCTCAATTTCTAGACTTCTTTTTCTTTTTCAGCTTTGCTATCTTTCCCTCATTCATCTCCATGTGCTTCTAGTTGATAATAAACATGGCTTTGACATGGGCAATGTTAGAAAAGTCTTGTTACACAAGTATTTTCTTTTCTTGAAGTTCCAAGAATTTCTTTTGTATCTATCTGATGATATCTTCTATAGGTGTGACAACATCGGCTTCCCCTCCTGCACATTGTTTATAAAACCACTTCAAGTCCTTGAGGATTATGCCATCTATGACTTTAAGGCATGATAGTGTTTCTTTGATCTTAGCTACACCCTGTGTGATTGCTTCATTTCTCCATTCAATACATTCTCGGATCACATAGGAAGTTTTATCATCAAGGCCAGCTACAAGGCATTCAGAGAGAAACTTCTGCAGACCATACCCATGTATTTCACAAATCCATAATACCTCTTTCATCCAATTAATTTTCTCTTTCATATCCTTCAATGTTTGGTTCAACCTTCTTGGTAACAGTTTAAGTTTCTTTTGGGTATCACTCAAGAGATTTACTTGTGTTATTACTTCATTTTGCACAGTCTAAACCCATTCTTTAAATGTCTTAGCAAACTTCAAACTTTTGTAAATTATCTAAGAACTGTTGATTGGCTAGAGACTTGATGTCAACAATGGATGATATTTCATTATTGGCTTTAGTTCAGGATGTAGGATTGCATTGATATATTGGGCCATGTTTCCCATAGCTTCCTTCATGTTATGCTTATCTTTAGCATCTTTCCAAACTTGTTCTACAATCTTCTTGTTAGACACCTCAAAAATTTTCATGTCCATGACTCTGCCACCTTTACCTAGGTCTACTTTTAATACAACATAATCTTGAGGTGTGAGTTCTTCCTAAAGTTTATCTTGTGCAGGTTTGGCAATTTTTGCCAACCACTATCCTATGTCCTTGTCAAAATTAATTCGAGACTCTATTTTTGCTTTCATAACTTTAGAAGACTTTTCAAGACATTTACTCACCAAGTCATCCATTACTTTGGATAGTGGTACCATGCTTCATTTCTTTTCTATAGAAGTTTCTAACCACTTAGGTGTAGCAGGCTCCTTTCTAGGTGCAACAATGTTGTCAATTAGAGCCAAAGTAGCCATTGATGCACTATCTCCTTCTGCCATTTTCTATTGACCTCCTACTAATTTAGACATATTAGGAGCAATGATTTTTTTTGTTACTATTTTGGTTTCTAGAGAATCCAAGTCTATTGTGTTTCTACTTTTTCCTCTGTTTTGTATAGCCTTCTTGCTTCTAGTTTGCGAACAAGTTACTCTTTTAGTGCTTACTACTTGAAGTTGAACCTAAAGTTCAATTTGAGGAACAAATGCTTCAAATTTAGCTTCATTTTGAATAGAAAAAAAATCACCAATGGCATCAAAGGGAACATTTAGCTCTTTTGAAGGCTTCTCTTTTCTAGCTCTGGAGTGCATTTTGGGCTTTTCTTGAATTGACACTCAATTCATCTTTTCAGTCAACCAATTTTCTATCCTCTTCAAAACACCTATCATGTGAGAATAAAAATCATCTTCTTCTTTCTTGTTCTACTCTAGTTCAAGGATAGTGAGACATTAGATTTTTTTAATATATAGGGGATCAACCACCTCCTCATTATCATTTTCCTCTAACCTGTTGATGTCAAGGAACTTAAAATGCTTGTATTTGACATATGGTCAATCTTCACCATAATATTTTTCTAACTTCAAAATCATTAGAGAAATTGGTTGAGTAGGTGAGGAATGTCCCTAAGGGAGGACACATATTTTAGGTTTTACCTGGCAAAACCCACATAATCAAAGTTTCCTCTAGAAAAGTATTACTTGAGACATAGCTTGGAATTGCCAAATTTATCAACATAGATTGTTTGATATTAGGACATCTATAGTGGCCAATTTCTATAGGAAATAGAGTAACACAAGTCTTCTTAATATTTTAAGAAAAATCAATGACATGAATGAACTACCTACATATTTCAAAAAGGATGATGTTATCAAGGTAATAGCGAGGCAGTTTAAGAGGTTCACTAGCAAAATCCTCGACTCTGATATAGATGAATCTAGGGAACTATATACAATAACAACCATAAAAGTTAATAGACTACATAGATTCTTTAGAGATCCTCTAATTCTCTTAGCCTCAAAGTTCAAAAACCAGTCTCCCTAAAAATACATCAGTAATTCTCCTGAACTCTTTGTAGTGTTCCTTTTCTTGTAGATTTCTATAATACTGATAAATGGTCATGTCTTCTATCAAAGGCCCATGTGGGAGACCTTCACATTGCTTTGATGCAGCCAGGATGTAAATAAAAGAGGAGGACATAAGGAAAGGGCCAAAGTTATTCAAACCTATAAGGCCTGTATGTAACCCTTTAGCTATCAAATCTGTCTAGTTAATGAATTTTTGTCCCTAAACAATTTTTTGGATGAACAAATATATCCAATCATCCCAGTGAAAGGCATTCTCATTTCCTTTTACTTTATTGAGTAGAAAAACTATGTCGGTGATCTCTTTAATAAAATGCTCAATAGTTAGTGGTTTGTGTAATTTTGAGCCTCCTAGTCTCAGTCTCAAGAGCTAGGTCTATGCCACAATAGAATCATAATACTTCTTATTTCTCCCATACAAGCATCTAGATTCCTCAAATTTCCATGGCTCATAGGGTTCTTTATGAGGTATCCTTAGGGAAGAACTAATTGTAACCCTATCAATTCTAGCCAAAACTTCACCTGTTACCTTCTTTATACATCTGGTCTAAGGGTCATAATGATTTTCACACTCAATAATCAATTTAGGACATCCTATGGTGGTTGGGAAAGTGGTAGCTTCTATTAGACCACTATTGGTGAGTCTCTACTATATGGGTCCAACTTGTGCATTCCTAACTCTTTCTACCAGTTGGGTTAAGTCTACATTGACTAGGAAAGTATCGTGTATCTCAGATAAAGAGCTTAACAAGAAGGGCTTCTTAGGCTTAGGAAGCTTAGGATGGAAAAGATTCATGGTCTCTTTGATAAGGAATCAAAAACTCAAATGCTAAAAGGAAAGATTAACCAAAAATTGGGAGCAATAGGACAAAATATATAGAGAAGGCTGAAATATGAACTCAATAGTTTTTGCAATGTTAAGTACTCCAGTTCTGTTCTTACTAGTTTGATGTTTTCAGCTCCAAAATGGTAATATAAACAAATAAACCTAAAAGGGAAGAATTTAAGGAATGAGATTTTAGAAAATCATGGATAGATATGGATTGTGTAAAATCATTAACATTAGTGTGTGGATTTATTTGACAAGACACTGCAACTATTTACCATTAATTACTTCCATCACATCAGCATACAATCTCATTCTAATGATGCTAGACATTCATTACTTTTAATTTCCCAAAAATAGCTAGTACTTTGACACATGCCACTTAGCTATCACATTTATTCCCTTTCACATCTTCGACACATGGCAAGAAAGTGGTGCTGCCTTTTATTAAAATCTGCATGTTTCACTTAACCAAATCCCTATGAGAAGAAAACAAGTAAACGCGTTAAAATAAAAAGAAACAAAGTTGAAGTTGAAGTTGTACTTTCTTTCTTCAACTTTGACTTCTTCCTGGCACAGGACATGTTGGAACGATAGGAAAATGGAAGAAAATACTCTACGCTCTCGCAAATGATACCAATATGAACTAGAAGTTGAAGTATAAAGGAAACAATGTTCAAGTTCAACTTTGATTTGGTAAATATTTGGGTATCAGCATCAACAATCAATAAGACCCAATATGGGGCTAACACATAGCTAGAAAGTGGACCTGCATCACAAAGTAAAAGGGTTAAGATCTTTTATTGTCACTGTCAAATCAAAAAGAAATCAAGCTTGTTGTTATGTCACTATGGAAAGTTGCATGAAAGATAATTAAAGAGATGTAATGATAGTTCAACATGTGTACACAAAGGGACCCACAAAATAAAATGCAAAGGTGCTTATAATAATTTAAATCTCAACCATTGATTAGAGATCGATGATCGATATTCAAAACTATAGTGATCATTATAATATGAATTATACAGACTTGGCACCAAAAAATAGAAAATGAAGAATCAAGGATTTCTATAGGATTTTCTGAAGTTACAGGAATATAAGTAGTCATCATGTGTTTTTAGAAGTACCATGGATTCATAATCATCGATGGAAAAGATGGCATGTGTTCATATCATTGGATAATTTCATATTTTATTCTTTTTTTCTATTTTGTGACTATTTCTCTAAGGAATTGAGGGATGACCAAAAATTATAAATGTAACCTTATTTGACAATACAAAGGTTGGAAAACTTGATGGTGAATTGGTCTATAATTCCATTTACCATATTTTCTTATCTTGTTTTATTGCCCATGCATAGAGCAGTTCTACATTAAGAGTTGAAAGACAATCATGTATGATTATGTGAATAATCAGATGAATTCCATTTCACTTTGATGTTTTCAATATAGTGATTCCATTTACTTTCTTCATATATGGTTATGTTTCATCTCTTGTTGGTTTAATAACATGCTTGCTTCAAAACCTATGCATACACCTTCTGAATACTTGACTTGAGGTAGACCAATGACCATATCCTTGTTGCTAAATTGTTGAAGGTAGCCGTAATTGAAATGTCCAAACCTCTCATGCCATAGTTTACTTTGTGAATTTGAGTGAGTCAACAAGGCCAGGGAAGTGGACTTAGGCACAAAATGAGCAAAAGAATAAAGTATTGTCTCATGATTAGCCTTTCCAATTGCCACCATAGAATGATCCTTAAGATTTTTCACCACAACTGAATTAGGAAGGAACTCCACTTTGTTTCCACATCCATAGTGAGTTATTTGGTAGATTGAAAGAAGGTTGGTGCTAAGGTTGGGAACATGAAGAACATCCTTGAAGACTCCATTGTCCAACTCAACATTCCCTTTTCCTTTCACTTCCACTTGTGTGTCATTTTCCACATAGATGTAAGGTACAGGTGATGGTTTCAAAAAGGAAAAATGCTCACTTGAAGCACCCATATGATGTGTAGGTCCTGAATCAAGAACCCATTCCTCAAAATTGTTTGTACTTGCTACCAAAGCTTGTCCCTTACCTTTTCAAGTGGTTGAAGTTCACTTATCCTTATAGGCATTTGGTACATCAATTTTATGTTTCCTTATTATGTTTAACAACTCATCATTCTACTTATCCTTACACTCATGTTCATCATGACCATTCTTCTTACAATAGGCACAAGTTTTCTTCTCTCTTTTGTTGAAGTTGTTCCCATTCTAATTATTTTTGGAAAAAGACTTGCCTTGTTGTGAGGAAAATTTTTGTGTGGAGGAAGATTGTTGTTTGTCATCTTGTGGCTTAGCCTTCCACTACTTTTGCTTCTTGTTGGAATTTTTACCACCTAGATTCCCTTCATTAGCTACCAAGGCTTTGGTCTTGGAAGACTAGATAATTCCCATACTCACAAACTTTTCATGTTCTAAGACCAACATTCCTGAAAATGACTCAAATGAAGGCTTACTAAAGGCACTACCCATTATTAATTTGTGAGTATTATAACTAGAAACAAAAGCTACATATTTAGAAGGAAGATAAGTCATCACATGTTTGATCAAATTTCCATCCTTGATGGGTTCATCACAATCCTTAAGTTGTGTCCTATACATGTCTACTTAGGTAAGATAATCTTTCAGGGTGTCAAAATTCCTAGGATCCAATTTGAGAAGATTGTCCTCAATGGTGTAGCCCATATCTTCATCTATTTGTCCCATACAATGCTTCAAGTTTACCCTAGAATTCTATTGGATTATCAAGGTTCTTGATGTGATATTTGAAAGGATCTAATATATTCTTTAAAAAGGTTCCTAGGGCCATTTCTTGTTTTGATGACCCATCTTCTTTATGAGACTCATCAACATCATCATCAGGTTTCTTTGCTGCACCAGTTACATAATGCAGTAAACCTTTTTCAACTAATGGTTCCTTTATATTTTCTTTCCAAGTAGCATAATTATGTGGTGTTAACTTAGAAAAACAACCCATAATGATGCGGGAGCATCTTGGGTTGCACTGCTATCCTGCATGTTTTTAGTTTTTATTTTACTGGTGAAAATACATTTTCTAGTTTTTGGGTGCCTATTGTAGATTGTATAACTAATTTTACATAATTAATGAATGGATGTTCACTTTAAAGATTGAATAAGGCCTAGAGTACTATCTATCTTTGTTGGAAATGATTAAAGATCATGAATGAAGAATAAAGGAATTGGTAAAGAATGTTTTCAATCATTGTTTTTTCATTGATATCAAACTTGTACTTGTAGGAATGACAATTGGTTGATTGTCAAGGAGGTGGCAATCAATAAGATGTAACTAGAGTACCTAGAGAAAGGTTGAAGTTATGATGTTGTAATGAATTATAAGGATCAGCTAAGCCATTGATGAAATAGGGTATTGATGACATACTTTAAGAGGTTGGACACACTAAGACACATCAAAGATGCAAGGTTTAACTAAGTCATTTGTAAAGCCTAACTAAGTTCATTGGAGAGAGCTAAGCAAGCTAGTTAGAGCCAAACAGATTCTCAGTTGAAGCCAAGCAAGTTCAACTTTAGTATGTGTTGAGCAATCCTTTAGGTGTTGAGTAACATAGAATTGGTCAGGTGCTGAGCATCAGAAAAAGGTAATGGATGTCGAGTAAGTCTTCAAGTGCTGAGCAAAGCAAAAAATGCTATAGGTGTCGAGCATCAGTAAAATAACAATAGAAGCCGAGTAACACAGAAGGAGCCAAGCATCAGTAAACCAATGATGCCGAGTTGCTGCATTATTTGTTAAGTCAAAGATTTTCCATATCAGTAGTGATAAGTTTGTTACATCAAATTTTGTGAATTAGTTGGATGATAAGGATGATGAGTAGATGTCACAGAATTTTATGTAAACCATGCAAACCAATTCAAGGTGAATACTAATGGATTTATCATGAAGTTTCTTGAAGAAACAATTTGGAGGGAAAACAATACCATTTTCTCAAGATCAAATTAATATTTGAGCAAGAAATGAAGTACACAACTTATTTATAAGGATTTACAGGTCAGAGATCAAGTGTGCATGTATGAGAGGGAGTTGGTCATAAGTGTGATCATGCAAAGAAGCCAAGAGAAGGCTAGTGTGAAGTGTCAAGAAGAGGACACAGTGAGGAGTAAGTACAAAGCATCAAGACTCTAAGTTGATCAAGTGGCCATAATGTGCATTTACATAATGAGTGGAAGAACTCAAGGAGATAGATCTTTAAGGGTGAACAAGTTGTTAGCACTATAAGGAAGAAAAGCCAAGCAAAGAAAAGAACTAAGAGTGATATGAAATCTGCACGGTTAGGGTTGCAATCTTTATTAGGTCAAAACCCTTCTAATACCTTCTTAGCATTGTATTAGATAATGAAATCCTACATTGCTAGGTTAGCTTAATAGCTAGGTGGATAAGCCTCAGGAAAAGGATAGAAGATCCCCAAGAGAAGGATAATAGATCCTTAGGAGAAGGATAGGAGATCCTTAGAGAGGGATAAAAGATTCTTTTGAGAAGGTGACTGTAAATCCCATGGACTTGGGTGGGCCTAATAGCTCTATGTAAATCCTTTAACAGGGTGACATTCTAAGTTGAATGTTTTTAAGTCCTCTAACAGGGCACACTCCTAACAGGGTGTAGAAATATTTTAACAAGGTCACATCTTATAGTGTGTAAAGCCTTTGACAGGGAAAACCATCAGAAGTGGTTGAAATCAATTATGCAGTTATTTTGTGGGTATCATCCCCACTCCAGTTTTACCTTCTTATTCCTGGAGGGTTTTTGGGTCATCAAAATCCTTTGTGTTATGGTGTGATGCATGTTTACTTTTCATAATTGTTTAATGTTTAATTGCATGCATGATAATATCAACTATATGCCATTAAGGATTTGACAAAAAGTTTGGATTGGACATTATTGGACCTTGAATAACTGATGAAAAATCTTCCAGAGATAAAATTTTAACTCCTTATAGTTAGAGAGATATGGAAATTCTCCTAGAACATCATTTTCTATTAGTTTTGCATGATAGCTTTATGTGCTCAACTTTCAGAATGGATGCACACTTTTTCTTAATGAATCAGACCTTGTGCACTTAAGGAGTTGTAGAGGACTAAGATATCTACCCATAGTTTGAAGCACAAATTCTAACTCAATCAGAGCTAGGAGATATCGTGATTTTTCTCAGACATCATTTCTGCACACATAATTGCTGATGCAAGCTAACTTGTGTATTTAATGTTAGATTTATTTTATTTAATATTTGCTGAGATCCAACTTGTGGCTTCTCCATGTTCCAGAATGATTTGTAAGTAAATTTGGCTAGTATAAATAGAGTTTTTAGGATTAGATCTAGGATAGATTTTGGGGAGGGAAGATTTTTTAGGCAGTTTTGAAGGGGATTGTAGAGCAGAATTGGAAAGTGTGAATTTGCTATTGGATCTTTAAATGTGAATGTATTTGTATTTAGTTGTAACCTAGAAGGCCTTACAACTGGGCATGTATGAGGATATTTTGATGAATCAATGAAATTATTTCACTCTTCTTCCTCCTTTGGTTGTTGTTCTTTGTATTTGCTTCTGTTGTGTTAACTATTATAGGGTAGTTCAGAGAGCTAGGTGTGCCATTGGCCCTAGTTTTCCCTATCCTTCCTTGTGTCAGGTGGTATTAGAGCTTGAGTTTCATCCTTGCAAAAATTGGATTGTGTAGAACCATAATTTGGATTTGGTTGTAGGGTGGCAAATCTGTGAATTTGGCCTATAACTTGTAGATTGTTATGATCTTGTAGGAAACTGATTTGCAAAGATGGTTCATGGTAGAGGATATGTTGATAATGCTATATTGGATCAATTGAGACAAATTGTAGCTAGATTAGATGTTGTGGATATAGCCCAGAGGAGAGGAGCACATCTTGATGATGTAAGTGATGATGAAGCAACAACACCAAACATAATCCAGAACCTGAAGAAGATCAAGATGAGGAAAGATTGTTGAGTGTTGTCTAGGGAAAATTCAAAGCCTATTGTAGAAGTTGTTCCTTATGATGGAAAATTAGATACCAATGTTGTATTGTATTGGATCTTAGATATGGAGAAGTTCTTTGAGTATGAAAACACTCTTGATAATAGAAAGGTGAAGATTGCAATCACTAGGTTGAAAGGTCATGCATCACTATGGTGGGAATATTTGCAAACTAATAGACAAAGGAGAGGAAAGGAGAAGATTAGAACTTGGCAAAAGATGGTGAACAAGGTAAAGAAAAAATTTCTTCTTGCTAATTACCAAGTTAGCCTATTGAGAAAGATGCAAAATTTTAAACAAAAGGACATAATTGTGAAAGAGTATACCGAGGAATTATATAGATTGGACATTAGATCTGGACATGTGGATGATGATGTTTAGAAAATTGCAAGGTAAATAAATGGATTAAGATCTAAAACTCAAGATGAAATAAGTTTTGTGAAGTTGAAAAGTGTGGAAGAAGCATATCAATATGCCTTGAAAGCTGAGGAGATCTTAGAAAAGAAGCATAAACAAAGACAAAGAGGTAGAGGTGGTAGATTCTAGAGAGGTAGAGGCATATCTTATGGTGAAGGTGGAAGATCTAAAATTTTTGTGCAAGATAGAGGAAAATTTGAATGGAAGGATGATGACAAAGACAAGACTGAGTGGAAAGGTGGTAGATCATACTGAGGAGGTACTAGATCTTACCAAGGAGGAGGTAATTCTTATCCTAGGGGTGGTTTCCATGATAATTGTTTTAGATGTGGTAAAGAAGGGCATAGATCCTTTGAATGTAGATCCTCTAAAAGTGGGCAAAATAATAGAAATATTGTGATTCAAGAAGACATTGAGAGTTCACCAAGTGGACCAGAGGCTAGAGAAAATCTGATGGTGAGAAGAACCTTATGTAATAAGAGAAGTGATGAGGAACTTTTCTTTAGAAGAAGTCTTTTCAAGACCAAATGTAAGATGGCTAGAATGGTTGCAAGGTAATCATTAATAGTGGAAGTTATATAAATTTGGCATCAAAAGAACTGGTTACAAAATTGAAGTTGCAGAGGCTAAAACATCTGAAGCCCTATCATGTTTCATGGATCAAAGATGAGCATAAGATATTCATAAGTGAACAATGTGTTGTGAAGTTCAAAATTGGACATTACTTTGATGAAGTTTTGTGTGATATTATGCCCATGGATTGTTGTCATATTTTTTTGGATAGACCTTGGCAATATGATAGATATGTTGTGCATGATAGAAGATTGAATCAATATACTCTTTGGATAAATGGGAAGAAACAAACATTGATGCCTTTAATTGAAAGTCCAAATAAGGTTAGTTGTACTACAATAAAAGTTTTCATGGTTAATGGAAAGCAATTTGAAAAGGAAGTAAAGATGAATCAAGTTTATTTTGCTATAGTTCCTAGAGGACCAAGCGTTGGTAGTAATGAACAAGCAATAGAAGTTAGTAATGACAAAATGATGTATCAAAAATTATAGAATTGTTGAATAAGTATAAAGATATGGTTGTTGATGATATTCTTGATGGTTTATTGCCAGTAAGAAGTATAAGTCATTGTATGGATTTGATTCCTCGAGCTAGTTTTCCAAACAAAGAATCATATAGATTGACACCTACAAAGAATGAAATTAATAGACAAGTGCATGAATTGTTCCAAAAAGGTTTGATCAAAGAAAGTTTGAGCCCATGTGTTGTACCTATTGTATTAGTACCTAAGAAGAATGGAGAATGGAGAATGTGTACTGATTCCAGAGCTATTAACAAAATCACAGTAAAATATAGGTTTCCTATGCCAAGGATGGAAGACATAATGGATTGTTTGAGTGGAGGAAAGTATTTTGCCAAGATTGATTTGAAAAGTGGCTATCATCAAATCAAAATTAGAGAAGGTAATGAGTGGAAGACTACTTTCAAGATAAAAGATGGTTTGTATAAATGTAAGACTAAAGAAGAACATCTTGAGCATATTAGACAATTATTGCAGAGGTTGAAAGAGGAAAAGTTGTTGATTAATCTAAAAAAGTGTTCTTTTATGCAAGAGGAGATTGTGTATTTGGGATGTGTGATTGCAGCTGATGGATTGAAGATGGATCCTAGGAAGGTTAAATCAATTTTGGAGTGGCCTACACTTGAGAATGTGGGTGAGGCAAGATCATTTCATGGTTTGGCTAGTTTTTAAAGAAAGTTTATAAAGAATTTTAGTGCTATCTATAATGCTATGACTGAGACAATGAGGGGAGACAAAAAGGAATTCAAGTAGACACATGGAGCTGATAAGAGTTTTGAGACTTTGAAATAAAAGGTTTTTGAATTACCTGTATTGGCCTTGCCTAATTTCAACAAACTCTTTCAAGTTGAATGTGATGCAAGTGGTAATGCAATTGGAGTTGTATTAAGTTAAGAAGGTAAACCCATTGCTTTCTTTAATGAAAAGTTGAATGATGATAAAAGCAAGTATTCTAGTTATGATCAAGAATTTTATGCTATTGTTCAAGCTTTGAAGAAATAGAGACATTATTTGATTCCTAAGGAGTTTGTGTTGTATACTAATCATAAAGCTTTACAATACTTGGGAAGTCAACATAAATTGAATTAGAGATATATGAAGTGGGTTGAGAATTTGTAGAATTTTACATTTGTCACTAAGCACAAGAGTGGAGTTACTAATAGAGTTACTAATGCATTGAGTAGAAGATGTTCCTTGTTGACTGAAATGAAGGTTGAAGTTCTTGGTTTTTATGAAATGAAAGAGTTGTATGATAGTGATCCTGATTTTTTTAGAGGCATGGAGAGAGTGTAGAGCACCAAATTTGACAAATCACATAAGTAAGTATGATGAGTATTTCATTCAAGAAGGTATGTTGTTCAAAGGTATTCAATTGTGTAATCCTAGAAGTTCTATGAGGTTGAATCTGATCAAGAAAAAGCATAGTGGTGGATTGGCTGGACATTTTGGAATTGATAAGACATTGAATTTGCTAAAAGAGAAGTATTATTGGCCAAAAATGTATAAGAATTTTTAGAAAATTGTAAAGAGTTTTGGAGTTTGTCAAGTTGCAAAAGGAGTGAGTCAAAATACTGATTTGTATACACCTATTACTATTCCTGAGAAACCTTGGAGTGATATCAGTATGGATTTTGTTCTTGGATTGCCTAAGACAGTGAAGGGGGTATGATTGTATATTTTTTATTGTGGAAGAATTTTCTAAGATGGCTCATTTCATACAATGTAAGAAGACATCAGATGCTGAGCATGTTGCTGAACTTTTCTTTAAAGAGATTGTGAGATTGTATGGATTACCAAGAAGTATTATTTCTAACAGAGACAGTAACTTTGTTGGTTATTTTTGGAAGACTTTGTGGAAGAAGATGGGTACTAAATTAAATTTTAGTTCTACATTCCATCCACAAATATATGGATAAATAGAGGTTGTGAATAGAAGCTTGAGTAATTTGCTGATATTTTTAGTTGGGAATAAGCCAAGTAATTGGGAGATGGTATTAGCACAAGCTAAATTTGCATATTATAATTTTGTGAATAGGAGTACAGGGAAGACACCTTTTGAGATTGTTATTGGAATAAAGCCTAGAGAAGTATCAGATTTGAGAGATATTGCTGGTGAAGAAAAGAGAAGTGCCATAGGAGAAGAACTTTTTCCTTATATGGAGTCTTTGCATAAGGAAGTGAAGTTGAGGATAGAACAAAGTAACTAGAAGTATAAGGAGAATGTTGATCAGTCTAGAAGACATCATGATTTTCAAGTTGGTGATGAGGTGATGGTTCATTTGAAGAAAGGAAGATTTATAGTTGAAACATACAGTAAGTTGAAGATGAAGAAGTTTGGACCTTGTAAGATCTTGAAGAAATTTGATAGTGGAAATGCTTATGAAGTCAAGCTACTTGATGACATGGATATATCTCCTATATTCAATGTTACTAATTTATACAAGTATCATGAGTTATATGATGAAGTTGATGTATCAAATGACTATCTTAAGAAGTAGATTAAAGAAGTTGAATAGATATTGGATCAGAGAATTGGTAAGAGCACAAGAGGAAAAGATTATTATGAATATCTGGTGAAGTGGAAGAACAGACCTATGGAAGATGCGTCATGGATTTCTCAATTTGAATTAGATTCAGCTCAGGTTGTGACATCTCAATGATTCAAGAGAATCATTTCTTCCAACCCTAGTTGTCTAATGTAGGAGTATCTGAAGTTGCACTACTATCTTGGATGTTTTCAGTTTTTATTTTACTACTGAAATGAGGTTCTGTTGATATTGCATTCTTGGTTTTTGGGTGCCTATTGCAGACCATGTAACTAATTTTATATAAATAATGAAGGTCTTTTAACTTTAGGGCTTGAAGAGGGCCTATACTACTATCTATTTTATACATCACAATTTATAATTCCTTTTAGTTTGGGAGATATGGAAATTCTCCTAGAACATCAATTTCTGGCAGTTCTGCATGACAGTTTTCTATGCTCAACTTTTGGAATGGATGCACACTTTTCCTTAATGAATAAAACCTTGCACACTTAAGAAGACCTAGATATCTACCCATATTTCAAAGAATGAGCTCTAACTTAATCAGAGCTAGGAGATATCACAATTGTTCTCGGACATCAATTTCTGGACACATAATTGTTGATGCAAGCCAACTTGTGTATTTAATGTTAGGCTTATTTTATTCAATATTTTTTAAGAGCCAACTTGTGGCTTCTACATGTTTTAGAATGATCTATAAGCTACTTTGGCTAGTATAAATAGAGTTTTTAGGCTTAGAACTATGATAGTTTTTGGGGAGGGAAGAGTTTTTAGGTAGTTTTGAAGGGGATTGTAGAGCAGAACTAGAAAGTGCGAATTTTCTATTGGATCTTTGAATGTGAATGTATTTGTATTTGAACATAACCTAGAAGGCCTTATAGCTGGGCATATATGAGGATATTTTGATGAATCAATAAAATTATTTCACTCTTCTTCCTCCTTTGGTTGTTGTTCTTTGTGTTGACTTCTATTGTGTTAACTCTTGCAGGGTGGTTCAAAGAGCTGGGTGTGACATTGGCCCTAATTTTCCCTATCCTTCCTTGCATCACATAATGCAAAAGAAAGAGCACAATATTGAGGAGACACAAGAACACTAGATAAACCCTCCCCTTTTCACTTAATCAAAGAACCCCCCCCCCCAATGAATGGTTTTGGCACTTTATATAAAGTGCATTTACAATACGCCACTTATCAAAATGGACAAAATTGAACTTCTAATTTTGTTGTTTACAATTTGCTCTAGAGTTCAAATCTGGTACTCAACAATGTAGCTTAGATATACAATAATTTTGAAGTTTAATCAAAGCAATACAATGCAAAAAAGGACCTATTTCTGAAACTGGTATTTTTGTCCACACTAGCCTATAATTTGATTGTTGATCTAGAGAGTAGACAAAAAATGCACTTTCAAAAAAAATGAAACCTAAAAATGTGTCCAGAGAGCTCCTATAGAGCATTTGAAGTTGCAAAAAGAAGGATTAGATAGGTATAACGACCAAAAATTGAATTTTTTGATAAATCCATGCACCAAAACTAGAAAATAATAGCACCACTAAAAAAATTAGAAAATTCTAGCCCAAATCAAAAATTTAGAGTCTAGATGACTAAGATATGGCCTCTTGACATTGAACTATCAAATCAAATCTACATATGGAGAGGGGTTTTCTCAGGAAAATATTGTGTTAAAATTGATGTCCAAATGACCATCATGGTAGTGCAATTTGGCTTACTAGTGATGATCAAATGACTATCAAATTTAGGCTCATGAAATACTAACATCAGCTAAAAAGGCTAGCCATGCTAACATAGTAGTCCATACGATGATGTGGCAAAGTTGTATAATGATGTGGTAGTACATATGCTAACTATACAGGTCATACATTTAATGTGAGCACTGATTGTATTGGTTGGTAATGTGGTGGTGCCACATGTTTGTTGATGTGGCCTATTATGTTGGCATAGATTGTGCTTGCTATCATGGTATGGTGCAATAGTGGTGACATGGTGGAGGACGTGCTGTGTGAAGCTGCACAGAGTTCCAGAAGAGTGGTCAACCAGCGATGCTATCACTGGGGCTCAGACATCAAACGTCAAGAGGTGATGGTCAGCAAAGGTTGTGCGGCATCGTGAAGTGATAGTGTTGGGCTAGTGGTGAAGTGATGTGGGATTTTAATCCCACATTCATTGCACTATGAGGTCTAGGGCCTTTAAAACCAAAGTTCCTTACAATGGAACTCAGCTTGAAAGTTGCCAAAGGTTATTTTGTCAGATGTGATGTATGCTCAGCTAGTTACCAATTTATGAAGTCTGCCATGTATAATGGAATACACTAGATTGTATGTGGAAGTTAGTTATGAGGAAGATGTCACCAGTTCGCGGGTGCCAGGACTTGACCACTTGGTTAGCCTATAATAAAATTTCTTCTCTAAAAAAGTTTGAAAATACAAAATCAAAAAAATTGCAAAGAAAGTGAAGATCCAAAAAAATACAGAGACACAAATTAAAATATACAGATCTAAAAATCAAATTGCATAGATCTTAAAGATCATACCAAATTCTATAAATTGGGCCTTTAGGTTTGAGTTTACAAAAAAAAATTTGCCTCAATTTTGACTATGGCCTAGGGTAGGCAAATTTATAGTCAAAGTTCACTGAGTCAATGCTCTGGATCTAATGGTGAGGTCCGCTTTGGCTCAAGACACTCCCAATAGTTGTAGATACTCTAGATCTGAATTGAAGTCCTCCAAGAGGTGACACAAAAATGATCTCCAATGGTTATGTGAAGAGAATCCCCCTTAGCTCTGATATCATGTAAGAATTTTCCTTAAGGAAAAGTAACACCAAGATCAAGAAGCTCAAACACTAGCACACTATGGACCAATAATGGATGATTAGAATAACAATAATGAGAATATCATATGTACATAAACACTAGAAGTGCCTCTATATAAAGGCCTCTAGAATGACTAGGAGTTGTGTATGCAAAATTGGGGGCCTCTGATCCTCACATACACTTCAACATGGTCATTATCTGTGAGATCATCCTGAAATAAACATTGTATTGTTTATTCGAAAAGTCTAACATAGCAACTTGTTTCCTTCTAACTAGAAGGATTATGCCTTTGCTCTTAGAATGAGAAGGGGGCAACTAGACCTCTAGAATGAAGGATTTATGTAGCTAAATGAAAGTGCAATTAATCTAGATGAGAGATGCAATTATTAATCTAAGAAATGAAGAAGCATAGTATGCTGAATGGATGCATATTTAAAATCTAAATGATATTACAATGAAAGAAATAAAGCTATGCAAATGTGAGCAAAGTGAGTAAGAATTTGAGCATAAATTCAATGCAAATTCCAAAATTCATCCTCTATAATGAGAAATGGAGAGCTTCTTTTATAGAATCTAAGAAATGATCGATGGTCATGATTAACCAAGATGGATGATCAAGATTGAAGAGGAGAGCCAATCATAAAGGTAACTTCCTCATGAAAAGGGAGTTAACTGGTTACCTTTGAGTGATAAAAGGAGTTGACTGACTACCTTTTGAGTGATAAAAGGAGCTGATTGGTTCCTTTTTGAGTGATAAAAGGAGTTAACTGGTTCCTTTTCAAGAGTGAATATTTAATTTAATAAAATAGAATATAACCTCATAAATGGATAACTTTAATTGAATAATTAAATTCAATAATTAAAAAGAGAAGATATCTTATTAAATTAAATGTATTTAATTCCTTTGTATATTAGCTAAAGAGATAACTTTAATTTCATTAAAGTTGAACACTTATAATTAAATTAAATTAAATCAATAGGTTTATGTAGTTAATTTGAGTTGATATTTAGAAATTAAATAAATAATATGATTAATGCAAATTAGGATTTTCTACATTTGACACCTAGGTCAAGTAGTGGTTATCAAAATAAGAATTGCCTAGTAAAATAGGACTTCAACATTGATCAGAATAGACCAGAATTGGTAATCATGGCAATAAGCCAATTTTGGGGTATTACATTTTGCCCCTCTTTGAATGAATGTGTGAACATCACATTTGATTCAAAGAAATGAGATTGGTTTTGAAATTGATGATACAAAGACCAATTGATAAGCTTTTAAAGGTTATCTCTAGAATGGAGCTTAACCTTAGGGAATCTAGATAGAATGCCTAGATACCAAGATTGATAAGCTTTTAAAGATTATCTCCATAATAGAGCTTAATCTTAAGGGATCCAGATAGAACACCTAGATACCTAGATTGACAAGCTTTTAAAGATTATCTCTAGAATGGAGCTTAACCTTAAGGGATCCAAATAGAACACCCAGTTACCTAGATTGATAAGCTTTTAAAGATTATTTCTAGAATGGAGCTTAACCTTAAGGAATCCAGATAGAACACCTAGATACCTAAGTTGAATAAGCATTTTAAAGGTTTTCTCTAGAACGAAGCTTAACCTTTAAGGATCTAGATAGGACACCTAGATACCTAAGCATAAAAGATAACATGACCCAATCATGAATCATAGAATCATTGCTGGAATGAGGCTTGATCCTCAGGAGTTGGGATTTAGATTGTCCTGATACCTGCCTATTGAACTTTGACTAGAAATGTTATAAGATGTGATTAGCTGAAGAAAAGATGAGATAGATTAGAAATGATGCTAGATAGAGGGGAACAAGATACCCCTAGTGGTGAGAACATAATATGGGAACAAGATACCTTGAGCAATGAAGATGCCTTGAGTGATGAGGACATAAGATTTAGATTGAGTTGAATTTTAGATTCAATGATGTAATCATCTTGCCCCCTCAAGAGTGAAATTGAAAGATGACACACCAAAAATGTGATGTAGTGCAGTATGTTAAAAGATAGTGAAGAAATCTGAGGTTCAAAAGAACATAAAAGAGATCAAAATGATTAGAAGAAATATAGAAGAGATAAGAATGACTCAAATAATTTAGAAGAGATTGAACAATTTGAAGAAATATATAAGAGATTAGAAAGATCAAAAGAAATATAGAAGCCAATTTGAAGTGATTTTGAGGTCTGAAAAGACCAATTTTTGCCAAAGTTTGACCAAATTTGACCTTTTCCAAAAATCTTGGAAAATTTGAAGAAAGTGTGATTCAAAAATATTTCAAGATTCACAAAGTATTAAAAAAAAAATGGACTGCACAAGCATTTAATCACGCCGGTCTCAAAATTTTAAAATGTGATTTTGGTCTATTTAAGTGTGTTAGATTTTGAATTCAATCCCAAAAAATGGATTCAGAGTAGTCAAAGTAGCCAAGAAGGTGATTAATTGATCATTTGTGCAGTCATGAAAAAAACATGATACTTTGAATAAGTTGACAATTCCTCATAAGAAAGGATTTAAGTAGATCTATGATCAAACCATGTGCTTATGAAATGCAATCTTATGCTAGATACAATCTTAAACTAGATGCAACCCTAGGTCTAGTTACCAAGCTTTGATAATTATCATCACTGAGTGTATAGTGAATCCCAAATGTCATACAATCCCCACTGACATTGCAATCATAGAAATATGAATAGGACATCTATTCTAGTTTTGTTAGGATTAAATGTAAGCATTTGAGGCACAAGAAGCTAGAATGACCAGAACATTTGTCCCTTTTAATATAGTAGGTGAACATACACATCAGAGCATAAATGCTAGGATGACCAGAATGCTTCTTACATGCAGACACACCAGACACATGGGAGATCCCTCTTATGCTAAGTAATCAATAAGTATTCTATCCACAATGGCCCTTGTGTCCATAACCTAAGACAAAAGTTGCCATATATACTCGCAGTGACCTGTATGTTCACTTAGTAGGACAAATATCAGTATTTGCTATAGCATAAAGAGTTCACTCCAACAAGCAAGGAGAAGAACCAACCTCATTGATTTATCCATATAAAAGGAGTTGAGGTACACATGGCCATCCAATACAAGATGGAGGCTCTTATAGTGGACACCCCATTTATATGTACACCTCAGATCATTGGAACTAAACCACAAACAAAAAGAAAAAGAAAGAGCATGCCCCTAGTCCTTGCTTCTCTAGTCAAAAATAACATCATCAAGTTGCTCAAGGAGACATGATGAAGCGAAAACAAAACAAACAAAGAAAATACTTAGTATATCTAAACAAGTATGTCATTTTGAGTTCATGTTTTTAGGATTGATATCAAGTGTCAATATCCAGAACATAGATGAAAGAAATCTCTTCAATACAATGACAATAGTAGACAAATGCAACTAGAACAATTGGTGATTGAGGTCAAAGAGGAATCTTCAATGTGAAGAACCTAAAGAGGATCGAGAAACAATAGACAAACATAGCCAAAATGGCTAGTGATTGATGCAAGAGAGATCTACCATTAAAGAATCTTGAAAAGTGACATGAGTGATAGTAAGCAGACACATCTAAAACAACTAGTGACTATCGCAAAAGAGATTCTATGAGGAGAATCTTGACAAAGAGTGACACTAGTGATAGTAGGCAGACACAACTAAAACAACTGGTGACTATCACCTAAGAGATTCTATGAGGAGAATCTCGACAAAGAGTGACACTAGTGATAGTAGGTAGACACAACTGAAACAACTAGTGATTGTCACGAAAGAGATTCTATGAGGAGAATCTCAACAAAGAGTGACACTGGCAATAGTAGGTAGACACAGCTGAAACAATTGGTGACTATCGCGAAAGAGATTCTATGAGGAGAATCTTGACAAAGCATGACACTAGCAATAGTAGGAAAACACAACTTAAACAACTGGTGACTATCATGAAAGAGATTCTAGGACACTAGAGAGTAGTTCTCTTGAGCTGTGACAAGACTCAATCCATGAATACATGAGAAAAAAGTAGTAAACTAAAGTAGGAAAGCAACTATAAAGGGACAAAAGATGTGCTACAAGATGGAGCATTGGGAACAAGAGGCACATGTTTGTTAGGTTTTCACCTTCTTGGCAAGGCTTTCATTTTTTTTTGCTACAATGATGGCTGTTTCCAGGTTTTCACCAATGACACTTTCTTGTTTTTCAAATTTTTTTTGTATTTTTCTCTTTTTTTTTTCTTTTTTTTGTATTTTTGAAACTTTTCAAAAAAAATTTGGTATTATCAAGGTGCCTATTGCTAAGTTTTCACCAAGATAATGATTTTTTTCAGGACTGTTTGCAATTTTTAGATTTTTTTTAGGACATTTAGATATGTACAAAGAGCTTCTAAGATTAGATCAGCTATAAAAATGCTTCAAGTGGAGATGTTGGCAGGTTCCTTGAGCACTTCTCCCTTGGCTATAGAAAGCTGGTAAGCACCAGATCCATACACTGCAATAATTATGTAAGGACCAAGCTAGTTTGGTTCAAATTTCCCTTTTTGGACCTGTTGTTGATTTTTAGGATTCTCTCTTAGGACAAGATCACCTAGTTGGAAGTCACATGGCTTAACTTTCCTATTGTAGCTTCTAGACATTTGCTACTGATAAGCTTGCGGATGATCACACACCACTTGCCAATGTTCATCTAGTAGTACTAGCTATTGAAGCTGAGATATTCTATAATTTTTGTTGGTAATAAGGCCTTTCATAGAGATTATCACAGTAGGAATCTCAACATCTATTGGAAGCACAACATTTTCTCCATAAACCAAAGCAAAGGGTGTTGTACCCATTGGAGTCCTAATGCTTGTCCTGTATGCCCACAAAGCTAGATTAATTTGGAGGTGCTAGTCCCTCTCAGATTTGCTAACTGTGTGATGGAGGATCTTGAGGATCACCTTGTTGGATGCCTCTACCTAACCATTACCTTGGGGGTAATAGATAGAAGACCAATGTTGTGTGATTTTGAATATTTTCCATAGTTCCTTGATGTCTTTGTTTTTGAACTATCCTCCATTGTCAGTAATGATGGAGGATGGTACACCATACCTGCATATGATGTAATTTTTGATAAAAAGAGCTACAATTTTTCCATTTTCTATTATTAGGAGTACTGCCTCTACCCATTTCATGAAATAGTCTTTAGTTGTAATAATGAACTTGTCCATTAGAAGAAGATGGGTGAATATTGTAGTCACCTAAATTTGATTACACCACTTTAGTAATCCTATTTAGTTATCTCTAAAGACATCATTAGTTAAATTCCTATTTAATTAATCCTTTTCCATCACTAGCTGATTAATTTAATTAATCATCTATAGTCCTAATTGATAAATCAAATAACCTACTATTTATCAATTAAATCCTTTTCTCCTATCTAATTCCAAAAATCCCCATTTATTAAATAAATCCATTTGATAAATAAAATCCTCAAATCTAAAAACCCCTAACTTATCCCTAATCCTCCATTTAGCCTAATTCACCCCATCCACCCATACTAACCTAGCTTAGCTACTAACTCACCCACCCTCATTAATGCCATCCACTTGCACATCTCTAACATTCCTAATCTAATCATAAACCCAAGCCTAATCCACCCCCTAATGTTGTTACATTCCCTAAACAAGTTTAAGACTTTCCTAAACCAAACCAAAGTCTCCCCTCAAAAATCCCAACCACCAAGTCATGAGTGCTCTTAC
Organism: Cupressus sempervirens; assembly: GCA_028749045.1. Classification (NCBI taxonomy): domain Eukaryota; kingdom Viridiplantae; phylum Streptophyta; class Pinopsida; order Cupressales; family Cupressaceae; genus Cupressus; species Cupressus sempervirens. The sequence continues at coordinate 820,981,401 of CM053792.1, read as the reverse complement.
AAACCATAAAAGACTCTTACAAGCCCACTCATGACTCTTACACCCATCTTCCACACTCTTCCCTCTTCCACACTCATTCCTCTTACATCCCTCTTACATACTCAACCCCACTCATCATGCCTTTAACCAACCCTTTACCCTGCCCTCTCATACTCATCCTCCTTGTGACAAGTGTCACATTCCCATTGGTGCTAAACAAGCACAATCCATGTGCTCTCCTTTGAGTGCATCCTAGCCCTCCTTAAGCCTTTGTCTCTCCTTGCATCTTAGCCCTCCATCCCTCAAGCCCTTGGCCTATAAATTGAATCCCATCCCAAGCCATTTCAACAACAATCTTTGAGCTAAAGTTACCATGCTATTTTGAGAACCAAATTCATCAATCTTACCCTTATAATTCCAAATTGAGAGCTCACAATGCTACCAATTTGCCATTACCCATCTCCACCATTGAAGCAATTGGGCAAGAAATTGAGCATACATCCACATCAAAGGACACATCTACAAAATCAAGGAAGCATGGAGTGCTTTCTCTTTTGAGGTTTGCATTTATTGTTTGCTTTCTTTGTCTAAGCTTATATGTGAATTTAGTTTTAGTTTGTGAATGCTTCTCTTATTGCTAATTTTCTTTGCATACTAAAATCTTGTTCTACAAATATGACCCACCAAGTTGAAGGCCCATTGTTGAAATGGCCAAATTGTGCTAGATGAAATTAGCTCCTTGGTTGGAGCATGAATCAAATTCCCATGGAGCTGGCACTACTTGTAGGACTTGGCATACTTGATTGCCTCTTGCTCCATTTTAGGCCAATAGTAACCAGCTCTAATGAATTTGCAAGCTAGTGTCAAGCCATTTGAGTAGGATCTACAAATGCCCTCATGAACGTTAATTAATGCACATTTGGACTCTTTGGTTTCTAAACACCTAAGGAGTGTTCTTTCAAGACCTCTCCTAAACAAGTCGTCAGCAATAATGAGAGACTATGGAGCATTATAGATAAGGTAACATTTTTCATTCTAGGTTAGACCATCGAGAATGGTTTGGTTATAGAGATAGGAGTAAATGTTATGGTAGCAAGATGAGTCTTGTCCTAGAATAGAATAGATCATCCTAAAATCTAGGGTATCATAGGCTAGGTAGTGTAACACTTTCACTAGGAACTCATGTCAGAGATCATTGTCAGGCATCTATAGCAAGCAGCCTAAAGTAACCATTGCATCAATCACTTTGTTATCTGCTTGAGGAATTTGTTGGAAGGTGATGTGCACAAAATACTTCTTTAAGTCATCAACCATGCATTTGTAAGGGATCAATTCATCATCCTTTATTTGATACACATCATTAACCTGGTTGATTATGACTTGGGAGTCCTCAAAGATATCTAAACTCTCCACTCAGCTACAATCTTCATGCCATTAATCAAAGCCTCATATTCAGCAATGTTGTTTGTACAAGGAAATAAAATCTTGTATGCTTTGGGTAATGAATATCTTTGTGGCATTATGAAGAGTAATCTAGCACCAGATCTCTATTGCGTGAAGGACTCGTCGAAGAACATCACCCACATTTGGTGTGTGAGTGTTATAATTGACTCATCTGGGAAATCAAATGTTCATTGGGAGAAGACACTACATAGGTGCATCTGCTAGCTAATCCACAATTGCTTGTTCCTTGATAGCTTTTTGTTCAACATACTAAATGTCAAACTCACTGAGTATCATGACCCACTTAGCCAATCATCTTGTGAGATTCGCCTTACTGAGCAAGTACTTTAGTGGATCTATTTTAGCCACCAATCACATAGTGTGGATAAGCATGTAGTGTCTCAACTTTTGGGAAGCAAAGACAACTGCCAAGAAAGCTTTCTCAATGATGTTGTAATTCTTCTCATAAGGGATTAGCATGTGACTCAAATAAAAAATAGCTCTCTCCTTGTTATCATTTTCCTCTTGAGCTAATAAGATTTCCAGAGATGTTTTAGTTGCTAAAATGTACAAAATCAAAGGCTTCCAATAGATAGGAGGCATCAAGATTGGTAGATTAGAAAGATATTGTTTTATTTGTGTAAAGATTTTCTCGTAGTCCTAACTCCATTTGAATTTCACACCCTTATGTAAAGTCTTTGTAAAAGGTTGTGATCTATTTGTCAACTGTGAGATGAACCTACCAATAGATTGGAGTCTTCCTTGTAGACCTCTCATCTAGCTGATGTGATGGGGTGGAGGCATATCCATAATTGCTTCAACCCTCTCTAGATCCACCTCAATTCCTTTCATAGACACAATATATCCTAGTAGTTTCCCTGATGTGATGCCAAATGCACATTTCTTAGGATTGAGTTTGAGACTGAACTTTTTCATGCGATCTAGGATGGGTCCCAAATCTTGCAAATGAGTATTTCAGTTTTTCCTTTTGACTAAGGTATCATCCACGTAGTCCTCCATATTCTTATGCATCATGTCATGAAAAATTGTAGTTACTGCTCTTTGATAGGTAGCATCAGCATTTTTCAAGCCAAATGGCATTACATTCTAGTAGAAGGTTCCCCATGTGCATGTAAAGGTAGTATTTTCCTGATCTTCTGGTGTGATTTTGATCTGATTATAACCAAAAAATCTGTTCATGAGTGAGTACATCTCATATCCTACTATAATGTCCACTATCATATCAATGTTGGGAAGTGGAAAATCATCCTTAGTACATGCTAAGTTGAGATCATGGGAGTCAGTACAAACTTTGATAGATTTATCTTGCTTGGAAACTGGAACAATGTTTGATATCCATTTAGCATAATCAATTGCATGGATGAAACCAACTTTCAAAAGCTTCTCTGATTTAGCGTTGATGAGTAATGCAACATGAGAATGCATTTTCTAAAGTTTTTGTTTAACTAGTTTGATGCCTAGTGCAATGAACAGATGATGCATAATGAGATCAAGATCTAGTCTTGGCATGTCAGAATATGTCCAAGCAAAATTTATCTTCTTTTTTTGGGAAGAAGGTAGTGAATTCTTCTCTTTCTCCTAGAGATAGTGACTATGTTAGATGTATCATATGAGTATGTTCTTCTATGCCTAAGTTGATTGGAATTGTTAGCTCTATCAACACTAATGATCTCTCTTGAAAGTGACTTGGAAGTGGGTCAAATATCTCATCCATAGGCACCTTAGAGAGGTTTTCACCCTTGGATATGTCTTTTGTTTTTACTTTTTTGGGTTCTAACACTACCACAATGTGGTTTTCACCATTAGACCTTCTATATCTTTTCCTTTTAATTGTATGACTGAGATATTTGATGTTAGCTTTAGTCATGACAATGTTCAGGTAGTAGGCAAGAGCATAGTTATTCTAGAATGTGGAGGCTTCACTAGAAGCATTAGGATTCCAGTCTATAAGCTTAGGATATGTGAGTGAAAGAGTAGTGGAAGGTTCAATTGCATTCATGGTATAGTCATTAAATGCTTGGACCAACAATTCAATACCTAGAGTGGCTTTATCCATAGTGTGTTTGAATGCCTTTGAGCACTAACATCATCAACCGAAGACTCAAGTACACTAGTTTGATCAAACCCATCTTACCTAACCCTAGATGCTTCACCCACTTCAAGTTGGTTTTCATAGACATGAACTTGGTCAATATCTTTATCTGTAGTTTCTTTTGAAAGGGAGTCAAATTCATATTCCTTAGAATTAGTGCTACATGGCGATAGGCCATAGAATTCCCCAACAGTAATAGTTACATATTGTCCTTCATCATCTAGATTTTTACATAGGTACTCAACATGTAACACCTGACTAGAATCTCCCTTTTCTGAATGAGCACTATTTGGATCAGTATTATCCTTAGAAGAATCACTAGTTTTATCCATAGTGCTGACATGTGGCATAAAGTCATCTAGGTTAGCAAAGAATTTAGCTAGATCATAAGGAATAGGATAAGGATAAGGATCCTCATTGTCTGAATTATCATCTTGAATATCTGACTCACCTTGTGACTCATTTCTAGATGAACTCTTAGGCTTTGGTATGAATTTGTTAACCCCTAAATGGAAGGGAACCTTCTTAAAGCCTAGACTAGATGTATCTCTATTTCTTTGAGCTATTGCTTTGATAGGATCAACTAGACCATTTTTATTGCACCCCATAGGACTAGTTCCATTATAGCCAAAGTGCTTCATGAGTCTAAGACTAGGACCATACTTCTCAAGAGTGATCTCATGAGCTTGTTCTATTAAGTCTACAAGAGTCTCTTCTTTCTAAAGTCATGTAGCAATGGCTCTATTTTCACTTTTATCTTCTAAGGGAGCTATAGCCTTGAAAAAAGTACCATTATACTTGGTTTGAGGTGTCAACAAAAATGGCTTCTTTGCTTCAGATGGTCTTCCATAATGATGGGGAGACTTAGGAAGAGATGTTAATGACAACACTGGTTTGATATGGTACTCACCCATGCTAGTTTCTTTTAGCTTGACTGACTACTCAATTTGTTTTAGCTTGTTGTCATGATAATCAATAGATTACCTATTAGCGGGGACAAAATTCTTTGTAGCTTTGAGCATATTGTAGGTGTAACTAGTACTAGCAGGAATAGTGACTTTGAAGCCATGAAATGGGAATTTGATGCATTGATGGTATGTGGAGAGCACAGGGCACATCTCATGTATCTAGAGTCATCCTAGCAGAATGTTATAAGCCAAGGGAATATTGAGGACCTAACAAGTGACATCCCTTTCTATTGGACCAATGTGAAGGGGCAAGATCACAAGACCTAGAGACTTTTGTTCAATTTTGTCATACACTCTGATAGTAATCTTGTGGTGAGGATCAATAGAGTCCTCAGAGTAATTTAATTGTTTAAGCAGAGCAGAAAAGACAATGTTTAGCCTAGTGCCATTATCAATGAGTACCTGATGAACATAGGTCTTATGTATCATGACCTCAATGTGTAGAGGTTGATTATGTGGATGACTCAGTGAATTATCATCCTCCTTAGAGAAGGACATAAAGTAGGGTGAGGTTAGGTGACCTACCATAGATTGAAATTTCTCAAGATCAAGATCTTGAGGAACATTTTCCTCAGTGAGGGCTTTGTCAAGAATCTACCTATGAGCAAGCAAGATTTTAAGTAGCTCAAAGATTATGATATGAGTGTTAGTTTGTTTTAATTGATCAAGAACACTATAGCTAGTTGCTGCTAAATTTGTCCCAAGTTTTGCACCTTTGCTAGATGGACCAACAAGGATTTTGTCTTTATGTTGTTCAAGATTGAGAGTAGAAGGCATAGGGCCTTTGAGCACTAACTTGGCATGAGAACATGTAATAGTATTGGCACAGTGTTGCAAAGATGTGTTGTCCATTGCATTTGAAGTACGACCCCTCAAGATGAATGGTGTCTTGGGTTTAGTGGTATCTTGCTTGCCCTTAATGGTAATGATGTCACGGTACTCAAAATCCACAGGTTCAACCATGTTGATTACATTGTTGTCATTAGAATATGTGTAGTTAACCTTGTTGTTAGGTTTTGGTTTTAAGATCTCTCCTTTTTCATAAGCCAGGAAGGGCTCTTTGAAAGCCTTATGATCCAAGTTTTTGTTATGTCCATCTACCACAATGTCAGCATCATTAATCATGTCCCAAACTTTGTGACATAGGTTTATGCAGTTGCTAGTTTTGTGCCCCTAATTTTGGTGGTACTCGCAGAACATAGTTTCATTCCACCATGGTGGCATGGTTGCAGATCATAAAGATGAGAGTTGTCCAATGTTTAAATAAGCTTGTTCTGTAAGAAGGTTTTGTAAACCACATCCAAAGGTTCACCCATAGGTGTATACTCTCATTTAGGGCATGTAGCCCATGAGTTTCTCAGTCTATTCTTGGATGTCTTATTTTCAGGAGGAGGTTTCTCAGTATTCTTGGCCACATTGAGACTATTTGAACAACCCCATAATGTACAATTTCTTAGTTCTTGATGATGTACTTGGGTTTGTCCTTGTTAGAGGTGGAGCCTTATTTTATGTCCTTTTGAAAAGTAAGTTCAGCCTTCTTGACCATGAATTCCTCTATTCGGATAGCCTGTGTGACCATGTCCTAGAAGGTGCGTGGACCTTGAACTTGGACTCTATACCCAAAATTAGGTGGGAGGTTATCCATAAGATATCAAATTTCTCTATTTCTGGGATTTTGTGTGAGTATTTAGTATAAAGTTGACTCCACCTCTAAAGGAATGTGAGGAAAGGTTCCCTAACCTTTTACTTAAGATTACACAAATCTTAGATATTAACAGGGTGTTGAATTTTATGAGAATACTACTGGACAAACAAGTTGGAAATTTCATCAAATGTTTTGATACTAGGAGGCAAGTGTGAAAACCACTCCATAGCCTGACCACCTAGACTTCTTGGGAATAAATGCATGAGATATGTTTGATTATGCATAAATTCCATAGACAATGCACCAAATTCCCGCAAATGATCTTAGGGATCAATAGTTCCAAAGTATTTATCATACTTAGGTAACTCTAGTCCTCTTGGAAAAGGGGGCATGTCTATGCTCTTTTCAAATGGAAATAGACAAAGACATCTAAGGTGTCCACTTGAAGTTCTCATCCTTCTTCAGTAAATGTGAAAATGGTGTACACTTATCTGCAAGCTGGGAGATGAAGCGTCGAACAGATTGAAGCTTTCCCTAAAGAGAATGAAGCTATCACAGTGTCTGGGGAGGAGGCATGTCTAAGATAGCTTTGACCTTCTTGGGGTCAATCTCTATACCTCATTTAGAAACTATAAAGCCTAGAAGCGTGCCAAATGTGACCCCAAAGACACATTTCTTGGGATTCAGCACGAGATGATATTTGGTTAACCTATCAAAGACTTTCTCCATGTTAGCAAGATGATCCATGAAGGTATGAGACTTGACCAAGATATCATCCACATAATCCTCCAAAATGCTATGGATGAGATCATGAAAAATGGTTTTCATAGCTCTTTGATAGGTAGCCCCAGCATTCTTTAGGCCAAAAGGCATCATGTTCTAGCAAAAGGTTCCCCAAGGGGTAGTGAATGTTGTCTTATGCTGATCCTCTTCTGCAATGTTGATTTGATTATACCCAGAAAATCCATCCATGAGGGACAAAATTTCATGTCCAGCTGTAAGATCTATAATCATATCTATGTTGGGCAAGGGAAAATCATCTTTAGGACAAGCTTTGTTAAGATCTCTGAAATTAGTGCAAATTCTGATGTCACCGGAGGATTTAGTGATGGGGACCATGTTGGAGATCCACTCTGAGTAGTCGATAGGTCGAATAACCTTAGAAGCTAACATTCTTTCTAATTCAGCTTTGACCAGTAATGCCACCTTGGGGTGCATTTTTCTAAGCTTTTGTCTGACAGGCTTGATCTTTGGATCGACTGCAAGATGATGAACTACAAGCTTTGGATCAAGTCTTGGCATGTCCTGATATGATCATGCAAATTAGCCAATGTTCTCTCTTAAGACCTCAAAGAGGAGATTAGCTTGGTCTTGTGATAGGGATACAACAATGTGAACAAGTCTGGGGATCTCTGAAGAACCAATGTTGACTTCTCGAGTATCCTCAATTAGAATAGAAGACACCTTTGGTCGATTATCTTGAGGAGGCAATGCTAAATCCTCATGTTCTGCTTGCGGCTCTGGATTTCCTTGCTAAGAGGTTCTCTTCACTGCCTTAGCTAGTCCCAGATTCACCTTAGTTCTAGTTTTGGGTGTATCAAAACTAGGTTGGGGATTTTCTCCAAAATACCCCTTGGGATCTAGCTTGTAGATATAGGCAAAATCTGGCTTTGTTTTCTTATTAGGAGTTTCAGCTCCCATGAATCTCAAAAGTGCTTCCTTTGATGTGAACTCATCAATGTGTATGACACTTGGTTGGTACCAATCTATGAGTTGTGGATGGGCGAGTGGTAGGTCAATGAGGTGGATGGATAGTTCTTGGAGAACAGAGTCTCTGAGGGAGATTTGGTTGGGGATATCATTGTAGGCTCTCTTTTCAACTTCCTCAGGAATGTCTTCAATTTTGACAAGGTTAAGGTGAATGTTCAAAAAAGTGTGACCGTCCGTATTGGTGCCCTCAGTTGTGGGTATGCCAAAGCCGAGACCTAACTTCAATTTCCACTTGTGTGCATTGATGGGGCACTACATGCCTCTTTTTTCTGGTCCTAGACCACCACCTTGATAGTTCTATTTGTCAGTGATGAGCTTATGTTCTTGGGGATACTTTTGGCTAAAGTGATCAAGGCATGCTAGATTTCTTTAAGGTGCATCCTTATGTAACCAATTGTTGATATTTGGAGTGAGCTCCTCATGAAGAGGGATTTTTGAGGATACAAAGGTTGTTGGGCACAACCGTTTGTATCGAGGAGGTGGAATCTCCTTAGCTTTGTGATATGTCGGTCATCCATGGGCATGTGGATCAAGTGGGAGTGCCCTGTCAGCAAATGCATCTGATAGACTATACTCTCCACAACCTTTGTTATTGATCTTCACGGTAGATAAGGTGGAGGCGAGGATGGTTTCTGGGTCATTACAAGTGTGGGATGAGCTGGTGATGGATGTGTCGATATCAATTCCAAGGCAATGGTTTGTATATGAAGCTTCAACCACATTACATTAAGAAAAGGATTTTGGATCAGCATGGATGGTTACCTCAGTGCCTTGATGCAAAAATTTTATGCACTGATGGTAAGTGGATGGAATGGATTTCATGGCATGAATCCATGGGTGACCGAGGAGGATGTTAAATGGTAGGTTTAGATCAATAACATGGCAAACTGTCTCTTGGATGACTGGCCCAACCTTGATTGGCAGCAAAATAGTTCCTTCTGTGGTTCTTTCCAAGTTGTCATAAGCTTTGATGGTGATAACCTCACTGATGATATCTACCTCAGTATACCCAACTTGTTTTATGAATTTTAGGGTGCAAATATTCAAGGCTGATCCATTATCTATCATTACTCTTTTCACGACAAAATTGGATACCATGATGGCTATGCGAAGCGAAAGGGTGTGATCTAGCTCGACCACAGGTATGTCAGTGGGTTTGAAAGATAGGGCACATGAGAAGGATAGGTGTCCAACAAGATTATGAAAATTAGTAGCATTGATATCTAAAGGGACATGGGATTCTATAAGGGAACTATCAAGGATGTTCTTGTACACAAGACTAGTGCAAAGAAGGTCTAAAATGGAGATTTGGGCTTGTATGTTCCCAAGGTGTTCCAAGAAATTGTACTGGCTTTTTGATGGAGCTGATGGTGTTGGTGAAATGGGTGGGCCTGCGATGTTAAATTGCACTCTTCGAGTGGTGACTGCACACTCATTGTTTGGTCCTTGAATATTGATAACATTGACAGTAGGCTCTTTCTTGGATATACAACCTATGAGGGTACCATGGTCTATATAGGATGAAGTGTGGTCATTGTTCTTCCCATGCTGTTGGTTTGGCAGGCAGTTGTTGTTGGTGTTGTTGTTGTTGGTTTGGATAGGTGCTTTTCTTGGATTTTGGTTGTTGTTGTTAGATTGTGGTGACTGATCAGGAAAGTACTGTACATACTTCATAAATAATTTTTTTTTTTGGGAAGTAGCTGACATGGTAGTCGACATATGGCCGATATGTTATAGCCCTAAAGCGGTTTAATACTTGTATAAAAAGGGCTTAGGGTTGGGTATTTTTCATATGTGGTGATACGAAATTGGTTCTTGCGGTGGTATTGAGATGTAAGGGATTACGGATTGTAATCAGGTTGTAATCACTGGATTGTAATAAGACCGAACTTGCTATTTGGTGGACGTAGCCGAGGGATTGGGTGAACCACGTTAAATCTTGGTGCCTTGTGTTCATTTCTGTGTGTTCTATTATTTTCTGTTATTGGTTATATTTGCATGTAGTTTTTATTTTTGTCCGTGGTTTATCCTAACAAGTGGTATCAGAGCAAGGTTGTCTTTCAGTTATCCTCTGCAGGAAAGTCTCACGATTAAGTGGGAGTCTCACAGTTGAGTGGGAGCGATGGCAGATGAGGGTAAGTTGAGGGTTGACAGGTTTAATGGGTAGAACTTCCAGTTATGGAAGATGCAAATGGAAGACTATTTATATCAGAAGGATTTATGGAAGCCGTTGGAAGGAAAAGCCAAGAATCAGGGAACTATGTCAGAGGCTGAATGGGATCTTTTGGATAGAAAGGCACTCAGAAGCATTCGGTTATGCTTGGCACCATCGGTGGCATTTAATATTACAAAAGCAAAGATGACAGGAGATTTGATGAAAACCCTAGCGACACTGTATGAAAAGCCCTCCGCTTCAAATAAGGTATTTCTCATGAAGCGTTTATTTAATATGAAAATGGCAGAAGGTGGATCTGTTGCAGATCATTTCAATGAGTTTAATACTATTACTAGTCAATTATCTTCTATGGGTATCAATTTTGATGAAGAAATTAGGGCTCTCTTGATTTTGTGTTCTTTGCCTGAAAGCTGGAATGGCTTGGTAATGGCGGTGAGTAATTCTGTTCCTGGATCTAGTACCCTAAAATATGATGATGTGATCGGTGTTATTTTAAGTGAGGAAACTCGTAGAAAATCCTCAGGTGGATCTACATCAGGAAGTGCTTTAAATGCACAAAGCAAGGGCAGAATGACTGAAAGAGGAAGTAACTATGGAAATCATGGGAAATCAAGAGGAAATTCAAAGGGGAGGAGGTCTCAATCGAGAGGACCAAATGATTGCTGGTACTGTGGGAAACCAGGGCACAAAAAAAAAGATTGCTGGACTCGAAAGAAAAATGAAGGAGATAAATCAGATGGAGACAAAGAGGCAAATGTGGTAAGTAACAAATCTGAAGAGGATGCTTTGCTTCTGTCTTTAGAGAGTGTTGATGATTCATGGGTTTTAGATTCTGGTGCTTCTTTTCATGCTACACCTCATAGAGGTTATTTCATTGATTATGTCCAAGGGGATTTTGGGCTTGTTTATTTGGGGGATAATGAACCCTATCAGATTGTTGGAAAGGGAAAAATTAAGATTAAGTTGCAGAATGGGAATCATTGGCTACTACATGAGGTAAGACATGTTCCAAAACTAAGTAGAAATTTAATTTCAGCAGGGCAACTCGGTGATGAGGGTTGTGTAGTTACTTTTAATGATAAAAATTGGAAGGTTTCAAAAGGTTCCCTTGTAGTAGAAAAAGGTGTGAAAGTAGGCACCTTATATCTTTGTACAGGTCATATTGTTCCTTCTACTTTGATTGTTTCAGAGAAAAATGAATATTCAGGAACAATTACTGCAGTTGAGCAGGGAGAACAAATAGCTACTGTAGATTCTGATATAGCGCTGTGGCACAATAGACTTGGGCACATGAGTGAGAAAGGTATGAAAGTACTTCATTCAAGGAAAGTTTTACCAGGTTTAAAATGTGTGAATATGGATTTCTGTGAAAGTTGTGTGTATGGAAAATAAAAGAGAGTGAGTTTTGTAAAGACAAGGAAGGAAAACAAAAAGGAGAAATTAGAGCTTGTGCATACAGATGTATGGGGACTGGCTCAGGTATCTTCCCTTGGTGGCTCTTATTATTATGTTACATTTATTGATGACACAACTAGAAAAGTATGGGTTTATTTCCTTAGACAGAAATCTGATGTATTTCAAACTTTTAAGAAATGGAAATGCTTGGTTGAAAATGAGACTGGTAAGAAATTAAAATGTCTCAGATCTGATAATGGTGGTGAGTATTGCAGTCATGAATTTGAAGATTATTGCTCCACTAATGGTATTCGTAGACAAAAAACTATTCCAAGGACTCCACAGGAAAATGGAGTGGCTGAACGCATGAACAGGACTATAATGGAGTGCGCAAGGAGCATGAGGTTGCATGCTGGGTTGCCCTTACACATGTGGGCGGAGGCTATCAATATTGCAGTATATTTGATTAATAGAGGTCCCTCTACTCCTTTGGGCTGTGGTATTCTAGAGGAAGCATGGACTGGTAAGAAGGTGAGTTATTCTTTTCTCAAGACCTTCGGTTGTGAAGCTTTTGCTCATATAGACTCTGAAAATAGAACCAAGCTAGAAGCTAAATCAAAAAAATGTGTCTTTGTTGGATATGGCATTAATGAATTTGGCTATAGGCTTTGAGATTTTGAAAATCATAAAATTATAAGAAGCTGGGATGTCATATTCAATGAAAAAGTGTTGTACAAAGATCTGTTGCAGCAACATGAGAAGAAAGAAGATGATTATGTAGTGCTAGATGATACTCCAAAAGCTGATGTTCCAGCCATTCCTCATGATGTGCAACAACTGCAAAAACAAATACCACACACACCAGTGAATGTTAGATGGTCAACAAGGCCAATTAGACCTCCACAAAGGTTTTCTCCCTCTTTGTATTCTATTTTACTTACTGATGCTGGTGAACCTGAAAGTTATGATGAAGCTGTGCAGGTGGATACTAAGATTCAGTGGGAGTCTGCAATGAAAGATGAAATGGACTCTTTGCTGAAAAATAAGACCTAGGATTTGTGCAAGTTGCCTGCAGGTAAAAAGGCTTTACAAAATAAATGGTTTTATAGGTTGAAAGAAGAGGAAGGAGGTAAGAAAAGATTTAAGGCCAGGTTAGTTGTAAAAGGATTTGCACAGAAAAAGGGAATTTATTTTGATGAGATATTTTCTCCTGTTGTTAAAATGACTTCTATTCGTACTGTTTTAAGTCTTGTGGCTACTGAAGATTTTCATTTAGAGCAGATGGATGTTAAAACAACCTTTATTCATGGTGATTTAGATGAAGAAATATATATGGCTCAGCCACAGGGTTTTGATGTCAAAGGTAAGGAGAACTTAGTGTGCAAATTGAAGAAAAGTTTATATGTCTTGAAGCAAGCACCTCGGCAATGGTATCTGAAATTTGACAGTTTTATGCATGAGCATGGATATAATAGGTGTCATTCAGATTACTGTGTTTATTTTAAGAGGTTGGATGATGATAGCTACATTATTTTATGTTTATATGTTGATGATATGCTTATAGCTGGGTCTAACATGGATCATATTAAGGGGCTGAAATGCCAATTAGCACATGCATTTTCTATGAAGGATTTGGGGGCAGCAAAACAAATCCTTGGTATGAAGATTTGCAGAGATAGGAAGAACAGAACATTGACGCTATCTCAAGCTGATTATGTTGAGAAGGTGTTGCAACGTTTCTCTATGGAGAATGCTAAAGCTGTCAGCACACCTTTACCTGGTCATTCAAAATTGACTAAGGAGATGTGTTCCAAGACACAAGAAGAGGAGGATAATATGTCCAAGGTACCCTATGCTTCAGCTGTAGGAAGTTTGATGTATGCTATGGTATGCACTAGGCCAGATATTGCACATGCAATGGGAGTCGTTAGCAGGTATATGAGTCATCCAAGATTTGAGCATTGGAATCCTGCCAAGTGGATTCTCAGATATTTGAGAGGAACATCCAATAAGTGTTTACACTTTGGGGGCTCTACTACTGATTTACAGGGCTATGTTGACTCAGATTTGGCAGGGGATATTGATACCAGGCGGAGTACTACAAGTTATGTCTTTACTGTTGGTGGGGCAGTCGTGAGCTGGGTTTCTAGACTCCAGAAGATTAATGCTCTCTCCACTACAGAGGCAGAGTATGTTGCTGCTACAGAGGCAGCCAAAGAGATGATATGGCTTCAGTTCTTCTTGAAAGAATTGGGACATTCTCAAAAGGATAATTATTTGTTTATAGATAGTCAGAGTGCCATTCATCTTGCTAAGAATTCAGCTCTGCATTCTAAGACCAAACACATACAGTTGTGGTACCATTTCATTCGGTCAGTTTTGGAGGATGGACAGTTAAAGCTGGAGAAGATACATACCAATGAAAATCCAGCAGATATGTTGACAAAGGTTGTAACAAGAGAGAAGCTGAACTCCTCTTCAACTTCAGTTGGTCTTTTAGACTAAATGTGAATAAAAGAACAACAGAGTCCAGGGTGGTTTGATCCAGTGGGAGCCCCATGCAGTAGTTGTATTGCTACAAGACCAGTCTCCAAGTGGGAGATTGTTGTTTAGTGTGGAGCATGATCAGTCCCCAAGTGGGAGATTGTTAGATTGTGGTGACTGATCAGGAAAGTACTGTACATACTTCATATGTGGTGATACGAAATTGGTTCTTGCGGCAGTATTGAGCTGTAAGGGATTACGGATTGTAATTAGGTTGTAATAATTGGATTGTAATAAGATCGGACTTGCTGTTTGGTGGATGTAGCCCAGGGATTGGGTGAACCACGTTAAATCTTGGTGCCTTGTGTTCATTTCTATGTGTTCTATTATTTTCCGTTATTGGTTATATTTGCATGTAGTTTTTATTTCTGTCCGTGGTTTATCCTAACAGTTGTGAGGAGGAAAAGCATTTTGATAGATCTGTAAGCCTACACTGGGAGAGGTTTGGGCACCAACGGTGATTTCTTTTCGATCAATGAGGTCCTGCACATAATCCTTTAGTTTCATGCATCTGAGGGTAGTGTGACCTTTTACCCTATGAAATTTGCAGTACTCATTATCTTTGTACCATGCAGCTTTAGATTGGCTTGGGTCAATTTTTTGGGTAGGAGGAAATTTGATGAGGTTTTCCTTGACTAATTTCTCAAAAATGACATCCAAAGGTTCACCAAGGGTGGTATAGTTTCTAGGTGCAGGTTGGAATCTGGGCTTTTGCCCTGCAGCTACATTGATGGCATTAGCTTGATTGCTAGACCCTTGGAAGTTGGGTCTTGGATTGTGGTTTTGATAGCTTTGGTTATTCTGTTGTTGGTAGTTGATAGCTTGCTGATTGTTTGGTTGATATATTGGGTTGGACTAGTTTTGAGAAGGACCAACAATATTCACATGTCTGGTGTCAGTGACACCATCTGTTGCAACGTGCTTTTTTTATTTCCAATACCTAGACTTGTCATTGGAATGTGATTGATTTTGGTTGGCTTTCTTGTAAATCTTGACCACACCATTTTTAATGAGTCCTTGCTCAAGGATCATTCCTTTCTCTTTGATGTCTTTGTAGGTCTGCAAACAGTTCATGGTCATGTGGTGAGCCAAGCTGGGATGGGCATTATCAATAAACATTTTCACCAAATGGCACTCTAGCAAGGTACAAGATATGCGGGTGGTAAGGGTTTGCCATCTTTGCAGATATTCGAGAAGGCTTTCTCCACCTTTTTGCTTAGTGTGGACAAGATCAACTACTGATAGCTCTGTTTCAATAAGATGGGCATATTGGGCTACAAATGCCTTAGAAAATTCAACAAAAATTTTAATTGTGCCATAGGGGATTCTATAAAACCATTCAAGAGCTGGTCCAGCCAAGCTTTTGGGAAAGAGGCGCAAGAGGAAGACGTCATCGTATGCCACTTCTTGGCAGTGCATATAAAATTCTTTGATATGTGTGATAGGGTATCCTTTTCCTCTAAATTTGTCAAATTTGGGTGTCTCAAAATGCTTGGGAAATGGTGTAATGGTAATGGCATTGTCAAATGGGTAAGGACACACATTCTCAAACTTGAAGGTTTTTGGATCATTTCCCTCTTGGATTTTCTTCAAAGCTATTTTCATGGCTTCCCATTCTGAAGTAATGGGTGATGGTTGGGGTGCCCCCAATGTAGGAGTGCCCTGAGGTAGATATGTGTAGATGGGGCAATGGAATATGGATGGCTTTGATGTATGGGCTGGTAGGGATTGTACATGGCTTGGGCAATTGAATGGTGGATGATGGGTTGCTAAGGTGGAGGTGGCACATATTGCTACATGTGTTGTGAGGCTTGCTGCTGATATTGGATTTGAGGTTGGGATTGAGGGACATAGGCTGGCTGTGGGATAAATGGATTGCTTTGTGGAGGTAAGGTATAAGATGGTTGTGAAGCTTGGGGAAAGGATCGAGGAGCTTGTGGAATTTGGCTTTAGATTTGAGGAGTTTGAAAAATATATGTGGGTTGTGCCCCCATTTGAGAAGGTGTCTGCATGGCAAAAGAGGCCAAGTAATTGGTGGTTGGTGGTGGTGGATTTCCTCCTAAAAGTGTCATAGAAAAATAGTTGGTAATAAGAGGTAATGGATTGGTTGGTGGTGGAGGTGGTGGGAATTAAAGGCTTGGGAATGGAATTGATGGGGTTTAATAGCTTGGTGGCTGGATTTGAAAGCTTGGTAAAGTGGTGGCAGGAGCTTGGGTCACTTGAGAGCTTGGTAGAACATTGGTAGTAGCTTGTGGGGTGTGATAGCTCTATGGAGTGAAGGTAGTAGCTTGTGGATTTGTGGCTGATGGCACTGAGCTCCAAGGACCTAGTGGAAATGATGGAATTTTGTTCTAAGTGGAGGTAAACAAGCTAGGGGTGATAAAAGGTTGATTACTTGGCCCCATGGGTGGCATCCCAATTGTATATTGTTGCGGTTGGCCAAAGATGCTAGCACTGATTTAGGAGATGGGTGGATTTGGAAGGCTGGGTTGGGGGGCAGCAGCAGCAATAGTGAAGGGAGTGAATGATGAGGTGTTTTGGGCGAAGGGGTTTTGGGATGAAGTGGTATGGACCAATGGTGGAGTGGTGGTGGCTGGATTGGCTTGTGGAAGGGAGATTTCAACTTGAGTGGAGGCTGGTATGTTTGGGTCTATTGGATCATATGGGGTGGGTTGAGGCTCTTCTTTTGGCACATATTGAGGATAATTTGAATCATAAGAGCCTATGGGTGGTGGTAGTTGCTCAAACAAGGGGTGAGATGGATCTGATAAGGGGGGAGGTCTTCCAAAGTTGAAGGCTCCAATGTTGTCCCTTCGAAAGTTAGCCATGATTTTTTCCTTGTTTTTGTCTATAATGGCGTTCACCAATACTGCATTTCCTGGTTGGTTCATGAAAGCTTCAATGTCAGTAGGTGATGGTATAGCATTCTCTAGGCTAAAGGATGGTTGAGTGCTCAAGGGGAGCAATGCTGTTGGATCCAAATGATAGGACTCCATTGTTTCCTTCTTCTTCTTGCCTAAGTGAGTGACGGGTGGTATGAAAAATGCAGAATGTTTCCTAGGTATGAGATGCAATAATGCTGATGGAGGCAAAAGATGAAGGATTTTCTATGCAAATGATTTCCTAGGTTGAGGCAAAGTTGTATGACAAAACCTAAGGAGGATTGGGTTGAGGATTCTAACTTCAAAGATATGTTGCCAAAGCACGAAAGGTCTGCTTTCCTATATGCAAGCTTGGTGGTGATTGTGTCAACTTAAGGATAGACTGATGATCCTTTAGAAAGAACACGAGATTGACCACTTGTGGATCCCAACCTTTAGCTCAAGGTGATGAGGGATGACAAGTGACAAAGCTAGATTACCCTAGACAAAGCTCTGTCAAAGGGATAACCTTGGTGAGATTGATGGATTTGGAAGTTTTTAGGAATGACAAACTTTTGGCAGGGTGACAACAATTTTGAAAGCTTGGATGTGAGGTTTTGATTACTGGCTAGATGGTTTGGTTCTAAATGAGATGAATGAGCTAAAATTCTTTAAGGGGATGACTAAGGATGGCTAGCTTACCTACAAATATGACTCTAATGCAAAAGTGAAGGTTATGCAAGAAGATGTGGAGAAACAAGGGGGTCTAATCATAGAAATCATGCCTAGTTGGTAAGGCATAAGCATTGTTAACTCCTAGATGTTGGTTAAATTGGATGGTGCAATCTAACCAAGCATCTTGAAGGGCTTCGTCAGCAGCTTTGTCCTCTGCTTTGTGGAGTTTGGCAATTCGAGGGCTTGGTGTTAGTTCCTTTCTCTTGGCTGAAAGTTCTTGGTATGCCTGATATGGCTTGAATTTGACTTTGTGAAACTTTTGTTTGGGTTTGGGTTGCTATGACATTAATTCCTAAATCTTCTTGGCTTTGAGAGATCTTGGTTGTTTTTCTTCAACTTGTTCAACTTCTGGAATAGGCAGTGACTACGCTAAGTGTGCCCTAAGCTAGGATTGACCAAGTTTGGTAAAGATGCATTCAATAAGTAAAAGACCAAGCAATAGATAGAAATAACCAGATAGAAGTTTTGATTCACAAAATGTGATACTTGCACCAAGGAGTGTGTATGTTTTACAAATGTTTTGATCAATCACTTCAAACACATTAAAATCTTAGATGGTTGTCTACAAGGTTGACAATTGGTTTAGCTAGGGAGTCCTTGATATACCCAAGGTATGTGAGGCCCAAATTCGTAGATGAAACCAAAAATATGTCACACAGCTGAGAGGAGTGGTAACCCACTTCTCCTCTTTCACTTCTCAAGGGTATAAAGTTCCTTGAGGCTTAGCTCGAGTGACAAAATCTTGATCCCAAGAGAGGTGTCTTTCAATTCACCTCCCGGTTCTTATACTCCATTGGAACGCTGGAGTTGAGGTCGTCCAAGGGGTGATGAAATCCCCAAGTAGGCCTCCTAAAAAGAAACAAGGTTTTGGATCATAATCTTATGCACCCAAGATGGTCTCGAAAGATGACAAGGGGAGAGAAGACTTGGATGACGTTGGGCTAAAAAACACGCTTTTTCTTTTTACCAACTGACTCTTATGTGTGTTGATCTAGACTTTGCAAGCACTCATGTTTAAGAGACAATGTTCAATTCCAACTTTGAAATGCACCAACAAAGAAAATTGAGAGAAGAATGAATAAAAGAAGAAGAGTTAGGGGCAACAAAAAAGTAAACCCGTGCACCTGGAGGCCCTCCACGTCAAGTATCGATTAATTTTCTTTAAGGCATTCAAGAGTTGGTGTGATTTTGTTTTTAAGCCCAAAACAAAGATGTGTGAGATTCGATTTCAAGCGCGCACTCGGAGGCCCTCCACATCAATAGTTGTTCAATTTTAGTGCCCAAACTTGAAGTGTGATCGATTTAATCTAGATTTTTGGTCACTTAAGAATTTTGATAAAGTTAAAGAAAATGTTCAAAGACCAAGTGAGTGAGTTAGATTGTGGAACATTTAACACCTTTTTCAAGTAGACCCATCCCCATAGATGGAGCTGAGATTGCAACCAATGGTTGAATTGATGGGTGATTAGAAAAGAGGTGAGTCCAAGGAACTACTCAAATTGATTTTTGCAAATTTGTATTTAACTTAACGAAGTTTCTTAAATGTCCAAAAATCAAACTTTGCCTAAATTGCATGTGGAAAAGAGATTTGTTTTGTTCAATTTTAAAAGCTCCAAATGAAGTGTTTGATATTGCAATGGTTAATTGATCCTTGGCATTCAAGATTGGATTTGTTTTTTTAATCATGCATTCAAGAAAAATTTGATTTTAATCCATGGCATTCAAGAGTGTGTTTAGCAACATGTATTCAAAGACAAGTGATTAAATATTCAAGCTTTTTCCTTTGAGCATTCAAGATTGAGATTTTGTGTGTTGTTTTGAGAAATTTGAAGTGCTTTGTTTTAACCTTAGATCATTCAAGATTGTTTTGGACTCAAAAGTGAAAATGAATTTTTGGATTTTGGTTTTCATTCAAGATTTTGTGTTCTAGTTTGCATATTTTAAGCCCAAAAATGATATTCCTAGATTGTTTTGATGCATGAAAAACCTAAGAAACATTCAAGATTTTGCAACAAGACATTTGTTTGGAAAAAATAACAAAGCTTTTAGGACAATTTTTGGAAACCATTTAGGACTCTTAGTTTTCATGAGATTTTTAAAAGAACTTTAAAATATTGGCAAATGAGGTTCATTTTATCCTTGATTGATGCTTTGAGTTTGATTTAGATTTTAGTGTGCACTTAGCGTTGATTTTGAATCTTTTGAAATGGAAACTTGAAGTTATTTTTAAATTCTCAAAAATGAAGTGTTCCTAACTTTGCATGAATGCATCTAAAACCTTGATGTTGCAAGGATGCAAATGATTGGATTGGTTTAGTTTCACTTGTTAAAAGATTTTTTCTCTTTTGAAAATTTTTAATTTTTTAATGGATTTAAGTATGATTTGGGAGTTCATTTTAAGCACTAAAAAGAAGTGTGTATGATTTTGCTTCCTTAAAAAAAAATGGCCAAGATCTCCCACAAGAAGAAGAAGAAGAAGTAGATGGAATAAGAAGAATATAGACAAGAAGAGGAAGAATAATTCCAAGTGCTTTGTCCACCTATAAGCTTGAAAAATCTGCAAATACTATGAGATAGACTATGAGTTCCTTTGTCTTCTTCATGCTCATGTGGACCTACAAAACCAATTTATACAATCCTACCAATCACAAAAACAAGAAAAATTAGCCAAAATTAGCAAATGACATACAAAACTTGACTAAAAAAGCTAATGAAGATGACCCATGCGGGGTCCCACCGAGCATGCCAAAATGTATATGAGCAATGTTAGTATGCTAATAGAAACCAAATTTAAATAAAGCTTCTACACACTAAACAAAATTCATAAACTTCAAGATAGACTAAGATGAGCTCTCAATTGAGAATATGAGCCATTAATGGACTCTCTCAATAAGAAGCTCTCTTGTTGAGTAGCTTTGTCTAAATAGATAGGATGTATGCTCAAGCTTTATGCTTCAAAAAGGGCTTCAAATGGAGTTGGAATTTGGGTGTGAGTGTATGGTTTTGATGTAAAATAGCTTCTTAAAATGGCATTATGACTTTACTTCATGGATTGTGTTGTTTTGTAAAGGGGAAGAATCCAATGTATAGGCAAGAGGCTTGAGGGATTGAGGGCTAAGATGCAAGGATGGGAAAAAGCTCATGGAGGGCTCAGATTGCATGAGAGGAGAGCACATGGATTGTGATTCCTTACAACCAATCAGGGAGTGACACATGTCACAGGGTGAGAGGATGGAGGAAAGGGGAAGGATGAGTCAACAAAGGAGGCTCAAGGGATAAAATCTTCATAAAGACCCTCATAATGGCTTGTAAGAGCAATAAAAGGGCTTGGAGGAGTCATTTATGGCCTAGTGGGCTTCATAAAGTTTTATGGTTGGGATATTTTGAAGGAGATGAGAGGAATTTTGACTTGGGCTTGATTAGGAAGGTTTTAAGCTTGCTTAGGATTGTGCAAATGATTAGAGGATGGATTAGGATGGTTTAGGATTAGCTTAGGGATAGGCAAGTGGATGGCATTTAATGAGGGTGGGTGACGGAGGAGATATTTGTTAACTTTGGCTTGGGTTAGTAAGTCTTAACCCATGTTTAGAGAATGTGACAAGGTTAGGAGGGGATTAGCATTAGGTTTAAAGACATCTTCTAGAAGAGTCTAGACTTTGGATGAGGATAAAGACTTTCTAGAATGGTTTAGAACTTCCTAGGATGAGGATGAAGACTTTCTAGAAGAGTCTAGAACTTCTTAGGATGAGGATAAATTAGATTTTTAGGAAATAAATAAAGTTTTATTTATTTCAAGGGTTTGGGTTGAGGAGATATTTATTAAAACTTTTTTAATAAACATGAGGATTAATATTTAATCTTAATTAAATATTTTGAGTTGGGATTAGGGGTAGGAAATGATGGGATTAGCCTTTAATCAAAATTAAAGAAGGATTAGAAGATTTTGGAAGAGGTTAGTGGTCTTAAGGAAATTGGCCAAGTTTTGGGCAAAAAATAATTTTTTTATTTATTTTGGGTTTTTTGGTCAATTCACTAGTTAAATAATTAATAAATAAGGAAATACTGTTTAAATAAGATTTAAACATTTTTGGGAGGGATTCCTTAATTAAATATTTTTAATTAAGATAAAGGGATTTAATGGCATAAAAAATTAATTAATTAATTAATAAATGATGATGTCATCAGAAATTTTTCAGAAAATAAAAATACTTTATTTTCTAAAGGTTTTTATGTGTCTAAACTATATACTAAGGTATGAGTCATCTGAGCAATGGCTAGAATAGCCAAAGATTATGACAATTGTGACACGAAGTATGACAAGCACCAAAGACCAAAGACAAAGTGAACAAGAGACAAGACTAGTTTATGGGTAGGTCACAAGTCATTAGCTAAGTAGGAAGCCACTATTTGACATCTTTTGTAGATAGAAAATAGGTATAATGTTGCAGATAATAGACTAGATTTAGAGTGCAAGTAGCTCTGACAGACAAGATATTGAATTTTGAAGCAATTTTTGCAAGTTTTAGACTATTATGGACAGATTGTTCATTGTTTTGACAAATTTCAGATAGGCAGTAAGACTGTTTTCAAGTTTTGGACAACATTTTGGTTTTTTTGAGAAAGATAGTTGGTTTTCAGATAAACACACGAAGCAAGCAGTAGTTTTAAACAAGCCAACTGAGGACAAATCAACTCAGGGGGTGGGGGAGTCTCGACGTTTAGTTTTTTTGACAGGTTTGGACAATGTTGAAAGACTCAATATCAAACACACTTTTATCCCTAAAATAGAAAATTGGTAGAGAAGGAAAAACCTTTGTCCCACAACTTATGTGTATGCACGCACCTCACACAGTTGTGTCACCCCTAGAGGGCGGCCATGTTTTTGGTGCATTCAATGGGCTTAGTAACATATACACTAAATGAATACCCTTGTGTCTGGGGTCAAGTGTGTATACCACCTTCCAACGCCCAATTGCATGCCTATGGTGAGTTTTATAGGAGAAATTCTTCCCCCTCCTTGCACAAAGATTATGCCTCCTTTTAGAGGTGAACTAGGTAGAAACTAACTAAGAGTTTTTTACTTGGATTCCATTCATACTAATCCTTAGTGGCTTCACAAGAAAAGTTGGGGCCAAAAACCCACACCAGCATCTGTAAGTGCACACTCTTGCTAGCAAGACTAGGGCCAACACCGACAGTGTAGTTTATAGAGCCTCTTCTTGATATGTGATATTAGAATGAAGAAGAGGGAATTAATATGGCTTTAGAGTCTTTTGATCAACAAAGCTTCTTTGTTATATTATAGTGAGGTGGAATCTCTAGTGAAAGAAGTGTCCTCACTTGGGTCATCCTCAGAGGTTGGATCACTCTGACAGGCCCTCTAAAGGATTGACTCAGACTAGTGGTTCAGATTTAAGGGTCAAAGTTTCTAATTTCTCTCAATGAGAAAGAGCATACTCCTCTACCTCATTTCCTTTCCCAAACATGCAAGACATGTTAATCACCGAGTTAGTTTAATCAATCCCACCTTGTCCTATTCCAAGAATTTGATCCCATAAAAGGAAATCATCATCTCTTCATTAAAGGTTTCATTTGGGAGAACCACTAACTTTCTTGCCTCCCTCATATGCTATCTTTCAAAGGCTTCTAGGTTTCTAATTTACCCTTGGTCATGACCTCCAAGTGGTAAAGAGCATAGTCCCCTATTCCCCTATCTTACACCCTACGAACTTCACAAGCCCTATTTATACTATGTGTGAAAAGCAGTAAAAGAAGACACAATGTTTATGTGGGTTTGAAACAAATATTTTTCATGCATATCTTTGACAAGCATCCTGTTGGTGCTCAAAATTGCCTTCCCGATTTTGAGCACCATTGAAAAAATAAGCCCTTAAACGCTTTTAAAATGCATATGTACTTGGTTGTACTCGGCTGTCCATTTGAAACCCCTAAGGTGTTTAATGCTTCTAACACCTTTCATCCAGCATGCCTAAGCATTTCGTGAAGTTAAATTGAGTTTCTGAGTCATTTGGAAAAGTTTTGTTTTGAGTTAGTATCAATTTTGCACTTTGCACCTAATTTCGGGAAGCCCTGTTTGACATGCTATAACTTTGACCCAATTGACCAAAATGTTAAATTTTCTTCTGCGTTGCATGGTAGACATCAAAAATTTCCTTCGTTTAAATTTTTAAGTCTTTAAAAATCCATTTTATCAGTTTTCAAACGCGATTCCAAACATAATTTATGACTTTTTACTGGTGTCAGCACTTGCAGATTTATCAGTACCCCTATTCGTGATGTTATAACTTGAAATTCGTGATGGGAAAGATCGAACGGTTTGTTCCCTTGTATTTTCCACTAAAAATACTACAAGTGTGCTAGTTTTTAGAGCTTGAAAAATCCATCCTCACACTTTACTAGGGTCATTCCATCTGCAAAAAATGTTTTCTGTCAGTGATTTTAATCTGGAAATTCTGAGTAGCCCACTTTGACTGCTGGCCAAATGTGTCCTGTTATTCATCGTGAGACCAAATCCTAGATTCATAATGTCCTCATGATAGAGAACCAGTGACCCAATTTTTGTTTTCCCATGTGCTCATTTGCCTAGTTTTCCGAGCTAATTCCGAACCTAGTTTATTGTTTTCTGACGTGTCTCCTTGCAGGTAATTCTGAGAAGGCAACTTTGACAGTCAATGTCTTTTGATTGGGAATTTTTCATGAGACGAGATTCGGTAGGGTAAGAGATTGTAGAATAGAGATTCAATGTGCCAAATTTTAGAGTATGATTGTTTGTTTGGATCAGTTTTCAAAGGCAGTCAAGGGACCCTCTGGCACTGAATTCACAGGTTGCAAAAAAGGCCAAACCCATTTTGGGCCCGACTAAGCTTCATCGAATTGATAGGGCATTGTGGGATTTTCAAGATGATTAAAGAAAAATATTCTTGAACAAAGAAATTTTCTTGGAGTTAGATTGATAGAATAGGATATGGGAATCCTAATTTCAAGAGCAACATACAAGGATCAGTTTAAAGGGTGACTTAAATCTATGTTGAAGGAGATAAAAGAATCCTGAGGAAAAATAACTATTTTTATTGATGAATTGATTTTGGTTCATGTTGCTTGACAGTGTGAGCGTTCAATGATTGCTGCTATTTCATTCAAACTAATGCTTTATCATGGCCAGCTAGAGTGTATGGGTGCTCCTCAATGGGAAGGATTGATGTCTTATAAACAATAACACCAAAAGTGGTAACATTGGTAATCATCATAGCAGTACTCATAACTTTTTTTTTTTGTCCATGAGTGCCTCTAGTGCCTAGGAATATGAGATAGTCAACTAAAAGAGGCAACGACAGGTTACAAAATGAAGACCCTACACAAGCAAGCACCAAACAAAAGGATGCCCATGCCAAGCTGGGCAATCAATGAGAGTCAAGGAAGCCGTAGGGGCTAAAATGTTTAGAACCCATAGTGATTAGAAGAGGCAATGCATAATAAAAGAGAAGCCACCAAATGATAGAAGTCCAGCTCCAAACTCACGCAGAGCACATTAAGGAGAATAGTCAAATGCAATCAAATGCAGGCTAGACTGTAACATGGCTTACACCACATGTTCTATATCAAGTTCTTCCCAGTGATGGCAATTTTCATGTCATGCTGACATGAGACACTGATGGGATTTGTAATTTTCAAGCTTCATAGCTCCATTTTATTGAAATATGCACCCGTGCTTGATCCACGACTAGAAGCATGAAGATATGTTAATTCAAGCTAAAGAGCAAACTGAGGAGAAGATGCAAATTAAAAAGAAACACTCCACTCCATGGCAAGGTTAAGCGAGATATTTTAAGGCAGATAGATTTTCTAGTCAAATGAGGATGGCATCAATGAGGTACCCTGCAAAAATAAATGTGCTATTATAAACAGAGCTGCAGATTTAGACGCTAAGACAGGTGAGAAAAAAGAGTTTTCAACACATTTCAAGGGCCATTTGGGAATTAATAGAGCACCTTGCACTAGAAGAAGGGAATCAAACAAAAGAGCCCAAGCTATCTCTAAACAGGGGCAAAGCCCAACACCTATCAAAGAAAATTGAAGCCGTGGCCACGGAGTGAATAGCCTGAGCAATAGAAATAAAATGCCACAACAGACATGGCTCATGTCACATGCAAATATTAGAAGACTAGTGCCATAAAGAAATCCAAGCAAGCCCAACTGTTGAGCAATGGTATTCACACAAATCAAAGGGAGAAGCAGTAGTTGAAGCCTAATAATGAAAGGACTCGCAGCGCTGGTCAAAGTGGAAGCAATTACCAAAAGTAGGCAAAATCGTATAAAGGGGCAGTTAGTGTGAGCAAAGAAATATAAAAGAGCTCAGAGATTGAGCATAAGGTGTCAACGCAGGCAATTTGGGAAGCCTACGTGAAGAAAGAGGGCCACACTAGCAATGTACGGAGTAGAATAAAATGTGAATTAGAAGCCCCCTCCACGTTTTTAACAGGAAGCTCACATTTTTTGTGAGTAGGGGTTTGCAACTTAAATAAAGGCAGCGCCAAAAATAAAAGGGTCACCCCTTTTAAAAGGAGGATTCAGCATTGGTCAGGGGAGCCACAGACTTAAGAACAGATTTGCAGACACAAAGAAGAGAGGGAAGGCATAGGAAAAAGCCATAAAGTGCCATTATCCCACATTCACCGTGGGAGGCTCTTTCGATGTTTTTAAATCAAAATTTGCACAGATGAGTAGTTTTCTTAAAGACAGCGCTCTTTGGAAGGGCAGCGCTCATGTGCATGGGCCTCTGCATCAATGGATACCACTTGGAGATGTGACGTTAGTGGGGTTGCATAATGCACAATTTTGAACTAGATTATACACATGTTGATGTGGCGAAAAAATGTGAGATCGTGACACATGGACAATCTGACGATCATCGCTATTTCACCATGGAGAAGATGCAAGGAGGTTACCATGGTGAGATAGTGACACTGACATGGCGGGCCCGACTGGAAATGATATGGTGATAGTGAAGGAGATCACGACATGTGTCGCGATCTTGCAACCATCACTACCTCGCCGAGAGAAGATGCTCATGGGATAACCATAGCGAGGTAGCGATGCTAAGGTGGAAACAAGGGTGGTTATGGTGATGACATGTGGCAGGAAAGGATAGGGTCATCAACCAATCACGAAGTGCCATGTGGCATGGGTCAACAGAGCTTTGACCTCAAAATTGAAGAATTGGACAAAATAAAATAATTTTTAAATTTTGTTTTAAAATTATTTACAAAATATGCACGTTTTCAAAAATTATTTTAAAAGAGATCCATTCTAATGTTCAAACATTAGATATTTTAAATTTTGAAATTAAAAAAATTAAATGTGCAGACATGAGTTTCTAAGCGGAGGAGTCATTTTCAAAATGACTTTTAAGAGGTTTTCGATTGGCCAAATAGGCGATGTTATATATTGCCGGAATCGGGAGAAGATGAACTTTCTAATTCTGGAGTTTTGTTTTTGCACAGGTATTAGTCAGTTTGAGCTATATGAGGTTTTCTAACAGGTACCTGAATCGCAACTATATTCAGACCTGGAAGTTCAGTCTTGATTTTTTGTCAAGATAATGACCTGGATATGCATAAAAGATGGTAATAATGTAGTTGGGGTTGAATTGGTTACATTAAAATTAGTAAAACTCATAATTTCACCAGAATTGCATAAGGTTTCAGATATTTTAGATGCAAAAGGATTTCATCATTAGGCAGAGACATTTCAAAGCAGTTGCAATGTAATGATGAAACGGAAAATTGAATCAGATGGGATGAAAGAAGAAAGAGGTTACTCAGTTGCATAGGATTGAATTTCAAGTGGACACTTGTCGTCTTCAAAACAGATCTGGGAATTCTTCCTCTTCTATATCTTTCTTTCTTGCTTCCATTTGAAGGGGTTCCAGTTTCTGGGAAGAAAAAGTTCATTACTGTGATATCATTAGGGATTCCAGTTTTTGCACTATGAGACCATTGGTTCTAGTATTTTGACATGTTTCCATGACTGTGACACCATTTTCTTCAGCACAACTCTCATGTGAATAGCATTGTAGAGATAATATAGATAGTTTTGAGATATTAGGTTGTTTTATGTTTTAATTTTATGCATCTGAATGTATAGTTTCAAGGAAATAAATACATGTGAGCAAAAATTTCACTAGTTTTGTTCTGGTTCTTGTCTCTTGTCTCAGCAATCTGTAAGTCTTATGTGGTTTTGGAACAAAGATTTGAGACCCATTTGCATCCCTTTCAGGTTGTATGTTTGATGTATTTTGCTATTGGACCAAAGGGCCAAGTAAATGCTCGATATGTTTAAGCAAGGTTACTAGTTATTTGAGAAGGATATTTTGTGAGAATGAGACCTGAATGAACACTGATGTCTGAATCACAAGGTGGTTGGATAGATCTGATGTCTGGGTATATGAGATACATCCTGATGTCACAAATGCATGTTTTGAATTCATAGAATTTCCCAATGGATTAGGCACTGATCAATTATAGGATCACTGGTTATACTGTTACATTCTTGAGGTTTTGTTGAATCAACATCTTTAATCAAATGAATTTCCCTTTCATGTTGAAGAGCTATAAACAGAATGCCCTCACTCAGCTTATGAATTTCATTGTTTTGCATCTAGCTACTGCAGATATATGTTATTTCATAAGTTATTAGGAGAAATAAGGGTTTGTATCTGCTTTGTATTAAATTTAGTGTATGCTTTAAGAACTAGTACCATATAAGGAATCTATAGGTTCACCTGCCTAGGTTTTGCAGAGCCTGAAGTGCAGAAGGAGTATAGCCTTATAGTTGGCTTGGTGTCTGAATGGATGTGTTGATAATGGGAGTTAGCTGCCCCTAGATGCATTTTGTTCTCATCAGGGTAATTGGAAACAGGTAACATTTTCAAACACCAACACATCCTACATTCACACAATCAGTATATGCTTGAAGTGTTTGGATAAAAGGTATCTTTTTCAAGCATCCTGCAAACCACTGTTAAGCTATTGAAAACTAGAAATTAGAAATAAAAATACTTCAGAAAACACCATTAGTCAAATGGAAGCTTAACTACAAGAAAATAAAATTTAACTTTCTTTGTTCTTTTTTATACCCATAAAATAGCTTTAAAAAAGCCAAAACCTATGAAAAAGTCAAAAGTCAAAATTATAGATTTTTCAAAATGTCTTGCAAACCACAGTTAAGCTGCAGAATAAAAAAAATAAAAATGCTTTAGAAAACACGGCTAGTCAAATGCATAATGATAAATCTAAATTCTAAATTCTAAATTTTGAATACTGTATTTTCATATATTGTTGCAAGATTTTGCGAAAGATCACACACATGCCTGCGTGAGAAAATGGCATGCACTATGTGAGGAAATGCGCATTTATGAAATTTTTTGCATGAGAAAGTGCAATGAAGGAGGCAAAATCCTCAGTTCCTCACATAAAAATGAGATTTCTAACTCAAAAATATGGAAAATAGTATGGACAACTACGAAAATCTAGAAAAAAAAATCATAAAAAGTGCAAAAAATAGAATAAAAAAGGCCAATTTTTTTTTTTTCCTGCCCCACGGTGGGCACCAAAAAATGTATATGCAAAATTTGGGGCCTCTAATCCTCACATACACTTCAACATGGTCATTACCTATGAGATCATCCCAAATTGGTAATCATGGCAATGCACCGATTTTGGGGTATTACAGGAGTTAGCAAAGAGATAAGCTCAACAGCTAAGCACCTGTCCACCAGAATTGGATTATCCTCCATTGTACATGAATGTACATTCAAAAATGAGAGGATAAGCATGAAAAGGTGTATCTCATATAGAGATTTTGTAGACACCATGTGCTTAATTAGAGTGCAAACAATCATGTTGTCTTCATGACAACTATGATGATTATGCAAACTCCTGTGTTGTCAACAAGACAATTCATATAACTATGTATACTCCTAGATGTCTATATGAAAATGAATTTAACCTAAGTAAACTTAAGTAATGTGTAATAATAATTAATTATTTACACTAATAGTTATAAATATCAAGATAATCTACTACAATCATTCCATTGAGTGTGATAAGTTATTCAAATCTATCTTGCCTGAATTGTTTGTGCCTACAAACAATGTGGTTATCCTTTACTACTCTTAGGTTAAGAGCTTATAATATCAAAATTTGTGATCTCATAAAAATATATTCATTGCATATCATTGCAAATCATAGGGAGTTGTACCTAATAATTTAGAGGGCAGTGATATAATACATACACTAAACCATTTGTTGCTAAACATATTTTTTATATCTCCAAAACATTGGGTATCAAAGAGTTAGGTTACAAAATCTAATAGGAGGACAAACTGTTAACCAACATGTTTTAAGCTATAGATGATTATTGAATGAGAAACATTAGAATCTAAGATATCAAAAGATATTTGTTAGGAAAAAGACACATGATCTTGCATGTAACAAAAGGTTTTCATACCCAAAGACAAAAATGCATCATAATAATAGGATCTATAGAGAAATAAATGAAAATATAAAGGAGAAGCATGGTATACCTATAATAAGAGAGAACATGAAGAAAGAAGGTGAAAACATCCATCTAACTAAGATCCTTATAACATGAAAATATATTACAAGAATATAAAACTAAAAAGGATAAAAGGATAAGGGATAACATAAGAGACTATACCAATACTAAAAATGCATTTTTCAAGAAATGATATTTAGGTATCAAATAACAAAAATAGATCCCAAGAAATGATGATCCTTTCCCCTAGTGAAGATGAATAAGGAGAAAGGCCTATTATACCACTCATAAACATATTATGGAAAATAACATGGAGTGATGACAATAGGGATTAAAAATAAAAAGTATTTTTGAGAAGAAGAAAGTAAATATCTTGTGTATAAGAAAGTTTACAACTTTAAATGTTACCATGAATATAGATAATATATTCTATACAATCATGAAGAGAATGTTCATTAGTGTAGAAAAAATGACATTTAAATATAGCCACAAGATTTAAAATTGACAGTTGACTTGTAAGGAAGGATCATGCAAAAGGTGATGATAAACCCTTAAGGCTAAAGCTTCCCTAGTATCAATAGGAGAAAGCCATTGAATCAAGAGAAGGTGGTGTAAAGGAGATAGGGGTGAAGGAAAAGAAGAAGGATTTTGAGAAGAGGAAAAATGACCAAGACTTCACTTATGATGTTGTGTAGGAGGGTTGATAGGGTTCTTAATACCAAGACCTAAACCCTTGTAACGTTATTGATTAATTATGTTATAAATGTTGAAAATAGATTGATACAAGTATGATAATGTGTTTCAATTATTATTTTATCACTGATGTCAAACCTACTACTTTCTGGTAAGATAATTGCTTAGATGATTTGAGTGCTATCATTTGTTTGATTGATGAAGAGGATTTGATCAAATGAGGTAACAATAGCACCGAGAGGAAAGGTTGAGTTATGATATGGAAAAGGAGTACAAGAATCCATTAAGAAAGTTATATTATAGTGGATTGATAATCTACTTAAGGTTGCAAAGGATGGTTACACTAATTAAATTTAGAAGAACAAGTTAAACAAATTAAGTCTGTCAAGCTTAACATTTGACATTAGGTGCTGAGCAAAGTTAGTTTAAGCCAAGAAGAAAATTAGTTGGAGCCAAGAAAAGTCAATTTTAGTGTAAGCCAAGTGAAATAGTGTAAGCCACATAAAGTTTAGTTTATGTCAGGCACCAGTAAACTTTAGTTTGTACCGAATATTTGATAGTCAATGTTGAGCAATGTAGTATGTGCCGAGCATTAGAAGATAGTTAATGCTGAATGTTAGCATTATGAGAAAGATCAAAAAATCAATGAACCTAAGCTGAAAAGTTTGATTTCTTGGATTGTGTGAACCATGTGGAAGATAAGCTTGATGAGCTGGTGTCATAGAATTCATGGTGAAACATTTTGAGGCAAATTCAAAGAGAATTGAAGGAGAAGTTTCTAGAAGGGAATGAAATGAAATGGTGGGTAGATTCATTAAATCCTACCTAATCCAACCTAACCCTAACATGGACAATGGAGGATGAACATCAAGAAATATTAATTCTCTATTTAGAGAGATAGCTAGTTAGAATAAAAGTTTTTCATGTGTGATAACCTAAGAAAGAAAAGGAGTCTAGGGTATTGCTTCATTCAGTAACCTAAGAGAAGAGACTGCATTGGAAAGAAAAGTAAGAAGGCTTAAGGGTATGGATACTTGAAGGGTGAACAAGCTATCAGAGTTGAAGTGTGTGAAAGTCAAGTAGAATGGAGGACTAAAATAGAGATCTATAATCTACAAATGGAGTTGTAATTTGTTATTAGATCAAGCCTTATTGTTACTTTCTAATCATTGTACCAGTCTAGGGTAAATCATTTGGATTAAGGTTGACCTAAAAGTAATTTGTAAATCCTTTAACTGGGTGACATTCCAAGTGAATGATCTAAAGTCCTCTACCAAGGCTCACTTGTAATAGGGTGATTGAAATCCCTTAACCAAATTACATTTAATGATGTGCATTGTAACCTTTAACAGGGTTGGCCTTTCATATGGCATCACTTCAAAAGAGTGTGAATGAGTAGCATGTTACTGGTGGTTTTTCCCAAATTGAGTTTCCATGTTAAATGATTGTGTCAAATGTATTATTGAATCTATTATGTTTCATGTTTACATTTCTACAAAGTTGATTTGACAGTAACCTATAAGTTTAAGTGATTGCATAATCTAATGAATGCATGCATGATGAAAATGTTTTATGGATATGGGTTTACTAAGTTGTGAAAAGTTTTAATTGTACATCTAGAACATGGATAACTAATTCACAACCCCCTCTTAGTTATTCTAAAGAATTCCAAAAATTGGTATTAGATCCATCTGCTTAAGAGGACTAGTTTGAAGCTACTATAAGAAAAAGATCAAGACGTCAAAAAGAGAGGTACCCAAGCTTAATAGAGATAACTTTCCTACATGGAAAATTTTGATGAAGCTGCAGTTAGGAGGTCTTGGAGATCATACACAATCTACCATTGCAAATGAGAATGTTGATCCTGTTGTAGCCCTAACTACTAAAGATTTGAAAAAGAAGAAAGAACACAACCAGGCAATGTTGGAGATTTCCTCTGCCCTAAGTTATGTCAAGTTTGATGATATCAAGGGTTGTGACAATGCAAAGAAAATATGGGATGTTTTACATACCATCTATGGAGGTGAGAAAAATGTTCTAAGAGCAAAATCTAAAAGTCTTAGAGGTAAGTTTGATGATATGAGAATGCAAGAAGGTGAGAATATTGCTCAATATTGCATTAGGATAAAAGATGGTGTTAATGCAATAAGAGGACCTATTAGTAAAATAGATGATGATAATGTACTAAGAAATTTTTTGAGAACACTACTACCCATCTATGCTATTAGAGTTTCTATAATACAAGAACTGAGATGTGTGCTAGGGAATGATCTGATTCTTGAACATCTATTAGGTACACTCAATAATTTTGCATGTCTAATTTTGATAATTACAAACTTGACAATGTTGAATATGCTTTCAGAGCTAAGTTTTCATCGAAGGAACCTAATGAGAAGAAGAAGAAGAAAAAGGCAAAATATGTGTCTAGTAATAGTGATACAGATAAGGAAGATGTAGATCAACTTGAAGCACTAATAGCAAGTAGATTTCATAGAGGTAAAGGAAATTTCAAAGATAAGTTACCTATCATATGTTTCAATAGCAATAAGGTTGGTCATATTGCTGCTAGATATCTAGAGAAGAAGAATTATAGAGGTAGAGACAAGTACAAAAGTAGAACAGATGAAGACAACAAAGATTACAAAGAAAAAGGCAAGAAGTCTTGCTACATTGTTGAAGAGGAAAAAATAGATGGATTTGACGATCATGATGATGAAGTGGTGTATATTGCAATGAAGGATGGATATGATGAGGATAAGGTAACTACACTAGTGTCTAGTGTGAACAAAAATGATAGATGAATCATTGATAGTGGATGTTCACATCACATGACTAGAGATAAAAGTAAGTTCAATACCTTGAATTATTACAATGGAAATAGTGTAAGGTTTGGTAATGATGCACCATGTCTGATAAAAGGAAAAGGTTTTATCAAGCTCACTAGAAAAGATTTTATGTGATAATGCTTATTATGTTGAAGGACTTAACTATAATTTGTTGAGTGTGTCACAACTAAACAATTTGGCTTACAAGGTTGAGTTTGAGAACAAGATTGCTAAGATATATGATACTAATGGAAAAATAATTGGAAAATGTGATCAAACTAGAGGTAATCTATTCTACCTTGATATAGAGGATGCTAATTCTTCAATTGTATAATTTGATGATGTGTGGCTATGACACAAGAGGTTATGTCATGTTAATTTTGATAACTTCGTTAGTATCAATAACATGAGAAGAGTTAGAGGTTTTTCTAAGTTGAAGAAGCCTGACAATATAATTTGCAAATAATGTTAGTTAGGAAAAATGAAAAAGTCAAGTTTTAAGAGTAAGACTCATACCTCTAAAGGAATATTAGAGATTTTTCATACTAACTTGTGTGGACCAATTGAAGTGAAAAGCTTCAAAGGAGATAAGTACATTATGGTACTTGTTGATGATTATTCTAGAATGATGAGAATTATATTTATGAATAAAAAATATGATGCTTTCCAAATGTTTAAGGGGTATTTAGCAAGAGTTGAGAAGGAAATAGGTAAAATTCTAAAACGTCTCAGATCTGATTGAGGAAGAGAATTTACATCAAATGAGTTTAAGATTTTTTTTAATGAGAGATGAATCAAAAGATAGACATCTCTTCCTAAGACCTCTCCACAAAATGGAATTGCTGAAAGAGGGAATAGGTCTATAATGAATTGTGCTAGGACACCCATGATGTAGAAAAAATGTCTCTTTCAAATAATAGAGAGAATCTATAAGTACAACTTTCTATACCTTGAACTATGTGCAAGTCAAGAAAGGTACTCATTTACCTTTTGAACTATGGTATGGATAATCACCCAATGTAAAATATTTTGAGGTATTTGGAAGCAAGTTTTATACTCTCAAAGATTTTAGGAATGGTAAATTAGATGAAAAAAGTGAAGAAGGTATATTCCTTGATTATTCCACAAGAAAAAAAGCTTATAAGTGTATAAATACTAACAATAAAAAAATGGAGGAAAGTGCAAATATGAAATTTGATGAATATACAGAAGTTTATGAGGATGAACCTATGAAGGGACCAGAAGAATACAAATTATTTGTATACTTTTATGAAGTTATGCCTACTAATGAAGATGTTGTAAATCAAGTTGCAAATAAACAACAAGTTTTAGTGACTACTGAGTCACATACTATGAATGTTGAGTTGCATTTAGGAATCAAGCTATATTCAGGTGTCAAGTTATAGAATGGAGCTAAGGCACATTCTGATTCTCAGATTAGTGTGCATTAAAAAGATGTTGAACTACTTGGCAGAGATGTACATAGTGATTTAGAAGTTGACAGACCAAATGAAGAAACCAAAGCAGAACCAATATTGTCTAAGTATGACAAGGAATGAGGAACAAGATGCTAGACCAATGGTAAGGAACAAGTTGAGAAATGATACATATTTTCTTAGCATGCATGAACCAGAAATAGTGAAATATGCCTAGAGGATGTGGACTAGAGTAAAGCCATGAAATAAGAGATGGAACAAATTGAGAAAAATAAGAGATGGTCTCTAGTTCCTAGACCAGAATATAAAAATGTGATTGGCACCAAGTGGATATATAGAAACAAGTTAGATGAAAATGTTGAAGTCACAAGGAACCAGAAAATATTAGTTTGTGAAAGATATGCACAAGAAGAAGGGATAGACTATGGAGAAACATTCATCCCTATTGCAAGACTGGAAGGAGTAAGAACTTTGCTTGCTTAGTATGCATACAAAAGTTTCAAAGTTTATCAAATGGATGTTAAGTCTACATTTTTTAATGGTATATTGGAGGAAGAGGTTTATATAGAACAACTAGAAGCTTTTGTTGATGCTAAAAACAAAAACATGATATGTAGACTACACAAAGCTTTATATGGTTTGAAATAAGCACTAAGAGCATGGTATGAAAGGCTTCATAATTATCTTGTGAAGATTGGATTCGAGAGGATTGATAATAACAACAATCTATACTTGAAGACAAAGAAAGGCAAAGGTATTTTGTTATCTAAAATTTTTGTTAATGATATCATATTTAGAGGTCAAGATACTTTATGTAAGGCTTTTACAAATGAAATGAAGAAAGAATTTGAGATGACTATGTTTGGAGAGATCAAGTTCTTTGTGTGTTTGCAAGTACATTAGATGAAATATGGTATATACATCACTTAGTCAAAGTATGTAAAGGAGATACTAAAAACTTTTGGATTGGAGGATTCTAAGCCAGTAAGCACACCTATGGTGACAAGACATAAATTGTTAAAGAATGATGATTCAGCTAAGGTGAATCAAACATTATACAAGTCTATGATTAGACAATTATTATATGTATTACATAGCAGAACTGATATTGCATTATCTATTGGGATGGTTGCAAGATTCTCTACTAATCCTAGGGAGAATCATCTTATGGAAGTTAAGAGAATAATGAGATATCTAAAAGGAATAGAGGACTATGGTCTATATTACAAGAAAAATGAGAAATTTGAATTGAGAGCCTACATTGATGCTAATTGGGATGGAAATATTGATGATAGAAAGAGCACCAGTGGAGGATCATTTTTCTTAGGAAAAAGGTTGGTTACATGGACTAGCAAGAAACAAAACTACATCCCTCAATCTACTGCTAAACCTAAATATGTTGTTGTTGTAGTAAATTGTACAAACATTGTATGGCTCAAACAACTACTCAAAGGTATGAATTAAGAAATCATTGAACCTATGATACTTTATTTTGATAATACAAGTGTTATAAATATATCAAAGAATAATGGGATGCATACAAAGACTGAGCACATTGCAATCAAGTATCATTACTTGATAGAGTTAGTTCAAGATAAAGACATGAAGATGGAATATGTTGACACAATAGAGAAAATGGTTGATATTTTCACAAAAGAAATTACCTAAGGATGCTCATGAGTATCTAAGAGCTAAAATAGGGGTGATACCTGAATCAAAAGCTATCAAGGAAACATGAGGAGTGTCCTGCATCAAACACACTGATTGACATATGTTACACATTGATGCAGTGGATCTTACTTTAGGAACTACCTAAAGTAATCAAAGAGCTAGAGTTAAAAATTAGCCAAAAGCTAGGTGAGCAAGGGAGAAATTGAAAATGTTCATATCTACATATGAATATGACAAGTCTTTGGCATTGTTGTGAAAGAGGGAGAAATCAATAAGAGTGAGAAAGATAGAGACATTTGAAGAAATTATTAAGCAATAAATCTGAGGGAGAAATCCTATTGAGGAAGAAATTCCTGCAAATGGAGATGAAATAAAACACACAGAAGAAACATGGAATACCTAGTAAGATGGATTTAATTTCAAAGGATATATAAAAAGTGATGCAGACGGGGTCAAAAGGATGAGTTGATTGATTGTCTGTTCATCAAAATAGAATTTTGTAACCTACTCAAAAGATGAGAAGTTGCTAGTAGAGGGAGATATTTCAATGCAAGGAACTATTTTCTTTTTAGTATTTTATTGGTTTTACTAATTAAGTTTGGTCAGTTTGGTTTGCCATCAACTTCAAAGAGGGAGATTGTTGAAAAACATATTGATACAAGTATGATAATGTGTTTCAATCATTGTTTTGTCATTGATTTCAAACCTAATACTTTCTAGTAAGACAATTGTTTAGATAATTTGAGTACTATCATTTGTTTGATTCATGAAGAGGATTTCATCAAATGAGGTAACAATAGCACCTAGAGGAAAGGTTGAGTTATGATATGGAAAAAGAGTATAAGAATCAGTTAAGACAGTGATATTATAGTGGATTGATAATCTACTTAAGATTGCAAAGAATGGTTACATTGATTAAGTTCAAAAGAACAAGTTAAACAAAGTATGCTTTTCGAGCTTAACATTCTGCATGGTAGGTGCCAAGAAAAGTTAGTTTAAGATGAGCAAAAAATTAGTTGGAGCTAAGCAAAGTCAATTTTAGTGCAAGCTAAGTGAAATAGTGTAAGCCAAGTAAAGTTTAGTTGATACTAAGCAACAATAAACTTTAATTTGTATTGATTATTTTGATGGTGGATGTTGAGAAATGCAATATGTGTTGAGCATCAAAAGACAATTAATACTGAGTGTCAACATTATGAGAAAAATCAAGAATTTGATGAATCTCAGTCGACATGTTTGATTTCTTGGATTATGTGAACCATGTGGAAGATAAGCTTGATGAGTTAGTGGCAAAGAATTCATGTTGAACCATTTTGAGGAAAATTCAAAGATAATTGAAGTTGAAGTTTCTAGAAGTGAGTGAAATGAAATGGTGGGTAGATCAATTGAATCCTAACTAATCTAACCTAACCCTAAAATGGACAATGGAGGATGAATGAAAAGATCTTAATTCTCTATTTATAGAGATGGCTAGTCAGAAGAAAAGGTTTTCATATGTAAGAACCTAAGGAAGACAAGGAGTCTAGGGTATTGCTTCATTCAGTAACCTAAAAGAAGAGGCTGCATTGGCAAGCAAAGCAAGAAAGCTTAAGGGTATGGATGCTTGAAGGGTGAACAAGCTATTAGAGTTGAATTGTCTGAAAAACAAGAAGAATGGAAGACTGAAATAGAGATCTGTAATCTACAAATGGAGTTGTAAGTTGTTATCAAATCAAACCTTATTGTTTCTTTCTAATCATTGTACCAATCTAGGGTAAATCCTTTGGATTAAGGTTGACCTAACAATCATTTGTAAATCCTTTAACTAGGTGAAATTCCAAGTGAATGATCTAAAATCCTCTAATAAGGCTCACTCCTAACAAGGTGATTGAAATCTTTTAACCAGGTAACATTTAACAGTGTGCATTGTAACCTTTAACAAGGTTTTCCTTTCACAGAGCATAACTTTAGAAGAGTGAGAATGAGTAGCATGTTACTAGTGGTTTTTCCTAAATTGGGTTTCTAGATTAAATGATTATGTCAAATGTGTTATTGAATCTATTATTTTTCATATTTATATTTTTGCAAAGTTGATTTGATAGTAACCTACAAGTTTAAGTGATTGCATAGTCTAATGGATGCATGCATGATGGAAATGTTTTATGGATATGGGTTCTCTAAGTAGTGAAAAGTTTTAATTGTACATCTCGACCTTGGATAACTAATTCACCAACCCCTAGTTATTCAATAATAATAAGGATATGCACAAAGATATAATTAGGATATGGAATATATATAGATAGATAGATAGATAGATAGATAGAGAGAGAGAGAGAGAGAGAGAGAGAGAGAGAGAGAGAGAGAGAGAGATTGTGGGAATACATGTGGGACAAAGATGATAATTATGACAGACATTTGTTAGAGAGATATGGCAATCATGAGGAGACATATGAGTGAGAGAGACAATAATTATTAGGGGACATGTGTGGAAGAGAAGTGGAAGAGCATGAGATACATGAGGTATACATAGAGAGATGATGTAGAGAGAAAAAGAGAAATGGATAATTGAGAGGTAGATAAGGAGAGAGATGGTGTAGAGAGAAAATGAGAATAATTAGGATATGAAATACACACACACACAAAGAAAGAGAGAGAGAGAGAGAGAGAGAGAGAGAGAGAGAGAGAGAGAGAGAGAGAGAGAGAGAGAGAGAGAGAGAGAGAGAGAGACTACGTTGAGAAGTTTACCAAAGAGACTCTACTTGGAAGATTGGAAGAAATTGAAGTGAGCTTGAAGCAATTTGGAGAATTGCCAAGATTGGAAACATCTTTTAGTGCATTAATTGTTCACCCTTCTTTGTCAAGAAGTGAAAGCACTAGTGGAGACTATTCTAACAACAATAGATCTAGATCTTAGGAGGATAGAAGAATTGAAGAAGGAATTGCCTTGCTTGTAAGGAGAGAACCAGATGGTAAGATAATGTTTAAATGTTAGACTTAAAATGAATTTAGTCATTATGATTTTGAGTGTCCTAAGAGAGAGAACAAGTATAAGAATAATTTCAAGTCTAGAAGGCCCAAAGATGGATTGTATGCAAATAAAGATGATGAATTTGATGAAAGATTTTAGAGTGAAATTGATGATTATTTAGGATTTGTAGCTATAAAAGAGGGAAAGCCTAGTTAAGAAGTCAAAGAAGAGAAAGTTCTAGTTTCACAAGTTGAAAGGAAAGATAGTGGTTGTTTGCATCATATGACTAGTGACATGAATAAGATTTTTAATTTCAATAGTCATGATGGAGGAATGATTAGAGTTGGTAACAATGCAACTTGTCATATCCAGCGATTAGAATCTATTACTCTTGATGGAAAGACTAACACCGATGATATCTTTTTTGTTGATGGATTAAGAAATAATCTATTGAGTGTTGGACAATTTGTTGATAAAGGTTATTAGTTACAATTCACATAGAAAATGTGTATATCAAGGATAAAGATGGTAATTTTATTGGCACTGGTAAAAGATCTAGAGGTAATGTTTTTCAATTAAACCCTGCAAAGATGACATATTCAGTTACAAAGGTGGATAAAAGCTAGTTATGGAATAGAATATTTTTTCATATAAAATTAGATAATATTGTGGAGGCTAGTAGTACATTTTTTGTCAGATATTTACCTAAAATTGTAAATTCTACTAATGTTGTGTGCAAAGAATATGTTATGGATAAGTAGAAGAAAGTTTTCTTTCCTAGCAATAAGATCACTACCACAATGAAATTGGAGATTGTTCATGCAGATTTGAGTGGTCCTACTAGAAAAAAAGGATTCTATAGTGTAAGGTACTTCATGATTTTTGTTGATGATTTCACTAGAATGATGTGGGTAGCATTTCTTAAATAAAAGTATGAGGCATTCAAAAAGTTTAAGTTATGTAATAATAGAGTTGAAAATGAATCTAGACTAAAGATAAAAGGTTTGAGATCACATAGAGGTGGAGAGTTTACATCAAATGAGTTTAACACCTCTTGTGAAGTAAATGGAATCAAGAGACAATTATCAATAGTTATGACCCCTAAACAAAATGGGATTGCTGAAAGAAGAAATAGGCCTGTAATAGAAGCAACAAGAGCCATGATGTTTGAGAATGATGCATCAAATACATTTTGGAGAGAAGAAGTAAATACAATGAACAAAGTACATATCATAAATTTTACACACAAGATTCCCTATGAATTATGGTGTGTGAGCATCCACCCCCAATGCATAATTCTAGAATTATTGGAAGTGTTACATAAAGAGAGATGATGATATTAGAAAATTTGATGCAACAATGAATGAATGTATGTTTATTGGTTATTCATTGAAAAAAAAAGATTATAAATGTTATAATCAAAGAACTAAAACTATTATTGAGTGCAAAAGAGTAAAAGTGGATGAAAAGTTTGGATTTAAACAAAGAATGTTGAATTATAATTTTGATAAAGAAGAAGCTAATCCTAAACTTGTTATAGAAAATGTTGAAGTTTATTTTTAGACTAAAAATTATTTGTAGAATGATGTTCAAATTGTTCTACAAAGAGAATAACCAAGATCTTAACCTAGAGAAGAAGCAAGGATTGAGATAGTAACACCTACATCTAACAGGAATTTGACAAGGGATCACCCTACTAATTAGATTATTGGAAGCAAAAAAAAAAGAGTTATGAAAAGAAACATAGTACATGAAGAACTATATTTTATTTCTCAAGTTGAACCAAAAACTATAGATGAGGCATCCAAGGATGATCATTGAATTCGAGTAATGAAGGAAGAACTAGATCAGATTGTTAAGAATAGGACATGGAAATTGATTCCTAGACCTGAAGACAAGAATGCAATAGGAACTAAATGGGTATTTAGAAACAAGATGAATGAAAAAGGTGAGGTTGTGAGAAATAAATCAAGATTAGTATGAAAGGGATATTCACAATAATAAGTTATAGATTATGAAGATACATTACCTTGTTTCCATAATTGAAGTAGTAAGAATGTTCTTGGCTTATGCAACAAGTAAAAAATTCAGTGTGTATCAGCTGGATGTAAAGTTAACATTTCTGAATGGAGAACTTGAAGAAGAATTCTATGTTGATCATCTTGAAGGATTTTCTTTAACATAATAAAAAGACATGGTATGTAGATTGAAGAAAGAATTGTATGGTTTAAAGCAAGTGCCTAGAACCTGGTATGCAAGATTGGACACATATTTGGAAAAATTAGGATTTGCTAAAGGTATGGAAGATAGTATTTTGTACTTGAAAGAAATTGAAAATTGATTGTTGATTATTGTGATACATGTGGGTGACATAATATTTAGAGGTAATGATGAAGCAAGTGACAAATTTGCTAATGAAATAAAGAACGAATTTGAGATGAGTATGATTGTGAGATGAAATATTTCTTAGGTCTATAAATTGTACAGAACATTGATGGTATCTTCCTATCTCAAATTAAGTATTTGAAAGACTTGTTGAAAAGATTTGTCTTGGAAAATTGTAAGCTTTTTTGGTAGACGTATGATAATTGGTCACAAGTTATCCAATGAAGATGAAACACCTACAGTTGAATAGAAGAAGTATAGGTCCATATTGGAGGTTCGCAATATCTAACTCACACCAGACTAGATATAGAAAATTTATTTGGTATAGTAGCAATATTTCAAGCATATCTTAGAGAAGCACATTATGCAATAGTAAAGAGAATATTCAGATATTTGAAGGGTACACCTAATTTTGGTTTTTTATATGACAAATCAAGTGACTTTACTTTGTGTACATATAATAACATAGTATTGGGAAGGTGGTATGGATTACATAAAAAGTACCACTGGTGGAGCATTTTTCACTGGAGGAAGATTAGTTTATTGGCTAAGAAAGAAATAAGACTATATCTCACATAGTACATAAGAAGTAGAGTATGTAGCAACAACAAATAATTGTAATTAGATCATGTGGATGAAGCAAATGTTGAAGGACATTGTGATAGAGTATTTAGAGCTTGTTATCATACATTGTGATAACACAAGCACAATAAGTATGTCTAAGAATCATCTATTGCATTCTAAGACTAAGAATCTATCTATTAAGTATCCTATTTTGAAAAGAAAGATATAAAGAAAGAAATCAGATTGAAATATGTTAGTACAAAAGAGAAGATTAAAAGATATATTTATGAAGCCTTTACCTAAGGATACATTTAAGTATTTGCAAGGTATGCTTAGGGCTATGCCCCTACCTACTTCTAAGTAGATGATGTAGATAATGCATAAGTCTAGTGGTACAGAGCACTATTATTTATCTAGAGTGAATGATGATTCTTCTTATATGGGGAGTATCTTTGATGAGTAGAGTCATCAAGGACTCTTGATAGTTGGTATAAAATAGTGTCTTTGGATACTTGAGCTAGTTGAGGAATTAGAGCAAATGATTGACATATGAAGCCTCTGTAATTGATGTCAATGGAGGAGAAGTGTATATGAAAAACATTTTTTGACATAATGAGAGAAATATTGTGTACATAAAAGACATCTTTTGAGAGTATGGGGGAGATGCACTATTAAAAGTGATTGATGCTGATGAGAAGAAATATTGAAATGTATCAATAAGGGAGAAATTGTGAATGATTGATTTCCATCCATGAAAAGAATGAACAAACACATATGAAAAGTATTCATGTGACTTTTATATTTGATTGATGAAGAGGATTTGAAAGAAAGAGAAAAAAAATAGTAACAACAATAGAGTTGGATTTTGTATTCTTGGAGCTTAGATTTTTTCATCTATGTTTCCATCAATGAAAAGGGGGAGATTTTTAGCATGAATGTTGATGATATTCCTTTGGGGGAGTATCCTAAGAATTGGAGATATGGTTATCATGATCTACATGTTGCATTCATGACTATGTTACTCATTGATGTCAATATACTATTGTTTCTATAAAGATTGGCATAACAGAAGACAAAGACTGAGGTCATATAGATTGCATATCAAGTACAAGGTCAAGCACAATTAAGGATATGTTCTACATTATGTCCTAATAAAGTTATCCAAGGCCCAAATGTCCTAACAAAACTTTTCAATACTTAAAAATTTATATCCATATAACCATGTCATGCATGCATCCATTAGATCATCCAATACTTAAACTTTGTAGGTTACTATCCTAGGTCAAAATAACTTTGCAAAAATGTAAACATGGAACATAAAAAATTTAGTAGCACATTTGACACAAGGATTTAACATGGGAACCCAATTTGGAAAAAACCACCAATAGCATGCTACCAATTTTCACTCTTCTGAAGTGAGCCATGTTAAAGGCCAACCCTATTAAAGGTTACAATGCATAGTGTTAAATGTGAACTGGTGAGAGGATTTCAATCACCCTGTTAGGAATGAGCCTTGTTGGAGGACTTTAGAATATTCAATTAGAATGTCACCTGGTTAAAGGATTTACATAAAACTATTAGGTCAACCTTAATACAAAGGATTTATCCAAACTAATACAATTATTAGAGAGTAGCAGTAGGACTTGATCTAATAAAAAAATATGACTCACTTGTAGATTATAGATCTCTATTTAGGTCTTCATTCTTCTTGGCTTTTAATCTCCTTCATCTCTGATAGCTTTTTCACCCCTTCAAGCCTTCACCTCCATAACCTTTATGCTTAGCATGCCATATGCATATTCATCTCCTTAAGCCCTCATATTTAGCAATACAATTTTGCTCCTCTAACTCTTCCTTAGGATTCAACAACCATTGCTTCTAGCTTAGCACCTCCTCATAAAGAATTTAGATCTTTTATCACTTAATTAGAATCATCCATTTAAGGGTTAGTTCAAATTCATTGAATCTAACCATCTTCCTATCTTGTTCTTCCTCTAGAAACTTCCTTTACAATC
Source organism: Cupressus sempervirens (assembly GCA_028749045.1). NCBI lineage: Eukaryota > Viridiplantae > Streptophyta > Pinopsida > Cupressales > Cupressaceae > Cupressus > Cupressus sempervirens. Next base: position 820,936,660 of record CM053792.1, on the reverse strand, counting down.
CTTATCAAATTCATCTCAAAATGGTTTATCTTGAATTGTGTGCCACCAACTCATCAAGCTTATCTTCCACACACTTCACACAATTTAAGAAATAAACTTTGTCAGCTTCGATTTAGTGAATCTTCAATCAAATTCTTATTGCTAACACTCAACAATAACTTGCTTCTAATGCTTGATACACACTAGGTTGTTCAACATCCACTAAGCTTCACTTAACACATACTATCACTCGACACATATTAAATTTACTTGGCATACACTTTGCAACTTTTCTTAGCATTAACTAATTTTTTGTTTGGCTTGAACTAATATCACTTGACTTCTATTGATCACTTGGTCAAGCATAGTAGACAAAAAAAATTTTCCTTCTCCTTCTAGACTTAGTTAGTGTATCCATCCATTATAGCCTTAATTAGATAAACAATACACTATATCATCAATGTCTTATATGGTTTTAGTGTTCCTTTCATACACCATATAAATCAACCTTTCTCTAGGTACTCTTGTTAAACTTCTTCAAATCCTCTTTATCAAACAATCAAATGATAGCATTCAAAACAAAATAAGAAATTGTCTCACCAGCAAGTAGCAGGTTTTACATTTGTGAAAAAATAATGATTGTTCTACATTCTTGTACTTGAAACAATCTTCTTTTCTCAACAATCTCCCTCTTTGGTATTGATGTCAAACCAATACCAACAACAATACCAAAAAGAAAATAATACTTTGTATTGAAATCTCTACATCTATCAATGTTTATCCATCTTCTATATAGGCTACAATAAAACTCTATTTTGATCAACTCCATTTTGATATTCAACTTCTCCCTCTAGATCTCTTAAGGTATGTCTCCCTCTTTCTTTTATCTCCTCCTTTAAGGTATATATCTCCCTTAATATGCTCAGGAACTATTTCTCCCTCTTTATCTTTTTTTATGGAACTTCTCCCTCTTTCTAAGTAAATCTTCTCAAGTTATATCTCCCTCTTTTCTTTATTGTTGTACATATCTTCCTCTTTTACAACAATAACAAAGACTTGTCATCTCAACATGTTGATATTTTAGATTCAATTTATTCTTTTTTCACCTTTCATGTGACTATATTTTTGTTTGTTTTAGCTCCTTCTTTACTTTAAGTAGATCCTAAAGTAAGATCCTCTACATCAAATTTTAAGATATGATATGCAACATGGTTGATGCAGGGCATTACTCTTATTTCTTAAGTAGCTTGGGATAGGGGTATCACTCTTATTTTACCTCTTAGATACTCATGAGCATCCTTAGGTAAAGCCTTTGTGAATATGCTAGGTATCTATTCCTTTGTATTCACATATTCCATTCTTACTTCCTTGTCTTGAACCAGCTCTCTTAAATAATGATACTCGATAGCAATATGTTTTGTCTTTGTATGCATCATAGGGTTCTTTAATGTATTTATAGCACTTATATTCCCATATTATATTACAATAAGTTTAGTTATTTCCTCCTTCATTCCTTTTAGTAATTGTTTAATCTACACAACATTGGTACAATTTACTATAGCAACCACATATTCAACTTCAACGGTATATTGTGAAATACAATTTTGTTTCTTTCTAGTCCAACTAACTAGTCTCTTTCCCAAGAAAAATGCTCCACCACTTGTACTTTTCCTATCATTAATATTTCTAGCCCAATCAACATTAGTGTAGGCTCTCAATTCAAACTTGTCATTCTTCTTGTAGTATAAACCATAGTCTTATGTCCCTTTAAGATATCCCATTATCCTTTTGACAACCATTAAGTGATTCTATTTAGGATTTTTACAAAACCTTTCAAAAATCCCAACAACTAATGCAATATCAGGTCTACTATGTATTACATATTGTAATTTACCAATCATAGACATGTGCAATGTTTGATTTACCTTTAGGGAATCATCAGTCTTAGATAGTTTGTGTCCTATCACTATAGAAGTACTAATTGGACTTGAATCTTCCATAACAAAAAATTTCAAGATTTCTTTTGCATACCTAGACTGAGTAATGTAAATACCATATTTCATCTAATACACCTGCAAACCAACAAAGAATTTAATCTCTCCAAACATAAACATCTCAAATTAGTTCATCATTTCATCAGCAAATGTCTTGTACAGTTCATTTTATCCTCCAAATATGATATCATCAACAAATATTTCAGCCAGTAAGATTCCTTTACCTCCTTTAGTCTTCAAATATAGATTTTTGTTGTCATTAGTCTTCTCAAAACCAATCTTCACAAGATAATTATGCAATATTTCATACCATGCTCTCAGATCTTACTTCAAACCATATAAAGCTTTATGTAGCCTACATACCATATTCTTGTTGGGAGGGTCAAAAAATCCTTTAGGTTGCTCAATGTAAACCTCTTCTTCCACTATACCATTCACAAATGCTGACTTAACATCCATCTGATAAACTTTGGATCCTTTGTATGCATAGTAAGCAAGTAGAGTTCTCACTCCTTCCTCTCTAGTAACAAGAGAAAATGTTTCTTCATATTCAATTCCCTCTTCTTAAGCATAGCCTTTGCAAACTAGCCTTGCCTTATTCCTTGTTACCTCACCATTCTCATCTAGTTTGTTTCTGAACACCCACTTGGTTCCAATAACATTCTTATTCTCTGGTCTAGGCACAAGTGACTAAGTTTGGTTCTTCTTAATCTGATCAATCTCTTCATTCATAGCTTTAATATAGTCTTCATTTTATAATGCATCCTTCACTGATCTTGGTTCATGTATACTTAGCAAGCATGTATCATTCTTCAATATATTTCTTGTCATTGGGCCATCTTCTCTTCCACCAATGATTTTCTCAGCAGGTGATGTCTTCTGACATATTTAGAAAATCTTAGTTTTGTTCTTCTTTCTTCAACAATAGGCCTTTCAAGACAATCAATCTTAGGTCCACTATGTACATTTCTATTAGGTAACTTGGTATAACTTTCTTGTAAACTATTCTTGGCACCACTTTGTAACTTAACTTCTGAATGAAACTCAACATCCATTGGATGTGACTCAACATTCACTAATTCTAGTAGATTAGCAACTTGAATTATAGAATCATCAGCAGTCATACCTTCATAATAGAATAAAAATGTCTTGTAATCTTTAGGTTTCATCTTTGGTTCATCTTCATGTATATCTAAATACTCATCAAATTATACATTTTCACTTTCCATTATTTTTTTGTGTTAGTATTTAAACACTTGCAAGCTTTACTTCTTGTGGAATAGACAAGGAATATGCCTTCTTCACTTTTAGCATCAAATTAACCTTTCCTATTGTCCTTAAGAATGTAGAATTTTCTTACAAATATATTAAAATATTTGACATTGGGTGAGTATTCATACCATAATTCAAAAGGTGTAATGCTTGTATCTTTCTTCACTTGTACTTGGTTCAAGGTATAGATAACTGTACTAAAAAATTTTGTCCAGTATTTCAAAAAAAACATTCTTCTCCATCATCAATGTTCTAGCATAGTCCATCATAGATTTGTTCCTCCTTTCAATAATTCCATTTTGTGGAGGGGTTCTAGGTATAGAGGCTTGTCTCTTGATTCCTCTATCATTACATAGAATTTCAAATTCATTTGATGTAAACTCTTCACCTCTATTAGATCGTAGAAACTTTATACTTTTACCAGTCTCATTCTCAACTCTAAGAAAGTGCCACTTAAACATTTGAAAAGCATCTGATTTCTCTCTTAAAGACATAATTGTCATCATTCTTGAATAATTATCAACAAATAACATCAAGTATTTGTCACCTTTGTAACTTTTCACATTAATTGGTCCAAAAAAATCATTATGAGCTAATTCCAAAATTGTTTTAGAAGTTTGAGTCTTACTCTTAAAACTAGACTTTGTCATATTTCCTCTTTGACATTATTTGCAAACCACATTATTAGGTTTCTTCAGTTTTGGCAAACCTCTGACTCTCTTCATCTTACTAATACTGACCAAGTTATCCAGATTAACATGACTAACAAGACAAGTAGCTTCATTCATGTCAAGATACAATAGTTTACCTCTAATCTAATCACTACTACCAATGAGTTCACCTTTAGCATCATAGATCTTGGCCTTTTTGTTTCCAAACTCAACCTTACATCCTAAAATATTTAATTGCGACACACAATAGATTATAGTTAAGTCCTTCCACATAGTAAGCATTGTCGCACATGATCTTATTTGTCAATTTTATTGATCCTTTTCCTTTTATCAAATAGGGTGCATCCTACCAAATCTAACACTATTTCCATCATAATGCACAAGAGAGTTGAACTTACTTTTTTCTCTAGTCATGTGATTAGAAAAACCACTTTCAATTATCCATCTATCACTCTTGTTCACATATAACACTAATGCAATTTCCTCATCAGAATCAGAATCATCCTTCATTACAACATAGAAAACTTCATCATCATGATCATCTAATTCTTCATTAGATTCTTCTTTAGCAATGTAGCAAGTGTTCTTTCCTTTTTCTTTATACTCTCATCTCTTTTAACTCTATATTTGTCTCTACTTCTATTGTTCTTTTTCTCTGGACATCTTGCAACAATATGACCAACCTCATTACAATTGAAACATATGATAGGTAACTTACCTTAGCCTATGTGAAATTTTCTAGCCAGTAATGGTTCAAGCTCTTTTAGATCATCTTCATTTGTATCACTATCACTAGAAATGTGTTTGACCATTTTCTTTTTCTTCTCTTTAGGCTCTTTCAGTGATAATTTTTCTTTGAAAGAAGATTCAACATTTTTAGTTTTAAAGTTATCAAAATTTGAAAGCTCAAAAGTAACGAGTCTACCCATCAATCCTTCAAGGGTTGATCACTACCATGAACACACCTTAGTTCTTGTATGGTAGAGACTCTAATAGTATAGATAGGCATCAAGGTTCTCAATACTTTTTTTATTACAGTCTCATCTTTAATGGTACCATTTGCTCCTCTGATAGCATTAACAACTTCTTTGACTCTTGCATAATACTGAACTATATTCTTGCCTTCTTGCATTCTCATTTCATTAAACTTACTTTCGATACTTTTAGATTTGGCTCTCATCACATTCTTATCTCCTCCATAGATCTTTTATATAGCATCCCATATCTTCTTAGAAGTTTCACATTCTTTGACATCATCAAACTCTGAGAAGCTTAAGAAAATGCAAGTTCCAACATTGCATGATTCTGTTCTTTCTTCTTTTTTAGATCATTAGTAGTAGGGGCTCTAGTAAGGTCAACATGCTCAATGGTAATGGTAGATTGTGCATAATCTCCAAGTCCCCCTAGATGCAACTTCATCAAACTTTTCCATGCAGGAAAGTTTTCCTTGTTTAGCTTGGGTACCTCCCTTTTGGACATCTTGATCTTTAGCTTCTAATACCTTCAAATTAATTTATTATAGGAATCAAATGGGCTAATACCAATTGTTGGAATATTTAGAATAACTGAGAGTGGGGGTGAATTAGTTATCCAAGGTCCAAATGTCACAATAAAAATTTTCAGCACTTAACAAATTTATATCCATATAACCATATCATGCATGCATCCAATAGATCATCCAATACTTAAACATTGTAGGTCACTGTCCTATGTCAAAATAACTTTGCAAAAATGTAAACAGGGAACATAAAAAATTCAATAACTCATTTGACACAAGTATTTAACATGGAAACCCAATCTTAGAAAAACCACCAGTAACGTGCTACCAATTTTAACTCTTCTGAAGTGATCCCTGTTAAAGCTGAACCCTATTAAAGGTCACTATGGACACTGTTAATTGTGATCTGGTTAGAGGATTTCAATCACCCTATTAGGAGTGGTCCTTATTAGAGGACTTTAGAAAATTCCATTAGAATGTCACTCGATTAAAGGATTTACAAATGGATTTTAGGTCAACTTTAATCCAAAGGATTTATCCAAACTGATACAATTGTTAGAGAGTAGTAGTAGGACTCGATCTGATAAAAAAATACAACTTACTTGCAGATTATAGAGTTTTTTTTAGGTCTATATTATTCTTGGCTTTCAATATCCTTCATCTTTGATAGCTTGTTCACCCCTTCAAGCCTTCACCTTCATAAGACTTCGTGCTTAGTATGCCATATGCAGATTCATCTCCTTAAGCCCTCATATGAAGCAATACAACTTTACTTCTCTTACTCTTCCTTAGGTTTCAACAACCATTGCTTTTGGATTAGCATCTCCTTATAAAGAGAATCTAGATCTTTTTTCTACTCAATCATAATCATTCATTTTAAGGTTAGGTAAGATTCATTGAATCTAATCATCTTTCTATCTTTGTCTTCCTCTAGAAACTTCCTTTACAATCCTTATCAAATTTGCCTCAAAATTGTTTATCTTGAATTGTGTGCCACTAGGTCATCAAGCCTATCTTCCACACACTTCACACAATTCAAGAAATCAACTTTTTTAGCTCAGATTCAAAAAATCTTTGATCAAACTCTTATTATTGTCACTCAGCAATAACTTGCTTATGATGCTTGACACACGTTGGGTTGCTCGACATCCACTAGACTTCACTTGGCACATATTGTCACTTTACTATCACTCAACACATACTAAATTTACTCAACATGCACTATTTTTTAACTTTTCTCAACATTAACCAATTTTTTGCTTGGCTTGAACTAATATTGCTTGGCTCCTACTAATCACTTGGTCAAGCTTAGCAGACAAATTTTGTTTTCCTTCTCCTTCTAGACTTAGTTAGTGTATCCATCCATTGTAGCCTTAAGTAGATAAAAACTACACTATATCATCAATGTCTTATCTGGTCTTAGTGTTCCTTTTATACACCATATAAATCAACATTTCTCTAAGTACTATTGTTGTCCTTTCTTCTTCAAATCCTCTTCATCAATCAATCAAATGATAGCATTTAGACCAAAATAAGTAATTCTCAAACTAGTAAGTAGTAGGTTTGAGATCAGTGACAAAATAATGATTGTTCTACATTCTTGTACTTGCAACAATCTTCTTTTCTTAACATACCTAACAAGTGGTTTTTGATGTTTGTATTTTATCTCTTAATAGGGATATATTCATGATGAGTGAAGTTAGATAGTGATAGAAGAAATCCTGGTGATGACAATAGTGAGTACGCAAGGTCAGAGGTGATGATGACAATATTTTTAGAAAGTAAATTACACCAAGATAACTAAGAGGCAAGGGGAGGGTGAGTCAGTTAACCAACTAATAATTTTTTTATCAACCTTGTTAATCCTAACCATGTGATTAGTATAATCTACAACCATAAGAAAATACACATACACAATAACACCAAATATGTTAACCAGGGAAATCATTCATCAAAAGGAAAACCCTAGTGGGGATGGTACCCACAAAATGATGTACTAATATTAAAGTTCCTTGTAAGAGGATGGACTCTTTTAGGAACCAATGAAATACATTCAGTATATATCAGTCCCTATTAGGAAACTTTGAATCCTTGCTAAGAGATTCCAACCCTGTTAGGAGTTGTAGAAGGAAGAAGGACCCATTTTTCAAGAAAATTCAAGGGTAAGACCATTGAAATCACTATCCAACTAGTCTCTATATTATTCCTTGCATGATAATATAATGAAATAACTCAAACTCCTTCTTTGTCTTCTTGACCGAACCAAACTCTTCTAATCTCAATACCAGATCACCAACTTTGCATCCAATAATCCCTTGGATACACAACATAATACAAACTTCATCATAAGGAAAATAACCTTCCTTTATAAAAAAATCCTCAAAATAATTCTTAGAGTCAGCCTTGAGGCTTTCCCAATTAATTATAATAGGACCTCATTAAGATATTACAATTCTTTACATATTTTCATAATTAGAAAATACTATCAGATCACAATCCTTGTAGCTTCTCACAAGTGTGAGTGTCATCATTAGGCTGTCAACTATCACTCTCTAACTTCTCTCATCACAATTCTATCTTAGTTAGGAGATGCCACCCAAACATTAGAAACCACTTGTCAAGTATTGTGTCTACATTCTATCCCCTATAATCCTTGAATAACTCTTGCACATGGATTTAAATTCATGTATGTGCACTTATCCACTTCATTGAACATAATTTAGAACATATCCTCAACTAGACTTGACCTCATACTCAATATGCACTCCATACATACTCATTCTTCATCTGCTACTTTGCCAATCTTTACAAAAAAATACTATGTTGACATCAATAACAAACATAGTCATGAATGCAACATGTCAATCATTATAACCATCTCTCCAATTCTTAGGATAATCCCCCAAAGAAATACCATCAACGTTCATGCTAACATATTGATAATTATATGGGGTAAATGTGAGAAATAGAAGTTGAATAGGATGAGAGACATGAGGTTGACATAGAGGATACACATGAGATGATATGGTGAATAAAGTGTAGGATAGTGAAAAATTGAATAATTAGGGAGAGATAAAAAGAGAGGGATAGGAATAGAGATAATAATTATAAGGAAGTAATGGTTGGAGGTAAATTGGGGGGGGGGGGGGAGAGAAGAGAGAGAGAGAGAGATAGATTATGGCATGAGAGTGAAACAGAGGGAATATATGGTGAGATTTGTGAGGGATAAACTAAATTTTTATTTATGGGATCAAGATATGAGAAATGATAGATGATACTATGAGTAAAAGAGAACATAGAGAGAAATGTTATAGTACTTAACAAAGAGGATAATTAGGGATTATCATAGAAATATATGGAGATAGGTTTTTAGTTACAAGCTAGTCATGTGTTAGAGAATTAAAAGGCAAGGAGGGTGAGAGACTTTAGTTAGAGATAGGACTAAATATGAATTGAGAGAGCGATGGTGTGGGATTAGTTATAAGGGAGATATTTGACAGAGAGAGTTAAAGAAGGGCAAGATGATAAGAGACTTGAGTTAGTGATATGAACAAATAGGGGTATATGGAGAGACGGTATTTTTGGAAATATAGGAGTAACTAAGAGTGGAGGTATGAATGAGTTACCACTAAAATATTTCTTATATCCCTTAGATGTTAGTACAAAAATAACTCTTTGAAAACTTAACTCTACTGGTGCTCAACAAACATACAAAAATGTTGTAACTCGGTAAACACTTAACATAAAATCTTAAGATGTTACCTATGATTACTATTAATTTAACTTAGTTGCAAATACATAAGAGAAAGCCTAAACACATTTGACACCAAGATTTAATGTGGAAACCCAATTTGGCAAAAAGCACCAATTGCAACTAGTTACTGATTTTCACTTTACTGAAGTGAGCCCTGTTAGGAGCCCTATTAAAAGTTAAAAAACACACTATTTGGTGTGACCCTATTAGAGTATTTAATAACCCTATTGGGAGTGGCCTTGTTAGAGGTATTTGGAAAATTCAATAGAAATGTTACCTTGTTAGAGGATTTACAAATAGTTGTTAAGCCAATTCTGTTAAGATATTTAGATCACTACTACAATGGTTATAGAGTAACAATGAGATGACCTGATTTCAGATGCAATTGAATTTCTTATTATAGATCTCAATTCTGGCTTGACTATTTGATCCTTCTTGATCAAATATATCTTTTTAGCTCCACAAGGTTATTTTTTTGTCCTTCTGATTCACTTCCTCTTAGCACCATCAAATCTTCAATTATCTTCCATGCATTCACACACTTTCTAAATCTCAACTTGACCTTGTACTTATATCTTTCATATTGTCAATTCGGCTAGAATACAATTTAGAATAATTAATATTCATCTCCTCAGTCCTCTAGTACCAACAAATAAATCAATTGAACTCAATATACCAAAATAAGGAAATCCTTCTTTAGCCGACCCTTCTCGGTAGACACTAACTCAAAAATGATTTTCCTATATTAACCAAGTGAAACTTTCTCAACACTGCATACTCACAAAGTTCCTTTGGTAACTGAGTGAGCTTAGTCAACACTAGTTCCATCCAACATTTCCTTCATTAACCAAGTGAGCTCAATTAACACTCAGCTTCTGCAAACTTTCCTTTGGCACTCGAATGAACTCAGTAGAAACCATCTTCTAAGCTAGGCAAACTCTAGAATGCTTGGTAGACATAGAAAATTATCTTCAATGCTTGAGTGAGCTCAACATACACTAACTAGTAATGATGTGACATTTTATGTAACATCCAAGACAATACACAATTGATCAATTGTTTCAACAATCTCCCTCTTTGGCATTGATGGAAACACAACATGTCATAATACAATGAAGTTTAAGAGAAAGAATAAAAAAAGGAACATATACTTAGTTTCATTCTAATTCTCATCCATGAGAACTCCCTTTATCAGTGTGAACTCTTTCTACCTTTAGTTTCTCCCTTTGTCAAAAAACTTCTGACTACTACAACTTCATCTGATAGCAAACTCTACCTTTGATATCAGACTAAGTTTAATTTCCCTTTTTGACATCTCTTCTCTTTACAAAATTTCTATGACAGTAAAATTCTCTACAAAATTACTATGGGATATGATAGCAAACTTCTCCCTCTTTGATGTCTCATGCCAAATAAAATGTTTAGTGAATATCAATGTACCTCAAGTACTAATTCATTTACAATATGCTCTTGTCAATGTTGTACCAACTAATTGATTTTCAACATACTCTAGTTGATGTATCACTAAACTTCATTTAGTGAGCTTTAGATAGGGGAATGACCCCTAGCTTACCTCTTAGATACATAAATGCATCCTTAGGTAATGGCTTGGTGAATATGCCTACAATTTATTCTTTTGTATTCACATATTATAATCTAACTTCTTTATCTTGTACCAATTCTCTCAAGAAATGATATTTTACAGAATTGTATTTTGTTTTGGTATGCATTACTAGATTCCTTGATATATTGATTGCACTAGTGTTGTCATAGTATATGACTACTGGGTCCTTGATCTCTATCTTCATACCTGCCAATAGTTGTTTCAACCAAAAAATAATAGAACAATTGACTACTACTACCACATATTCTACCTCTACTATGGACTAAGAGATAAAAGTCTATTTCTTTCCCTTCCAAGGCACTAGTATTTTACCAAGAAAAAAAGCTCCACCACTAGTGCTTTTTTTGTCATCAATACTTCATGCCTAATTAGCATCTATGAATACTTTTAAATCCAAATTGCCTCCTATTTTGTACCATAAACAATATTCTTCAGTACCACTTAGACATCTCATGATTCTCTTGATTGCCATCATGTGATTTTCTTTGGGATTTTCTAAGAATCTCACCATCATACTAATTGTTAATGCAATATCAAGCCTTATACTACAATTTTAAAAATCATTGATATGTATATGGTCTAATCTACCTCTTTGGAATCATAATTTTTAGAAATTTTATGTTTAGTAGACATAGGTTTTCCAACTGGTCTTGAATCTTCTGTTCCAAATTTCTTTAGTATCTCCTTGATATATTTGGATTGAGTAATGTAGATACCATGTTCCTTCTATTGAATTTGCAATCCAACAAAGAATTTTATCTCACCAAATATAAAAATTTTAATTTCTTTACTCATTTCTTCTAAAAATGCCTTGCAAAAGTTATCATTTCCTGTGAATAAAGTGTCATCCACAAATATTTCTGCCAACACAATCTTCTTGTCTGGTACTTCTTTGATGTACAAGCTATTGTTATCATTTTTTCTTTGAAAACCAATTTGTATCAAGTAGTTATGAAGTCTTTCATACTAAGCTCTGGGAGCTTGCTTGAGACCATATAATACCTTGTGTAATTTGTAGGCCATGTCTTTTTTCTAGGATCTACAAAACCTTTAGGTTGTTCAATGTAGACTTCCTCATCAAGAATTCCATTCAAGAATATAGATTTTACATCCATTTCATAAAATTTATATCCTCTATGAGCTACATATGCTAGTAAAGTTCTAACACCTTCTAATCTTGCAATAGGAACAAAAATTTCACCATAATAAATACCTTCTTCTTGAGAATAGCCTTTACATACTAACCTTGCTTTGTTTCTGAAAACATCTACATCTTCATTTAGCTTGTTTCTAAATACCCAATTTTTGCCAATTATAATTTTATTCTTGGGTTTAGGAAAAAGAGTCCAAGTTTTATTCTTCTCTATCTGTTCTATTTCTTCATTCATTTCTTCAATCCAAATTTCATTATCCAAAGCATCTTTAACATTTCTAAGCTCAAATTTAGCAAGTAAACATGTAGCTTTCAACCGGTTTCTTGTTATTTTTCCATCTAGTTTATCTCCAATGATTTGATCAGGTGCATGATGCCTTCTGACATATCTTTCTAAACATAGGTTCTTTGTATTTGGAATGAATTTCATTGATTTCATCATGAACTTTAGTTTTAAGATCAAGTCCCACTATCTGTGACTTGGGTCCATCAAACTCAATTTTCTCTTGAAGTAGCTTCGGTAGCCTCTGATGGTGACTCGAGTCCTTTAGATTGTGACTTGGGTTGCACTATCTGCAACTCAGTAACTATTGGAGATTTTGGGGACTTGAGAAGTGAAGCCTCCTTTCTTCTAGATAGATTTGGTAGGGTATTAGGTTCATAGTAAACAAATCTTTTGTAATCTTTAGGCTCTTTTTTGCTTTCTTCTTCACTATTTTCTGCAAATTCATCAATTCTCATATGTGCACTTTATTTTATGAGTAAACAAATTCAAATACTTGTATGCTTTCTTCTATAGGAGTATCCTAGAAATATGCCTTCATTGTTGATCTCAAATTTATTTTTGATATTTGAGTGTCAACACACTTAACCAAATTCTCAAAATGATGTCAAGTATAATATAGAAGCCGAGCTATAGTGTGTGTCAAGCTAGAGAATTCAATAGGTGCCTAGTGAACTTCAGGTGCCAAGCGAAGTTCAAGTGCCAAGTGATAAGTGATGCTGAGTCACTATAGGTGTTGAGCAAAGTATAGATGCCAAGTGAAATAGAATTACTATAGGAGCCAAGTGAGATAGAATTCCTATATGTGCCGAGAATCAACAACTAGTAAGTGTCAAGTAACACAGAATTAGCATATGAGGTTGTATCTTCACAAACTCAAATGTAAAACATTTTTGAGCTGACATAGGATGAATCTTGAAGGATCTTGAAGATAAAATTGAATCTTTTGCATTACCTATGTAATCAGCATGTAACCAATAAGAAAAATGGAGAAGGCATACAACCAATAGGAAAAGTACCGAAATTGAGTGGGAAATGAAGAGTAAATATTGATCATAGATTCATACTGTAGACACCTAAAAACCTTTAGAAAATAAAGTATTTTTATTTTCTGAAAAAGTCCTGATGACATCATCATTTATTAATTAATTAATTATTTAATTAATTTATTTATTTTTATGCCATTAAATCCCTTTATCTTAATTAAAAATATTTAATTAAGGAATCCCTCCCAAAAATGTTTAAATCTTATTTAAACATTATTTCCTTATTTATTAATTATTTAATTAATAAATTGACCAAAAAACTCAAAATAAATAAATAAATAAAATTTTACCCAAAACTTGGCCAATTTCCTTAAGACCACTAACCTCTTCCAAAATCTTCTAATCATTCTTTAATTTTGATTAAAGGCTAATCCCATCATTTCCTACCCCTAATCCCAACTCAAAATATTTAATTAAGATTAAATATTAATCCTCATGTTTATTAAAAAAGTTTTAATAAATATCTCCTCAACCCAAACCCTTGAAATAAATAAAACTTTATTTATTTCCTAAAAATCTAATTTATCCTCATCCTAAGAAGTTCTACACTCTTCTAGAAAGTCTTCATCCTCATCCTAGGAAATTCTAGACTATTCTAGAAAGTCTTTATCCTCATCCAAAGTCTAGACTCTTCTAGAAGATGTCTTTAAACCTAATCCTAATCCCCTCCTAACCTTGTCACATTCTCTAAACATGGGTTAAGACTTACTAACCAAAGCCAAAGTTAACAAATATCTCCTCCTTCACCCACCCTCATTAAATGCCATCCACTTGCCTATCCCTAAGCTAATCCTAAACCATCCTAATCCATCCTCTAATCATTTTCACAATCCTAAGCAAGCTTAAAACCCTCCTAATCAAGCCCAAGTCGAAATTTCTCTCATCTCCCTCAAAATATCTCAACCATAAAACTTTATGAAGCCCACTAGGCCATAAATGACTCTTCCAAGCCCTTTTATTGCTCTTACAAGTCATTATGAGGGTCTTTATGAAGATTTTATCCCTTGAGCCTCCTTTGTTGTCTCATCCTTCCCCTTTCCTCCATCCTCTCACCATGTGACATGTGTCACTCTTTGATTGGCTGTAAGGAAGCACAATCCATGTGCTCTCTTCTCATGCAATCTGAGCCCTCCATGAGCTTTTTCCCATCCTTGCATCTTAGCCCTCAATCCCTCAAGCCTCTTGCCTATAAATTGGATCCTTCCCCTTTGCAAAATAACACAATTCATGAAGTAAAGTCATAATGGCATTTTAAGAAGCCATTTTACATCAAAACCATACACTCACACCCAAATTCCAACTCCATTTGAAGCCCTTTTTGAAACATAAAGCTTGAGCATACATCCTATCTATTTAGACAAAGCTAATCAACAAGAGAGCTTCTCATTGAGAGAGCCCATTAATGGCTCATATTCTCAATTGAGAGCTCATCTTAGTCTATCTTGAAGTTTATGAATTTTTTTTAGTTTGTAGAAGCTTTATTTAAATTTGGTTTCTATTAGCATACTAACATTGCTCATATACATTTTGGCACGCCCGGTGGGACCCCACATGGGTCATCTTCATTAGCTTTTTTAGTCAAGTTTTGTATGCCATTTGCTAATTTTGGCTAATTTTTCTTATTTTTGTGATTGGTAGGATTGTATAAATTGGTTTCGTAGGTCCACATGAGCATAAAAAAGACAAAGGAACTTATAATCTATTTCATAGTGTTTGCAGATTTTTCAAGCTTATAGGTGGACAAAGAACTTGGAATTCTTCTTCCTCTTCTTGTCTATATTCTTCTTATTCCATCTACTTCTTCTTCTTCTTCTGGGAGATCTTGGCCATTTTTTTTTTTAAGGAATAAAAATCATACACACTTCTTTTTAGTGCTTAAAATGAACCCCCAAATCATACTTAAACCCATTAAAAAATTAAAAATTTGCAAAAAAGAAAAAATCTTTTAACAAGAGAAACTAAACCAATCCAATCATTTGCATCCTTGCAACATCAAGGTTTTAGATGCATTCATGCAAAGTTAGGAAAACTTCATTTTTGAGAATTTAAAAAGAACTTCAAGTTTCCATTTCAAAAGGTTCAAAATCAACACTAAGTGCACACCAAAATCTAAATCAAACTCAAAGCATCAATCAAGGATAAAATGAACCTCATTTGCAAATATTTTAAAGTTCTTTTAAAAATCTTATGAAAACTAAGAGTCCTAAATGGTTGCCAAAAATTGTCCTAAAAGCTTTGTTATTTGTTCCAAACAAATGTCTTGTTTCAAAATCTTGAATGTTTCTTAGGTTTTTCATGCATCAAAACAATCTAGGAATATCATTTTTGGGCTTAAAATATGCAAACTAGAACACAAAATCTTGAATGAAGACCAAAGTCCAAAGATTCATTTTCACTTTTGAGTCCAAAACAATCTTGAATGATCTAAGGTTAAAACAAAGCACTTCAAAGTTCTTAAAACAACACACATAATCTCAATCTTGAATGCTCAAAGGAAAAACTTGAATGTTTAATCACTTGTCTTTGAATGCATGTTGCTAAAATCACTCTTGAGTGCCATGGATTAAAATCAAGTTTGTTTTTTTTATGAATGCATGATTAAAACAAAAAATTCAATCTTGAATTCCATAGATCAAATAATCATCTTTTGGGGCATAAAAAGAATCCACATTTTTGAAATCGTCTAAGTTATAAAAACTAATAAAGACGCTTTGAGTATGTTTTTAGTTGGACTCACCCTCTTTAATCACCCATCAATTTAACCATTGGTTGCAATCTCAGCGCCATCTATGGGGATGGGTCTACCTAAGAAGGTGTTAAGTGCTCCACAAAGATCAAACTCCACTCACTTGGGTCTTTAGTGGTTTTTCTAAGTTAGAAAATTCTTTGAATGCGCATTAATCTTTCTCACACTTCATTTGGGCATAAAAATTGGACAAATCTTGACATGGAGAGCCTCCGGGCGCGCGCTTGGCAATCAAGTTTCACACATATTTGTTTTGGGCTTAAAAAAAAACTCACACTCAATCTTGAATGCCTAACAATCAATGAACATTGCATGGTTTGGACGCATTTTCAATGACGCTCGCATTTCTTATGTTGAAGATCTCTCGACTTTCATTATGCTGATGATGTTGTCAAATTGGAATGAACATTGTATTCCATAATCACAAGTGTCTTCAATCATAGCTTACAAAATCTAAATCATCAATTGGAATAAATGCGTGTCTTTTAAAGACCAAGATCATGTATGTGGTCTTGTTTTACACTTTTTAGGAGGCCTACTTGGGGATTTCATCACCCCTTGGGATGACCTCAACTCCAGCATTCTGGTAGAGTATAAAAATTGGGAGGTGAATCCAAAGACACCTCTCTTGAAATCAAGATTTTGTCACTCGGGCTAAGCCTCGAGGAACTTTATACCCTTGAGAAGTGAAAGAGGAGAAGTGGGTTACCGCTCCTCTCGGCTGTGTGACATCTTTTTGGTTTCATCTACAGATTTGGGCCTCATGTACCTTACATATATCGAGGACTCCATAGCTATAAAAAATTTCATCCTTGTAGAAAGCTTCTTAGGATGTTGGTGTGTTTGACGTGCTTGCTCCAAAATTTTGTCTGCTTGTTTGTTCATAGCTTTTGAATGAATGTTTTCCAACTTTGGTCAAAATCCCAAAAAAGCAAAAATCTCCTAGCTCAAGGCATACTTAGCGTAGTCACTGCCTCATCAAAAAATCATCCAAGCTCCCCTATTGCAACCAAATCTATCTAGTTCCTTGCTTTAGAACAATCCCAAATCCAAAGTCTCTCCAAATCATCCCCCCTAGCCAGCTAGCAACCCAATCCAAAATCACACCCAAGCCTTTAGAGAGTTGTTGTCATTCTGCTAGAATTTGCTATCCAATCAATCCGACCAATCCACCAGCCTCACCAAGGTTATCCCTTTGACAGAGCTTTGTCTAGGGTAGTCTAGCTTTGTCACTTGTTATCCCTCATCACCTTGAGCTAAAGGTTGAGATCCACAAGTGGTCAATCTCGTGTCATGCCCATAGGATCATTAGTCTATCCTTAAGTTGACACAATCTCCACCAATCCCGTGCATAGGAAAGCAAAACTCTCACTTTTTGACAACATGCCCTTGAAGTCTTCCATCCACAGGAAAGCCAAAAATCTCTAGCCAATCCTCCTTAGGTCTGTCATACAGCTTTGACTCTCCCTAGGAAATCCTTCATCAGCCAATCCAAAATTTGCGCTTAATCCAAATCCAACCATGAGCTTCTGTGTTCATCCATATGCAAGACCCCATCCCCATATGACTCATCATCAAAACATGAAATCCCAAACCTATCATGATGTGTTCGGTCGTATTGTCCTTGCTCCCGCCACCTCCTATTCCAATAATGATGAAAATCTTGTTGACTATAATGGGTATATTGAAAGCCTTAGAAACATTCCCCCAAGCATCCCACAAAATCCATGCATTCTTCCAAACTATCTAGTCATGCCATCTGATATCCCAGCTTCTCCTCCATCACCCAATCAACCAAGCTTCCAATCTTCCACCCCCATCATACTAGCTATTCCTGTCAATCCACCTCCACCTCTGACACACGAGTCTCCAAGGAATCTCCTAGAGGAAATACAAGAAAAGTCACCTCCAGCAGTCGATAATCCATGTCATCTAATCCAACCATGTGAAGTAGTCAGTAATGAAGCTTCCCCATCTATAATATCACCTCCATCTCCCATAGCTATCATCCCCATACCATCCATCAAATTCCTTAAAATCCTTCCACTTCCCGCAAGCATCAAAATCCCACCATCTGTCAAAACCCTCCAAATCCTATCCACATCACCTCCAAGCATTTCCAAAATCTCCCATAATGACCCTTATGCATCCATCTTCTACTCACCCATCTCCACTACTGAATCTCCCATCTTTCTATCCACTACCTTTGAAGAGTCCATCCCTTCACCTCCTATCACACCATCCACTCCAAACCAATCCTATCAAGATCCTGCCCAAAAGCATGTTGAGATACCCCAAAGCATAAACGAAGATATCATCATACCATGTCTTCCATCCATAGTGCAGTCACTATCCCCTTCATCTCCAAAACCTCAAGCCATACCTCCTCTACTGCAAAAATCTTTTCATCCCATCAGCTAAATCAAGATCCTATTCTACCATCTCCTCCACTCCATGCTTCCATCTTACCACCTATCCAAGCTATTTCACCATCTATAATATACCCTCTTGGTTCACTTACATTCATCCATAGTGGCCTCCTCTCAGCAGAAGAATTCAGAATAGTATCTACCTATTGTAGTACATCTGATAAAGCACTTCCACCATTTTTTGCAAGCAAAAAGTATCCTCAGCTAGTTCAAATGCTCAATTGATGGCATTATCAAGGTCAAGGTTTAAGACCACAAGAGCAAGGAATTAGAAAGCTTATTATTGCACAAAAAAATTTAGGATTTCATGGTCTTGGATATGTATCCAAAGGCTCACCATCTAAAGGTGTTGGTACACCACACCCCCAAACCAAGCCTATCACCAAACCCCCCATGCCAGCCTCCCATCACTCCTTCAATAAATCTTATGTCATCCCCCCTCCACCATCTTTGCAACCTAAAACAACCTACCATATCCCCCCTTCATCCTCTAAATCCATTTTGGGTCCCTATGTCCCAAAATCTACCATCCTCCATCCTCCTATCAGCCATCATTCAAATCCTATTCCCTCCATTCCTATGCAAGATCAGCAAAGGCACATATTGAGGCACATCATCCATCATCATCCCCCTACACACTCTCCCATATCCTCTCCATCTTACAAAGCTTCTCCTAACCATCTTCCCAAAGCTTACCACAGCAATGTAAATGCCAACTTCAAAATGCATAAAGCTAAAAATCCACATCCTAGGCAATCATATGTCTATTCTAAAAAACATACTCCAAAAAGGCAAAATCCAATCAAAGAATGCAAAACAATGCAAAAGCCTATGAAAAGAAAATCCAAAACCATGTGGATCCCAAAGAAAAAAGTTGAAACCCAATGCATAATGGCATCCACCATTGCTAATCCTCCATCCAGTGACTCATGTCCCCCATCTCCTAACTCCATCTTGGGTGCCTATATCCCCAAGCCTACTTCCACAAATCCTCCATCACGCCCGCATCTACCATCTATCCCCCATATGCTCTTTTCACACCCATCCCAACATGTGCCAATGTTGCTCTTGCAAGCATCCTCATCGCATGCTCCTTTCCAACCTTTTCATCCCTCCATCTCCTACCATCAATCCCATCTAATCCAATCTATTGCATAAATCACACATCCGGTTTACCAACAGCTAGCAACAAAATTGAACATTCCAACAGCCAATGAAAAATCCCAAAAAAGCCAAAATAGCTGAAGAAATCCAAAATCATTCCAGCTAAGTCTAAAGTCAAAAAGTCAAAAAAAAATAAAATAAAGCATCCACTGGTGAAAACTTGACAATTCAAGTGCCTTGGACAAGTACCATGATGAAAACTTGGCAAACAAGCATCATGCGTAATCTCGCCATCCCCAACTTAGCCTATCACCCTCATGCTTTTGGTCATCTCTTGACATCCAACTCCATCTTCCGATCTATCCACCTATCCTCCACCCTCCATCTTCCATTTCACACCATCTACTTATCTCCTACAGCTTCAGCCAACCATCCCAGCTATCATCCATCTCCCTAGCCCCTTCAGCTTTTTCCATCCTAGCTTCAATCCTATCACATCCATCATAAGACCTCCTTCTGCATGTTATCTTCTGATTAGGGGCACTATATTCCTTGGAGATCTTGTCTTGTCCATCCTCCCTTGTCATTGGTATCTAGCTCTAGGCTATCCTCATGCAAACCCAATGTCATCTCTTTATATCCATCATAATCCTAGCTATCTACCATCCTATCTAGCCATCTCATCCTGCTCCTCTAGCTATCCTTGGTCACAAAATCTCTCATCATCATTGGATGCATCCTACCAAATCCATATCTTTCACTATCACCCCACCCTTAGCTTTTGCATCTTGTACAACATTGAACCATCCCGCTATCCTATCATCCTGAGCTTTTGCCTGCTTGTAACTATCTTGGTCAGCTTTAGCTTGTAAATATCTTGGTCCGTCAGCTTGTACATCCTCTTTAGCTTAGTACCATTGTATCTATCCAGCTTTTGTGTCAGTTCCTCCTTGATCAGCATCTTGCACACATTGCACATCTTGGTTAGCTATTCCAATGCATCCTTTAGCTAGATCTCCTGTCACCAAAGTGTTATCCTTCTAAGTTCAGCTTGCCAAATGCATCACTCACCCAGATCCATCAGCTTAGGTGCTCTATAATATATCCTTGTAGGATATAGCTTTCCTCATGTTTGATCTTGGTTTGTTAGTACCTCGTCCTACCCATCTTGTTGGCAAATGGCTCTCTTTTGGACTTTCACTTTCTTTTGATTTGGAATCTTCCCTTTTGGGTCTCGAAGTATCTTTTCCAAGCAATCTCCTTGTTCCCTCCTTAAGGTTGCCACGATCTTCCATATCATGGTATATTGCAAATGGGGCAATCTGAGCGTAAGGTCTTGATCATGTCTTTTGCTTGTTTTCTTTTCTGCTTGTGGGTTACCCAGTGTCGTTTCCACGCTGCTTCCTCTGGGATTCATGTGTGATGCTAGGGCAATCCTTGTGTGTTTGTTTTGGGTCAGTCCGTCATTCTTTTGGACGGTTGGTGAAAAGGCCTTGATGTTCTTGGTAACCTTGGCAATTAACCAACAGTCCTATAGCAAATCTAGTGCTCAACTACATGGTGGTACTTCTCTTTGAAGTATCCCCCTGCTCAAAAAAGCTTCAATGGTTTCCCTTCATCTCCATTATCCCCCATCCATATCCAACATCTGTCTCTCCTACCCCAGCTTGTGCAACCATATCTCTCAGAATCAATCATTACTCTTAGCTTTAGGGATCCACAATCCTAGTCTTAGGGATCCACCAATCCAATCAATCCACCAAGCCTCATCTTTCGAGATCCACAATCCTAGTCCTAGGGATCTCCAAAACCCATCTTTCACCAATCTGACTCTTTGAAATCCTATTGCATCAGCTTTATAATCTCCTCATCCATCTCCCTATCCTAGATTACTTTTGATAGCGCTCCGCTCCTTTATCCTCCACCTTCCCTAAAGTCTTAAGCTTGCTTCCTCTTGTGCATCTGATTCTCCTTTATCATTCTCCCATAGTGAGAGTTTGAGCTAATTCAGCCCCTTCTCTTTGCCAATATGAGTTTCCTTGCTCATCCGAGATTCTTGTACTTTTCAAGAAGTCATCGAGCCTCTCTTTCTCTCCCCGCCACCTTCTTGAGGGGGCATCTTGTAGTCCATTCTCTCCTCTTCTGCTCTAGCCTTGGGCATCTTATTTTCTTATCTTTGATGCCATGCCACTTGCAGCATCACATCAAAGAGGGGCAAAATGTAGACACCTAAAAACCTTTAAAAAATAAAGTATTTTTATTTTCTGAAAAAGTCCTGATGACATCATCATTTATTAATTAATTATTTATTTAATTAATTAATTTATTTTTATGCCATTAAATCCCTTTATCTTAATTAAAAATATTTAATGAAGGAATCCCTCCCAAAAATGTTTAAATCTTATTTAAACATTATTTCCTTATTTATTAATTATTTAATTAATAAATTGACCAAAAAACCCAAAATAAATAAAAAATTTATTTTTTGCCCAAAACTTGGCCAATTTCCTTAAGACCACTAACCTCTTCCAAAATCTTCTAATCTTTCTTTAATTTTGATTAAAGGCTAATCCCATCATTTCCTACCCCTAATCCCAACTCAAAATATTTAATTAAGATTAAATATTAATCCTCATGTTTATTAAAAAAAATTAAATAAATATCTCCTCAACCCAAACCCTTGAAATAAATAAAACTTTATTTATTTCCTAAAAATCTAATTTATCCTCATCCTAAGAAGTTCTAGACTCTTCTAGAAAGTCTTCATCCTCATCTTAGGAAATTCTAGACTATTCTAGAAAGTCTTTATCCTCATCCAAAGTCTAGACTCTTCTAGAAGATGTCTTTAAACCTAATCCTAATCCCCTCCTAACCTTGTCACATTCTCTAAACATGGGTTAAGACTTACTAACCCAAGCCAAAGTTAACAAATATCTCCTCTTTCACCTACCCTCATTAAATGCCATCCACTTTCCTATCCCTAAGCTAATCCTAAACCATCCTAATCCATCCTCTAATCATTTGCACAATCCTAAGCAAGCTTAAAACCCTCCTAATCAAGCCCAAGTCAAAATTGCTCTCATCTCCCTCAAAATATCTCAACCATAAAACTTTATGAAGCCCACTAGGCCATAAATGACTCTTCCAAGCCCTTTTATTGCTCTTACAAGTCATTATGAGGGTCTTTATGAAGATTTTATCCTTTGAGCCTCCTTTGTTGACTCATCCTCCCCCTTTCCTCCATCCTCTCACCATGTGACATGTGTCACTCTTTGATTGGCTGTAAGGAAGCACAATCCATGTGCTCTCTTCTCATGCAATCTGAGCCCTCCATGAGTTTTTTCCCATCCTTGCATCTTAGCCCTCAATCCCTCAAGCCTCTTGCCTATAAATTGGATCCTTCCACTTTGCAAAATAACACAATCCATGAAGTAAAGTCATAATGGCATTTTAAGAAGCCATTTTACATCAAAACCATACACTCACACCCAAATTCCAACTCCATTTGAAGCCCTTTTTGAAGCATAAAGCTTGAGCATACATCCTATCTATTTAGACAAAGCTAATCAACAAGAGAGCTTCTCATTGAGAGAGCCCATTAATGGCTCATATTCTCAATTGAGAGCTCATCTTAGTCTATCTTGAAGTTTATGAATTTTGTTTAGTTTGTAGAAGCTTTATTTAAATTTGGTTTCTATTAGCATACTAACATTTCTCATATACATTTTGGAACGCCCGGTGGGACCCCCGCATGGGTCATCTTCATTAGCTTTTTTAGTCAAGTTTTGTATGCCATTTGCTAATTTTGGCTAATTTTTCTTATTTTTGTGATTGGTAAGATTGTATAAATTGGTTTTGTAGGTCCACATGAGCATAAAAAAGACAAAGGAACTCATAATCTATCTCATAGTGTTTGCAGATTTTTCAAGCTTATAGGTGGACAAAGAACTTGGAATTCTTCTTCCTCTTCTTGTCTATATTCTTCTTATTCCATCTACTTCTTCTTCTTCTTCTTCTTGTGGGAGATCTTGGCCATTTTTATTTTTTAAGAAAGAAAAATCATACACACTTCTTTTTAGTGCTTAAAATGAACCCCCAAATCATACTTAAATCCATTAAAAAATTAAAAATTTGCAAAAAAGAAAAAATCTTTTAACAAGAGAAACTAAACCAATCCAATCATTTGCATCCTTGCAACATCAAGGTTTTAGATGCATTCATGCAAAGTTAGGAACACTTCATTTTTGGGAATTTAAAAAGAACTTCAAGTTTCCATTTCAAAAGGTTCAAAATCAACACTAAGTGCACACTAAAATCTAAATCAAACTCAAAGCATCAATCAAGGATAAAATGAACCTCATTTGCAAATATTTTAAAATTCTTTTAAAAATCTCATGAAAACTAAGAGTCCTAAATGGTTGCCAAAAATTGTCCTAAAAGCTTTGTTATTTGTTCCAAACAAATGTCTTGTTGCAAAATCTTGAATGTTTTTTAAGTTTTTCATGCATCAAAACAATTTAGGAATATCATTTTTGGGCTTAAAATATGCAAACTAGAACACAAAATCTTGAATGAAGACCAAAGTCCAAAGATTCATTTTCACTTTTGAGTCCAAAACAATCTTGAATGATCTAAGGTTAAAACAAAGCACTTCAAAGTTCTTAAAACAACACACATAATCTCAATCTTGAATGCTCAAAGGAAAAAACTTGAATGTTTAATCACTTGTCTTTGAATGCATGTTGCTAAAATCACTCTTGAGTGCCATGGATTAAAATCAAGTTTTTTTTTTTTTATGAATGCATGATTAAAACAAAAAATCCAATCTTGAATGCCATAGATCAAATAATCATCTTTTGGGGCATAAAAAGAATCCACATTTTTGAAATCTTCTAAGTTATAAAAACTAATAAAGACGCTTTGAGTAAGTTTGTAGTTGGACTCACTCTCTTTAATCACCCATCAATTCAACCATTGGTTGCAATCTCAGCGCCATCTATGGGGATGGGTCTACCTAAGAGGGTGTTAAGTGCTCCACAAAGATCAAACTCCACTCACTTGGGTCTTTAGTGGTTTTTCTAAGTTAGAAAATTCTTTGAATGTGCATTAATCTCGCTCACACTTCATTTGGGCATAAAAATTGGACAAATCTTGACGTGGAGAGCCTCCGGGCGTGCGCTTGGCAATCGTGTTTCACACATCTTTGTTTTGAGCTTAAAAAAAAACTCACACTCAATCTTGAATGCCTAACAATCAATGAACATTGCATGGTTTGGAGGCATTTTCAATGACGCTTGCATTTCTTATGTTGAAGATCTCTCGACTTTCATTATGCTGACGATGCTATCAAATTGGAATGAACATTGTATGCCATAATCACAAGTGTCTTCAATCATAGCTTACAAAATCTAAATCATCAATTGGAATAAACACGTGTCTTTTAAAGCCCAAGATCATGTATGTGGTCTTGTTTTACACTTTTTAGGAGGCCTGCTTGAGGATTTCATCACCCCTTGGGATAGCATTGCAAAATTTAGTTGATCAAGAACAGAGTATCAGAGTTGCAAAGAGTGACATATCAAATCAAGAAAGGATCACAGTAGTTAGAGTAGAACAAGGACCTGGAATAAGCAATTGAGGATTGCAAGTCATCAGGTCAAGATATTCTACCATACTTTCTAACCATTGTATTGTGAGAATGGAAATCCTATGTTGATAGGTTGGCTTAGCAACTATATTGGTTTAGTAGTCATTTTGTAGATCCTTAATAGGATTGTAAATCCTTTAACAGGGTAACATTCCAAGTGAATGTTTATAAATCCTTTAACTAGGTCACTTTTAACAGGGTCTAAAATCTTTAACAGGATAGGCCTTTCATAGGGTAGACCATTGGAAGTGGTCTTACTTTGTAACCTTAAAAAATTACATATTGTTGCAATGATACTTTGTGGGTGTCATCCCCACCCTAGCTTTACCTTCTCATTTTGGAGATTTTCTAGGTTACCAAATCTTGTGTTATCTATTTTCATGCATGTCTTTACTTTCATGTTTATTTGATGCATGTAAATGATATCAATTAAAAGGTTTTGAAATGGTTAAAGTTAGCTATTTCTAATTCACCACACCCGCCCCCCCCCCCCCCCCCCCCCCCCACCCCACCTCTCAGAAGTAAATCTTCTCACTTGTAAATTCCAACAATTATTATTAGAGCCTAGTTCTCACAAGGAGGAGCCTTATAGCTTGGAGAAAATATCTAGAAATGGAAGTCTACAAAACTTGAGAAGATCATACAAAATCAGGTAATTGATATACAACTTGCTTTACATGCTTTGGAGGAAGCTAGAGAAGAACTAAGAAAATCCTTAAAGAGAAGAAGAGAGATTTCCATAGCTAAGAATGATACACAATACAAGGAGATTGACACCTCAAAAATATTTGCAAATGGAGATTCCAAACAATTTTATGCAACAATAGCAGACCTGATGGAGAAGAATACAGCCCAAGCAGAAGAAATTAGAACACTCAAGCTTGAACAAGAATCATAAGCCATGATGGTCTATGAAGTGACTGAACAAAAGAAAAGAGCCATTGAAGATAAGGCTATGCTAGAAGAAGATAAGAGAAACCTTGCCAACAAATTGGAAGAAAATTCAATTGAGCTTGTAAGAATTTTAAACATGCAACTAGACACCCTAAGTCAGATGATGAATGCACATCATGAATTGAATGTCAAATGCATTGAGATCTCTACACTGAAGATGCAAAATGAACAACTACAAAATGACCTGAAAAGAGAGAAGGAGATTGTAGAGAGCTTCAATAAGCCCGATGAGTCCATTAAGTACTTTGAGTAGCTACTAAAATCACCAAGGGCTAGCAATAATACTTTAGGACTAGGATACACCAGCACTAAACAAGGAGAGTCATCCAAGACTACAGAAGAAGGGAGTAGCAAAGGTAAGAACACTAAACCTACTTGTCATTTTTGTGGTAAAAAGGAACATACCTCTAATGTATGCAAGAGCAAGAATACCCATCAGCATGACAAACCTAAGAATGTGAGTCATTGTTATAAGTGCAAAAAGCAAGGACATCAAACACATGACTATAGGACTAGGACCATCAAAACACCAAAATTTGAAGGTCGCTGCTACAATTGCAAGAAGTATGGACATAGAGCTTTTGAGTGTAGATCAAAGCCTATGTGGACACCTAATCAACCAGAAATGGGAAATAACTATGGACATCACTACAATTGGGACTACAATTCCAAGTATAGTTGTCACTACTATTAGAAATATGGACACATACCTAAAAATTGCATAAGAACACATTTAATGGAAACTACAGTAGACGGTTGAGTCAAGCCACATGTTTTAGTTGCTTGAAGACTGGTCATATCAATCGGAATTGTGAAACAAGGTCAAAGGCACCCAACTCAATGAAAAATAAAGGTAAAGGGAAGATAGATGTTGAGCACATCAAAGGAGAAATGAATAAGACATTGAAGAAGAAAGATGGATGTAGCACATTAAATGAAGGGATCACATGATAAAGCATCAGTTCCTAGATAAAGAAAATACTAAAAAGAAGAGATCAACATGATTAGAGATGCAAAGTTAAATTTTCAAGATTTGTCGAGTTGCCCTCAGAAGTCAAGTAAAATTCTAGTACATGTTGAGTTGATTGTCAAAAATAGTAGAAGTTGAATGATCAATTGTAGTTGAGTTGGTAGTGGAAGCTGAGTGAAGAAATTTTTTAGTTAAAGCCAAGTAAAGGATACTCCTATGGAAGTTGAGTGATGAAAAGCCAATGGAAGTCAAGTAATATAGAAATCCTTCAAAAGTTGAGTGGACAGCTGTAAATGTACTAAGCATTAAATGCAATGAAAATATGGTATATTATCACATTTTCGATCATTTTTCTTCATCACAAATGAAGAGAAAAGATGAAAAAGAATGCAGATTGACCTCAGAGTAGAGAATCCAATGTTTAAGCAGATTTAACAGCATTTCAGCATGATTTCATCAATTTTGAGGTATTTACGTTTGTGTCGAGCTAGGCAGTTTCATATTTTCTTTGTGTACAAATCCTTGATTGCAAAAATGGCTTCTAGCTCTAGGAAAACATAGAAGAAGGAACCATTTAAGGTCTAGCTAGTGTCCAATGAAGTGAAACAACCTGATTTTTTCCCAATCCCTAAAGTGGTGTATAAAAATGACCCAGCCTGAGCCCTATCTATCATACCCCCTAAGGTAGTTATGGTTCAAGATGTTAGGAGATGTTACAATTGCAAGATTGGAGCCATAGGAGACATGAAAATGAGGGAAGCCTATGAAAAATTGTGTGAAAATAGAGTATTGAAGGAAGAATACAAAATTGTTGAAAAGAAGGGTTTGATGCATGCCCTAGAATTCCCCACAATATTCAAGACTAAATGGATTAGGCTAGTGTTTAGTAGAATACATGATGGAAGCTTATGGTTGGAGGATGGTCCAGTGAAAATTACAAAGAGAATTGTACATAGAGTGATAGGGTACCCAACCCTAGATTGGCCAAAGACCCTGAGGAGTGATTCTAAGGAGGCAATTGAGAAAAATATTGGCGCTAAGTGGAACAAGAGAGGGATGACAATTGATACCATTCAAGACCCTCTTATTGATTTTGCTATTAGAGTCATTGCACACAAATTCTCCCAATCTAGCAGACTTAACAGTGTGCCTTGCATTGTAGTGGATGTAGCCTACAAATTGGTGAAAAAGGATCATACTTATGATCTTGTAGAACTACAACTACAACAAATTAATAAAAATTTAGCAGCAATCAGGAGAACCAAGGGAGCTCAATGTAAATTTGGTGCTATTTTGATTTGTATATTCTTTTACGTATAGAATGAGTTTCCTTCTTTTGGTAAAGTAGTGTGGAAAGAAAATAGGTCAATAATAGCCCAAGTTAATGAATACATAGAGTAGATGGGAGCTAATTTTGAGACCCATATGACTAGCTATTTTGAAGACTTCAAGAAAACTATGAAGCAAAGGTTAAGAATACTAGTTTATTTAGTAGAGAAACATGTAAATGATGTTTTCTTTCTTGTAGATATTGATTATACATACATACAAGCTGCCATACCAAGAGTTAGATGGTTAAGACCTCTTGGCTATGAAATAAATATAGACGAGGCATCAACAACTATAATAGCATTACTAGCTAAGGAAGTAGACAAGAGTGCACCACATTTTGGAACCTATGATGTGGTAGGATCAAAGGTGGATATGGAGTTAAAGACTACCTCCACATTGAAAAAGAAAGATAAACTTGTTAAGAAGTTAAAATCCAAATTTGATGAGGGTATAGCAAAAGAAGAAGAAGGTGAAGAAGCTGAGGATGATGAAGAGGAACAAGGTCAAGAACCACTTGCTTTAACCCAAGGTATGGGGGGGGATGCAAAAGAAGAGGAAGGTGTCAAGAAATAAGCACCAAAGCTAAAGCCAAAGAAAAGAAAAGCTCAAAAATAGCCAGTTGCATAGGCAAAGGGGAAGAAGAAGGCAACAAAGCCAAGCCTAGCCAAGCCAACTGCAAGGATAGATACCAGGGCAACAACCCAAGTGTCAAAAGAACAAGGGAAACAAAAGGAAATAGAGCAAGGAGGGCCTGTAGAACCAAAGAAGAGAAGAAAATATGTTGTACCTACTAAATTAGACAAAGAAAAGACAGAGTCTAATGAAGATCAATTTAGATTGGTAAGATGTTCTACCAAGTCTAAATTGGAAAATATTTGTAATAACATTAGAGATAATGCAAATTTAACTGGTTTGAAGACCATTGATTTTAATAATTTGTCAAAGGGACAATAGAACATAGTGGAAGAGTCTATCTACACTATGATGGCTAAGTTCAAGACCACCCCACTTGAACTTGGCAATTCAATGCCTAAGGAGCTAAGCTCCATTGTAGAGAATACATGGCATTACTATCTCAAAATGGAGAATAATATAAGGGAGTCTACATTGTATCATGTAATTCCATACCTTACTAAAGGTCAAATAACTAAGGCTAGTAATAAACATGGGAGCAAATTTGCACCCAAATACAGAGCCTTTAGAATTTTGCAAAATCAAATTGAAGATGTTGTGCAAAAGTCCACACATATATGGAAATTAATTTATGGATTAACTACTATCAAGGAAGGGTCAAAAGACATCTTTGAGGGGAGAAATGATGAAGAAGAAGAGGAAAATGAGAAAGAGGAGGAAGTAGAGAAAGAAAAAGAAGAGGAAATAGTGGAGAAGACACAACAAGGTGAAGAGGCAACAGCTAAAGAGCAGTAGCCAAAACAGAGTGTCCAAGACACCTAATTGCCATCACCAAGTCCTCCACATACAACACCTATAGAAACAATAATTTTCAAGGATGTTCCTAACACCTTAGGTTAGAACATCAATCCACTCACTGTAGAGGATCTCAAAAAGATCCTTCACCAAACTACATTGCAATCACAACTATGTACAAATCCTATTTTGGTGAGTGTGGAAGAATTACAAAAGGTTGTAGCAGAAATTACAAGGGAGAAGGTGAACACACAAGAACCACCTTCACAACCTCCCATAGCTATAGTAGATCAACCAAAAGAGCAAGAAGCACAAGATAAAACTGCTAAGGTTGATCATATAGTCACAACAACAACAACTGTCGAGGAGCCAACAAAGGAACAAATAGGACAAGATGTTCCTATAGCAAAAATCAAAGGTATGCCTCCTCAAATAATCATTATTGATAAGGGTAGTAGAGAAGAAGAAAAGGTAGAGGAGAAAACCCCTAAAGAAAGAGAGCAAGAGGCAATACAGACATTGGTGAACTTGCCTACCTTAGAGATTCCTACCAAAAAGTTGAGCACTGATGCAGTACCACTACAAATCTCAGCACCAAGTTCAAGCTCCACTAAGGTTGCAAGGGTACTTCACTATGGAGACTCTACACTTGATGAGGAAATAGTCATACCTAGTTATGACTCCAAGACAATGAACCTAGCATAGATAAATGAAGTGCAAGAGGCACTTGAGAGAAGAAAGAAACAAGAGATGCTTAGAAATGAGTATAGATAGAGGCAAGCACTTGTGGAAATCAAAGACATATTCCTTGATGCATTCAGCTTGCCAGTACCTAATGAAACCAAGCCCATCATGGAGCAATTATCCAACATAGTGGACTAGGTACAAAACGAAGACATTAATACTAATGTTAAATTATTAGAATGGTCTGAAAAGAAGTTTCAAATGAAAGTCAATGAAAAAATATCTAGTGAAATGGCACTTTCACAAGTAGAATTGGCTAAGAAGGTTGAAAAGGTGAAAGCAGTACTTGAGAATATATTCTCATTGTACTCAAAATTGTGTGACTCATCATTTTTCACACAAGAAACTAGCCAAAGGATTCTGAGCATGGAATGAAATTTCAAGATTTCTAGCATGCAGCTACCCAAAGATCTAGGCTTCTAGCTCAAAGTGAGAAGCATTTTGCAACTACGCTTCACACTCAGAAAGAGTTAGCTATATTAATAGCAGAAGAGGCCAATGTCAAGGCCAAATTGATACAGATTCAATGTGCTATTACCCCACATCTTGAAGTACTCCACAAAGAAATGGCCTATGCAAAAAATGTTCTAAAGAAATATCCTAATTTTTCTACCCTAGAATGCCTAGTACATCTTGTAGTAGAGACAGACATTTAGCACAAATCACTAGAAATTGATTTAGATAATTAGGATGCTTCTCTAAAGATGATCATGGAGGTAAATAAAACATTTTTGTCTAAATATTCTATTCATTCTTAGAACCCTTTGACAAAAGTGTCAAAAAGGGGGAGATATAATATTTTGGGGGAGATGTAAATACAAAGGAGATAAATTACATTTTTGGAGATAATACATTCTTTGATGGAAGCAATAAAGAATATCCAAGGGGGAGATATTCAAATTTTGAGGAAGTAATAAGAAGATACAACTAAAAGGATCCAAAATTGCAAGAAGATGTGAAAAGGAGAGCAGAAACAAAGGTAGAGCACAAACAAAGTAGAAATAGGGTATACATAAATAGAGGCAAAAGAATGATAAGGTAGACAAGGCAAAGAGTATCAAATACATCAGCATGAGACAAATTCAGCACAAGATTTTTGGTTATAGAACTGGCACATCAGCTCAGGGGGAGTTACAAAATTTTCAAGGTATACAAAATTTTGAACAAGTTTTTGAAAATCTTGTACATATGCTAAAT
Source organism: Cupressus sempervirens (assembly GCA_028749045.1). Lineage (NCBI taxonomy): Eukaryota > Viridiplantae > Streptophyta > Pinopsida > Cupressales > Cupressaceae > Cupressus > Cupressus sempervirens. The sequence goes on along the minus strand of CM053792.1, from coordinate 820,904,835 downwards.
AGAATGTGTAGTATACTCATAGAGATTAGATTCACAATGTTTAGTTAAGTGTTTTTGCCACTCATGTCAAAGGAGGAGATTGTTGGTCTCAGATTGGTTTTGACATTTGAGTGTCAACACACTTAACCAAATTCTTAAATGATGTTGAGTATAATACATAAGCCAAGCTATAGTGTGTGTCAAGCCAAAGAATTCAATAGGTGCCAAGTGATCTTCAAGTGTCGAGTGATCTTTAAGTGCCGAGCGAAGTTCAAGTGTCGAGTGATAAATGATGTCGAGTCACTATAGGTACCAAGCAGAGTATAGATGCTGAATGAAATAGAATTACTATAGGAGCCAAGTGAGATAGAATTCCTAGATGTGTTGAGTATCAACAACCAGTGAGTGTTGAGTAACACAGAATCAGCATATGAGATTGTATCTTCACAAACTCAGTTGTAAACCATTTTTGAGCTGACATAGGATGAATATTGAAGGATCTTGAAGATAAGATTGAATATTTTGCATTACCTATGTAATCAGCATGCAACCAATAAGAAAAATGGAGAAGGTGTGCAACCAATAGGAAAAGTGCTAGAATTGAGTGGGAAATGAAGAGTAAATATTGATCGTAGATTCATAGATAACCCTAAGTCTTTGAAGCCTTTAAAAGGAGGATGAAATCCCATTGTATGCATGGATGTGAGAAGTGTATGGGTGAATTATAGAAAAGTGTAGAAGGCTGTAAAGACTTAGAGAAGAGCTAAACAACATTGCAAAATTTAGTTGATCAAGAACAGAGTATCAGAGTTGCGGAGAGTGACATATAAAATCAAGCAAGGATCAGAGTAGTCAGAGTAGAACAAGGATCTAGAATCAACAATTGAGGATTGCAAGTCATCAGGTCAAGACATTCTACCATACTTTCTAACCATTGTATTGTGAGAATGGAAATCCTATGTTGATAGGTTGGCTTAGTAGCTATATTGGTTTAGCAACAATATTGTAGATCCTTAAAGATATTGTAAATCCTTTAACAAGGAAACATTCCAAGTGATTGTTTGTAAATCCTTTAACCAAGTCAGTTTTAACAGGGTGTAAAGTCTTTAATAGGACAGGCCTTTCACAGGGCAGACCATTGGAAGTGGTCATACTTTGTAACCTTAAATAGTTACATATTGCTGCAGTGATACTTTGTGGGTGTCATCCCCACCCTAGTTTTACCTTCTCATTTTGGAGGGTTTCTGGGTTACCAAATCTTGTGTTATCTATTTTCATGCATGTCTTTACTTTCATTTTTATTTGATGCATGTGAATGATATCAGTTAAAAGGTTTTGTAATGGTTAAAGTTAGTTACTTCTTATTCCACCCCCCCAGAAGTAAATCTTCCCACTTTTAAATTCCAACATTCATCACCTTTGACATCAAATTTACCTTTCCTAGATTCTTTCAAGATATAACGTTTGCTATCAAATACTTTCAAGTAACTTACATTAGGTTTGTAGCCATACCATAGTTCATAAGAAGTTTGATTTAAGTCTTTCTTCAGCTATACTCTGTTCAAGGTATGTACTATAGTGCTGATTGCTTCCTTCTAGTATTTGATTGCAACATTCTTTTCTATCATCAATGTTCTTGCACAATCCAGATGGTTCTATTCCTTCTTTTAGCTATACCATTCTGCTAAGGTGTACTAGGGGCTGATACTTATCTTTTAATTCCTTTTTCAATACAAATTTATTAGAGATAAATTCACCACCTCTGTCCGATCTCAAACATTTTAACTTCTTTCCAATTTATTTTTCTACTTTTGTCAAATACCACTTGAATTTTTGAAAAGCTTCGGGTTTTTCTTTTAGATACATTACAATCATCATTCTAGAATAATCATCAACAAAAAAAATGAAAATGTTATCTCCACTATAACTCTTTATTCCAATAGGTCTACATAAGTTTGTATGCACACGCTATAAGACTTCTCCATAATGATAGTTCTTGCTTTTGAAACTAGTCTTTCCCATCTTACCAATTTGACAATTTTTGCATAGACCCATATCAGGTTTCCTTAAGCTAGGAATACCTCTTACTCTTTTGTGTTTGCTTATCTTAACCAGATTATTAAAGTTTACATGACATAATATTTTTTGCCATAACCAAATTTAGTCTACTTGAGAAATAAAATATGAAATTTCACTCAGATCAAGATAGAATAGGTTACCTTTTGTTTGTTTGCCAAATCCAACTAGATTTCCTTTCTCATCCAGTAGTTTGGCCTTCTCATTCATAGATTCTACCCTGAATCCAATGTTATTCAACCATGCCACACTTAGTAGATTGTGCTTTAGTCCTTCAACCCAATAAGAATTATCACATATAAGCTCTTTGGACAAAGAAATGCATCCTTTTCCTTTTATGCAACAAGGTTCATTGTTTCCAAATCTCACACTTTCACCATCATAATATTCCATGTGTTCAAACTTTTTTTTGTCTCCAGTGATATGATGTAAGTAGCCACTGTCAATAATCCATGTATCATTTTTGCTAATATGAGACATAAGTGCCATCTTATCTCCTTCATCATTGGATTCATCTTTTATAGTAATATATACCATTTCATCTTCACTATTATCAAAATATTTAGCCATAAAACAAGATTTCTTGTACCTTTGTCCTTGTAGTTTTTGAATTCCTTCTTGCCTTTGTACTTATTACTTTTCTTTTCATCCTTGTTTTATATGTTTGGGCACCTTGTAGCAATGTGACCAACTTCTTCACAAGAAAATTAGATTAGAGGAATCTCACCTTTGTACTTTCCTCTGCCTTTGGAATATTTCCTTGCAAGTAGGGCTTCAACAACTTCAAATTCACTATTAGAACTTTCTTCTTCTTCTTCACTTCATAATTTATTGAACTTTGATTTCTTACTCTTTTTCTTGAGTGAGATCTTGGCTTCAAATGTTGACTCAATACCTTTGCAACTAGGAACATAGTTATCATAGTTATCTAAATCAAAAGCTATTAATATTCCAACTAGAGCATCCAAATATATTTTGCTAATTGGATCACATCTCATCTCTTGAATAGCAAACACTCTAATTGCATAGATAGAAAAAAGGGTTCTAAGTACCTAGCTTACAACTATTTTGTCATCAATGTCTCCTCTAGATTCTTTGATTGCACTCACACTTGCTTTGATTCTTTCCACATATTTTTCAATATTTTCATCTTCTCTCATTTTTATCTAATCAAATTATCCTCCGAGACTTTTGGATTTAGATCTTCTTACATGGTCATCTCCTCAATATATTTCCTTCAACTTGATCCACATTTCATGAGAGTATAGTCTTTTACTTTATCAAATTTAGCATAATTAAGAGCAGATGTAAGATCAATCATCATGAGGTTATGATTTTTCTTCTCAACAATATCTTCCACTAATAATGTTCCAGTGGAAGTTTTATATTCAACATCAAGATACTTACAACCTGAATTATTTATATTTGCAAGATGTAATCTCATAAGTCATTTCCATGCTGCAATATTGTCTCTATTCAACCTAGGAATCTCTCTTCTGTAAGACATCCTGATCTTTCGCTTAGGTCCTTGAAACCTTCTCTGCAAGCACCAAAATATTTGATACCAATTGTTGGAAATATAGGAGTAACTAAGAGGGGAGGGGTGAATTAGTTACCACTAAAATATTTTCCAGATCTCTTAGATGTTAGTACAAAAATAACTCTGTGAAAACTTAACTATGTTGATGCTCGAAAAAACACAAAAATGTTATAACTTGGTAAACACTTAACATAAAATCTTAAGATGTTATTTATGATTACTATTACTTTGAATTAGTTGCAAATACATAAGAGAAATAACATAAAAACATTTGACACAAATATTTAATGTGAAAATCTAATTTGGGAAAAATTGCGAATCACAACTATTTACTGATTTTTCACTCTTTGGAAGTGAGCCCTGTTAGGAGCCAACCCTATTAAAGGTTACAAAACACATTGTTAGGTGTGACCTTGTTAGAGGATTTAATCACCATGTTAGGATTCTCCTTGTTAGAGGATTTACAAATAGTTGTTAAGCCAACTCTGTTAAGAGATTTAGATCACTGCTGCAATGGTTAGAGAGTAACAATGAGATGACCTGATTTTAGATGTAACTAAATTGCTGATTATAGATCTCAATTCTAGCTTGTATACTTGATCGTTCTTGATCAAATATATCTTTTTAGCTCCTTTTTAGCATCATCAAATCTTAAATTATCTTCCATGCATTCACACACTTTCTAAATCTCAACTTGACCTTATACGTATATCTTTCATATTGTCAAGTCAGCTAGAATACAACTTAGAATAATTAATATTCATCTCCTCAGTCGGCTAGAACCAACAAACAAATCAATTGAACTCAATATTCCAAAACAATAATATCCTTTGTTAGTCGACCCTGCTTGGTAGATACTAACTCAAAAATGATTTTCCTATGTTAACCAAGTGAAACTTGGTCAACACTGCATACTTGCAAAGTTACTTTGGTAACCAAGTGAGCTCAGTTAACACTAGTTCCATCCAACATTTCCTTCATTAATTGAATGAGCTCGGTTAACACTCAACTTCTACAAACTTTCCTTTGGCACTCAAGTGAACTCGGTAGAAACTGTCTTCTGAACTAGGCAAACTCTAGAAGGCTCGGTAGACATAGAAAATTGTCTTCAATGGCTGAGTGAGCTTGACATACACTGACTAGTAATGATATGACATTTTGTGTAATATCAAAGATAATGCACAATTAATCAATTGTTTCAACAAGTCTAGGGAGGGAGATAAAGAAGATAGGGAAAGTGAGAAGTGAGAAAGTGATTAGATATAGATAAAGGAGGATAATTAGGACTCATGAGAGAGAGAGAGTGAGAGTAATTATGAGGTGAAATTTGAGTGAGAGAGATAATTATTGTTAGTGGACATGTGTGAGAGAGAAGTAGAAGATGGTGATATAAATGAGGGAGGCATGGAGGATAAATAAGGGGATGATATAGTGAAGGGAGGTAGGGGAGAGAGTGAAAGAGAGTGATAGGGAGAGATAGAAAGGGAGAAATAAGAGATAGACTAATTTTAGGGAAGTGATGATGAGAGGAAGAGAAGAAAATAGATGATGTAAAGCGAGAAAGAGAATAATTAGGATAACTAGGCTAATAGATGATGAGATTTTGGAGGGGAGAGCTTGAAAATTTATTTACGAGAGAGAGATGTGTGAAAGTGATAGATCAAGAGAAGAGGTGAAGAGTAAAATATGTAAGTTGGATATGTGTGTGTGTGTGTGTGTGTGTGTGTGTGTGTGTGTGTGTGTGTGTGTGTGTGTGTGTCTAAGAGAAAATGAGTTAAACATCACATACTAAGGATTGATTGTTAGGTTAAAAGTGTAAATAGCCAAAGTTAACTTTTTTTCTAAACTTGATCTTTACTTCATGTGTGATGTTTAAGGGTGGTAATTTGAGAGAAAGAGAGAGAGGATAAACATGAATGAATATTTTAGCAACCATAAACCAAATTATATTGTAACACACACAGATATATATATATATATATATATATATATATATAGAGAGAGAGAGAGAGAGAGAGAGAGAGAGAGAGAGAGAGAATTGAATAGTAACCATAAACTAGATTATATTGTAAGCTTAAAATAAAATCAAACTATTTCCCTAAACCTAATTGGATAAAAAATTGTCCACTAAGACAAATTGGGCACTAATTATATCTCTAATTAAATACTATACAATATCAAACTTAACCCATAGATTAAATTAGTAATTTAATCTAAAATGTCGTGTGTGGTTCTATATGTAATCCTATAAAAAATTTAATTCTAAATATAATATAGACACTAACACAAACCAAAAATGTGACTCAACTTTTATGTTAATGAGTTCTACCAGTATTATCTATAGTATAAATTTAATAATTTTGAGCCTATAGTTACTTTTTATGCTTTATCAGATAATATTTTCTACAAAGACAAGGGAGATAACTTTTAATTTTAGTTTTTAATTAATGTAGTCTTTTTTATTTTCTAATGGTTTTCCTATACTCTCACTCTCATTTTTCATTATTACGTAACTAAAACACAACCTATAATTATAATTTAATGAGTATTATCAAATCATAAATGTTAAGATTTATTATTTTCTTCTTCTAGCATAGGGACCCTCTATCCTCTAGACATAATGTTCCATTGACTTCTCTTGAAAATTCCAAGAACACACCCATAAACATCATCCAATAGAACTCTTCACAAGACAAAAGTTTCAAAGCTAAATATGATACAATATTAACATTGTTTTTTGTTAATTCTTAAATAAGATCATATTTTATTGTACTTCCATACTCAATATACTATTACATTCACTTTATTGAAAATTAATTAATTTTCACCAACAACTAATAACTATTTTTGAGTAATTGCAATATTTCTAAAGTTTGGTTTTTTAGTATTTGTTGTAGGTAATATACTATTGCAATCACTTGCATTTAAATAGTGATTAAATTATTTAATTTCAACCAATGATGATGAAGAATTTTTAATTTTAAAATTTTATTCAGATTTATTTTTAAAACTCTCAAAATTCATTTTATTTACAGTGATTGGTTGAAAATTTGGGAGTCCTATTAGCGAATTTTCAGACACTATATGGCATTTTTTTAGGGTGCACTATTATTTTTCATTTTTAAATTTGTAACAAACTATTTGATTGTAGAAATAAACATTATTATAAATTGATACTTTTTAAACATTTTTCCTAACACCATGATATAAAATATTGTTCTCTTTATGTCACGTTAGCTATTAAATTCACTCCAATAAATTGAACTTGAAATTCATTCTTCACATTTTTAAAATAATTATTAAGTTAATCTACTTTTTAAATTCACAAGTATCTCAACTACTTCTCTAAATTGAGAAAAAGGGCATAGTTCAATTAAATATACATTTCAAAATAATATTGTATATAATATAAAATATAAAATAAAAATTTATTTAAATTTAGTTAATATGTTTGCCTATAGCAAAGACTACAAATGATTACTATTCTAAAAGAAAAATTGTTCAAATAAATATATTTTATTTTTAATTCATTTAAATATACCTCTAATGATATTTATATTTTTTATTTTCAATATTTAACAATAAAATGAAATAAGGTATACATTTATAAGGTGGGAAAACATTTGTAAACCAAAGGATTCAGGAGGTTTAGGTGTTAAGAACTTACTTTGGCAAAACGAAGCATTTGGGGCCAAATTAATATGGCGCCTCTTTGTAAATAGAAATAGAAAATGGGCTAAGATCTTATTTTGTAAGTGTCTTAATGCTATAGACCCTTATTAAATATTTAGGATTAAGTCTCTTCCTAAAGGATTAGAGAGCTAGAATTTTATTGTCAGGTGTAGAGCCCTCATCAATAAATTCCTCACTTGGGATACTAGCAAAGGAGATGAAGCTTTATTATGGGAAGACTCATGGGATGGGATGCCTCCCATAGATAGCTTGGAGATCCCTGTAGAACTCAAAGAGATTTTAATTTCTTAGTGGGGTCATAAGGTCGGTGATTATAAAACTAAGATCACTACAAATGGAACTTCTAGCTGGGTATGGAAAATTGTGGATGACTTAGACTTGCAACCCACAGTAAAAGAGATATATCAAAAGATCATCAAGAAAATGAATATCAAGCAATCAGAGTGAGAAGATAAACTGGTGTGGGTTGCATCTAAAGATGGCAAGTATAGAGTTAAAAGCAGTTACAAAGCTCTCATTAACTCCCAAAAATGGGAGGAAAAGGGACTTCCAATCAATCTGTGTTTGGGACCCATCATGTTTGCCAAAGGTTGGGCTCTTCTTGTGGTTGGCATACCAAAACAAGATTCTTACAGTAGATAGATTTTGCAAATTGGGTTATGAAGCCCCTCTAGATGCGTTTTATGTAGAAAAAATAGCGAAGACACTAATCACATCTTATATAGATGCCCTTACACCCAACATTGCTAGGAGTGGCTCAGACATATGTTGGGTTGGTATGCACCTCTTCCAAATTCCTTAGTTGATTTTCTTAGAAGTTGGCCCACCAACACCTGTAGAGGCATATATAACAGCATCTGGAATATCAGCCCATCCATCCTTGTGTGGGAGATATGGAAAGAAAGAAATAGAAGATTGTTTAGGGAACAAGAAATGTAGCTATAGGAGTTCGTCAAAAAGGTTGAAGCAAGCATTGTCAAAACAATGAACTCCCATCTCAAGAAGATTCAAAAAGAAGAAGGATCATTCTTAATTTGGGATGGCTTCATTAAGAAAAAGTGGAATAACCTCACTAATCCTTTGCTCACCTACAAAAAGAAGAATCTAGAGGAAAGGGAAAATTACAGATGGAAACCACCTCCTTATTGTTGGCCCAAAATAAATTTTGAAGGAGCTTCCAAAGGCAACCCAGGTAAGGCAAGCATCGGTTGTATCATCAACAATGAGTCAAGAAATTGGGTAGCTAAAAGGGCCAAATCTATTGATCCAACCACTAACAACTTAGCTAAGCTTGAAACTTTGCAAAAGGGACTTTAGCTCTGCCTAAAATTAGAACTTTCCAAAATTATCATTGAAGGAGACTCCCAGATTGTATTAAATGCTATAAGGAAAAGAGCCACACTAGCTGGCTTTTGAACTTGAAATTAGAAGAGGTTCTTAATATTCTAGATAGGTTTGAAGATACTCAGATCAATCACATCTATCAAGAAGACAATAAGAAGGAAGATCTATTGGTAAATGAGGAGGTTAATGGCAATTTTTACCTAGTTATTAGAGATAGTTAATTTTCCTAAGTCTTGGTTTTTTACTCCTCTCCTCATTTATAATATAGTCTACTATTTTTTAAGGCTCTAGATGAGGTAGTCTCTTTATTCTCCCTTTATTTATTAGGAATATGCTCTTTTCATTTATCCACTTGTAGAGTTTGGAATTTTAATTGTTAGGTCTTTTCTTAAACCTTGTTTTATCCTTCTATGTGATATCTCTCACTTCCTTGAATTTTTTTTTGGGATTTCTCCTTAGCCCCTTTTAAACCTATGTCCAGCCTATCATTCTCATGATTTGTCACTATTTCTCCCTAGTGGTTTTCATCATTATTTTGTCATTTGCTTCCCTTGTGCCTCTACCTTAGCTAGTGTCATCCTTAGATGATTTCATGGCTTTTAAGGCTTCTAGGACCTTCCTATTGCCCTTTCTATTTATTTTTTAGTTATTTCTATCTTTCTCTAATATTTTACTCAATCTTAACTTTGTGATAGACTCAAATATTAGTCTCTTTCACATTTTGGAAGATAGAACCATGGCTTCCTAGGGCAATGTTAAACTGGAGAGATGGAGCAGAATTCTAAAGCTAGTCAATGACATGATGAGGATAGTAGTTAGTAGGGCTATTGATGAAGGCACTTTCAACTATGAATTTATATGGCAGAAAAATAGTGATATCATAGGAACATTCATTAGTTGGTTGGCCAAAGCTAGGGTGGATCTATGGGTCATGATCAGGCTCTGTTGTATTATTTTTTACCTAGTCTAGCAGAAGGGACTAGAAGAAACCATTAAAAGCATTAACAATAAGCTTTAGATTCCCCTCCTCAAAAATTATATGGCTCTTACTCCAGGAAGCCCTGATCTGGATGTAGTTTTTCGTCACCCCCCTTTAGTTATTCACAAGAATTTGGCCTTCTACTAGGAATGGCCTAGGATGGAGACTAGTATATAGTTCCTCCTCCATTGGACAGGGATTCTAGAGGATGAGAGAAAAGAATGGCTTGTCAATTATCTCAGCATGTTTAAAGCCTACATCCATCCTAGGGTGGTTCTTGACAACATAGAGGCTCTAAACTTTTTCACTCTGATCATGGAAAAGACCAGCAGGGAGAAGTTTGATTTCGAATTTTCAACCAGAGAAACCCAATGACATATCAAAAGTCATCATGTTCTATTGGAAGTAGGTGGGCTCTTAGGTGTTATGTTGGCATCTTTTCCTCAATTTTTCTCCAGTTAGGTTGGTGTGGTGTCCCCTATTTCGGTCCTCTGTTCTCAGTTTAGTGGTATGTTCATTCTCTATTTTATCCTAGTTTGTTGTTTGTTTACCTTTAACTATGTATTTTGGTGCCTTCATCCAGTGTTTCTCCTTTATCCCTCCCTTTTCTTCTCATTATATTATAGTATCATTGGTCTATAGTTTGGGTTTATAGTTAGCTGTCTAGTTCCCCTCTTTATATCAGGATGCAGTCTAGATGTTCTTCTCTTTTTGTCCTGTATACTTATAATCTTGCTACTTAATAGATAAAGAAGATTATTATAGATATGTTTCGTATTATCATTTCATGGTCTCTCACGATCTTGGATGCGTGATAGGTTCAACTCTCACTCATTGCTTTAAATATATGTGGAGTTTTTTTAGCAGAATAGAGATTATTAACTCAATTTATACTATCATTTTGTATTTCCTCTTTCTCCATTGGGTCTAATTAAGTAGACTGGTGAGCTAGAAAGCAGTAACAATGATGACTTAAAGATGGGAAGACCTTAGCTGGAGTTACTAATTAAATCCTCGACCTTTATAAGATTCACTATCTTGGATTAAATTTACATTAAGAAAACTAAAAATTAAAATATACAATCAAGTAACCCTATCTGTTTAATCAATCTCACATAATTAGATCATGTATCTTATTGGGAATCAGCTAAGGCTCACTACATGGTTGCTTCAATGTGATATTGATTAGTATTTATTTTCTTTGATTCTTAGAATGATAAATTACTTCTAGTCTTAGGTTTTTTTTTTTTTTCATTTTCATTGGAACATATCAAAAGAACATCATGATTATATTGTTAGGACTAATAGTATTTCTAATACAAACTTCTCTATCAAATAAGGGTACAAAGCATGACAATATCTAATAAGGGATGCCCAATTGATATTCTCTTCTAGAGTATTAACCTTTTCTTTTGAGCAATCTATTGATTTAGTAGTTTAGTTAGGTCTATGAGATCCAAGAAAATCAACAAAGAAGAGATGCTTAGAATTTCATTTCTTTGGTTAGAAGGAATCTTTTGGATTAAGAAAATTATCAGCTCAAGCTATTCAAAGCAGTCTTGTACAAATTTGGACTCATGTCAAACCTATTATATTTATTATCAAAAGTATATACCGGGAATGCCCTTTCATTTTGTAATAATAAAGGACACAAGTCTCGGGCAAGATTGGAGGTTTTCTTCTCCATTCTTTCCTACCAATGCCCATTTGAATGGAGGTATTTTGTTGTATTTATTTTTATTAAAACAATATATTATATTCAAAGGCTTCAGCCATTTACCAATATTTTTTTTAAAAAAATTTAAAAATCATTGAAATGAAATAAATAAAGAAATCTACCAACTATTTTTTCAAATGTATAATTCATATTAAAAAATAAATTAATAAATCTTATTTAATAATATCAAGTGGGTGTATAGCTAATAAAATAGTTAAAAGATAAAATATGTTCTAAATGCTTAGAAAAAAAATATTAATACAATATAATTCAAAATATTTATTCATGGTAAATACTATCATATAAAATAATCAATGTTCATGAAAAACTTCATCTTAATTTAAAAATATATGTGGGTTGGTTTATGGTGAAGACTAATTTTAAAGAAAATAAGAAATGTTTACTTACTTACAAATTTGATCTAAATAATGTTAGTTTAGATTAAGAAAATATTATTTAGATAAGCGGATAATACTTTCAACTTATTGAATTTTTCATAGGCAATATACTATTGCATTCACTTACTTATATAGTGATTAATCTTTTTAATTTCAACCAATATTTTTATTTTGAATTTTGATATTTTACTATTCTAATGCATATTTATGAACTTTTCAATTTCTAAAATCAATTTAAAGTATTTTACTTCAATATGATTGGCTCGTATGAGGTCTTATAGGAGTAGATTTCTAGGAATCACTACTCGTACTACAAGCAATATTTTAGCATATGTAATTTAATAATCTTAATCAAATTTGAGAACTCTTATGCTATTTCTTTTAAGAGAACTATTTATTGAATAGTTCTTGAATTTAAGTAAAACACACATGCACCTAATACAACTAAGTTATAAGAGTAGCATTACATTAATATAATAAATTTTTAATTATAATAATTTTATATTAAAAATAATTATTTTTCAAATATATAAATATGTTGCAAAGTTTAGTTTAAAAATGTTACATATTAATCAAATATAAGGACATTAATCAAAGTATATTAAACATTATCTAATTTTTAATTTTACTGCACTATTTTATTAAATTATTATACTTATGACAAATACAAGCCACTACTATATTATTATTATTACTATACTATATTTGAAATTTTTAATTATTAATTTTTATCTTTTTGCATTTATTGTAATTATATTTAAGATTATAATTCATGTAATTAAATTTTAAATTATTTTTTTGTAAGTTCAAAATTTAACTCTTAATTTTTAGTAATAATTACCAATTTTTATATTTTTAGTAAAAATATTCCTACTACACCCAACTATATTTAATATTATAATTCAACTAAATGACAAATAGTAACCACTACGTGGTACTTGTTAGTCCCTGCCTATTTATACTATTTTTTTCAAAAATCTAAAACATTATCAAATGTTAAATGTCTATCAATATTATTATTAAAATACATATTTTTCATACTTAAATGCTATTTTTTAATTGGTTATTACTATTTTTGCAAGTGGTTTAAACATTTTTTTAAAAATCCATTGAAATTATTTTAATGCTATTGAAACGAAAGTGGCTTAAATAAAGGTCACCCATTTAATTTGGCCTTAGTGGTTGCATTTAATATTCATTAAGCTTCTGCCATATATGCATTATATTAAGGGTGAAATGCATTCAATGAAGGATACATCCATCAAAATAAAAGTTGTCATCCACCCACTATTTTCTCCATCTCCTCTATAATATGTGGTGTGGCATAGAATTGTGTTGGCAGGTGTACGAAAACATGAGCGTCTTGTTGTATTTCATACTTGCTTTCTAGAAGTAAAACCACTGTAGTTGTCTTTCTCTATTTTCTCCATTATATTATATGGCTCATTTTGTCTTACGACTTTCTTGTCTTTTATATTATTTGGATTTTTTTTGTTTATATCATATCAATATTGGATTTGTATTGTATTGCAACGGTCTTATATATTTTTATAAAGGGCTTGTATTTGTTTCAGGGATTTCATTCTCAAGAACATAGCAAAACAAAAGTTATACAAAGTTCACATTCTTCTAGTGCTGAAAGCCACAAGTCACAGTGGTATGTTATGTACTCCTTGGATAAAAATGGTGCTCAGCATTATACTTCAGCAAAGGACATCTACTCTCATTATAAAATTAATAGCACAAAGTTTTTGTGATTGTATGGAAGACTCCAGACATCTTCATTCTTCTTCTTTCCATAATTTTCTATGTTCTAGGCACTTTTAATATTTTTAGTTACTAACTTTTAGTTTCTACTATCATTCAATGTGAAGCTCCTCCTTGACCATGTATCCATTCTCCTCCTTAGTCAGGTACATATTCCTTGGCATCTCTTTTTAAAGGAAATATTTCTTAAAGATAGGGTTTTATTTTCACACTGACTATTTTAGTGTTTGGCCCATATTGTAGTAAATTTCATAATTTCTTTTTGCTATCTAATCAAAAAAAAAAAAATTCCCTAAAATTTTTAGAGTGATTGTTACATGTGATATTTTGAGGGACAAATTGGTGTATTCAAATGTCTTTTCTCTAAAAGATGGAAAGATGGTTCAGTAAGCAAAAAGGTCTAATGGATTAAGCAAGAGTCATGGTTGCAAATAGGAAGTTGTCCCACATGGCCTGCCCTAGGCCAAAAATGCCCCAAGAATCTAGGTGCAAAGATGAAGATGAGAGTGGAAGTGATGAAAAATAGATTGAAACTAATAGCCCTTGTCCTTTGGTCCAGTTTGAACAGTTCATCTTTCCACCTAGTCATTATAAAGGCCTTCTGATCATGAAATAAACTGAAGAAGTTATTGAAAGAGATTAGCAAGGGTTGAGAGTTCTTTTTAGAAAATATTCGAGTTTGGAAGATTTGAAAGTGGATGATCTTTCTAAGAAGCATTTAAATAATGGAGAAGATATTTCTCAAAATCATGAATATTTTTAGTTCTCATACAATATTATTCGACGAAGCTCATTTGAAATCCTCCATCAGGGCATAGAGCATGTCTGAGGCACTATTTTTTTTTGACAAAGTTAGATACATGTCTCTGAGTGTTCTAAATCTATAATTTAGAAAAATCTTTGTAGACTCCATGAAAGATATTTGATTAAACCATTTTTTAGTAACCCTAATAGGAGCCAATACTTTCACAATCATTTTCCTATGGATTCCAAAAACAACTTAATTACTAAAGGAGGAAAGCATTAAATGTTTATAAAAATCTACTTTTTTAAGGCTCAAATTTTTTTCATTGAAATGCATCTTCTTATGATGTACCAATTTTGCACGAGAAGAGGAATTTGGTGAGACTAGGAATATTGAGATTTTCATATTTATCTGCAAGTTGTGAAGAACTATAATATCTAGCTAGGCCAATAGCATCCCCAGTTCTGATCACTCTGACGCCTCTGCTATCAATGGTGGTGGGACTTTTGGATTGCCTCGTGCTCTTGTAACTATATTTGATATTCCTCCTTGTCTACCTATCATGCCTCATGGAAGCAATATGCCCTTACAATAGCTCAAATACTAGTATTTCATGCAATGTACTATCCAATGATTTTTTGGAACATTTAGAGTACTCATATATATAATTATTGAGCTCTATTATTTACATTATATTATGATTCAAAGTTGGTTTGTAACACACAATGTTACATTTTATTTCATTATTATCATCAATCTTCCTCAACATATACCACGTCACTCATGATTAATTTTTAGAGAATTTGTTTTAGTAGTACTCAGTTTGTAATAATCATATTACCTATCCAACTTGATAATTGCTTTTTGATTTTTCTATGTAATAAGCAATACTACCTTTTAAGTTGGTTGTGTTTTACACACAATAAGTTCATTTTGTTTTTACAACTCTTACTATTCTATTATAATTGGTGATGTACTATCTAGTCTTATCTTCTCACTAACTCTT
This sequence comes from Cupressus sempervirens, assembly GCA_028749045.1. Lineage (NCBI taxonomy): Eukaryota > Viridiplantae > Streptophyta > Pinopsida > Cupressales > Cupressaceae > Cupressus > Cupressus sempervirens. The sequence goes on along the minus strand of CM053792.1, from coordinate 820,889,591 downwards.
AGTTTTTGTTTACTTATAATGAATTTCTTGGCTACAATTGATAAATAGTTTTGGCTATATTTTTTAGGTCATGACAATAACATATGCTTTACTATAGTTAACTGGGTATATGAACATAATTGAAAGAATTTAATATTTCTTTTTTATATTTATTTGAAAATTTTGTTCATTTATGTATAAATAATTGTTCATGGTGTTTCTCCTTAATTATTTAAAGGTTTGTAGCCTTTTGTTTACATGTTAACAATACCTTAAGAAATATTCTAGAAAAGCCCCCCTTATTTATTTTTATTTGAGCACAAGCAACAACAATGGTCTTAATTATTTTGTGTCTAAGTTTTTTTCGATTTACTAATACACAACTAAAATATTTTTGCTCTTTATTTTAGGAAACATCTATGCTTTGATGCATTTCTTTACTACTTCTCCTCTTGACAAATGGAGAATACTGTTGCCATTGTCCTTAAAATATTATGGCCTATTGCATATTCCTTTCAATATTGCTGATTTTATTTTGAATTTATTAAGATTTCTTCCAAGTTCAAACATTATTATAAAAAAAAAAATTATTTATTGGATTTTGTTTTGCCATGACATATGAGTCTTGCAAACACATACTATGCTCTTCGCCATTAACAGTCAAATATGATTACTATTTTTTGCACACAACATAACTTCCCTTTCTTATTCAACATTAATTTCTCCAACAGTTTCAACTACTAATATATATTGAAATAAGTATATACAATTATTTTATTATTGCTATCTTAAAATTAATTTATATATAATAACTAGTACTAATTTTGTTGCCATAAAATAGTTTGCAAGATCTTATCTACACTATATATTTGTAAATTATGTTCTAATTACATACTTCGAATTAACATTTTTAAAAATGTATATGATTAATACACAATTTGACAAATCAATTACTAAAACAATTATCTATTTTTCACCAAAAGGCAAGGACTCTAGCTCTTACAGAGCCCTTGTTATTTATAGATTATATATTTTATATAAATTACGTAATTGGCTCATTTGATTGTGCTATGGGAGTCCTTTTTCCCATAAGGCACTCCATATTGCATTTTTTCTAACTAATTATTACATAAACATTTTTATGAATTGTTAAATAATAGTCTATATATATATCATAAATTATACAATTATTATATTAATATCGTTATTAACAATTTATATTTTACAACAAATTCTATAAAATTTAAATCAATATAAATTAAATATAATATTGTTATATTTTTAAAATATTATAATATGTTACTATCATATATTTGAAAATACATATTATATATGATACTTAAAGTATACATCCTATAAATAATTATTATAATTAAAAATACTTATTTGATTAAATTTACAATATGCAAATATTGTTAGATAAATATTACAATTTAAAACATTTATTTAATTAAATTTGCAATATATAAAGATTGTTAAATAAATATTACAATTTCATATATTTAGAATATATTATTCTAAAATTACAATCTTCTAAGGGCTTAGTAAAAATGCTAACTTTTTCTGGAATATGCTATCTTCTAATATTCTTCGGCAGATCTAGAAATGCAGGAATGAGGAAAAATACTAGGATAAGCCAAGGGTTCTTACTGAGTTTTATCATAAACTCGCATATTTTAAAATTTTCTTGTAGGTTCAAACCACCATGTTTATAGAAAAGGATAAATTTTGAAGGTTTCTCAAGGATGGCCATGCTACATTCTTCTCTTATGAGCTTAAATATGGGTATCAGTGGAGGAGGACTCTTGATAATTTGAGGGAGTTTGAGCTCACGTGCCGGAAGCTAAACCAAGCCATTAAAAAGAATCACAATTCCAGACATGAGGAGATCTTATGTTGTCCTAGATCCAGGATCGGATGAATATAGTTTGGATGGAAGGCCCTCTCGGTTGGACCACTTGGGTTGATTCCTACTCTGATATTTTTCATTAATTTTGTGCCTTTTTTTGTTGGGCTCTTGATGTATTTATTCTATCCAAGTTTTTATACTAACTCTTTGGTGTCAGAATGAGGCTATGCCTCTTTTTTGACTCTCGGTGATCTGTATTTCTTTTTTATCTCTCTATAGGAAAAATTACAATCTTCTCATTTATAATAGTTTTAATTGAAGAAAGATACAAATTTCAAATATTAATATACATAAGCAACATTAATACTTTTAATATATATACTATTTTTAAAAAGCTGATATTAAATCAATCGCTACAAGCCAAATAAAATATGCACCAAGTCGTGAATCGAACCAAGGTCTATTTCATGGGTGAGGTATTAAAAATGATTTTTATTAATTAATTATTAAAATGATATAGCTCAGTAGTTTGATCCTATGTAAAGGCATATTTCTTTTGTTTGTTTTCCCATCTGAGTTATATTGTGGCGTCAATCGAGCTATATTGTAGTAGAAGTGCTAGACATATTGCCTGCTCCACCAGCAGCCTGAGAAAAAATAATTTGTTTTTGGAAATATATGCAGACATTATATCAACATGTAAATTTAAAATAGAGGAAAAGCAAATTGTTTTGATATTTTTGTGGAAAGAATGCGCACAATGGCCAACGCTTTCTTCCCTCGATAAATATTTGTCATGAGTTGCATGAGCTGCGCATTTTCACATTTGCAAGTTCAAATATAATTTTATCTACAAGGAAATTATTAAGAATTATAATTCAATTGATTGAATATATTTAAATTTATGATTTCTAATTTCATATTTTGCAATTCTAACAAATCTCCCACCTAAACTTAAAATCTAAACATGAGATTCTATTCTATCTAAGGGTATTTTTACTATTTTATTTTATAATTCTAATCTCCAACCTAAAATCTAAATATGAGATTTTATTCTATCTAGGAGCATTTTATTTTCTCTTAGATCCACCTATTCTATAAATTGGTCCTTGTGACAATTCAATGTGGATCCTACTTAAATTATAATATTAATATTTAATATTCTATATTTTACTCTCAATAAAATTAGAAATTGTAACCGTTTAATTGTTTAAAATAATAATAGAAGTCTATATCTCTGTTCTTAAACTATGTGTGGATATAAATAGGCATATGAAAAGCCATTTTAATTGACACATAATACGCATCCAATAATCTCTCTCTATATCCATGCTCTCTAATGCAAAGGGAAATATGAATCAAAGCTCATAAACTACTACCTTGCTCACACTGATGCAAAGGGAAATATGAACTAAAGCACATAAACTAATACCTTGTTCACAAAGATCACAACTGGTAAAATGAAAAAAATAAAAACTCATTACATTTTATTGAAATTCAACTCTCATAAACAAATACACTTTCATAAACAAATACATCAATCTTCTATAGGGATTACAAAACATTGACTAATCTACTACAAAGATTCAAAAACATTATGTACTCAATGCTTCTCAAGAAACACTTTAAAATCAATACCTTTTCTCATTACTAATCTACCATGATATGTATTCTGATGTAGGATGATCCTAGATGTTCTTACAATCATGCATGTTCGTACAATGTCTATGGTGCTCGACATGCTTCAGAGCTTGGTAGTGCTTGTGAATTTATTGGTGCTCAGCTTGGTTTTGTTGACACTTGTCTTGGTCTTGGTTCCTATTGGTGTTGAGTTGTCTAAGAGCTGACTTTTGGCAATTAATTTGTGTATAGATATTTAATTTGTGTTGTAGCCAACTTGTGGCTACACATATATTTAATGTAAGGGATTAAATTTAGTTTGTAATGAACTAGGCCAACTTGTGGCTTAGTTGGGTATAAGTAGGGGGTCTTATAGAGTCTTTAGGTATGGGAGTAGGATTTTTCTTGAAAAAGAGGCTAGAAATTTTGAGGAGCTAGAAGCTGCGGCTTGAGAGCCAGATGATTGCTTGGTGGACCTAACGGTACAAGTCTGGATTCTTCTTGATGTTCTATCCATTTGTGGATCTAGACTAGTTGGGATTGAGATTGTAAGTTGCATCTTGTAGAACTAATTTTGTATTTGTTGTTTTGTATTTGGCCCTAACCTGGAAGGCTTTATAGCCAAGCATATTGCATGTAACTAGTTATTTTATGAATAAAGAGTTGTGATTTGGTATCAGATCTTGCATTATTGTTGCACTATTCTTGTGTTTCTAATGTGTGGTTATTTGCTATGGGTTTGGACATCTTCTTTGGGGATTCTCTTGTATTGCATTGCATCAGATGGTATTAGAGTGAAAGTTGTTCCTGAGCATGTAGACTAATCACTACAGTTGAGGTAGTTTGCACCAGGATCTTGGAGAAGGTCAATCTTGTGGAGCTGATTGATCTTTTGGATTGTTGAATCTATTACTCAGGGTTTATGAAAATTTTGGAAGATGCCTCCAAGAAGATTAGACCCTTTGGAAATTGATGATCTTAGTGATGGTGTAGAAGAAAGGATCTTTCAAAAGATTAGAGCACAATTTAGATATCAGATTGTAATGATGAAGAGTGACATGATTTTTGAAATTGTGAGTATTTTAGGTGGTGTAACTAGGCATGTGGGTACTGAAGATGATTATGATGAAGTTTTTGAAGACTTTAAAGTTTCTAGATCTAGTGGTGAGGATAGAACTAATTATGTAGAGAGACCTATTAGAACTAGGGTTGGTCAGTTTGCTAGACCTAGATCTTAGTTGAAGCTGAAGCATAAGATAGAGGTTTCTAATTTCTCAAGTACTTTTCCTCTCGAAGACTTGATTGATTGAATTGGTTAATTGAAAGACTATTTTGAGCTTGAAGATATTGAGGATCCGATCAGAGTGAGGTTGGTACAAACTAAGTTGAAAGGACATACTACTCTTTGGTGGAAAGAATTACAAAGAGACAAAGAAGAAGGTGAAATGAAGATCTCTAGATGGAGGTTGATGGTGACTAAACTAAAGGATAAGTTCATTCATGTTGATTATAAACTTGAGTTTTTTAAAAGGTTGTAAAATCTAAAGCAGAAATATATGACTATGAAAGATGATACTTAGGAGTTCTGCAAGTTGACTATATGGTCTAGTCATAGAGAATTGTCAAAGGAAAAGGTAGCTTGGTACATTAATGGTTTGAGATTAAATATTCAAGATAAGGTTGGTATGTTGAATATTTCTTCATTTGAGGATGCTTATCAGTATGCTTTGAAGGTAAAAGATAAGTTGAAGAGGATAAGTCAAGGTAATGCTAGAGGGAAGGAGAAGTGGGATAGCTCGACACTGACTAAATCGAGTGTTGAAGGGGAACCAAACCTTGTTGATCAGAAAAGGAGGATAGGTGGAGGTGGTTTTAGAGGTAATTATTTCAAATATGAGAAAGAATGGCATAGATCTTTTTTGTTTCTACATGTTAGGACAATTGTTTTTGTGAATGAGGTTGTAGTCTAGGATAGCCAACTTGAGAAAGGAGAGAGTTTGTTATCTCAGTGAGTACTAGTTGGTGAGAGGACACTGGAATCTTGTCAGAGGAGTAATTTTTTTGGGACTCATTGTAAGTTTGGTGGTAAAATCTGCAATGTGATTGTGGATGGTGGTAGTATTGATAACCTTTTTGCTGAGTAGATGGTTTAGAAACTTGGTTTGAAGAGAGTGAGACATCCTTATCCTTATAGGATTGGCTAGTTGCAAGGTGAGCATACTTTGGAAGTAAGGGAGTAGTGCCTTGTTGATTTCTAGATTAGACAGTATAAGGATCAAGTGTTGTGTGATATTGTGGACATGAACAATTGTCATGTGTTTTGTGTTTGCTATTGAGAAAGGTGGCAGGAAGTTTTCCTTGATTCCTTTGTAGAATGAAGAACTCAGTAGGAGGAACTTGAGTATTGGCAACCAAGTTGAGTTGGTAGATTCTGATAAGGTTGGAGATCAGCATGGAAAGTAGATTTGTAGCACACTGAGGATGGATGCAAAGAAGCAGAAGAAGAACAAGGGAAAGAGTGTACAAGTTGAAGACTTGGAGGATATGCATGTGAAAAACCAATTTGGTATTTATGTGTTGAATCCTAGAAGATGTTCTTCTAGCTACTGAGAACATCTTTTCAAACTTGGGGTATCTGATGTAGGAGCATCCTGAGCTTTCTTACAATCCTGCATGTTGGAGGGATTTTGGTTCGTAATTGTGGACTTGATCACCAAAGGAGTGGTGCTCAATCATTATTGGGAAAAGTTTATGCCTAGGAGCTCGACATACTCTAGGAGCTCAGCATACACTATGGAGCTTGAAATGGTCTTGGAGCTCAACATGGTTTGTGGAATTTGGTGAGGTCTAGGAGCTCAATAATGTTTCTGATGCTTGGCATGCTTGGGAGCTTGGTAATGCTTGTGAATTTACTAGTTTTTGGCTTGGTTTTGTTGACACTCAACTTGGTCTTGGTTCCTATTGGTGCCGAGTTGTCTAAAAGCCAACTTTTGGCATTTAATTTGTGTATGGGTATTTAATTTGTGTTGTAGTTGACTTATGGCTCAGCATATATTTAATGTAAGGGATTTAATTTAGTTTGTAATGAATTGGGCTAACTTGTGGCTTAGTTCGATATAAGTAGGGGCTCTTATAGAGTCTTTAGGTATGGAAGAAGGATCCATCTTGAAGAAGAGGATGGGAATTTTGAAGAACTAGTAGTTGTGGCTTGAGAACGTAAGGATTGCTTGGTGGACCTGAGGCTACAAGTGTGGATTCTTCTTGGTGTTCTTATCTAGTTATGGATCTAGACTAGCTGGAATTGAGATTGTAAGTTGGATCTTGTAGGATCTTGTAGAATTGATTTTTTATTTGTTGTTTTTTATTTGGCCCTAACCCAGAAGGCCTTATAGCTAGGCATATTGCATGTAATAAGTTATTTTATGCATAAAGAGTTGTTATTTGGTATTAGATGTTGCATTATTATTGCATTATTCTTGTGTGTTTATTTGCTGGGGGTTTGGACATCTCCTTTTTGGATTCTCCTAACTCTCACTACGTCATGTTGAAACAAAAGCCATGCCACATTCCATACATACCTCTTCAAATTTGTTGTCACATTTTCTCATAATCCCAAAAAAATTGTCTGCACACACCAAATCCTCTTTTCTCTATCTTTACTCAACCAACCTCCTATCATTTTCCCGTAACAACTACTTCTCTTCCATCCCTTACAAACCTAAAACCCGCACAATTGGTTTAGTCCTCTACAGCTTAGTGACTGCTCTCACCACTCCTACAAAGGAGGTGGGTCCCCTATTCCTCTAGAATCTAGAGAGTTTTCGATTATTTTCTAACTTCTGACCCTTCCACTTTCCACTTAACTATTGTCTTAAGTTCCTACCATTACTTTCCTTCGTTGATAGCAGAGGTTATGGAATCTAGAGTTGCACTGGCCATTTATCAATTGTTGTAGAATTTGGAATTACATCTATTAGTAAATAAATGTTCATATTATGTTTCAATGCACCCAATCTACCATGAGATGTTCTTGCATTACTCTTTGTTTTTATTTTCAGTTTTGAAAAGAATCTCTTACAATGTTAACTTAAGTTGAGAATCACATATTTAATAGGAGATATCTCATAGAATTGAAGGGTACGCCCTCTATAGTTAGGTAACAAGTTGAATGAAATTTTTTCTTATGTCTAGCACTTGACAAGCACTCATTAGACTGCTAGATTATTTTGTTTGATTATACAATCCTCAATTCTTAGTCATTCCAATAATTGTAGGCTAACCAAAAAATTGCCAAGCTGTGAGATCAACAAAAGTGATTGACCAAAATCTATAAAGAGATGTGAAATAAGAGAGGGAGTTACAAACTAAAGTAGAGTATTTGTATACTTTATTGAATTATTATTGCATTACCAATATGATGGCTTAGTTAATGTCACTGGTTGGAAAGGTAACTCCATCCTCACTTCCACCTTGTAGAAAGATGTTCTACATATGACTAATCACAATTTAAAGGAGAATTGGAAAATATTCCTATATACTAGGCATTTGAGAAGGCTAAATGCACAAAGTTGTGATGCCAAAAGGGGGGTATAAGTGGACATCTTTTTCTTGAAATCTGCAAATTTTGAACTTCAACAAGAATTTGAAGATAGTTATGCTCAAAATTTTCAGATATGACAAAAAAAAAAATCTTAGTCCTTTGAATCTAGTTTCTAAACTACTAAATTTTTTTCAAAATGGTTTAGTTTTAGGTTCTAAAAAAAGGGGGCCACAAAAAGTGGTACTGTTTATTCCAAAAAAACATAGCACAGTACAAAGTGTGGCCCCCCTAAAATTTTAACTTTTTTTTTGAAATTTTTTAATCGCTCTAGTCAGAAGTTACTTAACACTACGTAGTTTATCCCAGATTTTTTGAGTAATTTTATAATGTCTATTTTTTTTTAACGAATTTTTTAACTAGACACATTCCAAAAATGTGAAATATCTGTGTGCTCCCCCTAGAAATAATTGAAAACTAATATAAAATCAAAACTTTTTTTTTCAAAGTGTGTAGAATGGAGTCTAGTTTCTAAAAAACTAAGTTGTTACAAAATTCGATGAACAAGCTAAAATCTATAGCCCAATTAGTACGTGGTGGATTTGACAAAAAATGAACATACATTCAAAAGAAATTATAGATGAAAGGCTTGAAATAGTTCAAATTAAAAATAAATTATATGGTTAGATAGCTAACACAGAGACCTATAATGCTATGTAACTTGATCTTATCAATACCCAACCACAAGAAATCTTTAAGGGGAACACAGAAGAAAAAATAATCACTTTTTGTATGTTTGCTGGAAAACACATTTCAGGCCTGTTCATCAAATCCAAACCTTTAGGTTGGATCTCCAAGGCAAAACCAAGCCTTAGGCTTGGGTTTGATTAAGGTTTAAATAGCGCGTGCACCCTATAGTGTGCATGCACTATAGCATGCACGTGCTATTTAAACCTCAGCTCTAAATAGCGCATGCACGCTATAGGGTGCAAGCACTATAGTGTACACGCACTATTAAGATGTAAGTTGCAAAAGAGAACTAGGTGGGTGGGGATAGGGGAATGGCTATGTGTGTGCATGAAAGAGATAGAGAGAAAGTAGGGGATAGGAGAGGGGAGAGAGTACAGGATGGGAGAGAGAAAGTGAGAAAGAGTAGGGGTGGAAAAGAGAGTATAGGATGAGAGATAGAGAGTAGGGGTGGCAAAGAGAGGAAGTGTGAGAGAGAGTACAGGTTGGGAGAGAGAGATTAAGAGTAGGGGATGGAGGAGAGAGAGAGTAGGTGATGGGAGACAGAGTGGGAGAGGAAGAACTTGAGAGAGAGGAGGATGGGAGTGCATGTGTGTGAAAGAGAGAGAGTATGGAATGGGAGAGGGGGAAGACAAAGTAGCTCAAGAGAGAGTAGGGGATGGAAGAGAGAGTAGCTGATGGGAGAGGGAGTGGAAGAGGGGGAGATAGGGGGGAATAGAAATGTGTGTAAGAGAGAAAGAGAGAGAGAGAGAGAGAGAGAGAGAGAGAGAGAGAGAGAGAGAGAGAGAGAGAGAGAGAGTAGGGGATAGGAGAGAGTGTGAAAATTTAAGAGAGACTAGAGGGTAGAAGAGAGAGAGAGAGAGAGAGAGTGGAGAGGGAGAGAGTAAGAGTGAGAGTGAGAGAGAGAGTAGGCAGTGGGAGAGGGAGTGGGAGAGGGAGAGCAAGTGAGAGAAAAATTAGGGGATGGAAGAGGAGAGAGGGGGGATGGGTGTATGTGTGTCAAAGAGAGAGAGTCAAGAATGAGAGAGGGGAGAGAGAGATAGAGAGAGTAGGCAATGGTAGAGGGATGGGAGAGAGAGGGAGAGAGAGAGAGAGAGAGAGAGAGAGAGAGAGAGAGAGAGAGAGAGAGAGAGAGAGAGAGTAGGTGGTGGGAGAGGGAGTGGGAGGGAGAGAGAGGTGGAATGGAAGCATTTAAGAGAGATAGAGTAGGGGATGGGAGAGAGTAGGCAGTGGGACAAGGACTGTGAGAGAGAGAGAGGGGGGGGGAATGGGAATGTGTATTTATTTATAAGAGAGATAGAGTAAAGGATGGGAGAGAGTGTGAGATTTTGAGAGAAAGTAGTAGTGGATGGGAGAGAGAGTGAGAGTAAGGGATGGGGGAGAGAGAGAGAGAGAGAGAGAGTAGAGAGGAAGAAAGAGAACTTGAGAGAGATAGACAGTAGGAAGTAGGAGAGGGAGTGGGAGAGGGAGAGGGAGAGGGAGAGAAATAGGGGTGATGGGAGTGTGTGTGAAAAATGTAGAGAGTAGGGGATGGGAGAGAAGAAGAAGAGTGGGGGGATAAGAGTGTGTGTATCTATGAAAGTGAGAGAGTAGGGGATGGGAGAGAGTGTGAAAGTGTGAAAGTAGGGGGTGGTAGAGAGAGAGTACGATGATGGGGGAGAGAAAGTAGGCAATGGGAGAGGAAAAGAGAGAGGGGGGATGGGAGTGTGTGTGTGTAAGAGAGATAGAGTAGGGGATGGGAGAGAGTTTGAGAGTGTGAGAGTAGGGAGTGGATGAGAGAGAGAGTACGATGATGGGGGAGAGAAAGTAGGCAGTGGGATAGGGAAAGAGAGAGGGGGGATGGGGGTGTATGTATAAGAGAGATAGAGTAGGGGATGGGAGAGAGTGAGAGTGTGAGAGAGTAGGGGATGGGAGAGGAGAGAGAGAGTAGGGGATGGGGGAGAGTGTGAGAGTGTGAGAGAGTAGGGGATGGGAGATGAGAGAGAGAGAGCAAGGGATGGGGGAGAGAAAGTAGGTAGTGGGAGAGAGAGTGGGAGAGGCAAAGAGAGCTTGTACAAGATGGGAGAGAGAAAGAGAGTAGAGAGGGAGGGAGAGAACTTGAGAAAGAGAGATAGTAATTAGTAGTAGTGTGAGTGTGAGATAGAGTAGGGGGTGGTAGAGAGAGTATGATGATGGGGGAGAGAAAGTAGGCAATGGGAGAGGGAGAGAGAGGGGGAATGGGAATGTGTGTAAGAGTGAAAAATTAGGGGATGGAAGAGAAGAGAGAGAGTAGGGGATGGGGGAGAGAAATTAGGTGGTAGGAGAGGGAGAGAGATAGGGGGGATAAGAGTGTGTGTGAGAGATCTAAAGAGCCAAGGATGGGAGAGGAGAGGAGGTGAGAGAGGTAGAGAGAGTAGGTGGTGGGAGAGGGTGAGTGAGAGAGAGTAAATCATGGGAGAGAGTAGGAAGAGAGAGGGAGGGGATGGGGGAGAGAGTAGGGAGGATAGAGAGTAGGGAGGATGGGAGAGAGTGAGAGTGTGAGAGAGTAGGGGATGGGAGAGAAGAGAGAGAGAGTAGGGGATGGGGGAGAGTGTGAGAGTGTGAGAGAGTAGGTGATGGGAGATGAGAGAGAGAGAGCAGGGGATGGGGGAGAGAAAGTAGGCGATGGGAGACAAAGTGGGAGAGGCAAAGAGAGATTGTAAAAGATGGGGGAGAGAGAGTAGAGAGGGAGAGAAAGAACTTGAAAGAGAGAGATAGTAGGTAGTAGTAGTGTGAGGGTGAGAGAGAGTAGGGGGTGGTAGAGAGAGTACAACGATGAGGGAGAGAAAGTAGGCACAGGAGAGGGAGAGAGAGGGGGAATGGGAATGTGTGTAAGAGAGACAAAGTAGGGGATGGGAGAGAAGAGAGAGAGTAGGGGATGGGGGAGAGAAATTAGGTGGTAGGAGAGGGAGAGGGAGAGAGATAGGGGGATAAGAGTGTGTGTGAGAGATCTAAAGAGTCAGGGATGGGAGAGGAGAGGGGGTGAGAGAGGTAGAGAGAGTAGGTGGTGGGAGAGGGAGGGTGAGAGAGAGTAAAGGATGGGAGAGAGTAGGAAGAGAGAGAGGGAGGGGATGGGAGAGAGTAGGGAGGATGGGGAGTGATGTGTTTTGAACTAGTGCGTATGCACTATAGTGCGCACGCGCTTTATAGTGTGTGCATGCTATAGTGCATACACGCTATCTCAAATTACCAAAAAATGGTCAAAAACCAACATTGGGGCCCATTTCATCCATTTTTAACTTTTAGTCTGTTATGCTCTCTGTTATTCTGACAGAAAACATGGGTTTCAACATCTAGCAAACACTATTTCAACACTTTTGGAAGCTAGCAAACACCAAATTCAATCATTGGATATGTGATTTGAAGAATTTTTGAATATTCTTTTAATAGAAAAGGTTAGTGCAATCCATTTTAAATATTGTTTGTCAATATATAGATACAAATTTGATTATAATTTGATATGTTATGTAATATATAGTGAATTCATTAAAAATTGTATGTTTGAATGAAATGTTATTTCGAAATGGTTAGAAATTTGACAAGTGGTTTGATATATATTGTGTATTCATTCAAATAATTATAATTTTTATATGTAATTGAATAATTTTTAATTTACACATTTTAAGTAATTCAGATGTTTGAATAATTTGACATGTAGAAATCATCATCATGCCAAGGAAGAAACCAAAGATTCAAACAAATGCAGATAGGGAGAGAGATTTGACAATTAAAAGAGATAAAATGAAATTACTATGTGAACAAAGAAAATTGCAAAGCAATGATGAATAATTAACTTTCGAAGAGGATCAAGAACCGCCAATACAAAGAAACAAGGAGGAAGAATTAGAAAGACAAAGAGAACGAATGAGATTGTTACGCTCAAGAAGACAATTGAATTGTGAAGCTACACCATCCTCCAATGTTGGAGTCATATCGTCTACTACACCATCTTCGAATGTTGGAGTCATATCATCCACTACACCATCTTCCAATGTTGAAGTCATATCATCCCTTCATGTTGAACAGACACTAATTTATAGATTTGACGATATACACACTCCATCATGTCATGTTGAAAGCACAACATCAACACATCGAGTAGGTGATATTCCATCTTTTACATCTTATTGCCAAGGCAAATCATCTTCAGTTCAAGGTATGCAATACACTCAACCTTATATTGATGTTCAAAATGTTGAGAGAATTGAAGAGATTAGAACACCTTCTAGAATTCATTTTAGAAAACTAAAATATTTGATTGATACTGATACTAACATTTTGAAATCAATGTCTGACAAGATTAGCAAGTGTACTTGTCAAAGAAAATTTAATCATATGTGGAGATTATTTTTTGAAGAATTAAATATTATAGGTCAATGCCAATTATTTGTTGAAATGATGAAGAATATGAAATTTAGGCCTATCATGAAGATTCTTGGGCTAAGAACGATGGATGATTCAAATGAAAGAAATATTGTAAAGAATCTAATGAGTGCTTATGACAAAGTGGGTTCTAAATCATGCACCAAAGATAGTAATATCACAAGACAAGTACTCACATCGACAATAGTAACTAGCCAAATGAAGAAAGCTCAACTCATGAGAAAGACAAGCAAAACATTAAAAATTGGTAGAGGTACCTTAAGGAGAGCCATGCTAAGGCGTGAGAGATTAGAAGATCCAACAAAAAATGAGTTATGGACATTTAGCGGTAGACTATCGCGAAAGGATAAAGAAATTAGTGAAGCCTTGAAATCATTGATCGAAGATTTTTGGAAAAATAACACACGTGTTTCTCCTAATCAAAGAGATGTTGTAAGAAGGAGGATTGGTAGCCGAAATCGCGAGCCACATGTGAAACATTTTTTGGACTCAACTCAGACACAATTTTTTGCAAAATTTATTGGTATGTATCCTCAAATTCGAATAAGTCAAAGATTTTTTGAGATGGCTAAACCTTTTTATGTGAAAATAAATCACACATGCACAACTTGTTGTTGTAGGATACATATTGAATTTTCTAACCATTTTGATGTTTTTAGGCACATATGCGTAGTTTTGCATTCTCAGTTTGTTTTGCAAGATTGTGACATAAAAGAGCCACTAAGATCTTCAAGGGAATTCATATCCAACATTTTATGTGAAATAGGGGACAGCCAACAATTTTACAAGACATCATGCTTGGATGGTACGTGCTTATTTTGTGGTTCTTTGCAACTTTTATCAACTTGTCAACATATGGATAGTACATATGCAATTGGAAATGAAATAGTAGATTACGAAAAATTCAAGATAGTGACATATGCTCTAAAAGATGGGAAACATGGTAAAAGATGTGATCTAGTTATTGAAAAGATTCCAGTGTATGCCTTCATGAAAATTTTTCGTGAAAAGATTATGTACGAGTATGCAAGGCATACCCATAGAGCTTGATGGTTGGATTTGCAATTCAAGTTGTGCAAGGATATGTTTCCATTGGATACCATTGTTTCGGTTGTAGATTTTGCAGAGAACTACACGCTACAACCACAAAATGAGGTGCAAGAAAAGTATTATACATCTCAACAGGTTTCTATATTTGTTCACATAACATTCATGCATTCACCTACAAGTACAGAGGATGATAGGAAGATTTTGAGGGAGTACCATTTTTACATCAACGATGATCGATCACATTCTACGGAGTTTTTACATGGTTGTTTTCAACTATTTTATGAAGATTTGGCTAACAAGGGCATATCATATCGTCAACACATCATTTGGTCAGACAATTGTGCATCTCAATTCAAGAATGCACGGATTTTCTATTGGTTGAGCAGGATGCACAGGTTGTGTAGAATTCAATATATGTGGAATTTCATAGAGGCTGGTCACGGTAAGGGAGAGCACAATGGTGTAGGCACATGCATTAAAAGAGCCTTGGCTCATGAAGAACTAAAGTACAAAGATGGAGCAATATTGATAGATGCAAAATCCATCATCCAATGGTGCAATGCTACAATGGGTCCAGGTAAGGAAGGTGAGTCTACAGTTCATAGATTTTTTTGGTTGATAGATAATACTAACATTGCACCATATCAAGATTGTTGCACACTAAAAGGATCTAGTGAGTTACACTCTTTTAGAAGCTCTGACGCAGGTTCATGGAGTATCCACACACGAAAAATGGCATGCTATTTTCCATCATGTGCAAAGGAAAATTGGGATGACTGTGAGTCAACTAAATGGGTGGACAAATGGGATATACGGGGTTTGGATCCAATTGACACCTATCGTCTCCCACAAGCACTGGAAATGGTAGAGATGGATTCATCTATTGACTTTGACCGCTTGTCAAATTTAGTGCAACCTGATAATATATATATATCATTGTAATTTTAATATGTAACTTTATAACTTTTACCCAAGTATTTTCTAAATTAATGACCACATTTTGTACATTTGTCACTAGAGGCCATGTTTTTGCTATTATTGCACTGAAGACAATGAAGAAGGGACAAATTATTATTTGTGTTGTTGTGTTGAAGCCAAACAAAAATTGGATCACTTGGTTATAGATGGTGAAGGTTTAGAGTACCATGTTGGTGCGGTGGTTGTAACAGGCACATGGCTTAGATGATATCCTATGAAGAATCCTAACTTGTGGTTATTCGAGGATTGGCAAACAGAGAGGAAGATTCTTCATTATTCAAACCTTGTTGTCGCATCAAATGTCCACTTGATAAAATATGGTGGAATACCACATAATAAGATTCTTTGGAAAGTTCACGAGTCAGACCATGAGGCAATACTTGAGACATTAAAATGTCGAGCAGATCCAGTTGGCTCATTAGATTGAATTGGGAGAGAGAGAAAAAGTGATCAATTGGATCCAAATACAATGTTACAACCTCTTCCCCAAGACTATCACATGACTAAGGTGGACCGTATTGTTATGATGTGTAAGTGATGAGATTTAGTTTTGATTTGTTTAGAATATAGATACATTATTTGAATTTATATTAGATTCTTTAATAGGACCCATTTTTTTAATCTTATCTTAGATTTGTTACTATGCTAATTCTTCATTTGTAGGTCACCAAAGAAGAGGGCTAATAAAGTTGACGCACAAGTGATAAAGGGTGAGATGCCAAAATCATCTGCGAAATGGTATTATCAATTCACATCCTCAATATTTATTAGTGTTCTTTGTTCAAGTACCATTGTATGATAATCATCTTATGCCTGGAATTGCAGAGGTTATTTATGTCAATACTAAGGTTTGTAGCATCAATACTAAGGTTTTTAGCATCAATTGGTCACGCTAAGTATAGTAGTAGTATCATGAATCCTTCTGAATCAATATGACTAAGATTCGTGGAAGAAGACTAAACCATATCATCTGTCTACTCCCTCTTTATATAAGAGTTTGTCAAACAATGAGAATGAAACATTGATTATTACTCCCCCTTCAATGTAAAATTCTCATTGATTTCATTTTGTAAAGTTTTAAGTCACTATCAACCTCTATATCATTGTATTCTTCTTATCATCAAATTACACAACAATGAGAATATGAACGATGACTTCTTCACATGAACCTGACAATTATAAATGCTACACCTTAATAAATGTTTGGGCTTGGTCTTTACCATTTGAGCTTATAATACAATACATTGGCTTCATTTTTATTTGGAAGTATTTATTATGTTTGTTCCAAAAGTCATTCTTCATTTGCCAATATGAAAATGCAACTATCATGAAAGGCATAGTCTTATAATTTGTAATTTGTATAATGGTATAAAAGCTTGGTTGTGGGTTTGAATCCATTGCCCCCATGACCCTCCTTCTCATGCATTTATTCTATTTATTATTCTACCTCCTCCTCCGCTTAGCCATTTTGCAACACCATCTGGATGGAACTCTAGCCTTCCTCAAAACCATTATACATGACCTCTCCTTCTTCAAGATATTCTATAAAAAGTTCCTCAACCCTTGAACCTTTCAAAACCCAAATCTCAATGGAAGGCTTCTAGACTAAAGGAACTAGTAGATCCGGTTCTTTGAGAGAAAGAGACAAAAAATCCAATTTTCTAGTGACTAGATGGAAAATTGGGGAAATCATTTCAATTAGTTGTAAATCGAAAGGAATTATAAGTAAACTATATCAATATAATAAGTAACTTAGTAATTATATCAATATAATTTAATTACTAAGGAAATGAATTTATTACTCTAACATATAGTACATTATTTTGCAGACAAAGGTGTTGAATTTGATGCTTAACAGATTTACATACATGTGTAATAAATAATAAGTGTTGTAGCTTTGGGATCAACACTATAAAATGAAGGATGTCATACTACATTCACAGAGGTACCAAAATATTTTATTTGATATGGAGACAAAAGAAAATGTGTATTCTTCATAACTGCATTTGAGTCTCATGTATTATCATTTTCAACTATTGACATCAGAGATACCTTTACATCTTCATCATTGTATTGATCAACGAGTCCTTATTGCACTCACTAGTTCTAAGCCAATGACTAAGGTATGAAAGATTTTACATTAAAATTTCATTAGTACTAAAATTCAATATAAAATTCATAGGCACAATCGAGTGTTAACTTTGATAGTTTTTGTAGGGTTTTATTATTCCTGACCATCAATGTATCCCTGAGGTGTATATACAGAGGAATTATCAGCTAGCTGTAAGAAAATATTAAGTTTTATGTGTAAATATATTTTATTTTTTATATAAAATAGTTATTTTTTCATATATAATTTTAATTTTAACATGTCGAGTTACAGAAGATTCTAGACTAATGGACTAGTGAGCATGTTAGGAAGACCTCGTTATATACACTGGTCATCTCCCACTTGTTGGCAATTAAAGACAATTAGGGATTTATTTTGTTCCCCTAGTTGGAAAGAGTATATATCTAATGATGTACATTTTACACCTATATGGCATTATTGGGCATATGTTTTGTATAATTTTTTCTGTGTATGTCATTTTTTACATATATTTCATGTATGACATTATTAGACATATGCTTATGATGTTTCAAATTATTGATAAATGAATTATATGATATTGTTAGACCTTATGGAATCAACTTTGATTTTTTGCTATCACATTGGTTTGATGCTTGTATTCAATCAATCAACATATTTTCCTTTTAATTCTTCCACATTTTGCATATCCATCTAACAATGAACTTATGATACTCCCATCAAGAAGTGCATGATTACATGGTTTTATGGTGGATGCCCCTCTCTTTTTTAAATTCCAATTTTATTCATCTACATGAGTAAGGGAGATCAATTCCATTTCTTTCAATTGTATGAGATATGGATGAGATATGGATGAGATTCCAATTCCTATAGGACTGTGTTACAGAGACCTACAATAACCTCTCTCACTTTTTGGAGATCGCATTCCATTTTCATTCTACAATGCCATCTCAAGTGATGTTGAAACTTGCAGTGTTGGCCAGTACAAAGTTGCCAACTGCCAAATCTCTCTCATCTTTCGTCGTGGGATCAAACTATCTACTCCATTAGCTTTGGGTGGCTGGGTAAACCCTATCCCCAACCTCTTCTTGTCCCCTTCAGTGCTCGAACGTTCTCAGGCACGCTGAACAGAAATGTCCCCAAGGGTCACTAAATGCCACAAGGCTGCAATGTTTGATGGGGCATATATTGGAGCTCGTGCAAGATATGGATGAGATTCTAGTTCCTACAGGACTATGTTGCAAAGACCTACAATAACCTCTCTCACTTTTTGGAGATTGCATTCTGTTTTCATTCTACAATGCCATCTCGGGTGATGTTGAAACTTGCAATGTTGGCCAATACAAAGTTGCCAACTACCAAATCTCTCTCATCTTTCATCGTGGGATCAAACTGTCTACTCCATTAGCTCTGGGTGGTTGGTTAAACCCTATCCCCAACCTCATTTTTTCCCCTTCATTTCTTGAACGTTCTCAAGCACGCTGAACCGGAATGTCCCTAAGGGTCACTAAATCCCACAGGGATGCAATCTTTGATGGGGCATATCTTGGAGCTCATGCGAGATATGGATGAGATTCTAGTTCCTACAGGACCATGTTGTAGAGACCTACAATAACCTCTCTCACTTTTTGGAGATCTCATTCTGTTTTCATTCTACAATGCCATCTCAGGTGATGTTGAAACTTGTAGTGTTGGCCACTACAAAGTTGCCAACTACCAAATCTCTCTCATCTTTCATCGTGGGATCAAACTGTCTGCTCCATTAGCTCTGGGTGGCCGAGTAAACCCTATCCCCAACCTCATCTTGTCCCCTTCAGTGCTCAAACATTCTCAAGCATGCTCAACCGGAATGTCCCTAAGGGTCACTAAATGCCATAGGGCTGCAATCTTTGATGGGGCATATCTCGAAGCTCGTGCAAGATATGGATGAGATTCCAGTTCCTACAGGACTGTGTTGCAGAGACTAGAGATCAGCCAAGGATAAGGATAGCATAGTAAGAAAATGATTATTTATCTAGTGGATGTAAGTCTTTTATATAACAAACCATTTATATGCATAGTAAAAGAATTGAATATAGATTTGAGACATATTGATCACCTGCAGTCTGATCATCTTCACAAGTATGCAACTTTTGTTTCACTATTTCATGCAGGTTTATTGAAATTTCTTTATGAGGTCATTTACAGATGGGATGTTTAAAGTTTGAGTTCCTATGGGCTATCAATACTTTGACTATACTTTAAGTCAACGATTATCAATATGGGAAAAAATGGAACTCGTTGTATTTTGAAGTACTGAGAAGATGGCCTTGCCCTTCCCCAGGAGTTTCAGAAATGGGAGACACTAGGTAAGAGAGTGAAAATGTTACTATCGCTTCAATGCACATGACACAATTGGAAATGCAAATTTTGATGGTAATCATTTTGTGATAAGGGAGAGACTAGGGATGATCATTGTTACTATCTCTTTAGTAGTGGATTTTTGTTTTCTCTTGAATTTGGTGGTGGGGGATCAGTGGTAATTCTCCTTGGATATTCCTTCTTATGATGTTAGTGACAAGTGTTGCTCTTTGAAAACACTTGTACAATCTTTTTTAAATTATTAGATAAAAACAAAGAATTGTAAGTATTAAACATCATTAGCCTTTAGTTCCTAGAAGATCTTTATTTCCCCATCAATACATTTAGAAAGTTAATTTTTAAGAAGATCATAAATAGAAAAAATTAGAGAAGCGATTTAAACATTTGTATTGATTGGAAACATGTGAGTCTTGAGTTTCCTCTGCCTTTTAAAGAACGTTCCTTAGCTAGCATACCTAATTCCACATTCCATAAGAGTGTCATTGCACTAAAGATTTAGGAAACCAACTGCTCTAAGATAAAGCTTCGCGGTCAATAATAATCTAGCCTGTTGAGGTACATAATACTTCTCAATTAAACTTGTGTTAATTCAGTATTAATTTTTTAATTAACTACAATTTCAGTATCTGTGTATGGGGTGACTGAGAAAACTATTTGAAGTCCAATTTGAAAATATATTTGTAAGGATCTCGACCAAGGTTCACAACATCAATGATTAATACATTCATTCAGGCTAGAACCTCACTACAAAAAAATAATATATATAAAAGGTAGTGAATAACGTCATGTCTAGACCCAAATCAACCAATAAAAGTCAAACTAGCATAATGTGGAACAACAATATATGCATTGAGTGGGTTTTCATAGAAAAGCTTCAGAATAAAATTCATGTCTAGAATTAAAAGACCTTAAAGAAAATTTATGCTTGTAACACAAATGACCATTCAAAATTGAATATGATTACAATATGTGAAATAGCATTACAAGAACTTGTAATGCTCTTGTGAACATCGTGTTAATTCTTGTAAGAATCCCTAAGATTCTTGTTATACTCAAAATTTTGTTGAAATTGAATTAATTTTTATCCTGTCGGTTAATTGGCTTAGGGTGATATATGCTTCTTGGATGGAATAATGAGTTCGTGATTAACTCTGTATTAAGATTCATAGCATCTTCTAGTTATTTGCAAAGGAAACTTATAAATTAAGCTAATGTCATATGGCTTGCTTGAGAAAGATGTCTATGTTCTTATTGATGGGTACTAATGACTGTCCACATTTAGTTCTTCAATATCCTATTTGACAAGCTTTCCATAGACATTTCTTTGCCATACTAAGTATTTTTGAAAACATATTTGAGTAGAAGCACTATAGTAGATACTACATGATGTTTTAACAAATAAAGTAATGGGTTAAAGACTATTATTTCCAAGGTATTATGTCATAGTATTTTAATTGTAATGATCTTAGACTAATGATATTCTTGAAGGTAACTTTGACATGTAGCAAGAAAGACAACCTATAGCCAAGGCTATATTATGCCTACAACCAAAGCCATAAATGCTCACAGCCAAAGCCACTAGTGCACATAGCCAAAGCCATCGATGCTTATAGCCAAAGTTACGAGTGTTCGCAGCCAAAGCCATGAGTACATGAAGTCGATGATCACAATTGTTTACAACTATTCACCAGAAACAACTTCTTTGCAGTTTTTGAGAAATACTAATAAAGTAAAAAATAACATCTACTAGTTGGTAGACATAATGGCAACTCTCTAGCAATTGAATTTAATTTCATACATGCACATATCTAATTTAATGTCATACATGAACATATCTAATTTAATGTCATACATGAACAAACATATAATATAAAATGATAACCAATAATGTAATATACATTAACAAACACATAATATATTATGATAACCAATAATGTCGTATATGAACAAACATATCATATATTAACCAATAATGTCATACATCAAATATAGAATGTCATATGTACATCAAATGTATGTCAAATATGTCTCACTGATGCCTATATATATACATGGGGAAGGAAACAACTCTCTCTCTCTCTCTCTCTCTCTCTCTCTCTCTCTCTCTCTCTCTCTCTCTCTCTCTCTCTCTCTCTCTATCTATATATATATATATATATACATATATATATATATACATATATATATATATACATATATATATATACATATATATATATATATATATATATATATATATATGTATCGAATATCTCAACAACATCTTTTCCTTCCCATGAGGGGAAGGAAACAAGTCTCTCGACGTCCTCTACCGTCGTGTGGAGGGAGACAGTGGAGATGACGGGGCCCTCCTGACACGCTCACTTGACCTCTTGTTGAGGCTCTTCTCCAGGTCCAACTGATACAAAGAAAGTAGATATGAATCAATATTTATTATATTTTGAAATCAAATATATGTACACACAAAATCAATTATTTTCTTACTGCCAACAAATAGTCACTCTGTAAGTCCACCTCAAATGCTCGTGGACGATCAGGCGTGACAAGACCCTATAACAATTCAATAAATATAATCACGTATAAATAACATTAGAAATTTTGAGATTAACTATTATAAACAACAACTAAAATGAAGAAAATTCTTTCATACCTCCGTCAGTGGCTGTGAGCTAGCCACAACTGCGGCAACTCCACTATCAACAGACTGTCGCAGATGAGGAGGTGTGTCCAACATCATGAGCTACATGTCATACAATACACATTATATCTAACATGAAACATGGAATAAATATAATCAAATGAATTAAATTAACATGAAACAATTGTAC
Source organism: Cupressus sempervirens (assembly GCA_028749045.1). Taxonomy (NCBI): domain Eukaryota; kingdom Viridiplantae; phylum Streptophyta; class Pinopsida; order Cupressales; family Cupressaceae; genus Cupressus; species Cupressus sempervirens. The sequence goes on along the minus strand of CM053792.1, from coordinate 820,867,152 downwards.
CTATGTGAAGCTCATATGATGTCTCTGCTTTGTGTCTATGGTAAAGGTTGAGGGTCCTGTGGAGAACTGATGCACATGCATAATTTTTTTTGTCAATCCTTAATATGATTACATAATAAATATATGTACTAATTAAAATGATTAAATTGATACATACCTTAGGACTTGTTGAAGGGACAAAAAATGGGCCTGGAGGATCACTGCTAGGCCCAGCAACACTTTGACCCTAAATTTTGAACAATGTCAATAAATGCTAATTAATTCATCATTCACTATACATATGAAATTTGATCAAATTAGTAATTTACCTATGTTTCAATGCCAAATGTCTCGTTTAGGAACTCATCAGTGACAAGCCCATCATCCGCAGCATCTCCAGCATGAGTGCCAAATGTGCATAGGGATCCGCATGAAGTGCACATGTGACCACGACGCATAGAAGGCTCCCCCTCAACTAATGGGCTCATAGAATGGATGAGGGTCTGCGTCAAAGCATTAATGGTCCCTAGAGTGCTGGCCTCTACATGTTCCTTCACAACTGAAGGAATAATCACATGCTCGTGTTGTGGATGGACCACAGGTGCCCTAACTACATTAGGGTCACGACGTGCTCCTGGCCTCTCAAATGATGACCCCCCACCTCTACCCTGGGAGTCTAACATATCAAAATAATTGGGGATCTCCCCAAGGACAAATATAATTTCTTCAAAAAAAAATGGGGACCTTGTGATTGTTGCAAGGAGGGGCATCAAAAACCATCCACCATCTATCCCAAAAATTATTTCTAACAGAATCTTGTATACACCAATGGATGGGGAATCATTTAGTACCCTCTCTAACAGTATTTGGCTCATCGGGTTTTCTAAATAATGCACATATACTACCTTTTGATATTTCTTTTTTTTTAACATCTTCATATGACAATTTATTTGCATAAAATCTTTTTTGTTCATCCCTCTTAGCCCACCAAATATCTAACTGACCACTAACTGAGGCTATCTGAGTGTTAATGGATTTGAGGGATGATGCCAATTGAGCCCTTATTGGATTGGTTTGTTCGAATTCTTTCAACCGAGCAATGAGTCTTTCTAATTCAGTTTTGCCTCTATGTATTTCATTTCTTAAATTTTTTTGTGTGCTTGGCGGAGGTCTTGCAATTGGTTCGGGTTGTGGAATTTGTTTTTCTTCTTGAGGAGGGTTTTGTCGATTTTTCGGTTTCTTATGGACATTTCCTGATAAAAAATCTATTGAAATCCAACTAAATAAACAAATCTAAATGAAATTTGTAAAAACCCTACAAAAGAATATAAAAAACCAATAAAACAATATGGAAAACATATTAAACAATGCAAAGTTAAGTTTATATCACTTATTTCATCGTCGTGGGTGTGCTCGTTGTCTTGGATTTCGTCGATGAGGAGGCATTTTGGCAAATGGTGGTGAATTTTTGCTATCAAACTCGCGTACACACTGTTGGAGAGCCAAAAAGCAAAATGAAAATGATGGGCCGCGGGTCTACAGCCCATCATATAACTTTTTGGATATCAGAATAGCGCGTACACGCTATAGCACATATGTACTATTGAAAATTAGAAAGAAAAAAAAAACTTGTCATCTTTTTGGCACCACAACTCGGTGCATATGCCCAAAAACCTAATGAATTGGCATATTTGTACTCTATAATGCTCTGTTTGATCTATACCTACATCATTGTAACCCTTTACAAGGCTTATGTTTCAACATAGAAATCACTCCCAAATGGACTCGTACATCTAATTTTTGCTAGTTGTTTTATTCAAACACTTGTAATTGTAGTTGTCACATATAGAGCACACACTATAGAGTCATAATATCAAAGAAAGAGAGGAATTGCATCAATATCCATGAATAATAAGATCAAGCCATAAGATATAAAAAATTTTGAAGGAAATAAATAAAATATCTAAAACTATATCTTGACAGTAAAAAAACCAAATAATAGGCGACTACACCCCTTCCAACACTACCTCAAAAAGTAAACATATAAGAGACATAAAATATGACTTAATCTTATTAAAGGAAGGGCACCCACTTACAAAATTTGCTAGAGGAAAGAACCAATAAGGAACACTCTCCTAGTCTAGGTGTAAGTTGAGAGTCTTTTTTTCTCTATTTATGAAGAATGCAAATAGTTTCCTTTGTTTTTTTTACATGGTTTAGTGGGTTTGAACTTAGGGGTTATGATTTGTTATCTTTACATTTTTTTGTAGGTCAATGTTGTTGGAAATATAAGATGAGTAACTAAGAGGGGAGGGGTGAATCAGTTACAACAAAAATAAATCCCAGATCCCTTAGTTGTAAGTAGAAAACAACCTTTGAAAATTAAACTCTTTTGATGCTAGGCAAACACACAGAAAATGTTGTAACTTGGTAAACACCAAAAAGGCTCAAAAAATACTTAATATGAAAATCTTAAGATATTATCTATGATTAACTTTAGATGCAAACACATAATTGAAATAACATGAACACATTTGACACCAAGATTTAATGTGGAAACCCAATTTGGAAAAAATCACCAATTGCAACTAGTTACTGATTTTCACTCTTCTAAAGTGAGCCCTATTAGGAGCCAATCCTATTAAAGGTTACAAAATACACTATTAGGTGTGACCCCGTTAGAGGATTTAATCACCCTATTAGGAGTGGCCTTATTAGAGGTCTTTAGACAATTCAATAGAAATGCCACCTTGTTAGAGGATTTACAAATAGTTGTTAAGCCAACTCTGTTAAGAGATCTAGATCACTGCTACAATTATTAGAGAGTAACAATAAGATGACTTGATTTTGGATGCAACTGAATTGTTGATTACAAATCTCAATTTTGGCGTGTATACTTGATCTTTTGTGATCTCAATTTTGGCTTGTATACTTGATCCTTCTTGATCGAGTGTATCTTTTTAGCTTCTCAAGGATATTCTTCTTATCCTTATGATTTGCTTCCCCTTAGCATCATTAAATCTTCAGTTATCTTCCATGTATTCACACTTTCTAAATCTCAATTTGACCTTATAATTACATATTTCATGTTATCAAGTCATCTGGAATATAACTTAGAATAATTAATATTCATCTCCACAATTAGCTAGAACCAACAAACAATTAAATTGAACTTAATATGCCATAATAAGAAAATCCTTTGCTAGTCGACCCTGCTTAGTAGATACTAACTCAAAAATATTTTTTCTGTGTTAACCAAGTGAACTCGGTTAACACTGCATATTTGCAAAGTTCCTTTGGTAACTGAGTGAGCTTGGTTAACACTGGTTCCATCCAACATTTCTTTCATTAATTGAGTGAACTTGGTTAACACTCAACTTTCACAAGCGTTTCCTTTGATGCCTGAGTGAACTCAATAGATATTATCTTCTGAACTTGGCCAACTCTAGAATGCTTGGCAGACATAGAAAACTGTCTTCAATACCCAAATGAGCTTGACATACACTAATGAGTAATGACATGACATTTTGTGTAACATCAAAGACAATACACAATTAATCAATTGTTCCAACAATCTCCCTCTTCGGCATTGATGGGAACATGTCATAATACAATGAATTTTTTTTAGAGCAAGAACAAAGTAAGGAATTTTCCTTAGTTTTATTTTGATTCTCACCCATGAGAACTCCCTTTATCAGTATGAACTCTTTTTTCTTGTAGTTTCTCCTTCTGTTAGAAAAATTCTATCTACTACAACATCTTCTAATAGCAAACTTTTCCTTTGATATTAGACTAAGTTCATTCTCCCTCTTTGACATCTCTTTACAAAATTTCTATAAGATATGATAGAAAAATTCTCCATCTTTGACATCTCATGCCAAAGATAATAAATAATGAGTATTAATGTACCTCAAGTATTGATTCATTTGTAATATGTACTTGTCAATACTGCACCAACTGATTGATTTTCAACATGCTTTGGTTGATGCATCACTAAACTTCATTTAGTAAGCTTCAAAAAGGGAAATGACCCCTAGCTTACCTCTTAGATACAGAAATGCATCCATAGGTAATGGCTTGGGGAATATGTCTGCAATTTATTCTTTTGTATTCACATGTTCCAATCTTACTTCTTTATCTTGGACTAATTCTCTTAAGAAATGATATTTTATAGCAATGTGTTTTTTTTTGGTATGCATTATTGGATTCTTTGATTTATTGATTGCACTAGTGTTATTACAGTATATAATTACTAGATCTTTGATCTCCACCTTCATACCTGCCAACATTTGTTTGAACCAAAAAATATTAGAACAATTGACTATTATTACTACATATTATGCCTCTGTTGTGGACTGAGAGATACAATTCTATTTCTTGCTTGTCTAAGACACTAGTCTTTTAGCAAGAAAGAATGCTCCACCACTGATGCTTTTTCTATCATCAATACATCCTACCCAATCAGCATTTGTGAATACTTTTAAATCCAAATTGCCTCCTATTTTGTACCATAAACCATATTCTTTAGTACCTTTCAGATATCTCATGATTCTTTTGATTGACATCATGTGATTTTCTTTGGGATTTGTTGAGAATCTTGCCACCATATTGACTACTAATGCAATATCAGGCCTTGTATGCACTACATACTACAATTTTCCAATCATTGAACTATATGTGATTTGATCTACCTCTTTGGAATTATCATTTTTGGGAAGCTTATGTCTAGTAGACATAGTGGTTCCAACTAGCCGTGAATCTTCCATTCCAAATTTCTTTAGTATTTTCTTGATATATTTAGATTGAGTAATGTAGATACCATCTTTCTTCTACTGGATCTACAACAAATAATTTTATCTCTCCAAACATAGAATTTTAAATTCTTTACTTATTTCTTCTGAAAATGCCTTGCACAAGTCATCTTTTCCTGTGAATAGAGTGTCATCCATGTATATTCCTGTCAACACAATCTTCTTGTCTGGTCCTTTGATATACAAATTACTATTGTCATTTGTTCTTTGAAAACCAATCTATACCAAATAGTTATGAAGTCTTTCATACCAAGCTCTTGAAGCTTTCTTAAGACCATATAATGCCTCATGTAATTTGTAGACCATGTCTCTTTTCCTAAGATCTACAAAACCTTCAAGTTGTTCAATGTAGACTTCCCCATCAAGAATTCTATTCAAGAATGCAAATTTTACATCCATTTGATAAAATTTAAATCCTTTGTGAACTGCATAGGCTAGTTAAGTTCTAACACCTTCTAATCTTACAATAAGAGAAAATATTTCACCATAATCAATACCTTCTTCTTGAGAATAGCCTTTACATACCAACCTTGCTTTGTTTTTAGAAACTTTTCCATCTTCATCTAGCTTATTTCTAAATACCCATTTTGTGCCAATTACATTTTTATCCTTAGGTCTAGGAACAAGAGTCCAGGTCTTATTCTTCTCTATTTTTTCTATTTCCTCATTCATTTCTTCAATCTAAATTGCATTGTCCAAAGCATCTTTAACATTTCTAGGTTCAAATTCAGCAAGTAAACATGTACCTTTCAATTTGTTTCTTTCCATTATTCCATCTGATTTGTCTCCAATGATCTGGTCAGGTGCATGATGCCTTCTGACATATCTTGCTAACACAGGTTCTTTAGATCTAGAGTTTGTTTTACTGATTTCTTCATGAACTTCAATATTAAGCTTAGGTCTGACTACTAGTGACTCAGGTTCATCAGGCACAGTTTGCTCTAGCAATAGCTTGGTAGCCTCTATCTGTGACTTGAGTCCTTCAGACTATGACTCAAGTTGCAGTATCCACAACTTAGTAGTTGTTGGAGATTTTGGGGACTCAAGAGGTGAAGCCTCTTGTCTACCAGATAGATTTGGCAAGGTATTAGGTTCATAGTATAAAAAAAAAATTGTAATTCTCAAACTCTTTGTTGCTTTTTTCTTCACTTTTTTTCTGCAAACTCATCAATTCTCACACGTGCACTTTCTATGATTTTATGAGTAGACAAATTCAAACATTTGTAAGCTTTAATTTTATAGAAGTATCCTAGAATATGGCTTCATCACCTTTGACATCAAATTTACCTTTCCTAGATTCTTTCAAGATATAACATTTGTTGTCAAATACTTTTAAGTAACTTACATTAGGTTTGTAGCCATACCAGAGTTCATAAGGAGTTTGATTTGAGTCTTTCTTTAGCTATACTCTATTCAAGGTATGTACTACAGTGCTAATAGCTTCCTTCCATTATTTGATTGCAACATTCTTTTCTATCATGAGTGTTCTTGCACAATCCATGATAGAGTTGTTCCTTCTTTTAGATATACCATTCGTCTAAGGTGTACCAAGGGCTGATACTTGTCTTTTAATTCTGTTTTCAATGCAGAATTGATTGAATTGATTGGAAATAAATTCACCACCTCTATCTAATCTCAAACATTTCAACTTCTTTCTAGTTTATTTTTCTACTCTTGCCAGATACCACTTGAATTTTTTAAAAGCTTCTAATTTTTCTTTTAGATACATTACCATCATCATTCTAGAATAGTTGTCAACAAAAAGAATGAAAAACTTATCTCCACTATAACTCTCTATTCTAATAGGTCCAAATAATTTTTTACACATAAGCTCTAAGACTTTTTCAAAATGATAGTTCTTGTTTTTGAAACTAGTCTTTCTCATCATACCAATTTGACAGTTTTTGTGTAAACCCATATCAGGTTTCCTCGAGCTAGGAATACTTCTTACTCTCTTTTTTTTGCTTACTTTAGCTAGATTATCAAAGTTTACATGATATAATCTCTTGTTTCATGTAACCAAATTTTTTCTACTTGAGCAATAGAACATGAACTTTCATTAAGATCTAGATAGAATAGGTTAGTTTTTGTTTATTTGCCAGATCCAACTAGATTTCCTTTTCCATCTAGTAGTTTGGCCTTCCCATTCATAAATTCTACCTTGAATCCAATGTTATTCAACTATGCCACACTCAATATATTATTCTTTAGTCCTTCAACCCAATAAGCATTATCACATATAAGTTCATTGGTCAATGAGATACATCCTTTTTCTTTTATATAACAAGGTTCATTGTTTCCAAATCTCACACTACCACCATCATAATATTCCATGTGCCCAAACTTTGTTTTGTCTCTAGTCATATGATGTGAGCAGCCATTGTCAATAACCCATGTATCATTTTTGCTAACATGAGAGATAAGTGTCATCTTATCTCCTTCATCATTAGAATCATCTTTTACAGCAATACATGCCATTTCATCCTCACTGTTATCAAAATATTTAGCTATAAAACAAGATTTCTTACCTTTTTCCTTCTAGTCCTTGTAGTTTTTGAATTCCTTTTTGCCTTTGTATTTATGACTTTTCTTTCCATCCTTGTTTTCTCTATTTGGGCACCTTGTAGTAGTGTGACCAACTTCTTCATAAGAAAAGAAGATTAGAGGAATCTTATCTTTGTACTTTCCTCTTCCTTTGGAATATTTCCTTGTAATTAGGGCTTGAACAACTTCAAGATCACTATCTGAACTTTCTTCTTCATCTTCACTTCTTGATTGATTAACCTTTGATTTCTTACTCTATTTTCTTGAGTGAGAGTTTGGCTTCAAATGAAGATCCAATACCTTTGGAACTAGGAACATAATTATCATAGTTATGCAACTCAAAAGCTATCAATCTTCCAACTAGAGCATCCAAAGTTATATTGCTATTTGGATCACATCTTATCTCTTGAATAGAAGACACTCTAATTGAACAGATAGGTAGAAGGGTTCTAAGTACCTTGCTTACAATTATTTTTTCCTCAATGTCTCCTCCAAATGCTTTGATTGCACTTACACTTTATTTGATTCTTTCCATATATTTTGTAATGTTTTTATCTTCTCTCATTTTCATCTAATCAAATTATCCTCTGAGACACTCTACTTTAGCTCTTCTTACATTATCATCTCCTCCATAGATGTCTTTCAATTTAATCCACATTTCATAAGCTGTAGTAAAGTCTTTTACTTCATCATATTTAGCATAATTAAGAGCAGATGTAATGTCAATCATCATGATGTTATAATTTTTCTTTTCAACAATATCTTCAACTAATAATGTTCTAGTAGGAGTCTTATATTCAATATCAAGATACTTACAGCCTAAATCACTGATAGTTGCCAGATGTAACCTCATAAATCCTTGCCATGCTACAAAATTGTCTCATTTCAACTTGGAAATCTCTCTTCTATAAGACATCCTAATCTTTAGCTTAGGTCCTTGAAACCTTCTCTGCAAGCACCAAAATCTCTGATACCAATTGTTGGAAATATAAGAGGAGTAACTGAGAGGGGAGGGGTGAATCAATTACTACAAAAATAAATTCCATATCCCTTATATGTCAGTACAAAATAACCTCTGAAAATTCAACTCTGCTAATGCTCGGCCAACACATAGAAAATGTTGTAACTCGATAAACACTGAAAATGCTCAACAAATACTTAATATCCAAATCTTAAGATATTATCTATTATTAACTTTAGATGCAAACACATTAGATAAATCACATGAACACATTTGACACCAAGATTTAATGTGAAAATCCAATTTGGAAAAAATTACCAATTGTAACTAGTTTTTGATTTTCGCTCTTCTGAAGTGAGCCCTGTTAGGAGGCAACCCTGTTAAAGGTTAAAAAACAAACAATTAGTTGTGGTCCTATTAGAGGATTTAATCACCCTATTAGGAGTGGCCTTGTTAGAGGTCTTTAGACAATTCAATAGAAATGTCACCTTCTTAGAGGATTTACAAATAGTTGTTAAAGCAACTCTCTTAAGAGATTTAGATCATTGCTACAATGGGTAGAGAGTAACAATGAAATGAACTAATTTTGGATGCAACTAAATTGTTGATTACAGATCTCAATTATGGCTTGTATACTTGATCCTCTTTGATCGAATATATCTTTTCAGCTTCTCAAGAATATTTTTCTTATCCTTCTAATTCACTTCCTCTTAGCATCATTAAATCTTCAATTATCTTCCATGCATTCACACTTTCTAAATCTCAACTTGACCTTATATTTATATCTTTCATATTGTCAAGTCAGCTGGAATATAACTTAGAATAATTAATATTCATCTCCCTAGTTGACTAGAACCAACAAACAATTCAATTCAACTTAATATGTCAAAATAAGAAAATCCTTTGTTAGTCAACCCTGCTCAGTAGATGCTAACTTAGAAATGTTTTTCCTATATTAACTAGGTGAACTCAGTTAACATTGCATATTCACAAAGTTCCTTTGGTAACCAAGTGAGCTCAGTTAATGCTAGTTCCATCCAACATTTCCTTCATTAACCGAGTGAGCTCGATTAACACTCAATTTTTGCAAGCCTTTCCTTTGATGCCTGAGTGATCTTGGTAGATATTATCTTCTAAACTAGGAAAACTCTAGAATGCTCAATAGACACAAAAAATGTCTTCAATGCTCGAGTGATATCGACATACACTAACTAGTAATGGCATAACATTTTGTGTAACATCAAAGACAACACACAATTAATCAATTGTTCCAAAAAATGTAATAATGGAATATTCTAGGAAATTTGTAGGGGTTGATGGTCCTACACCACTACCTCCATCAAAGAGTTATGGATTGTGATAGTTTCTTTCTAGTATCCTCACCCATTTGTTTCAATATTGCATTGACTCATTTCTAGCAGGAAGCCTTCTCTAAGTTTTTCCTTATCTAAGTTTCTCTTATTTTACATAATTCTTTTAAAGATGAAAAGGCTAAGATTCTGGTAGTTCTTTGTGCAAACATTGATCCAAAAGACATTTTCAAAACAAGCAGCACCTTGGGGTATGGATTGAAAGCCAAATGTATTGTTAAATTGTCTAAATCTTCCATCAAAGAGAAGACTAAGGCTATTCATTAGGTAGTTTTTTAGAATAGAATCAATGCCATGCTTGGCTTGATTGAAAGACTTCAATTTGAGAATTAGATGAAAGACAAATTCAAAGAAAATATCTAGAAAAGAATTGATTAGAAAGAATCGACAAGTAGAGAATTTGGAGAAGTTATTCCTCCAATCTCTAGAAATCCAATTTGAACTCTAGAAGCTGGAGCCTCTAATGAATTGAAAGTCTAGGTAGATTGAACCATATCCACAGATGACAAAAATGTGTATAATATGGGAAGTCAAATTTTGTCATATAGTAGTCTTCAAGAAAATGATTAATCTTTCAATTTCTTATATAGAGGAGACCTATCTTGAAACTAGACTTGCTAAAGATCAGAAAACATCTAAAAAGGTTAAGAACAAGGAAGATAATAATCATTATGATCAAATTGATGATTTATCATCTTTATCTAATATAGAAAGTGAGGTCTTGAGGCCAAGGGTATAGCACAATAGATCTACATATTCTAATGTAAAGATGAATATGGATATATGTAATGGGACTAATATTGTATCAGTAAAAGGCTCCTTGTGACCTACTAATATTATTCACTCTTTTGTTACACTATCATGTTCAAAACAACTTCTAGTCAAAATTAGTTAAACCCTTGCACTGATTGGTGCAAGTGCTACTTTAGAACCCTGAAGAAGTTATGCTCCTTCAAGGTCGCATCATGCTAACAATCAATATTAAAATATTCACATTTTTATGGTTTCATCTATTAGGCCTTGACACATATGTCAAAGCATAATCACTTCTAATGAGAGACATGAGAAGAGAAATAGAGTAGAAATATAGCAAAAGTTCATAGAGCTTGAGTTGCCTTGCAAAAGGAAAATGTAAGAAGGCATGTAGAAAGATTGAAGTTAAAAGAAAAAAATTATAGAGAACATAATAAATAATTTTTATTAATGTTTGATAGTAGAGAAATTATTTCTTATAAATGTTTATGTTTATGTTAAACCTTAATTTAAAGTTTATCAATATCTTTTTAAAGAAGCTTGTTTAGTGTTAAGTTTGATATAATATGGAAAACATGATCTAGAACCATAAGATCCATAACTGAAGGAATATGTAAGGTTACATGTACTATATTAAGAGAGATATTTGGACTACTAATGAACTAGCAAAGGAACAATGGAGAAAATATGATAAACTTGATCATTTTTTTCATAATATGTATAAGGAAATTTCCTTTTGTCTTTAATGTACAATTATAACTCCATAAAAACCTCACTGATGTTAGGGAATGTGAAAATTCCTTTATCATGTCTTATACGTAGGTAATTGTACATGTAAATTCTTATGTTCACATAATATTATTGGGCTTCGTGCATTGTAGCCTTAATGAATTGGTTTTGGTTGGCTGAAATTTTATTCTAATATTATATGAGTGTGCTTTATATTATATAATTGGTTTTTGTGTCTTCCTATTTATTACTAAAATCAAATAAATATTCTGAGTTTATTACTCATATTGTCCTCAAAAAAGTGGAGTTGGGTGAACCAATCATTCCTCTAATCCATTCATACATCTATGTTCACTAGTTCATGTGGACCTTCTCACTACTCTAGCATGGGATACCCCTTGCATTAATTTTCTTATCCCACCCATATCCCCTTAGGGGGCCACTAAAGAGTAGAGGTTGGGGGTCCACCTTTTTCTTACATTCCTTTAAGGGTAGGGGCCTCCTAGATTAGGGACTAGTAGTCGTGAGGGATAACTTCGTCAACATGTAGTCATTGCGTGGAATATCATAAAACCTTCATTTTTTTAGAAATATAAAATGTACACTTAGCTACCTACAACTAAGGTTTGAAAGGATGAAAAATCATGAAACTAGTTAAAATATCATACCCAATAAGACATGTCCAAAAAATAACCTTTTAAATAGTTGACCAAAACTTAATCTAAAACTATCTAATAGCTGAACCAGCCATTGCTCTAATCCATTCCCACATCTATATTCACTATTTAATGTGGACCTTCTTGTTGCTCTAGCATGGGACACCCCTTACATTATGCTTCATGTCCCACCCATATCCCCTTAGAGTATGGGGCCACTAAAGAGTAGAGGATGAGGTCCACCTCATTCTTTACATTCCTCTAAGGGTAAGTACCTCGAAGATTAGGGACTAGTAGTCATGATAGCTAACTTCATCAACATGTAGTCATTGCATGGAATATCATAGAACCTTTTTTTTTTATAGAAATGTAAAATGGACATTTAACTACTAGTAAAATACGTCCAAAAAATAACCTTTTAAACATTTGATGAAAACTTATCTAAAACTATATAATAGGTGAACCAGTCATTCCTCTAATCCATTCCCACATCTATATTCACTAGTTGATGTGGACCTTTTTCACTACTCTGGCATGGGGACACCCCTTGCATTGTGTTTCTTGTCCCACCCATATCCCCTTAGAGTAGGGGGCATTTAAGAGTAGAGCATGGGGTCCACCTTGTTCTTTACATTCCTCTAAGGGGAGGGGCCGCCTAGATTGGGGACCAGTAGTCATGAGGGCTAACTTCGTCAAGATGTAGTTGTCACATGGAAGATCATAGAACCTTTTTCTTTTTAAATATAAAATTGACACTTAACTACCTACAACTAAGGTTTGAAGGCATGACAAATCATGCAACTCATTGAAATATCACACCTAGTAAAACATGTCCAAAAAATAACTTTTAAAACATTTGACCAAAACTTTATCTAATAGTTGAATTAAAAAATATCATCTATTATTCTAGATCCATAACTGAAGCAATGTGTAAGGTTACATGTAATATATTAAGAAAGACATTTGAACTGTTAATGAACTAGCATACCAATAAGGAACAATGGAGAAAATATGATAGACTTGATCATTTTTTCATATGATGTATATAGAAATTTACTTTGACTTTAATGTAGAACTATGACTACATAAAATCCTAATTGATGTTAGGGAATGTGAAAATGCCCTTATCAAATATTATATGTAGGTAATTGTACATGTAAATTCTTATATTCACACAATATTATTGGGCTTTGTGCATTGTAGCTTTAATGAAATGGTTTCATTGGCTAAAATTATATTCTAATATTATATGAGTGTGCTTTAAATTATATAATTGATTTATGTGTATTTCAAGTTATTACTAAAATCAAATAAAGATTCTGAGCTTGTTACTCATATTGTCCTTAGAAAGGTGGAGTTGGATGAATCAATCATTCCTCTAATCCATTCCCACGTCTATATTCAATAGTTGATGTAGACCTTCTCACTTCTCTAACATGGGACACCCCTTGCATTGTGTTTCATGTCCCACCCATATCCCCTTTGAGTAGTGGGGCATTGAAGAGTAAAGGTTGGGGGTCCACCTTGTTCTTTATATTCCTCTAAGGAGAGTGGCCTCTGAGATTAGGGTCCAATAGTCATGATGGCTAACTTCATCAACATGTAGTCATTGCATGGAATATTGTAGAACCTTCATTTTTTTAGAAATGTAAAATGGACATGTAACTACCTACAACCAAGGTTTGAAGGCATGAAAATTCATACAAATTGTTAAAATATCATGCATAGTAAAAGATGTCCAAAAAATATCTTTTTAAATATTCAACCAAAACTTAATCTAAAACTATCTAATAGTTGAATTTAAAAACATCATACATTATTCTAGATCTATAATTAAAGGTGGAGTGAGGTGAACCAGTCATTCTTATAATCTATTCCCACATCTATATTCACTAATTAATGTGGACCTTCTCACTCCTCCAATATGGGACACCCCTTGTATTGTGTTTCTTGTCCCACCCATATCCCCTTAGAGTAGGGGGCTACTAAAGAGTAGTAGTTGGGGGTCCACCTTATTCTTTACATTCCTCTAAGGGGAGGCTCCTCCTAGATTAGGGACCAGTAGTCATGAGTGCTGACTTCGTTGACATGTAACCATTGCATGGAATATCATAGAACCTTCATTTTTTTTAGAAATGTAAAATGGACACTTAACTACCTACAACTAATGTTTGAAGGCATGGCAAATCATTCAACTTGTTAAAATATCAAACCTAGTAAAACGTGTCCAAAACATAACTTTTTAAACATTCGACCAAAACTTAACCTAAAAATATCTAATAATTGAATTTAAAAATATCATATGTTATTCTAGATACATAATTGAAGGGATATGTAAGGTTACATGTAATATATTAAGAGAGACATTTGGAATGCTAATGAACTAGCATATCAATAAGGAACAATGAAGAAAATATGATAGACTTGATCATTTTTACATATTATGTATACAAAAATTTCCTTTATCTTTAATGTACAACTATAACTACATAAAATCCTTATTGATGTTAGGGAATGTGAAAATTCCCTTATCAAGTTTTTTGTGTAGGTAATTGTACATGTAAATTCTTATATCCACATAATATTATAGGGCTTTGTGCATCGTACCCTTAATGAATTGGTTTTGGTTAGTTAAAATTTTATTTTAATATTATATGAGTGTGCTTTAAATTATATAATTGATTTTTGTGTGTTTCAACTTATTATTGAAATCAAATAAAGATTATGAGTTTGTTACTCATATTGTCCTCAGAAAGGTGGAGTTGTGTGAACCAATCATTCTTATAATCCATTCCCACATCTATATTCACTTGTTGATGTTGACCTTCTTGCTGCTCCAACATGGGACACCCCTTACATTGTTCTTCTCATCCTACCCATATCCCCTTAAAGTAGGGGCCACTGAATAGCAATGGCTAGGGGTCCACCTCGTTCTTTACATTCCTCTAAGGGGAGGGCCCTCCTAGATTAGGGACCAGTAGTCATGAGCACTAACTTCGTTGACATGTAGTCATTGCATGGAATAACATAGAACCTTCATTTTTTTAGAAATGTAAAATGGACACTTAACTACCTACAACTAAGGTTTGAAGACATGACAAATCGTTCAACTTGTTAAAATATCGCACCTAGTAAAATGTGTCCAAAAATTAACTTTTTAAACATTCGACCAATACAAAATCTAAAAATATCTAATATTTGAATTTAAAAATATCATATGTTATTCTAGATACATAACTAAAGTAATATGTAAGGTTACATGTTATATACTAAGAGAGACATTTGCACTGCTAATGAACTAGTATATCAATAAGGAATAATGGAGAAAATATGATAGACTTGGTCATTTTTTCATATGATGTATACAAAAAATTCCTTTGTCTTCAATGTACAACTATAACTACATGAAATCCTCACTGATGTTAGGGAATGTGGAAATTCCCTTGTCAAGTTTTAATGTAGGTTTAATTGTACATGTAAATTCTTATATTCACACAATATTATAGGGCTTCGTGCATTGTAGCCTTAATGAATTGGTTTTGGTTGGCTGAAATTCTATTCTAATATTATATGAGTATTATTTAAATTATATAATTGATTTTTGTGTGTTTCAACTTATTACCAAAATCAAATAAAGATTCTAAGTTTGTTACTCATATTGTCCTTAGAAATGTGAAGTCGAGTGAACTAGTCATTCCTCTAATTATTTTGCCACATCTATATTCACTAGTTGATGTTGACCTTCTCTCTGCTCCGGCATGGGGTACCCCTTGTATTATGTTTCTTGTCCCACCTATACCCCCTTAGATTAGGGGCAATTGATGAGTAGAGGCTTGAGGTCCACCTCGTTCTTTATATTCCTCTAAGTTGAGGGGCCTCCTAGATTTGGGACTAGTAGTCATGAGGACTAACTTCTTCGACATGTAACCACTATATGAAATATCTTTGAACCTTCATTTTTTTTTGGAAATGTAAAATGGACACTTAACTACCTACAACTAAGCTTTGAAGGCATGAAAAATCATGCAACTTGTTACAATATCACACCTAGTAAAATGTGTCCAAAAAATAACTTTTTAAACATTCCATTAAAACTTAATCTAAAACTAGCTAATAGTTGAATTTAAAAATATCACATGTTATTAATAGAATATTGTATAGCTATATGAAATAGAAAATATATATAACTTAAATGGACCAAATAGTTATTACTAATCATAAATATTCAAGTTATGTCTAACTTTTATATCTAACAAAAAATGATAAATACTTCAATACAAAATATTTTTTATTTTTTATTAGATAAATAGGTTTTACAAGGAACCTAAAACCCAAAAGTTAGTACATAAAAAGGCTGATAATAAGCATGATAGTCCAGCCAAAAAAGTATAAGTTCAAAGGCTGATAATAAGCATTAAGCCCGGCCAAAGGAAAGAGTTCTGAGAAAAGACCAGGAAAAGGAAACAAGAAAAGCCACGGCCTAAAGCCAGAACAAAAAGCCAAAAGACAACAATAAACAAAAGAACAGGCGAGAATTATTCCTCATTCTTTCACTCCAAATCATGCATCACCTAAGCAGCCTCAAAGGCCAGTTGATTCTCCTTTGTTTCCATCTGTTGCACCCTTTGATTCCCCTGGTCCTGAGCAGGAATGGAGTTTTCCTTTGCAGGGTCGTCCTCCATTCTAGCCTCATCCCTTTCATTTCAATCCTCATCATCATGCATTTCTCTGTCTTTGATCCAGCCCATGAGAGAGATGATGTTGTTGTTGATGGAGCTTAACAAGGAAAAAATCTGATTCGCAAGGTTGTGATTGTAGTTTTCCAGGTTGTGTATCCTCTATTCTGCCAAACTGAGCCTGTCAGCCGAATCCATCCTCCTGTTGGCATCCATTCCTTTCCTTGTTGCCTCAATATGTTTCACCTAATCGTTAACCTCCTCAAGCTTGTGAAAAAGCCATTTGATTGATCTAAAATTATCAATCATGTTGTTGCAAGCATTATTTAAAAGGTTCATCCCTATCTCCCTGGCTCTGTCCAAAATAGCCACAATCACCGGATCAATTAATTCTTCCAGCCACTACTCTTCTTGATTATCCACGAGGATTTGGGGATTCATGGCCTCCCTAAAGATTCCCATTTTGGTGGTCTTGACATTGAAGTTGATCCACGCTTTCCTCTTGTCATTGGTCTGCACTTCCCCTTTTGCATACCTAACTTTCTCTGCTTTCTACTCCTCAGGGTGGAGATGGATAGGAAAAAGGGGCAGCACAGATGCCTCCTCAAATTGAGAGTGCACATCCTCCAGACTCTCTCTCTTGTACTTCTTCCTTCCACTATCCTCCTTTGTTTCCTCCTACATCTCCTTAACCACCTCCTCAGACTCTGAATCCTCCTCATCGTTGCTACCTCCCTCCTCAGCCTTCTTAGCTTGCTTCTGCCCGAGATCCCTAGGGATTTTTCTGCTTGGGGTTATGGGGAGGGGGATTTTTTGGCATGGTAAGTTGCTGCTTTCCCTGAAGAAGAGATCCTGCCTTTCTCAGAACTCAGGTTCTAGATATCATCCAAGTTAGAGGAGTAACTGGAACTTCCAGACTCCATAATCTCTTTCTGAGGGGGGGCATTGCTAATAGTCTAAGCTTTGAAGTGCTCATGGATAAGTAGCAGTAGCCCCTCATGCAGAACCCAATTAGCAATGGGCTTCTTTTTGAAGCTATCCATCGCCTTACTCATAGAGGTTAACAGATAAAAAGGGAAAGAAATTATGGCTTTCTTCCGGAAATGATTTAAAATAACAAAGTGGTGGGTTCAGGCTTTATCAAACCTTGGGTCCAAAGTGATGTACTCGATAACAGCTTTTAGAACTTACCTCCACCGCTTCTTCATGGAGCCAGGCACATAGTAGGTGTCAATTTTTTTCAATGCCTTCAATTCCTTCTCACTTTCCACAAAGTACCTAACCACATTGGCTAAGAGCTTCTTATCCTTGAAGAATTTGAAACCCTCGATATGAATATTGGTGACAGCCGCAATCACCTCCTCTATTATTCGAAAGTTGATGTCATTCACCTTAACCCTGCCATCCTTCCAGCACCCCACCATATTGTTGGTCACCTCCTGATCAAAACCGTGCAGCTTCATGAGATACTTGGTTACCCCACCCTCATCCAGCTTTTCCCATACTTTTGGCCTATTTCTCCATTTCTCAAAGTCCCCCACCAGCTCCTTTCTACATCTCTCACCCACCATCTCTGCACACTGCACACCCACTTTACTCATATGCTCTTCACTCTGAGAGTGGGATGGACCACTGGAAGTAAGAAAAGAGCAGAGAAAAATAACTCTATTGTTGCCCCTGAAATGACTGCAATAAACAACCCACAAAGCGTGGCAATTAATCAATAAAGGATATTTGCATTTACAAATTCCCAAGCTTCTATTATGAAAAGTACCCTTATATCTTAACCCTTTCATATTCATAATTACAACTTGATATCCTCTGTACTTCCTTGGATTTTATCCAAGTCAATCTGACACTTAACGTCCACCAACAAAGAAGTTCTGGGAAGCCAAGTCATTTTTTGGTCTGTGCTAACCCCTATATATGCCAGCCTATTGGCAACCAAGTTTGCTTCCAGAAAAGTATGGGTGACGTGGAATTCATTGAATTTGGCAAGGGTCTCTCTAGTCTCATTGATGAGATTTCCAATCATCCAAGATGGATAAAAATTTCCATTGATGCACTTAATAATGTTATTTGAGTCCCCTTCAAGCCATAAATTGGTGACCCCAATTTCAAAAGCCAGTTTAACAACATTGCACACTGCATTGGCTTCCGCAAAATGATTTGCTTGGAAACCCAACGGGAGAGTGAAAGCCGCAATATTGTCTCCATTTTCATTTCTAACCACACCTCCACTACCCGAGGATCTAGGGTTGCCCTTGGAGGCTCTGTCGAAGTTGGCTTTGTGCCAACCTTTAGGGGGGAGGAGCCACTTGGCTTCCTATCTTTTTTCATTTTGTCTTTTACCTTCTCCTTTTTCCTACCTCCTATCTCAAAAGCTCCCCCCTTCCTCATGAAAAAAATTTCCTTTATGTTACTAAAGATCTTCCTTCCAACAACCAAAGTCGGCTCCTCCATGTCTCTGAAAATCTGATTGTTTCTCTCCTTCCATATGCTCCAACAAAAATGGGGCAAGAACTAGGAGCTGATTTCCTGCAAGGTAGACCTATTGAACATACCTTGCCATTGGCAGAAAAAGTCCAGGAGGTTGGAAGGAATGCACCAGCTATGGTCAAGTTCCTAGCTGAGGAAGTCTCAGACTGTCCTGGAGTAAGAGCAAAGAACGAACAAATGATTACTTTTTTCTAACTCTTCTTTGCATAAAACACATCTGCTGGGCATGATATGACCTCTTTTAATGAGATTTTCCTAGGTGAGATTTTTTTCCTAAAGTGCCAACCAAAAAAACATGTTGCCTTTTGGCGTCAGGCTTAGGAGCCAGGCCCTCGACCAAGGGGGGGACACTTGTGTACTCCATAAAATAGAGTACTCAGAGGCAACCGAATAGAGCCCATTGGCATTATCCCTCCAAACTAGTTCATCCTTGTTGGTGTTGAGGGATAAGGAATTAAGCATGATCATAATTGGTTTAAGGTCCTCTTAGATAATAGATTGGTCCTTCCATCCCTGTTCAGTCCTATAATTGCTGACTTTGTGCCCAAAAAGGTTGATGAAATCATTAGCCTAAACACCATAGCTAGGGTTATTAATGAGGGGGCCCTAAGAAAGCTAGCAGTCCAACCAGAATAGAACATTCTCCCCATTTTCCAGCTTCCAAGAGACCTTAGAGTTAGCCAAATCCTTGGCTTTTAAGAAGCCATTCCAAACAACTGAGCCTCTAGGGATATCCTCATTGAAAAGAGTGAACTGAAAAGAGGGCCTTTTTATATACTTGTTCACCACAGTGTCTCTCCATTCCCCCGTGCTACTAAAGATGCGCCAGATTTTCCTTGCCAGGAGGGCCTTGTTGATATGAGTGAGCTTCCTTGTAGTGCCTGCCCCTGGTTCACATTTTGTTATCATTGTTGAACTCTTTTAGAGCTAGTTTCATGTTGATGGTTAGTAACATTATTATGAAATTATCAGATATTGTGTTATGGATTCAGTTGATATGTGATGAGATTACTTAGACTCTACATTTCATGTATGTATGATGATTATTTTCAGTGTTTGCAGTTATTAATCATGATAAGTAAGATAATTTATTATCATATGTATTTTCTTATAGATACTTACCCCATACTTGCATGTGTATGGTGTGTGTGTTTGTTTTGTGTGTTTGCTTTGGTATGGCATGTCTGAAGTGGTTAAGGAAGGGAGTCGTAGTCACCTGCTAGTCGGGATCTACACGATGCACCACTTCATGCCATTGCATGTTTAGTTTAGTATATATTGTGTTTGTACATGCATGATTTTTATGTAGGTTGCAGGTACCAGGTATCGACTTCCCTGAATTGCCAGGATGAGTGTACCCTATCACATTATCTCAATGATAAGAGAGGGGAGATAAATTCTCAAGTCCAAATTCCAACCCTTTAAGCCATTTGTTCTAATTAAAAATTAGGACAAGTATCTGAGTTGAGTACCCTCCGAATACATCATATGATGTAATTCGTGATATTAACCCTTGATTTAATTTTGTATGTATTTTGGCTATGATGGGTTTTCATATTTTACCTTGAGAGTCTTTGATGTATTTTCTATTAATTAAGCCTAATTAAAAATTTTAATTAATGGTTAATTTAATAAAAATTAATATGATAACTTAATATTTATTTTATTTAATTAATTGAGAAATTAATTAAATAAAATAATTAAATTTGAAGATAAAAGTTAAAAGTTTAAATTTGGAATGTGACAATATTTATTTTAATAATAATATATTTGGAGCTCATTTTTAAATAAATGACTAAATAATATTATTATTAAAGCTAATAAATATTTTAGCAATAAAGTTTTGGAAAATGAAATTTAAAAGTGGAAAATATATTTTAAATTATTAAAAGATTCTAAATCTCATATGATTAAAATATAAATATATTAAGATTGAAAAGTGGAGATATTAAAGTTAGTGCGTGAGACTTAATAAATAAATAAATTAAATTGGAAAGAGTAAAGTAAATTGGAGTTATAAACTTGCATGAAAATTAAAATATGTCAACAACACGGGGGTTAGTGTATCAATTAAGCACAAAGTGTCTATAATTCTATGACTCATCAAAAAGATTGGAAAAGACCCATGCTTAGTTGGTGACACCTTTCAGCGGTTTCAAAAAGCAATCCAAAGGTTTCTTGAGAGCTCTTTATATTCAGGCATTCATAGAAACTTAAATGAAAAGCTTAGTGGAAGCTACAAACTTAATAGAAGCCACGAGCTACAATTAAAATAGAAGCTTCAAAGCTTACATGCATGGGAAAAGATTCATATGCTCATATATTTTCTACTTGCTTCTATGTTCCTTCTAGCACTTCTAATCACTTGGAGGATTCGATCGGCTTGGATTCTTCGAAGAATTGCGAATGATGGAGAAAGAAGAGATTTTCTATGGACTTCTAAGGCGTGGCAAATCAGCATCAGTGTCTAGGTGCACTCGTGATATTCTCATATTCCTTTTGCACTCTTTCTCTTCATGTCTTCATCATATCTGTTTTATGTGTTTGAATACTCTCTGTGATTGAATCTACTATTTGAAATTGGAATCTAGATATTTTATTTGGACGAGAAGAAAATAATAGAAAAACCCTAGTTCCAAATGAGAAAAAAATTAGATCTTAATTGGGTTTGGGTTCGAATTTATATTGTGAAATTAGATAGACAAGATTTGAAATTAAAATAAAAATTTTATGGTAAAAATTCGAATGATTAGATGTAATCTTTCTATCAATTATATTTTTAGATGCGTATGAACAAACCCTTTTATGGTTAAATTTAGAGCAAAATTATTTTAAAAGGAAATTCTTAATTCATCACAAATTGTCCTGTCGCTGCCCCTTGGATAGACCCAAACTCAGTCATTCATAACTTTTTATTGTGAACTAATTTATTCAATTGCTCTAGTCAGAATTGGCGCAACTTAGCCCTCTCCAACATATTTAAATTTCAGCCTGATCCAACAGTTCAATAGGGAGATATGACCGTCGTACTGGAACTATTTTATTCAAGAACAGATATTTTTTCATTTCTCATAACCAAGAGTTCTTTATGCTTAAATTTCACAAAAAATAATATATCAAAGCATAGAATGAATTAAAGATATTATTGCAATCTTCCTTTATTAGAATCTTATTAATATGCATTAATTTTATATGATTTATTATCTAATCTAATTAAATCAAATTTAATTAAGATTAGTTAATAGTCGAAGAAGTGTAATTAATTATTAGTCAATCTAAGTAAATAGATTTTTAAATGAGAGAAAATTAAAAGAAAAGAGATTTTAATATAGTTTATCTAGTGGACTTTTTATAATGTATATTGAATACTATTTAATATATATTAAACAATTTTAGAGTTGTTTAATGAAGATGATAATATTAAGAATTTAGAGATTATTCATGTTAAAATTTACAATAAGTCTTATTGGTTTGTGATAGCGATCTTTTTCAAACAATGTTTATATAGACAAAATATTATTAGAACAATTAGAAAATGGAGTCTAATGGTTGATTTTAATATTGATTAAATAATCATAAGATGATAATTTATATTATGTTGATTTAAATTTAGAAACTCTAAATGATATTTGATTAAAACTGAATTATTATGTTATTGGTTAATACGTTTGAATACCTTAATGGAGTTAAGAGTTAGCCAAATATTAACTAATGAATTTATGGAAGGATTCTATAGATCGAGTATTTATAGTTTGAGGAGTCTATTATTTATTAATGCTTGTAAGGACTAACAAACTATTAATAAATAATGGTTTAAATAGTTATCAACAAATTTGATTAAAGATAATTTAGTGAAGATTATTTATTGAAGTTTTGTAAAAGATAATAATTTTTGAATTTGGATTATAATTGATTTTAATCTATTGATACTCATTGAGTTGATATTATAACTATGATATTAATAATTAAGTTGTGTGATAGAGTCTTATTTGAAAATTGATGATAATAAGAATTAATCAAGAGAATGTTGGTATTCTTTGAAAGATGACGAATGTGGTCCCAACATAGCTTGTTATTAAATATTAACAAGTTATTATTATTGAACTATGAATATGAATATTTGTGTACTAGATTATAGTTGACCTTAATCTTACAGAATTTTAGTTAGTTATTAATCGACTGATATTAATTAGAACATTGCTATGGTTATGCAACTATTAATTAAATCAATTAACTAGAGTTAATTAGATTTAATTAATAATTAAATTATGTAATAGAGATTTAATTGATATAATTCTTAAACAAGATTGTTAAAATATTGGTATCAAAAGTTGGTAAGTCTTATGACTTGAATAAAGACTTTAGATATTATATGGTTATTAGTTGTAACGATTAAATTAAAAGGCTGAAGACTTAATTGAGAATTATTAGAATGATAAAAGGTCATAGATTGTGAACCTATATTAATTGATTGATTTAATTGATCATTTTAATAAAGTTATATTCTTCTTATTCGAAGATTGATAATTGGCTTTCTTATATTATAATGAATAATGATCCTTGATTATCTTGAAAAGTTGAAGTAACATTAAAGAATAGTTAATCAACTGGAATATGGATCTTAGTTAAATAAAGAGAACAATTTTATTAAAGGTCAATGATGATCAGTTTAGTGAATATTTATCCTTAAGTTATTCTTAGAATGTAAATCTTAATAATGGAAGGATAATGCTATCGGAGAACAAATGGGTTGACTTGTAGGTCAAATGATGAAACTTAAAACACTTGAAATATACTTGAAAATGGAAACTGAAACCCCTACACTTGAAAATAGAAAAAAATGAACCTCTACACTTGATTCAACTATGTGAATTTAGTAAACAAAAACACGTGGCTGCATCGTGTATTCTATATGCTTCTTATTTTGGGTTTTGGGTTAACTAGTGTTGACTAGTTCTAGGTTGTTACTAGAGGCTCGAGGGTTATGAAATATGTTGGCATGTTGATTTTATTTGGTCTCGATATTTATAAGCCCAACCATGGTAATGTGATCGTATGCTCTATGTATTGGATGTGATTACTGATTGTTATTGTTCATCAATCTTCATGTGTGAAGCTGAGATATATGTGTATGAGACACTTGAGCTAATCATTTTTGAGTCATCGATCAGTTATCTTTGGATTATTTTATAGTCGCCATGATGGGACTGAAATGTGGATTTATTTCTTGATGATGTCATGTTGTGATATGTTTGAGTCAACCATTTTGGAGTCTTCGATCAGTATGATTTTGAGATATTATTGGTTGCTTGTTGAGAACCAATGGATATGGTGATTTATTTTGAGATATATTTTGGTTATTGAGAACCAATGATTATTATGATTATCAGTGATGCCTTCAGTTGCCAATAGAGAACTATTGTGGTCATAATTTTCTATAGATGCTTTTTCAGATGCTCATGGAGATTTGATGATTCTTATCTTGAAAATTTGATGATTCTTCTTATTATGAATTTTTGATGCTTTTATCATGATTATTTGATAATTATTTTTATGGATTATCTTTTGAATTTTCTTTACAGTCGCTTGTACAAGATTGTGGTGATTTATGATTCCATGAGCTTAGGGTAGGTAATCTACTTGTAGTGTCAGAAAGTGGCTTGCAATGGGGGTTGAGGCCCTAAGTGGCTGCCAGGGTAGCTCATTGTAAGTTTGGTTAATAAGTGATAACATTTACACACTAAATGGGGATTAAATGAACCTAAACAGATAATTGTTTTGGTTCTCGCCCATGTCTTGAGCGCTTGTATAGGCTAGGATGGGAGTAGTGAGAACGCATGGTTGCGATCATGCATTTCATAGTATGCCTCGTTAGTATGAGAGGATACTAGTGGCCGCATGAGATCAGTATGAACCCATGGAGTTTAGCTAACTGCCAGGGTAACTTGTATGTGATAATTGCGATGACACTTTCCCGCTTGCATAGTAGGTTTCCTACATATCATTGTGTGCCTCTGAAAATTAGATGTCGATTTTGTGTGTGTTGAAAACCTTTGAGTTAGTATACTTTTAGGATTTCTGGACTTATAGAGATTTATGCTTTGTAGATTGATAGCCTGTTTGGGACTTGAGATTATCTCCTCAGCATGGTGAGAGTGGACCACTTAGGTTTCACACGGTCGGGTGGTAGTGTATTTTTCACTCTTATCATTTGAGATTCGTCGGAGACACCGTGGCTGGAGCATTCTTGGTTGGTATTTATCTTCATTATGCTCTTGCAGTATTATGATAGATGATATACCTTATGATGGATGTATTTACTGGTATGCTCTTATATTGATTATTAGCATATGTTAGATGATGATATCCTATGCTTTACTTTTCATGTTAGTAGGATGTTTTAGGAGTGACATTCCTACTATGTTAATACCGATGATCTCTTCGGTGCTTTAGAATGTTATGCACGAAAGGGTGGCTAGGATCCACGATGGTCTAATGATGCTATTAACGTTTGGGAGGAACCATGCACTTAGTTTATTTTGTTTGATCTTTATGATGGATGTATATGTCTTCTATGATGATGTATCATGTGATTATCTCTACTTTGATGTATCAGGGATTGGAATAGGATGATGTACCTTATTTCACATATGTATATTCTTTTAAGCCTTCATACCCTGTGACATGTACAGTGGATGATTGAGCATTTAGAAATGTAATGTATGAACATTGGACTTATCATTATTATTCATGTAGATGTTGTAGTAAATGGATTTATGTATGTTAGTTAGTTTAGATGTAACTTGACATTAAAGGATTCTTAAAGAATGAAATCAATTATGTATATTATGTTTACTTTTAGATGGACATTTCTATTGCTTCCGTTATTATGTACAAGTTATATGTGGTATTTACTTTCATGTTTAAAAAAAAATGTTACCAAACTTAGTGAAATTCTAAGTTAATTCTTTGGATCCCTTAGCAGGGCATTACATTTGGTATTAGAGCCCGAGTTTCAACATTGGGAGCTCTGGGTATATTGGAATGTCACTAGTTGTTAACTAGTTAAACAAAATGAAAACTTTGAACTATCATGTGTATCTCTTTCAAACTGAAAATTTGAAAACTAGGTGAACTAAAACAAAACTTGAAACTATTACTTGCATATTTTTCATACTTTAACACTTAGCTTTCAAAATTAAAAATTCTACTGAAAACTTAAACGAGGGCATAACTGAAAATTGAAAACTTATTCTAGTTGCAAAACATGTATCTTTTATCTAAGTTTCAAGGTAGTATACCTTTGTTTATCTTTGCAAGCATTAAGTTGCTCTTGTTTAGAATGTATTAAGAGATATATTTCAGTAGTTGTTAAAAGAATGATGTTGGATCGTTATAGTTTTCAGTTTACTATTAAACTAGAATCATATTGCTCTAAGTGTATTGTAAAATTCTTAGTGGAATCATATTTCCGTGTAGGGAGGAAAAGGGTTCAATGGGACCCGCATACTGAGTATCTTAGCTTTTCATTCTTGTAGGCTTTCAGAAGTAAGTCTAATACCAGGGGGGGTGGATGTAGTGCCTGCCTCTGGTTTGCATTTTGTTATCATTGCTGAACTCTTTTAGTGCTAGTTTCATGTTGATGGTTAGTAACATTCTTATGATATTATCAGATATTGTGCTATGGATTCAGTTGATATGTGATGAGATTACTTAGACTCTACATTTCATGTATGTATGATGATTATTTTCAGTGTTTGCAGTTATGATAAGTAAGATGATTTATCATCATATGTATTTTCTTATGGATACTTATTCCATACTTGCATGTGTATGGTGTGCATGTTTTTTTGTGTGTTTTCTTTGGTATGGCGTGCCTGATGTGGTTAAGGAAGGGAGTCATAGTCACCTGCTAGTCGAGATCTACACGATGCACCACTTCCTGCCATTGCATGTTTAGTTTAGTATATATTGTGTTTGTACATGCATGATTTTTATGCAGATTGCAGGTACCGGGTATCGACTTCCCTGAATTGCCAGGATGAGCGTACCCTATCACATTATCTCAATGATAAGAGAGGGGAGATAAATTCTCAAGTCCAAATCTCAACCCTTTAAGCCATTTGTTCTAATTAAAAATTAGGACAAGTATCTGAGTTGAGTACCCTCCAAATACATCAGATGATGTAATTCGTGATATTAACCCTTGATTTGATTTTGTATGTATTTTGGCTATGATAGATTTTCATATTTTACCTTGAGAGTCTTTGATGTATTTTTTATTAATTAAGCCTAATTAAAAGATTTAATTAATGGTTAATTTAATGAAAAATTAATATGATAACTTAATACTTATTTTATTTAATTAATTGAGAAATTAATTAAATAAAATAATTAAATTTGAAGATAAAAGTTAAAAGTTTAAATTTGGAATGTGACAATATTTATTTTAATAATAATATATTTGGAGCTCATTTTTAAATAAATGACTAGATAATATTATTATTAAAGCTAATAAATATTTTAGCAATAAAGTTTTGGAAAATGAAATTTAAAAGTGGAAAATATATTTTAAATTATTAAAAAATTCTAAATCTCATATGATTAAAATATAAATATATTAAGATTGAAAAGTAGAGATATTAAAGTTAGTGCATGAGACTTAATAAATAAATAAATTAAATTGGAAAGAGTAAAGTAAATTGGAGTTATAAACTTGCATGGGAATTAACATGTGTCAACAACACGGGGGTTAGTGCATCAATTAAGCACAAGGTGTCTACAATTCTATGACTCAATAAAAGGATTGGAAAAGACCCATGCTTAGTTGGTGACACTTTTCAGCGGTTTCAAGAAGCAATCCAAAAGTTTCTTGAGAGCTCTTTATATTCAGGCATTCATAGAAGCTTAAATGAAAAGCTTAATGGAAGCTACAAGCTTAATAGAAGCCACGAGCTACAAGCTAAAATAGAAGCTTCAAAGCTTACATGCATGGGAGAAGATTCATATGCTCATATATTTTCTACTTGCTTCTATGCTCCTTCTAACACTTATAATCACTTGGAGGATTCGATCGGCTTGGATTCTTAGAAGAATTGTGAATGATGGAGAAGGAAAGAATTTTCTATGGACTTCTGAGGCATGGCAAATTAGCATCAGTGTCCAGGTACACTCGTGATATTTTCATATTCTCTTTGCACTCTTTCTCTTCCTGTCTTCATCATATCTGTTTTATGTGTCTGAATACTCTCTGTGATTGAATCTACTATTTGAAATTGGAATCTAGATATTTTATTTGGATGAGAAGAAAATAATAAAAAAACCCTAGTTCCAAATGAGAAAGAAATTAGATCTTAATTGGGTTTGGGTTCGAATTTATATTGTGAAATTAGATAGACAAGATTTGAAATTAAAATAGAAATTTTATGGTGAAAATTTGAATGATTAGATGTAATCTTTCTATTAATTATATTTTTAGATGTGTATGAACAAACCCTTTTATGGTTAAATTTAGAGAAAAATTATTTTAAGAGGAAATTCTTAATTCATCACAAATTGTCCTGTCGCTGCCCCTTGGATAGACCCGAACTCAGTCATTCATAATTTTTTATTATGATCGAATTTATTCGATCGCTCCAATCAGAATTGGCGCAACTTGGCCCTCTCCAACATATTTAAATTTCAGCCTGATCTAACAGTTCATTAGGGAGATATGACCGTCGTACTAGGACTTTTTTATTCAAGAACAAATATTTTTCCATTTCTCATAACCAAGAGTTCTTTATGCTTAAACTTCACAAAAAATAATATATCAAAGCATAGAATAAATTAAAGATATTATTGCAATCTTCCTTTATTAGAATCTTATTAATATGCATTAGTTTTATATGGTTTATTATCTAATCTAATTAAATCAAATTTAATTAAGATTAGTTAATAGTCGAAGAAGTGTAATTAATTATTAGTCAATCTAAGTAAATGGATTTTTAAATGAGAGAAAATTAAAAGAAAAGAAATTTTAATATAGTTTATATAGTGGACTTTTTATAATGTGTATTGAATACTATTTAATATATATTAAACAATTTTAAAATTGTTTAATGAAGATGATAATATTAAGAATTTAGAGATTATTCATGTTAAAATCTGCAATGAGTCCTATTGGTTTGTGATAGGGATCTTTTTCAAACAACGTTTATATAGACAAAATATTATTAGAACAATTAGAAAATGGAGTCTAATGGTTGATTTTAATATTGATTAAATAATCGTAAGATGATAATTTATATTATGTTGATTTAAATTTAGAAACTCTAAATGATATTGGATTAAGACTGAATTATTATGTTATTGGTTAATACGTTTGAATACCCTAATGGAGTTAAGAGTTAGCAAAATATTAACTAATGAGTTTATGGAAGGATTCTATAGATCGAGTATTTATAGTTTGAAGAGTCTATTATTTATTAATGCTTGTAAGGACTAGCAAACTATTAATAAATAATGATTTAAATAGTTATCAACAAATTTGATTAGAGATAATCTAGTGAAAATTATTTATTGAAGTTTTGTAAAAGATAATAATTTTTGGATTTGGATTATAATTTATTTTAATCTATTGATACTCATTGAGTTGATATTATAACTATGATATTAATAATTAAGTTGTGTGATAGAGTCTTATTTGAAAATTGATGATAATAAGAATTAATCAAGAGAATGTTGGTATTCTTTGAAAGATGACGATGTGGTCCCAACATAGCTTGTTGTTAAATATTAACAAGTTATTATTATTGAACTACGAATATGAATATTTGTGTACTAGATTATAGTTGACCTTAATCTTACAAAATTCTAGTTAGTTATTAATCAACTGATATTAATTGGAACATTGCTATGGTTATGCAACTATTAATTAAATCAATTAACTAGAGTTAATTAGATTTAATTAATAATTAAATTATGTAATAGAGATTTAATTGATATAATTCTTAAACAAGATTGTTAAAATATTGGTATCAAAAGTTGGTAAGTCTTATGACTTGAATAAAGATTTTAGATATGATATGGTTATTAGTTGTAACAATTAAATTAAAAGGCTAAAGACTTAATTGAGAATTATTAGAATGATAAAAGGTCATGGATTGTGAACCTATATTAATTGATTGATTTAATTGATCATTTTAATAAAGTTATATTCTTCTTATTCGAAGATTGATAATTGGCTTTCTTATATTATAATGAATAATGATCCTTGATTATCTTGAAAAGTTGAAGTAACATTAAAGAAGAGTTAATCAATTGGAATATGGATCTTAGTTAAATAAAGAGAATAATTTTATTAAAGGTCAATGATTATCAGTTTAGTGAATATTTATCCTTAAGTTATTCTTAGAATGTAAATCTTAATAATGGAAGGATAATGCTATCGAGAGAAAAATGGGTTGACTTGTAGGTCAAATGACGAAACTTAAGACACTTGAAATATACTTGAAAATGGAAACTAAAACCCCTACACTTGAAAATGAAAAAAAATGAAACTCTACACTTGATTCAACTATGTGAATTTAGTAAACCAAAACATGTGTCTACATCGTGTATTCTATATGCTTCTTGTTTTGGGTTTTGGGTTAACTAGTGTTGACCAGTCCTAAGTTGTTACTAGAGGCTCGGGGGTTATGAGATGTGTTGGCATGTTGATTTTATTTGGTCTCGATCTTTATAAGCCCAACCATGGTAATGTGATCGTATGCTCTATGTATTAGATGTGATTACTGATTGTTATTGTTCATCAGTCTTCATGTGTGAAGCTGAGATATATGTGTATGAGACACTTGAGCTAATCATTTTTGAGTCATCGATCAGTTATCCTTGGATTATTTTCTAGTTGTCATGATGGGACTGAAATGTGGATTTATTTTTTAATGATGTCATGTTGTGATATGTTTGACTCAACCATTTTGGAGTCTTTGATCAGTATGATTTTGAGATATTATTGGTTGCTTGTTGAGAACCAATGGATATGGTGATTTATTTTGAGATATATTTTGGTTATTGAGAACCAATGATTATTATGATTATCAATGATGCCTTCAGTTGCCAATAGAGAACTGTTGTGGTCATGATTTTCTATGGATGCTTTTTCAGATGCTCATGGAGATTTGATGATTCTTATCTTGGAGATTTGATGATTCTTCTTATTATGAATTTTTGATGCTTTTATCATGGTTATTTGATGATTTTTTTTATGGATTTTCTTTTGGATTTTCTTTATAGTCACTTGTACAAGACTGTGGTGATTTATGATTCCATGAGCTTAGGGTAAGTAATCTACTTGTAGTGTCAGGAAGTGGCTTGCAATGGGGACCAGAGCCCTAAGTGGCTGCCAGGGTAACTCATTGTAAGTTTGGTTAATAAGTGATAACATTTACACACTAAATGGAGATTAAATGAACCTAAAAAGATAATTGTTTTGGTTCTCGCCCATGCCTTGAGCGCTTGTACAGGCTAGGATGGGAGTAGTGAGAACACATGGTTACGACCGTGCATTCCGTAGTATGCCTCGTTAGTATGAGAGGATACTAGTGGCCGCATGAGATCAGTATGGACCCATGGAGTTTAGCTAACTGCCAAGGTAACTTGTACGTGATAATTGCGATGACACTTTTCCGCTTGCATAGTAGGTTTCCTACATGTCATTGTGTGCCTCTAAGAATTAGATGTCGATTTTGTGTGTGTTGGAAACCTTTGAGTTAGTATACTTTTAGGATTTCGGGACTTATAGAGATTTATGCTTTGTGGATTGATAGCCTGTTTCGGACTTGAGATTATCTCCTCAGCATGGTGGGAGTGGACCACTTAGGTTCCACGCAGTCGGGTGGTAGTGTATTTTCCACTCTTATCATTTGAGATCCGTCGGAGGCACCATGGCTAGAGCATTCTTGGTTTGTATTTATCTTCATTATGCTCTTGGAGCATTATGATAGTTTATATACCTTATGATGGATGTATTTACTAGTATGCTCTTATATTGATGATTAGCATATGTTAGATGATGATATCCTATGCTTTACTTTTCATGTTAGTAAGATGTTTTAGGAGTGACATTCCTACTATGTTAATACCGATGATCTCTTTAGTGCTTTGGAATGTTATGCATGGAGGGATGGCTAAGATCCACGATGGTCTAATGATGCTATTAACGGTTGGAAGGAACCATGCACTTAGTTTATTTTGTTTGATCTTTATGATGGATGTATATGTCTTCTATGATGATGTATCATGTGATTATCTCTACTTTGATGTATCATGGATTGGAATAGGATGATGTACCTTATTTCACATATGTATATTATTTTAAGCCTTCATACCCTATGACATGTACAGTGGATGATTGAGCATTTGGAAATGTAATGTATGAATATTGGACTTATCATTATTATTCATGTGGATGTTGTACTAGATGGATTCATGTATGTTAGTTAGTTTAGATGTAACTCGACATTAAGAGATTCTTAAAGAATGAAATCGGTTATGTATGTTATGTTTACTTTTAGATGGACATTGCTATTGCTTCCGTTATTATGTACAAGTTTATGTGGTATTTACTCTCATATTAAAATTAAAAAAATGTTACCAAACTTAGTGAAATTCTAGGTTAATTCTTTGGATCCCTTAGCGGGGCATTAAATTCTTGATTCCTAGACCACCATTCTTTTTAGGGAGACAAACTTTGTCCCAAGCAACAAGGGGGTACCTTTTATTCGTTTCAGTTCCCATCCATAAAAAATCCCTTTGGACTTTCTCCATCCTCTTAGCGTATTTCTTGGGTATGGTGAAAAGGCTCAGGTCATATATTGGCAAGTTTTGAAGGATGGAATTAACTAGTTGACATTTTCTAGCTTGGCTGAGAATGGCTCCTTTCCAGCCAACTAGCTTCTTACTGAACCTATCCAAGATGTTGTTCCAGAAGGAATCAAAGGGGGACGTGCCCAAGGGGAGACCAAGGTAGGTAGAAGGAAGCTTCCCCACCTGACATCCCAAGATTCTGGAGTTCTCTGTTGTCTTCCCTCCAGAGTGTTGATAAAGAATACAGAGCGTTTGTCCTAATTGATGAGCTGCCCTAACCCTCTAGAATAAGTGTCCAAAGTGTCTTTCAAATCCTTGCCCTCCCTGACTAAGGCCTCTCCTCCCATAATGGTATCATCAACAAATTGCTGATGCGTGAAGGGGGTGCATTTGGAAGAAGTTTTAAAGCCTTTGATCCTCCCTTCTTTCTTTTTCTTCTCCATGAGTCTGGCAATACATTCTGCCAAGATGATGAAGAGAATCGATGATAGAGGATCCCCCTAATGAAGGCCTCTAGTAGGTTTGAAGAAATCAGAGGGGGATCCATTCACTAAAGTAGCTAGAGAGGGGGTGGTAACCAGCTGGGAGATTAGCTTGCAAGATTTGACATCAAAGCCAAAAGCCTTCAACACCAACTCCAAAAAAGACCAATCCACTGGATCGTAAGCTTTAGACATGTCAAGTTTGAGTAGCATCCCTTCTCTCTTACCAGCTTCCATAGAGTGAATCACTTCATGCACCATGATAATCGAATCTAAAATCTGTCTACCTAGGACAAAACTAGATTTTTGTTGAGAGATAATCAGCGGGAGAAGCTTAAGCAACCTCAAAGTGAGCACCTTTGAGATGATCTTATAAAATGAGTTGCATAAGCTAATGGGTCTGAACTTATCTAGAGTGTCAACACCTGGCACTTTGGGAATAAGAACTAAGAATGTGGAATTGATTTCCTTCAGAATACTTTTGGCTCTAAAGAACTCCTGAACCGCCTTAACAACATCCTTCATAATGACAGGCCAGTACATTTGGAAAAAGAAGGTAGGAAAACTATCAAGTCCAAGTGATTTATCTGCTAGAAGAGAAAAAAGAGCTTCTCTCATTTGAGGGATACAAGAGACAATATCGTCCTAGTCCACCTTAGAGAAAAGAGGATCCCAAGAAAGAAGGGAGGAGAAGAAAGAGATAGCTTCAAGTGAAATATCTTCTTCCTTAGTTAGCACACCCTAATCTTTCTTCAGGCCAGAAATCTTGTTGTTAACTCTATGTTTAAGGGTGGATAAATGGAAGAACTTTGTGTTCTAGTCTCCTTCCTTGAGCCAATTGATTCTAGATCTTTGCCTCCAGAACTTTTCCTCTTTACTAATGATGTCATGTAAATCAGACAGGATGGATAGCTCTTCTTCTCTACTCGAGGCATCATACCCATTTTCCTAAATGGAGGCTTGGATGGATGTGAGATTAGTAGAGAGATCCTCTTTCATAGAGAAAAAATGACCAAAATCCAACTTGTTCCAAGCTTTTACCATCCTTTTAACATTACTGAGTTTTTAGCTACCCTGAACATAGCAGTGCCTTCCACATCTATGCTCCACCAGCCCTTAATTCTCTCTAGAAGGTCAACATGGGAGGTCCACATTTTCTCAAAATGGAAGGGAGGAGGTCTACATGGGTCAAAAGGAACAATTGAGAGGGAGATGAGGGAGTGGTCGAACCCAATTCTAGGCAAAAGAGCTAATTTGCAAGAAGAGGACTGCAGCCATTCAGGAGAAATGAGGGCTCTATCCAGTCTAACCTGAATACACTCCTTGCCTAAGCATTTATTGGACCAAGTAAAGTCACCACCCATAAGGTCCAGATCCAGAAAAGCCAAATCATTGATGAAGTTAGAAAGATCATGCTTGCTATCCCAGTCCTAAGGCAGACCACCCTTCTTCTCCTTATCGAGAAGAGGGGTATTGAAATCTCCCATAATAATGCCTTTTTTCAAGTTGCTATTCTGAACTAGCCCTTTTGCTCTGGACCAGTAGGATTTTCTTTCTCTCTTGTTGTTGGGGGCATAAATGTTGAGCAAGAACCAAAATTCATTGGAATGGATATTGTACACTTTACAAAAAAGAATGTTACCTACATTGGAAACTGATTCCACCCTAAAAAAATTTGACTTGTATAAAGTTAGCAGGCCCCCAGAGGCTGCATCAGAGTTCGAAGCCTCACGGCTCATCATGTTACTGAACTCTATGTTTCTCAAAGAATCATTTTTCATTTTTATTTCTTGGATCATCAAAATATCTGGTCTCTAGTCTCTAATCAAATTCCTAATGATTTCATGTTTATGGGTACAATTTAGGCCCCTAATATTCCATGAGATGATCTTCATTTTTTACTCTTGGAAAAGTCCTTCAAGGTGCTTTGGCACCCATTCGCCAAACACCTTCTAGTCTCCTCTTCTCTGGACTCCCTTTTTGATTTCCTACCTACTTTGGTTGTAGAGCCCACATCAGGTTTTCAACTGCTCCTGGTCACCGCAAGAGAAGCCTTGGATGGATCTCTGATTTGATTCTTCCTAGGTATCTCTCCCTTCTTTTTGAACTTCAAGGATCTAGAAGCCTTATTAGCATTCCTTGGAGTGCTATGAAGATCAACCCTTTGGTCCTGATCTTTCGCCAAGTCCTCCTTATTTCTTGTTTTGGTCGCTGCTTCTTTGGTGGAGACCAGGTTTTCCTCTAGGTCCTGGAAGATGATAATTTCCTTATTGTCTTTTTCCTTGATCTCTTTTGTGGAGCCCAAAACCGATTGTTCCTCTCTGGGGAAAAGGTCCAAACCAGCCTCTTGAAAACCTTTCTGCGAGACATCCTTACCTTCCTCTTCTCCAGGCTTGAGGGTCCTTTCCTTGACCTATTCATCCCCTAACAGCTGGGGTTTGGTTAAAGGTAGAGAGGAACTGGGTCCTAACTTGAGTAACTCTCCTTCTTTACTTGTCGTTCCCTAAGGCTCCTTTTTTGTCCTCTTTGGGGCTTCTACTGGATACTGGGTCTCCGTAGATAGGTCCTTCTGGCCTTGTGCAGTGGTCTTCTTTTTCCAAACTTTCTTCATCCTCAGTTGAGAAGAAGAAGGGGCATTCTTCTTTGTAGTCATCTTAGATTTTGGGCATTGAAATGCCTTGTGACCAGTTTTTAGACAGTGAAAACACCCAAAAGGAACACTTTCAAAGTCTAGCTGTTGGATATGAGTGCCAAGTTTGGACTGAAAACAAACCACTTCAGGCATATCCTCCCCTTCCCTCACTCCAACGCAAATCCTTGCATAAGTCAGCCTACTCTTCAAAGCAGTGATTGGGTCAATGGAGAGAAGCTCTTCGAAAGAGCTGGCCACACCCTTGAAGACATCCTCATTCCAGAACTCCAGTGGTAGCTCCGGGAGTCTGACCCATATTTGAGATTGTTGGAGGAATGACTCATTTAATTCCAATTGGGATGACCATATTTGAAGCATGAGGGTGGCCCTTCCAAAGCTCCAAGGACTTTTACACAGAATGTCAGCCATGTCCTCTTGATAGGTGAACTCAAAAGAAAGAAAACCCTTAGCCATTGTTGTGACACTAACCTGACCTTTCAAGCTCCATTTTTTCAGAGTGTAGGCCCAGACCACATCAATATTTGGTCTTGGGCCAATAAACTTTTCGACAAGCATTGAGGACATTGAGGCAATGCTATGATCAATAATCTCGTCTGGAATAGCAATCGTGCAAGATCCCTTTTCCAGTCCTGACACAACCTTAACCGGAGGGAAAGAGGATTTACCTGATGGCTTGACTCCAAAGAGTGAGGCCCAACACTTTGGGAGATTCCCTAGAATGTCCTCACGTGGGTCCCCATCTCCTGACTCCTCCTCATTGCCTGCCTGGATCCCCTCCTGCATGCCTAGTGGTCAAGGTCCACCTCCCTGTGAATTCTCGCCTATCTCCAGATTTGAAATTTGAACTTGCGCTCCCATTGCGCTCTTAGGATATGAATTGTTATAATAATAATAACACATCATTTTTTGTTATAATAATAACACATTATTATATAAAAGATAATTAATATCAAACACAAAGGAACCAATAGTTTAACACTAAGACTTTTTGACAATCTCACACATTTCATGAGAAAATACAAGTGTTTATTGTATTTGCCTTTTATATTGTGATAAGACAAATTGTTAATATGAAATATTCTAATGCATAAACATGTCTACCCCAATAGTTGTACACATATGAATAGTATTTGTGCATTAAGATACTAATATTTATTTAAGTGAACATTATATTTTATTAAGTAAACATATTGGTTTTAAGGTGACACACATATAACAAATAGTTATGATATTTGATTTGAGACAAAGAGTTATTTATCTCACTTGTTAATGGATTTATTTATGTATTTTTACTATAACATTTATAAGTTCTCACGTGTTCAAGTATTGATATTCTTTATAACATGATTTGAAATTTTTTTGATTTACTTGTGGATTATTTAATTACAATTTTTAGGAAATTTGTGTAGTAACATTAGATAATATGTTCACTAGTGGGTGAATGACTATTGGACCCCGCATGACTACTAGTCCCACCTCCCTGATTACGTCTGCTAGAGCAAGCAAATGGCATAAAACTACTAGAATAATAATAACTTAATTAGTGTCATTTTCCCTTTAGAATAGTAGAGGGAAAAAGTGGGGGATTTATGATTTAAGACATGCCATTTTTATTAAGCCCAAATCATCCTTTTTCACAAGAAATGAGTTTGCAACATAAAATGTATTAGGTAACTTTTTTCTCAATACCAACCAATATGTCTTTCCATGAGACAATCAAAGTAATTACCTCCATCTTCACTAAACTAAAAACACTAATGGCAAGGAGTTCAACCCTTTATGTCCCTTGTTAAAAATACACTATCTATAAAATCATCATTAAAACATATAGGTACATTAAAATATTTAATATCAATTTCACATAACTAACCAAACTGATTACAATTACTCATTCAAAAATAATGATTGTGCGCCTCCTAATTTAAAATAAAGAGATGAAAAAATTATTATCCAATAAGAAAAAAATAGGAATACACATTAAAATTAGATATTTTTAAAAATAAATCTCATTAATTAAAGGAAAAAAAAATTAAAACATAGAAATTTTAATATGAAAACATCATCCATCAATAAACAACTCCAGCATATTAACATTGAAAAACCTAAAGAACAAGAGACTCTTCAGGAAAAAGACTTCAACCTTATCATTCAACTTGTGAACATAACATGAAACAATCTATCTATTTATAGATCTACAAAACCTTAATCATAATATGTGTAATACACCCATTCTGCTACAAATAATGAAAGAAAATGAAATTTGAAAAATATATTTTCGAACTAAATATCCCAAACGATGACAAAGTTAATGAAAGATAATAAAATCTTGAAAATAATTGTACATATTGGAAAATATAATGAAATTTATTTGGCTAATATAATTATAAGAAGGAAAATGTTTGAAACATGGAGCAATACAAAATAAATCTTGACTGTAAGAATAAAACATTTCTAAAATCTATAATTTAATTTTTCTCCTCTACAATTTTTTATTAAATATTTCTTTCAACTAATATTTCCCCTCTACAATTGTTTATTAAATATTTCCTTCAATGAAATAGTATTTGCATAAATAAATCAAATTACAATTAACAAAATCCTAAAATACTAAAGTTTTCCACCTAATATCTATAAACATACACAATATTTGTTACACTTTTGGAATATTACTTAAGCGATTTATGGATTTTTTTCGAAAAAGATTCCAACACCATAAAATTATGTACAAATTCACAATATTAAATAGAGTCTATAAAAAGGTTTTTTGATTGATAGAAAATACAATAAAAAATTATTGCATAGCGTTTGATATCAAGTTGTGGTTCTTATGGTTTAGTAGTCAAAGAATATAAGTTATTGTATTCTACTTAAAGGAATTGTAGATTTTGAGATCACTTGTAAAGAAATAGATGCTTTCGAATAATGAGCTTGCCTGCAAATCAAGAGATGAGAAATGAGATATATTAAAAATGTACAAGAACCTTGGTTATAAAGGGAATGTGTGATAAATTATAATAAACTACCTTGATACAAATGTTAAATTACAAGGTAACTAATAGTAAATATTAGTCATAAAGAAAAGATGTGGTTTGTACTATTTTCTCTTACTTCAAATGTATTATTAGCCTAGTATTATTATTTCTAATTATTTATTAACAGTTAGCACCAAAATAAAAATTGTAGGGAAAAAAAGAAGAAATCAAATACATAGATAACACAAGTAATTTGGATACATGTCTCTGGAAAATCCCCAAATTTCAAGTCTAAGTTATTTTATTAACATGATTCTAAGAAAATGTGCTACTGAATAATTGTTACAATCATTTTCCTAATATGGCATTATTGACGATTTCTCATGTATCACTTGTTAAACTACTAACAATATTCCTATGGAACTCAGAAGATGGAAGTTTTTCTTTCTTATGTTGCTAAAAACCATTTGGTATCTACTTGAAAAATAATTAATTCTAATAATTCTATATACATATAGGCTCATTCAAAATCTGAAGGGAAATAAATAGAAACAACTCGTAATCCAACTAATGTCAATTCACCTTCCTTTTTGTTCCCAACCCCTAAAACACCTCTCAACATTGGAATAATAGACGAGCTGTAAAATTCAACACTCCCTCTTAGTGAGGAAAGTTTTCTTCACAAAACCCAACTATTCATTGATGAGGACACAACCCAAGAAAAATGAACACAATAGAAAAAAGAAAAATTTATTATCATAAATGATATACTATTATATTCAATATAGTGAAAATAGACTCCACTTCATGCCCTACGGGATTACAATACTATCATATTCTAGAGAAAAAACCCTTCTCATGGTACTTTCTCCCAAACTCCACAAAAATTGCATTTACAATGCAAGAAATGACCTTAAGTAACCCAAATTGGTTTAGGGTTAAGAATAAATTTTAGAATATGTCATTTGGCATCCACTGCCAAAGAATAAGGTTCTACAAGACATGTAAGAAGTCAGTGCAAAATTGGAAGAATCCAGAAATGGTAGTCCAACTTCTAGGAGACATAACTTTTAATTCAGGACTCCAATTGACAAACCGTTTACATTTTTAGAAAGATCTCTTGGTGCTCTATAGCCTTGTAGATGAGATTTTCTTGTCCCCCATTTTTTGGGTCCTATGTGAGGTTGTTTAGTGCCTCAAATCTAACTTTGAAGCATTCTTAGGGGTCTCTAAGCAACTTAAAACTATAGTAGCTTCCAAACTATAAAGCGTTTTGACCTAATTCATTTTATGGAATGCTTTAAATTAAAATTAAAACATCCCTCCAACTTAAACCCTCTAAATCATCATAATTATGGCGCAATTACAAAATAACCAATTTTCTACACTGACACATATCTCGAGGTGCTAAAATAAACTAACCCATAAAATCAATAGTGGAACTACGAGAGTTGGAATCTCTATTTGGACCAAATGGGTATCCATAAATTCAAACATATTAATCAAAAACTAACACTAGGAAAATTTTTGGATGATACATGATTTCTCTTACTCCATTAGATGCTCCTGCATTATCCCTAAAGAAACAAGCTTTCATTTATTTAGGGCTTACATTAGAATGTCCACCACTCCATCTATAGAAATATTGACACAAAAGCATCGTGGGTGTAAGGGAAATCTTGCAATTTCCAAAATATTTTTGGTAATGCCTTTCAATAAGGTCATTTTAGTGTAGAGTTGTTATTTGTAGAAACTTGCTATTTTTACTAAGTTGGACATACAAGCTCATAATTCTTAGATTTCATAGGTAGAGGTTCATCTTAGATATATCAGTTTGCTAGTTGAGTTTCATTTTCATATCATATGTATTGGTGAAGTTATTGAAGACTTTCGGTATAAAAACTTTGACTTCAATATTGAAGGGCTTAAAGGCTTTAAAATGAGGTCAAACCTCAACTAATAAATGCTTGTGTGGTTAATCAATATAGATTAGGAGTTTTAATTTCTAAAATGTGGTTTGATAGCCAATTGGGTCTATGGTTAAAAAGTTATGATCTCAAAAAGTTAGGCTACCTAAAAATATAATTTGTGATTGTTTTCAGTTGACTCTAATGTAATAAATATGATAATTTTATCATTGGTCAATCTTGAGGGTTAGGGATAAATATTTCGAACCTTCCCAGATAGTGGAAAATTACATGTATAATAAAGGTTCGTGGTTGACTAGGATAGTTTGGTTAGTTGTTTGTATCTATGTCGTATAGAATATTGTAAGGAAAATTCCCACGTGGCTTCGCATATTGTATTTCTAAAATTTGCAATTTATAAAAATTATTGTTGTTTCTCTATTTCTATTATGTGTTTGTGGTAATAAGGGGAGTACCCTTTATCATACACATTATAATCTCATTGATCAATGTTCTGCATAGTCCCTAATCCAATGGTATCTAGCTTCAATGTATTTTGATTGATCATGGAATTTTGGAGTTTTAAATAGCTTGACACAACTATGGTTATCACTGTGAATAATGGTAAACTCCATCCTCTAACTAAACAAATCCACTTATAGCTTATGAAGCAATATGATCTCATATGTAGTCATGTTTGGCATGATGTACTCTACAAGTGAAGAGATTAATACAACCAACTTGTTCTTCCTATTATACCATGTGAAAACCCCCGGTCCAATTATTAAGTAATACCCTAAAATTCTTTTATGGTCCTCTACATTACCTAGTTAATTTGCATCAATGTATCAAATTAATGTGGCACCATCAATCTGAGTATATTTCAACACATACATAGTTGAACCTATTAGATATCACACCATATTCTTTGTCATTGTCAAATGCACTAACTTTGATTATGCCATTAACTAACTAAGAGTATTGACTACAAAATAAATGTTCAATCTTGTGTAAAATAGACACATGAGAGAGACAATAAGTTATCTATACATGGTTTAATCTTCTTCCAATTGGTTATCATAGGTATAGACATGGGTCTACAGTCCATCATTTTGAATTTCATTAAGATCTCTAGGGCACATCTCAATTGAGTAAGGAATATTTATCCATCTCTCTACCACACCTTGTGTCCTAGAAAATAGTGCATCAACAGTTTTCTATAAGCCCTAGTGATCTAACATTTTCTAGAACTAACCCTTTGATTTATTAGGGGTTTGAAAGCTCCAAAACCCTAAAAGGGAGATTAAGATCCAAAACCACAATGCCTCTTATGTGAATTTTGTCTTAGCCTAAACACACAATAAATCATGTGGGCTTTCCAAGGTACAAACCTTGAAAATCCAAGGCATTTTAGAGGTTCATACCCCTAACATATCCTACTACATCAACCTATTTTTTGGATTTCATTGTATTATCATTTTTGCCTAGGTATAAAGTTATGCTCCTAAAGCTACCTTTACGAGGACAACATGTAGTCCTCTGCTTAATAGATTAGCTTTTCTACAAGTTAATCTATTGCATCAACCTATAATTGGATTTAAAATTGTAATTATTTTGGCCTACACATACATAATTATATTCCTATAGCCACCTTTGTCACATTGGTAGTGATAGAAAATATACCTCAACCTTGCATTTACATGGGCCTATTCTTTACAGTAAGTTTTTATTTTGAACATAAATTTTAACAATTCATTTTCTAGAGGTTCAATTTGGTTAGATAAATATGCCACCAAGTTTTTGTTGCAAGATCTTATTTAATTTGGAAGATATTTTAGTTTTAGTTTTTCATAATTGTAAAAAAATCCACTAATTCAATTTTGATAATTTTATAGGTGTTAAATAGGGGATAGAAATATGGGTAAATGGTGTAGAGATTTATAAGTCGATAAGGTATTTTGTGGGCTTTCAAACACATTAAATAGTTTGTCAATTAGACACATGGTTTAAATGTTATGGCCTAATTCAAAAGTTTGGTTAACATAAGAAATGTTGAAAACATGTTGAACATAGAAAATTCATAAAAGAGAGTTACATATGTTGTGGTTTGTGGTGAGACATCATAGGGAATCTTTAATTGGTAATAAGGAGGTCACCTCTTTATAAGAAATTTTCAGCATAAGGTTTTTTAATATTGTTTGATAGTTTCTTGTATTGTATCTGTTATACATCAGGAAATGAGATGGAGCATTAGTGTAAGAGTCTTATAGCTTTTCATTTACCTTTGGATATTAGGTTGACAATATTTGTGAGAGATTATTTCTTTGTAAGTATATTATAATATGTTATTGATTCTTGAATGACATATTAGATAATATTTGGAGCAATTTTTTTTTATCTCAAAAGAGATTTTTCCACATAAATTACTATTTTTGGTGTAA
This sequence comes from Cupressus sempervirens, assembly GCA_028749045.1. NCBI lineage: Eukaryota > Viridiplantae > Streptophyta > Pinopsida > Cupressales > Cupressaceae > Cupressus > Cupressus sempervirens. The sequence goes on along the minus strand of CM053792.1, from coordinate 820,823,871 downwards.
TTAAGTATTTACTAATTACACTTTACTTAAGTTTACTTAGGTTAATGCATTAGCATATTAGTTGTCATGTAGACACCTAGGAGTTTGCATATTCACATGAGTTGTCATATAGACAACACAGTAGTTTGCACTCCAATTGAGCACATGTTGTCTACTACATCTCTTTATGAGATACACCTTTGTTTTCTTATCCTCTCATTATTGCACATATATTCATGCACAATGGAGGATAATCCACTCTTGGTAGACATGTGCTTAGTTGGTATGCTTATTTATCTCTTTGCATGGCTCCTAGTCATCTTGATTGTATTTATATACAAGGCACTTCTATGATGTGTTGATCCAATTATCTGATTAATCCATTCTCATTTGATCATATCTTGTCTCTCTTGTGCTATCTACTAAGCTTCTTGATCTTGGCATTGAATTATTTCCTTGGGAAAATTATTACATGATATCAGAGCTATACCGAATTCTTACATGGTATCAGACCATAGGAGTTTCATTGCATAGCCATTTGAAAGATTTTTTTTGCAGGTCAAGATTGGATCTTGTTGGTGCAAATGAAATATTGTTATCATATTCAAAAGGTCAAAAAAACCCCAAATTGACTTTTGCTTCATCAGAATTAGGCATCTAAGATGAAATTTGGAGTCATTTGATTTTTGGAGGTGCGGCGACAGTGATTCGGGAAAAATAATTACAGAGGTGATTTTTAAGCAGCAATATCCCCCTCATACGGACACCTTTTTTTGAGCAGTATTTTTTTTTTTTGGGGTGTGACCTATACATTGTTGTAGGTTGTTTACAATTCCTATTCCTAATTTTTTCTGAAAATTGCAAGTCTCAATTTTTTCAACTTTAAAGACTTCGTTCGAGCTCATCTAGACACATATTCAGGTGCTATTTTTCTTTGAAAGTGCATAATTTTTTGTCTACTTTCTAGATCTGGTATCAGTTTGGAATAATTATGAGTAGACATAGTACTTTCAACATTTGGTCATTTTTGGCCTATTTTGGCATATATGATTAATTAGATCCTTGAGCGATCTATTGCCTTATGTACTTTAGTCCACTATAGCTTCATCCTTTCTGTTGTAACCATCAAAATCAAAAGTGCACTTTGGTCTATTTTGACAAGTGGCCAATTGTAAATGCACCATATATAAAATTTCAAAAGCAAAACTTTTGGGGGGGTTCTTTGATTGAGTTATTTGGGAGGCGGGGGGCGGGGGGGGGGGGGGTGTCTTTTTTTCGTGTGTCTCTCTTTCTCTCTTATGCTCTTTTAATTTTTTAAATTTTTTACATCATGGGTTCACCTAAAACTCCACTTTTAACTTCACACAATTATACTACATGGAAAGGTATTGTATGGAGTAGACTAATGGAAAAAAAAAAAAAAAATCTATATGTTGATGGTACAATTGTAAAACACACTAATGTTAATGCACAAGTTGATTGGAAAATTAAAGACAACTAGGCTTTAGGAATTATTAGGAGTTGTGTCCATAAAGATATTTTTTTCCACATTTCTAGCTTTAAGGATGCCAAGGGTGCTTTGGACAAACTTAAAGAGTTGTATGGTAAGGTGATTGAGGAAAAGGGATTCCAAATTGAGGATGATCTAATTCTCTTGGATCCGAAGAGTTTTGACACAATTCAAGACTATGTCAACAAAGCCAATGAGTTGAGAATGCTACTTAAGGATTTTGGTAATCCCATGAAGGATTTTAGATTGATTCATCACATCTTGAAGAGGCTACCTTTAGAGTATGCATCTTTTGTTTTGAATTACAATAATGCAGGATGCTCCCCTTAATACCATAAACTCATATCAGAAACAAAGAAACAATAGAAAATGTGAGAACAAAATATGGACTTCTTATTTGCACCACAAATGCAGTATTACAGAATTCATAATTACAATATTCTAACCCACATGGGCACCTTTAGTACAATAATTTGCAAGACTAGCTGCCAACTATCACCGAGAGCTATCCTAGACAATGTTCAAGCCTTTCTTAAATAGGTGGTTTTATGTCACTCAAGAGGGTTCTAGATGCTCAAACTTAATACCTAGTGCCAATAGACCCTAACAATACATATAGAGTCGGCCAAATACATTTTTGACAAATTATTTTAGAAATTTCGTTGGAAGGCCATAACTCATGAACCGTTGCTTCGATTGGCTATTATAACCACTTTTCAAAAATGTCAGCTCCTGATCTATAGGCTCAAAATTGCACTAGTGCCCTTTCGTTGAGTTTTCAAACCTCATCTAGGCACTCTAAGGCCTCCAACGATGAGCCTGAGGATTTTTCTTCAATTTTTTCTACTAAAAATCTGCAATAACTTCTCTGATACTAATGTTTGAGCAATTAGATTTTTATGGTAGGCTTACAACTCTAAAATGAACCTTCTTGTAGAAAATGAGAACATTTCAAGCTTGTATGACAAACTTACTGGAAATAGCAAGCTCCTAGAAATAGTAACCAACTTGTCTACTAGTCCTTATTAAAATAGAAAAGACTAAAAAGAAAATATTTTTGGGTGATGCAAGATTTCCCTTACACCCAAGATGCTCCTACATCAAACACCCTAGATAATTTGAGAAGTGAACCTGTCACATCTCAGGTGTTCAGAGGAAAACTAGGAGGGTTAACCTCCTCCTTTGCTAGCCATGATGAACCCTTAACTGGTCTCTCTTTTCGTTTGACCAGATATTCCTCACAAGTTTTGTTTTTGGTACTTTTTCCAACATCACTGTCTAATATCAACTCAATCTCCATTGTAGCCAAACTAGCGATGCTCTGCTATGCTTCTAGAACTTCATCTCTATCACCTCCTTCATAATACTCTGTCAAATCTAAAATATTAAATACTGGTGAAATATTCAATTCAACAGGCAACTCCACTTCATACACATTGCCAGAATCATGCCTTTTCACTATCTTGCACGGTCCAAACTTCTTCATCTTCAGCTTATTATATGTACCCACTGGAAAATGCTCCTTTCTCAAATGAACCATGACTTCATCTCCAACCTAAAATTTATTATATCTCCTTTTCACATCTGCCTTAGCCTTATACTATGTATTCATCTTTATGATGTGCTTTCTAACCTCCTCATGGATTTTTTTCAAATGTTCAGCAAAATCTTCTGCTTCAACACTACTTATCTCTCATTTATCTAACTGCCTCAATTCAGAAGCATTTCTAGGACTACTCCCATATACAATCTGGAATGGTGATTTACCAATACTCCTATTGACAGAATTATTATATGCAAATTCTTCTTGTGGTAAAATCATATCTCATCCTTTTGGTTTATCTCCAACCAAGCATCTCAGCAAGTTTCCCAAACTACAATTCACAACTTCTATCTGTCCATTAGTCTATGGATGATGTGATGAACTGAACTTCAAATTTGTCTTCAACTTCTTCCACAATGTATGCTAGAACTACCCAACAAATTTTGTATCTCGATCTGAAACTATACTCTTTGGCAAACCATGTAATCTCACCAATTCTCTGAAAAACAACTTTGCTACATGAACAACATCGTTAGTCTTCTTACAAGGAATAAAATGTGCCATCTTTGAACACTTTTCAACCACCAAAAAAATAGAATCATGCACGTGTTGTGGCCTTAGTAATCCAAGAACAAAATCCATCCTAACATCCTCCTACAGCCTCTCTGGTAGAGGTAATGGTTGATACAACCCTATATTCTGCTTCACTCCTTTAACCATTTGATATACTCAGAAACTTTGTACAAACTTCATCACATCTTGTTGTAATTGTGGCCAGTAATAATTTTTAGCAACCAAAGCTATAGTTTAATCTCTTCCAAAATGTCTAGCCAATCCTCCACTATGCTTCTCCTTGAAGAGATTCTCTCTCATTGAACTTTTGGGAATGCACAACATATTATCTTGAATCATGAAATCCAACCACTTTGTCATGTCAAGTGTAATAGGTTATGTACAAGCCTTCCACACTTCACCAAAATCAGGATCATCTAGATACAAAGTACTGAGTTCCTTGAACCCAACCACCTCTATCTATATTTCTGTCAGTAAAAGCTATCTTCTACTAAGAGCATCTAAGAATTTGTTAGAATTCTCACTCCTATGTTTCAAAACAAATTTATAACTTTGCAAAAAATCAACCCACTTTAAATGCCTTTGGCTCAATTTTCCTTTACTATTCAAATATTGCAAAGCTTGATGATCAGTATACAAAACAAACTCCTTAGGAAGAAGATAGTGTCTCCACTTCTTCAATGCTTGAACTATAGCAAGAAATTCCTGATCAGAAACAAAATATTTTCTTTTTGCATCATTCTACTTATCACTAAAATAAGCAATAAGTCTACCTTATTGGCTCAAAACATCTCCTATTGTAGTACCACTAGCATCACAGTCTACTTGAAACACTTTGTTAAAATTAGGAAGTGCTAAAATAGGCTACTCAATAACTTTATGTTTCAATAGATTAAAACTCTTATATGTTCCTACAATCCACTTAAACTCTTTCCTATCCCCTCTCATTGTTTCAGTCATGGGTCCACAAATACTGCTAAAACTTCTTATGAACTTTCTATGAAATGTAACCAGACCATGAAAATATCTTACCTCTATCACACTCCTTGGAGTAGGCCATTCAAGGATAGCCTTCACTTTCTATGGGTCTATATTTAGACCTTCCCCCGAGAGTACAAATCCCAAGTACACCAACTCCTTCTTTACAAAACTACTCTTCTTCAGGTTTATCAACAACTTTTCTTACCTCAACTTATCAAACACCTTGTGAATCTGAATCAAATGCCCCTCCAATGTCTTACTAAAGATCAATATATCATCTAGGTAAACAATGACAAACTTACCTAGAAACTCCTTTAGTACATCATTCATGAGCCTCATGAAAGTTCTCGGTGCATTGGTTAGCCCAAAAGGCATGACTAACCACTCATACAGTCCTTCCCTTGTCTTGAAAGTAGCCTTCCACTCATCACCTTCTCTGATACGAATCTGATGGTACCCACCCATCTGATCTATCTTTGTGAAATATTTAGCTACACTCAAACAGTCCATAATACCATCCATCCTTGGTAATGGAAATCTATACTTTATTGTGATTTTTTTGATAGCATGAGAATCTATGCACACCGTCCATTCTCAATTCTTCTATGGTGCTAATACAATTGATACAAAACATGGACTTAGACTCTTTCTAATCAACCCCTTATGTAACAACTCATGAACTTGCCTGTTCAACTCTTCACTTTCTGTTGGTGTCATTATGTGCACTATCTTGTTTGGAAAACTAGCTCCTAGAACCAAATCCATCTGGTGACTAATCTTCTTCATTGGAGGCAATCCATTAGGTACATTATCTAATACAATATCATAAAACTCTTCCAACATATTTGCAACTTTTGTAGGTACCTCCTCTACTTCTTCTTTACTATCTTTAGGAATTATAGAAAAACACATATGCTCATGCTTCATACCTTTAAGAAACTCTTTTCCATCAACAAAACATATTCTCACAGCACTACATACCTTTTATTCTTTATCTTTCAATGGCTTCAACTTATGTTTCACTCCATCCTTAGTTAGAGTGTAGGTCTTTGCTCACCCATTGTGTATAGCATTCCTATCAAACTACCACGGCCTACCCAATAACATATGATATATGTCTATGGGTATGATATGACATAGCACCTCATCCTGGTAGCTTCCAATCTTGAACTTCACTAAGCACTACTCATTGACCATGACCTTGTGGTCATCTTGCACCCAAGCAATACAGTATGGACACCAGTGTTTTTGCCTCTTTAGCTTCAACTTGGTGACTATCATTTCTGACACCAGATTGTCAATACTTCCACCATCAATGATCACATCACAACACTTATCTTCACATCTGCACCTTGTGTGAAACAAGCTCCTTCTTTGTTCAGGTTCATTCTCACCACTTAGCAAGACTCTTCAATTAGCTAGGACTTCTCCTCTTTCAATATCTTTAGAATGTGAGGATCTGGCATCTTCATCAACATGTACAACTCTCACCTGGCCTTCTATTCTTCGATATGTCCTTCCTTGGTGTTGAGTACATTCAAATTCTCTATGCCCTTCTTCACCATAGTAAAAACATTTCCCACGGAAGCCTTCTCTTCGAGATCCTTGTCCTCTACCTCTTCCTCTTTGATCTTTATCGTTCTGATCATGGAAATGATTGAAATTATTTCCCCTCTAGTTCCAACTGCTACTTCCAGCCTCATTCTTGTTCTTTTGGTCATCATTATGATCACCATATGATTGTCCACCAGATCTTCCACCATGACCTCTTCCACTATTCTTATTGTCAAACTTCTTGCTCAATTTCTCCTCAACTCTTAGGGAAAATTGGTATGACTCCTCAATATTTTTCATTCAAGCTAGGTTTATCTCACCCTAAATTCTTGGCCTTAACCCATTAAGATAATGGGAGACTTTCTCCTTGTCAGCTTCTACATGGCTGGTTTTAATAACTTGGTAGAACTCTTCAATATACTCTTGAACAAATTTTCCCACTTAATTTAACCCTTGCGTTTTCTTCAACAGATCAAGCTCATAATTCATGAGAATGAATTGTCGCTTCAATTTAGGTACAATTTATTCCCATCTGATGATTTTTTCCTTTCCCTTTCTATTTTGCTCCAACTAAACCTCCTGCCACTAGATCTTTGCATGTCCCTTTAGTTTTTCCTTCACAAACTTAACCCTATCAAGATCTTCAATATCTTCATATTCAAAATACTCCTCCAGTTCATTGATCCAATCAATCAACCCCTATGGATTAAGATTTCCCAAAAATATGGGAACTTCAAACTTAAGTCTTTTTCCAATCTTGGAGATGGCCCTAAAAAACCTCTCTTCCTCTAGGTTTAGAACTGCCTCTGCTCCGACATTTTCTTCTACTTCATCCTCATCCTCACTTTCATCTCTTACAGGAAGATTTATATCTCTTCACATTTGTTCTTCCAATGCTTGTATTTGCCTCTAGAGGGCTCACAAACCCTCAAGTGTAACACCTATAACTCTTCCACCATGCTCTCTTCGTGAAGGCATTTTCACACTCCTGCATAAACCCTAGTGCAAATTGCCTTACAATCGGCAATCTATCTACACACTCAAACATGACCACAGTCTTGGTGTGAATTGCCTCACAATCAGCAATCTATCCACACACTCAAGAACTACTTTGATACCACTTAACGTAGGGTGCTCCCCTTAATACCATAAACTCATAACAAAAACAACAACAAATGTGAAAACAAAATATGGACTTCTTATTTGTGCCACAAATGTGGTATTAAAAAATTCACAATTACAGTATTCTAACCCACATGAGTGCCTTCAGTATAATAATTTACAAGACCATCTGCCAACTATCACCCAGAGCTATCCTAGACAATGTTTAGACCTTTCTTAAATAGGCAGTTTTATGTCACCCAGGAAGGTTCTAGATGCTCAAACTTAATACCTAGGGCTAATAGACCCTAACAATACATATAGAGTCTGCCAAATACATTTTTGACAAATTATTTTAGAAATTTTGTTAGCCCATCTTTGGAAGGCCATAACTCACAAACTATTTCTCTGATTGGCTATTATAACCACTTTCTAAAAATGCCAGCTCATGATCTACAAGCTCTAAACCATGCTAGTGCCCTTCTATTGAGGTTTTAGACCTCATCCAAGCACTCTAATGCCTCCAACAGTGAGCCTGAAGATTTTTCTACAAATTTTTCCACCAAAAATCTGCAATAACTTCTCTAATACCAATGCTTGAGAAATGAGACTTTTATTGTAGGCTTAAAACTCTAAAATGAACCTTCCTATAGAAAATGAGAACGTTCCAAGCTCATATAACAAACTCACTAAAAATAGCAAGCTCCCAGAAATAATAACCACCCTGTCTACGAGTCCTTATTAAAATAGAAAAAATTGAAAAGAAAATATTTTTGGGTGATGCAAGATTTCCCTTACACCCAGGATGCTCTTGCATCATACAACACTCACAAGTTGACCATGGGAAGTGCCTTCACTAAGCCTCCATTTGATGCATTTCAAAAATGTTGATGTTGGGAAAATCCAAGTTGATAGATATGGGAATTTTCAAGTCATCAAAGTCCAAGGCATTGGTGGCTAGTAATGAGAACCAAACAAACCAAGGCAGTAAAAGTTTCACCAACAACAAGAAAAAGTAGTGGAAGCCAAAATCACAATCAGAAACACAACAATCTTCCTCCTCACAACAAGGCAATTCTTCTTCCAACAAGAAGGGAAACAACAACAACAAGAATATAATATTTTGTGCATATTGCAACAAACTAAATCATGATGAGCATCATTGCAAGACTAAGAGAATAGATGAGTTGGAAAACTTACTTAGGAAGAACAAAATCAATGTGTCAAATGCTTCCAAGGATTCAAATCCATCCACTTCAAAGGGAAAAGGGCAAGCACTTATAGCAAGTTTAAACAATTCTGAGGAAAGGTTTCTTGATTCAAGAGCTACACATCATATGGGTGCTTCAAGGGAGCATTTTTCCTCTTTGAAACCAACACATGTACCCTACATCTATGTGGGAGATTATGGACAAGTGGAAGTTGAAGGAAAAGGGGATGTTGAGCTAGATAATAGAGTTTTTAAGGATGTTCTTCATGTTCCCAAACTTAGCACCAACCTCCTTCCAATCTACCAAATCACTTACCATGAATGTGGCAACAAAGTGGAGTTCCTTCCCAATTCAATTGTGGTGAAAAATCTTAAGGATGATTCTATGGTGGCAATTGGAAAGGCTAATCATAATACAACACTTTATTCTTTCTCCCATTTTGTGCCTATGCCTAAGTCACCTTCACATGCCTTGTTGACACATTCACAATCACAAAGTAAATTATGGCATGAGCAATATGGACATCTTGCCTTCTTCTATCTTCATCATCTTATCTCAAAAAATATGGTCAAAGTTCTACCTACAATCAACTTTTCTAAGGGTGACTATTCAACTTGTTCAATGGATATGCATCTAGAAGAGAAGTTTGACAAAGGGAAGTCTTGGAGAGCATCAGTTGTTCTTGACTTGGTTCACATGGTTCTACAAGCCCTTTTTCAGTATCATTAGTTAGCAAGGGTCGCTATATCCTCACTTTCATTGATGACTTTTCACACTATACATGGGTCTACTTTCTTGATCACAAGAATGAAGTATTTATTAAGTTTCTAGCCTTCAAGAGTCATGTTGAGAACCAATCAAGTAAATTCAACATGGTTCTTCATATGGACAATGAAAGTAGATATGTGAACTCAAGACTTATAGACTTTCTTACTCATGAGGGTATTGATCTTCAACATTTTGTTGCATACACTACACAAAAAAATATTGTTTTAGAAAGGAAGAATAGAACCATTAAGGATATGACCACTTTTATACTACAACATAAGTCTCTAGATCAAGTTTTTTGGGTAGAAGCTATGTGTTATGCCAATTACATCCAAAACAAAAGCCCCCGTAAGGTCTTGGATGGAACTACACATTTTAAGGATTGGTGTGGAAGAAGACCAAGTGTAAAACACTTTAAAGTTTTTGGTTGTCCAACATGGGCAAGGATACCTCCACAAAAAAGGAAGGCATTGGAACCTCAAAGTAGACCTTGTACATCTTTTGGATATCCTAACCATCTTAAGGCATACAAACTAGTGGATCTAGAGACACATGAAGTTTTCTTTGAGAGGAGTGTTCACTTTGAAGAGATTTGTCCAAGTTTGGCTCCTTCAACTCCTCCTTCCTCCTTCATGGAAAGTGATGATAATGATAATAGTGACTTGGAAGATGATATTAATTCAACTTTGACTCACAAGACACCAACTTCGCAGGGCTCACAAATAGTTGAGGATATTCCTTCTTCTTCTTTGACTAGACTTCATTGGGCACAACAGACACTTGATACTAGGAGGATAAGGGAACAACACAAATCATTTCCACATACATATATTGTCATTGCTTCTGATCCACGATCATTTAAGGAAGCATCAGGGGTTCTTGAATGGGACAAAGCCATGGAGGATGAATATAACTTTTTAATGAAAAATAACACTTGGGAATTAGTTCCTCTTCCTAAGAGAAGAAAGTTGGTTAGGTGTAAGTGGATCTATCAGACCAAGCTTGTAGTAAATGGAAGTGTGGATAAGTATAAGGCTAGACTTGTTGCCAAAGGTTTCTCATAAGGTCTTAGCATTAACTATACTGAGACCTTTGCACTAGTAGCTAAGATGAACTCCATTTGTTTGACACTAGTTATTATTGCAGCTCATGGATGGGTTGTACATCAGATGGATGTAAAGAGTGCTTTCCTCAATGGAGATCTTCTTGAAGAGATCTATATGGAGCAACCTCAGGGATTCATACAAGATTCTACTATGGTCTGTAGGTTGAGGAAGTCTATCTATGGCCTTAAGCAGGATCCTAGGGCTTGGTTTGCTAAGATGGATGTTAGGATTAAACCACGGATAGAAATAATAATTAAATGCAAATATAACCAATAACAAAAAATAATAGATCACACAGAAAAGAACACAAGACACCAAGATTTAACATGGTTCACCAATCCCTAGGCTACATCCACCAAACAACATGTCCAATATTATTTTGATGTGGTGATTACAACTTGATTACAATTCGTAATCCCTTACAGCTCAATACTGCCACAAGAACCAATTTTCACATCACCACAATAAAAAAAATCCCTAATTCTAAGCCCTTTTATACAAGTAATTTTATGCCACTTTAGGGTTACAACATGTCAGCCATATTTCAGCCATACATCAGCCACAGCCCAAAAAAAATTCAAAGAATTTATGAAGTATGTATAGTACTTCCTTGATCAGTCACCACAAACTAACAATCTCCCACTTAGGGATGGATCATACTCTACACTAGACAACAATCTCCCACTTGGAGACTGATCTTGTACCAATACTGCTACCACTTGGGACTCCCACTAGATCAAACCACCTTGGACTTTTTTGTTCTTTTATTCATGTTCAATCTAGAAGACCAACCGAAGCTGAAGAGGAGTTCAAATTCTCCCTTATTACTACCTTTGTAAACATATCTACTAGATTATCATCTATATGTATCGTGTCCAGCTTTAACTATCCATCATCCAAAACTGACCAAATGAAATGCTACCACAACTGCGTGTGTTTGGTCTTTGAATGCAGAGCTGAATTCTTCACAAGATGAATGGTACTCTAACTATCTATAAACAAATAATTATCCCTCTGAGGGTGTCCCAATTCTTCCAAGAAGAATTGAAGCCATATCATCTCCTTCACTGCCTCTGTAGCAACAATATACTCTGCCTCTGTAGTTGATAATGCATTAACCTTCTATAACCAAGAAAACCAACTCATGAATGCCCCACCAATAGTAAAGACATAACATGTAATACTCTACCTAGTATCTATATCCCCTGCCAAATTTGAGTCAACATAGCCCTGTAAATCAGTAGTAGAACCCCTAAAGTGTAAACACTTATTAGATGTTCCTCTCAAATATTTGAGAATCCATTTGACTGCATTCCAATGGTCAATTCCTAGATGACTCATATACCTACTAACAACTCCCACTACATGTGCAATATATGGCCTTGTACATACCATAGCATACATCAATCTTTCTATAGTTGAAGCATAGGGTACCTTTGAAATCTTCTCCTCCTCTGATTGTGTCTTGGTACACATCTCCTTAGTCGACTTCAAATGACTAGGTAAAGGTGTGTTGACATCTTTAGCATTTTCCATAGAGAAACATTGCAACACCTTCTCAACATAATCAGCCTGAGATAGTGTCAATTTCCTATTCTTCCTATCTCTGCAAATCTTCATACCAAGGATTTATTTTGCTGCCCCCAAATCCTTCATAGCAAATGCATGTTCTAACAGGCATTTTAGCCCCTTAATTTGATCCATGTTAAACCTAGCTACAAGCATATCATCAACATATAAACATAAAATAATGTAGTTGTCACCATCCAACCTCTTAAAATAAACACAATGATCTGAATGACACCTATTGTATCCATGCTCATGCATAAAACTGTCAAATTTTAGATACCATTGCCGATGTGCTTGCTTCAAGCCATATAAAATTTTCTTCAATTTGCACACTAAGTTCTCCTTACCTTTGACTCAAATCATTGTGGTTGAGCCATATATATCTCTTCATCCAAATCACCATGAAGGAAGGTTGTTTTAACATCAAGATGCTTTAAATGCATCTTTAGTAGCCACAATACTTAAAATAGTATGGATAGAAGTCATTTTACCAATAGGAGAAAATATCTCATCAAAATCAATACCCTTTTTCTATGCAAATCCTTTTACAACTAACCTGGCTTTAAATCTTTTCTTACCTCCATCCTCTTCCTTTAACCTGTAAACCCACTTATTCTATAAAGCTCTTTTACCTGCAGGCAACTTGCATAAATCTCATGTCTTATTCTTCAGCAAAGAGTCTATTTAATATTTCATTGCAAACTCCTATTGAATCTTAGTATCCACATGCACAGCTTCATCATAACATTTAGGTTCACCAACATTAGTAAGTAAAAGTGAATACAAAGAGGGTGAAAATCTTTCTAGAGGTCTAATTTGGCTTGTTGACTGTATAACATTAAATGGTGTGTGTGGTATTTGTTGTTGTGGTTGTTGCACATCATGAGGAATGGATGGAACATAATCTTTTGGAGTATCATCCAGCACTACATAATCATCTTCTTTCTTTTCATGTTGTTGCAACAGATCTTTATACAACACTTTTTCATTGAATATGGCATCCCTGCTTCTTACAATTTTATGATTTTAAAAATCCCAAAGCCTATAACCAAATTTATAAATGCTATATCCAAAAAATATAAATTTCTTTGACTTAGCTTCTAGATTGGTTCTATTTTTAGAATCTATGTGAGCAAATGCTTCACAATTGAAGTTTTTGAGAAAAGAATAACTCACCTTCTTACCAGTCCATTCTTCCTCTAGAATACCACAACCCAAAAGAGTAGAGGGACCTCTATTAATCAAATCTACAACAATATTGATAGCCTCTTCCCACATGTGTAAGGGCAACCCAGCATACAACTTCATGCTCCTTGCACACTCCATTATAGTTATGCTCATGCATTCAGCCACTCCATTTTTCTATGGAGTCCTTGGAATAGTTTTTTTCTATGAATACCATTAGTGGAGCAATAATCTTCAAAATCATAACTACAATACTCGCCATCATTATCAGATCTAAGACATTTTAATTTCTTACCACTCTAATTTTCAACCAAGCATTTCTATTTTTTAAAAGCTTGAAATACATCAGATTTATGTCTAAGGAAATAAACTCATCACCAATGAATGTAACATAATAATGAGAGCCACCAAGGGAAGATACCTAAGCCAATCCCCATACATCGGTATGCACAAGCTCTAATTTCTCCTTTTTGTTTTCCTTCCCAGTCTTCACAAAACTCACTCTCTTTTGTTTTCTATACACACAACTTTCACATAGATCCATATTAACACATTTCAAACCTAGTAAAACATTCTTTGAATGAAGTAATTTCATACCTTTCTCACTCATGTGCCCAAGTCTGTTGTGCCATAGTGTTATATTAGAATTTACAGTAGTTGTTTGTTCTCCTTGCTCAACTGCACCAACTGTTCTTGAACATTCATTTTTCTCTAAAACAATTAAAGTAGAAGGAATAATATGACCTGTACAAAGATATAAGGTGCCTACTTTCGCAACTTTTGCTACTACAAGGGAACCTTTTGAAACCTTCCAATTTTTATCATTAAGAGTAACTACACAAACCTCATCATCGAGTTGCCCTGCTGAAATTAAATTTCTACTCAGCCTTGGAACATGTCTTACCTCATGTAGTAGCCAATGGTTCCTATTCTACAACTTAATCTTAACTTTTCCCTTTCCAACAATCTGACAAGGTTCATTATCCCCCAAATAAACAAGTCCAAAATCCTCTTAGACATAATCAATGAAATAATCTCTATGAGGTGTAGCATGAAATGAAGCACCAGAATCTAAAACCCATGAATCATCAACACTTTTTAAAGACGGAAGCAAAGCACCCTTACCACATTTGCCTCCTTTTCTCCATCTGGTTTATCTACTTCATTTTTCTTTTGAGTCCACCAATCTATCTTTTTATGCCTTGGCTTCCCATAGTACCAGTAGTCATTTGGTCCTCTCGATTGAGACCTCCTCTCCTTTGACTTTCCTCTTGATTTTCAATGATTTCTAGAATTATTTCCTCTCTTAGTCATTTTGCCTCAACTTTGTGCATTCAAATAACTTCCAAATGTAGATCCACCTAAGGATTTCTTATGATTTTCCTCACTTAAAATAACATCAATCACATCATCATATTTTAGGGTACTAGATCCAAGAACAGAATTACTCACAACCATTACCAAGTCATTCTAGCTTTTAGGCAAAGAACACAAAATTAAGAGAACCCTAATTTATTCATCAAAATTGATACCCATAAAAGATAACTAACTAGTAATAGTATTAAACTCATTTAAATGATCTACAACATATCCACCTTCTGCCATTTTCATATTAAATAAATGCTTCATAAAAAATACCTTGTTTGAAGTGGAGGGCTTTTCATATAGTTTCACTAGGATTTGCATCAACTCTTATGTTGTCTTTGCTTTTGTAATATTAAATGCCACTAATGGTGCCAAGCATAATCAAATACTTCCAAGTGCCTTTCTGTCCAAAAGATCTCAGTCATCATTTGACATAGATCCCTGCTTCTTAGTTTTTCCTTCCAATGGCTTCCATAAATCCTTTTGATAAAGATAGTCTTCTATTTGCATCTTCCATAACTAAAAGTTTTGCCCATTAAACTTGTCAAACCTCAGCTTACCCTCGTTTTCCATCACTCCCACTCAACTGTGAGACTTTCTTGCAGAGGATAACTAAAAAAAATTGGGCTCTGATACCACTTGTTAGGATTAAACCACGAACATAAATAACAATTACATGAAAATATAACCAATAACAAAAAATAATAGATCACATAGAAAAGAACACAAGACACCAAGATTTAACGTGATTCACCCAATCCTTGGGCTACGTCCACCAAATAGCAAGTTCAATATTATTACGATCTAGTGATTACAACCTAATTACAATTTGTAATCCCTTACAGCTAAATACTGCTGCAAGAACCAATTTTCACATCACCACAATAAAAAAATCCCTAACCCTAAGCCCTTTTACACAAGTAATTTTATGCCTCTTTAGGTTGCAAAATGTCAGCCATATGTTAGCCATACATCAGCCGCAACGTCGGCCACAGCCCAAAATAAATTTATGGAATATGTACAGTACTTCCCTAATTAGTCACCACAAACTAATGATGGATTCCTTCCTACTCTCAATAGGATTCAGTAGGTTTCATTAAGATTTGAATGTCTACATTCTTCGAAGTGATGACTCAAACTTGATACTTGTGCTTTATGTAGATGACTTGATCATTACAGGAAGTAATTCATCCATAATTGCTAGTGTCAAGACTTCTTTACAGGATAGATTTTCCATGATAGACTTGGGGTTTACTTCATTATTTCCTTGGTATTGAGATCACAAAGTTTTCATCTGGGATCACACTTTCTCAACCCAAGTATGCTCTTGATTTACTTTCTCACTTTTGCATGAGATATTACAAACCTACAACTACTCCCTTTCTTTTAGGTGTTAAGTTAGAGGCAAAGTGTTCCACTCCACTTGTTGATGCTACATTGTACAGACAATTGGTTTGGAGTCTCATTTACTTGACACATACATGCCTTGACATAGCTTTTGTAATTGGCATGGTTTCTCACTTCATGCAAGATCCACATGAACTTCATTGGAAGGTCACCAAATGCATCTTGTACAACATACAGGGTATACATACACATGGGATACACTATGCAGTAGGTACTGGGGTTTAGTTAGTTGGATACACAAACTCATATTATGCAAGAGATCTTCATTCTTGCAAGTCTACTTCAGGTTACATGTTTCATCTTGGTTCTGGCCCCATTTATTGGCAAAGTAAGAAGCAAAATACTATTGCTCTTTCTTCAACTGAGGCTAAGTATCGAGGGGTTGTTACTATAGCTACAAAGGCTATATGGATATGGCATATCTTGAAGGAGTTTGGGTTCAAATTTCCATAGTCTATAGTCATTCATTGTGATAACCAGAGTGTTATTGAGATCTCAAAAAATCCAGTTCAACATTAGTGGACCAAACACATTGAGGTTCATATGCATAACATCAGAGAGCTAATACATGAGCAGGTCATTTAGTTGAGGTATTGTCCTATAGAAGAGCATGCACAAGTTGTAGACATCTTCACCAAACCCTTCAATGAGGTCAAGTATATCTATTTGCAAGATCTCTTGGGGGTGCATGATATTTCAGTAGGGGTTCACTTGACTTCTCTATTCTTTCTTATGGGAGGGATCTTTTCCTCACATGAGGTCTTCTTCTCTCTCATTTTCTTTTCTTGTACTTATATCTCTTTTTGGAGGGGGGATTTTCCGATGTGGTTTTTCCTCTTTCTTTTCTTTAAAAGAGCTTGGATGATTTTTGCATTTTTTACATGGGTACCTAACATGGCCTAGTAGCTTGGACCCATCTTGCATTATCATGTAGCTTTTGTGAGCTTAAGTGCATTCCCCTAAGTTGAACTTAAGGGGGGGTGTTGGTGTAATTAAGTATTTACCAATTACACTTTACTTAAGTTTACTTAGGTTAATGCATTAGCATATTAGTTATCATGTAGACACCTCGGAGTTTGCATATACACATGAGTTATCATGTAGATAACATAGTAGTTTGCACTCCAATTGAGCACATGTTGTCTACTACATCTCTTTATGAGATACACCTTTGTATTCTTATCCTCTCATTATTGCATGTGCATTCATCCACAATGGAGGATAATCCACTCTTGGTGGACATGTGCTTAGTTGGTATGCTTATCTCTTTGCATGACTCCTAGTCATCTTGATTGCTTTTATATCGAAGACACTTCTATGATGGATTCATCCAATTATCTAATCCATCCATTCTCATTTGATCATATCTTATCTCTCTTGTGTTATCTACTGAGCTTCTTGATCTTGGCGTTGAATTATTGCCTTAGGAGAATTCTTACAACTATGGTGTGGTATGTATGGTATTAAATGTTATTTATTCATTGACTTTAACTAGCCTTTTTGATATCGTTGATATTTTTTGTTTATGTTTTTATTAAATTGGATAATATATATTAGACTGTTACATTTTTTAAATAGATTTTTTTAATTTTAAATATTTAAAGCCTATGATAAATTTTGATTTTAATTATTTGCATAAAATGAATATAGACTATGCACATTTCTTAGTACTATTTAATGTTAACTTCTTGAAACTATGAACATAATTAATTATATTGTAATGTCCCCAATTTTAATATTGTACTTTAAATAATTAATGGTCCCAAAGGTTAAATAACATTATAGATGGACCTTTAATCATTTAATAGAGGGACCCATTTTTTAATCTCTAGATTTTTTTGGATTGATATTCTTTGTAAACCATCAGGAATATATCTATGATTGGTCTTTCTTATTGGCTTTTACATGTGGCTTCTATAAATACCTTATTTTCATGATTTGGCATTATATTTCAGAACCATATACTTTTTTTTGCAATCCTTGGTATAGGTGTATCTTCAGCTATTAGTTGGACAACTTGCGAGCTTTCTTTGTACTATTTCCCTCCACCTCCATCTGCCATCTGCTATTAACCATCCTACCACCTGTCATCTACCATTTGGGATCCACCATCTTCCATCTATCATTCACCATCATGCCATCCACCATCCACCATCTACCATTTACCATCAACCATATACCAACTACCATCTTCGATCTTCCAACTACCATTTTCCATCTTCCATCTACTATCCACCATCTACAATCTGCCATCCATTGTCCTACTATCTTCCATCTACGACCCAATATCCTTCCATCTGCAATATGCCAGCTACCAACTATCATTTTCTATCTACCATCTGATGTTTACCATCCAATGTCTATCATCTAGTATCTTCTATCTTCTAATCACCAAATTCTATCTTCCATACACCATTTGCAAACTTCCATCTACCATCTACCATCTTCCATCTGCCATCTACCATTTTCTACCTTTCATTATCTAATCACCACTTGCCAGCTCTCATTTTCCATCCTCCAAGTGATCATCTACCATCTACCATCTGTCATCTGTTGTCTAGCTATCTACTATTCACCATTCACCATCTTGCCATCTGCCAGCTACCCACTATCATATGTCACCCGTTGGTATGACATTCCTATCATACAAGCAATACCATCATATGACCCCCCATCTTTCCACCTCTAACCCACATTTGTACAAATACAAAAACTTCCTCCCTCATATAATTGGAGTGTTATTCAATCATATTGGCTTTCCCTTTGTACCCTCCCTTGCTCCATGCACAAATTATTGTTCTCACCATACATAACACTCATAGGGGGTTTGAGATAGAGCATTCAAATTTGATGCAGTTAGGAATATTACAATGGTATTTGATACTAGGAGCTGAATAATGGAATTGATCTTCCTCTAGACATGTTAGAAGTATATTTAAGCCAAGTGAATCAATCACTATCAAGCTTTATTCAGAGGATCATTTCTCCAATTAAGACAACTTTAAGTCACCCCATATTGTTGAGACACCATAACAAGGAAATCAAGTTAACAATTACATCATGTCTAAGTGAGATTTTGAGAATCATGACTCCTCAAGAACTGTATGTTGATGACAACTTAACAAAGGTATTGTACTTGATCATTGACAACTTTCAAAGTCTAGATGACATTAGTGGCACTAATCATTTTGGGAGGAAATCTATAATCTTCGAGAATTGTACACATGCCAAAGTGGGTAACTTCCTCTTAGATCTTGAGTTGCAAAATTTGGTCAATGATTTGTTTCATCACTTCTTCGTCACCATCAAGGAAGATCATTTTAGTAAGATTTTAGTTTCTATAGAGAGCCTTATTATTTCATGCATTGAAGAGATGGATGAAATACCTCAATTTTTTATTAAAAAAATTTAATTAGGTTAATTAATTAAATGGTCCTAAAAATCAAAGAATATCACAAGGGCTTATTTAATTAATAAGCGGGCCAATATTTTATTAATAATCTCTAAATGTTTTTCATGTCGACATTCTTTGTAAACCCTCCAGAATTTTCTCCAAAGGGTTATTTATATGCGACATATAGAAAGTTGTTAGTATGCAATTTAGATTTTTTTGTACTATGAATTCTTGTTGGAGTTCTGTATTGTTCATCATTTCTAAAGTGAAAGATCTTCTCTATTTGGCTAATTCTTTTCAGTGGGATTTAACCCTCACCCTATTCTAATTCTTTGTATTACTTTGCTCAAATATAGAAAATCTGGAGTGCCATCTTTTTTTGCAAATAGAACTGCTGAATATCTATGTTCAACATCTATTCTTGTTTGGTATATATTCTATGTTATTGATGTTCTAATATTATCTTATATGACATATAATGTTGGAATTCATTGTACTTATTGGATAGCGGATTCAAACCTTGTATGCCACATTCTTTATTCTTGTAAGTGGTTGAGTGCACCAAGATGGTGTACAAAAAGGGGGGTATAAGTGGATAGCTTTTTTCTAAAATTAGGTAAACCTACACTTGGACGAGATGTTTGACGGTCATCCACTCAAAATGAAAAGATGTGTAAAACATATAAATTGTAGTACTCTGAATCTACTTTCTAAACTTCTAGATTTTTTACAAAATAGGTAAGATTACATGGGTCAAACTCTGTGTACATAGTTCCTTATTTTTAGAGAAAACATAACATAGTTGTTTTCATGTGTAGTGCAAAAAACTTAGTTATATTCAATATATTGTAAATCCCTTTGGTAGGATGATAGATAAGAGTGATATCTAGAAGTTTTGTATTTTTTTGTAATTTTCTAATGAGTATTTGTTTTTATGAATTATTGAAGTGGCTACATCATGAAATTTCAATACTTGTTTGTCTGTAGGGCATAACTTGTACCAAAATAATTGAAAATGAAAACTTTTTTTAAAAAAAGTGTATAGAATGAAGTGTAGGACAATAATATATAATTTATTTTTCATTAGTTAAGCATATTAAAAGTTTTTTTTTTAAGTTAGACACATGTCTATCAAGACTATGAATATAGTGGTTAAACCAATTAAAGTTTACGATGTTAATGTTGTCCAAAAAAGGAAACATTTATATGTTTAGAAAGCTAAGAAGACATGCGAGATTATGGTGGTGATTTCAGGCATACCCACTTTAGAAATATGATGAAGGAAAAGATGAGAAAACATCTAAAGGAATAAAATTGGAGGGAAAATGAGTTCCCAAGCCTTTGGGTCAACTCCCAAGGCTATTACCAAGCCATAACCCAATCGAGTTTAAATTTTCAAATAATCCGATCAGGTTATGAATAGTAAAAAATACTTAAAAAATTTGATTAGTTTTTGTGTTGAAAACAAATTGATACAAGTATGAATATGTATTTCAATCATTGTTTTGTCATTGATGTCAAACTTGCTACTTGATGGTAAGATAATTGCTTAGATGATTTGAGTACTATCATTTGTTTGATTAATGAAGAGGATTTGATCAAATGAGGTAAAAATGACACCTAGAGGAAAGGTTGAGTTATGATATGAAAAAGGAGTACAAAGATTAGTTAAGATAGTGATATTATAGTGCATTGATAATCTACTCAAGGCTGCAAAGGATGGATACACTAATTAAATTCAGAAGAACAAGTCAAAAGAATTTTGTCTTCCAACCTTAACAATCTACATAGTAGGTGTGAAGAAAAGTTAATGTAAGCCGAGCAAAAAATCAATTAGAGCTAAGCAAAGTCAAATTTTAGTGTAAGCCAAGTGATACAGTGATAGCCAACTAAAGTTTAGTTGGTGTTGAGCACAAGTAAACTTTAGTTTGTGTTAAGTGTTTTGATAGTGGATGTCAGGCAATGCAGTATGTGTCGAGCATCAGAAGCAAGTTAATACTGAGTGTCAGCATTATAAGAAGGATCATGAATTTGATGAATCTAAGTTGACAAGTTTGATTTCTTCGATTGTGTGAACTGTGTGGAAGATAAGCTTGATGAGCTAGTGGCACAGAATTCAAGATGAATTGTTTTGAGGAAAATTTAAAGAGGATTGAAAGAGAAGTTTCTAGAAGGGAATGAAATGAAATGATGGGTAGATTCATTGAATCCTACCTAATCCAATCTAACCCTAAAATAAACAATGGAGGTTGAATGACAAAAGATCTTAATTCTCTATTTATAGACATGGTTGGTTAGAAGCAAATTTTGTCATGTGTGAGAACCTAAGGAAGACAAGGAGTCTAGGGTACTACTTCATTTAGTGACCTAAGAGAAGAGATTGCATTGGCAAGAAAATCAAGAATGATTAAGGGTATGGATTCTTCAAGGGTGAACAAGCTATCAGAGCTAAAGTGTGTGAAAGCCAAGTAGGATGGAGGACTGAAACATAGATCTATAATCTGCAATTGTGTTGTAAGTTGTTATTAGATCAAGCCTTACTATTACTTTCTAATCATTATACCAGTCTAGGGTAAATCCTTTGGATTAAGGCTGACCTAATAGTCATTTGTAAATCATTTAACTAGTTAACATTCCAAGTGAATGATCTAAAGTCCTCTAACAAGGCTCACTCCTAATAGGGTGATTAAAATCCTTTAACTGGGTCACATTTAACCATGTGCATTGTAACCTTTAATAGGGTTGGCCTATCATAGGACATCACTTGAGAAGAGTGAGAATGAGTAGTATGTTACTGGTGGTTTTTTCCAAATTGGGCGTCCATGTTAAATCATTGTGTCAAATGTATTATTGATTCGGTTATGTTTCATGTTTACATTTCTACAAAATTAATTTGACAGTAACCTACAAGTTTAAGCGATTATATGATCTAATGGATGCATGCATTATGAAAATGTTTTATGGATATGGGTTCACTAAGCTGTGAAAAGTTATTATTGTGCATTTGGACCTTGGATAACTAATTCAGCCCCTCTTACAGTTATTATAAATAATTCCAACAATTGGTATCAAAGTTATCATCTTGAGAGAACTAGTTTGAAGGTACTAGAAGCAAAAAAATCAAGATGTCGAAAAGAGAGGTACCCAAGCTTAATAGAGATAACTTTCCTACATGAAAATTTTTAATGAAGCTACACCTAGTTGGTCTTGGAGATCATGCACAATCTACTATTGTTGTTGAGCATATTGATCATGTTGGAGTCCTAACTGTTGAAGATCTAAAAAAGAAGAAAGAACACAACTAGGCAATATTGGAGACTACCTCTGCCCTAAATTATGTCGAGTTTTATGATATCAAGGGTTATGACATTGCAAAGAAAATATGGGATGCTCTACACACCATCTATGGAGGTGATACAAATGTTTGAAGAGCCAAATCTAAAATTCTTAGAGGTAAGTTCGATGATATGAGAATGCAAGGTGAGAATATTGCTTAATATTGCTCTAGGATAAAGGATGTTGTTAATACAATAAGGGGATATATTGGTATGATAGATGATGAGATTATACTAAGAAACATTTTGAGAACACTGTTGCCCATTTATGTTGTCAGAGTTTCTATAATAAAAGAACTGAGATATGTACTACGTTCTAGTCTAACTCTTGAAGGTCTAGTAGGTAGGCTCACTGCTTTTGAGCTATCTAATTTTGATAATGTCAAACCTGATAATGTTGAATCTTCTTTCAAAGCCAAGATGTCATTTAAGGAACCTAAAGGAAAGAAGAATAAAATGTGTGTCTAGTGACAGTGATACAAATGAGGAGGATGTAGAAGAACTTGAAGCACTACTAGCAAAGAGATTTCATAGAGGTAAAGGCAAGTTCAAAGGTAAGTTACCTATCATGTATTTCAATTGCAATGAGGTTGGTCATATTGTTGTTAGATGTCCAAAGAGAAAGAATTACAGAGGTGGAGACAAGCACAAAAGTAGAAGAGATGAAGACAACAAAGATTACAAAGACAAAGTCAAGAAGTCTTGCTACATTGCTAAATAGGAAACAAAAGATGGATATGATGATCATGATGATGAAGCGATGTATGTTGCAATGAAGGATGGATCTGATGAGGATGAGACAATTGCACTAGCATCTTGTGTGAACAAGAATGACAAATGGATCATTGACAATGGGTGTTCACATCACATGACTGGAGATAAAAGTAAGTTCATTACCTTGAATTATTATGATGGAAATAGTGTAAGGTTTGGCAATGATGCACCCTATCTAATAAAAGGAAAAGGTTCTATCAAACTCACAAAAAATATTTTGTGTGACAATGCTCACTACATTGAAGGACTTAACTATAATTTGTTGATTGTGTCACAACTGAATAGTTTAGGTTGTAAGGTTGAGTTTGAGAACAAGATTGCTAAGATATATGATATTGATGGAAAACTAATTAGAAATGGTGATCAAACTAGAGGTAATCAATTACACCTTGATATAGAAGATGCTACATACTTAATTGTAGAATTTGATGATTTGTGGCTATGGCACAAGAGTTTATGTCATGTTAATTTCGATAACTTGGTTAGTATCAGTAACATGAGAAGAGTCGGAGGTTTGCCTAAATTGAAGAACCCTAACAATATAATTTGCAAACAATGTCAATTAGGCAAAATGACAAAGTCAAGTTTTAAGAGTAAGACTCATACCTCTAAAGGAATATTAGAGATTGTTCATACCGATCTGTGTTTACCAATTGATGTGTAAAGCTACAAAGGTGATAAGTACATTATGTTATTTGTTGATGATTATTCTAGAATAATGACAGTTGTGTTTCAGAAATAGAAATATGATGCTTTACAAATGTTAAGTGGTACTTATCAAGAGTTGAGAAGGAAATAGGTAAAAGTTTGAAATGTTTGAGATCTGATAGAGGAGGAGAATTTACATCAAATGAGTTTGAAATGTTTTTTAATGATAGGGGAATCAAAAGTTAGACATCTGCCCCTAGGACACCTCCACAAAATGGAATTACTAAAAGGAGGAACAAATATGTAATAGACTATGCTAGGACACTCATGATGGAGAAAAATGTTGTTTTGAAATATTGGAGAGAAGTAATAAGTATAGTTTTCTATACCTTGCACCATGTACAAGTCAAGAAAGGTACTCATTCAACACCTTTTGAACTATGGTATGGATACTTACCCAATGGAAAGTATTTTACGGTATTTGAAAGAAAGTGTTATATTCTCAAAGATTTCAAGAATGGTAAATTAGATGCAAAAAGTGAAGAAGGTATATTCCTTGGTTATTCTATGATAAGTAAAGCTTATAAGTGTTTAAATGCTAACACTAACAAAGTTGTGGAAAGTTAAAATGTGAATTTTAATGAATATATATAAGTACATGAGGTTGAACCTATGAAGGAACCAAAGGATTACATATCATTTTTATACTTCTATGAAGGTATGCCTACTAATGAAGATGTTGTAAATCAAGTTGCAAACCAAACAAATTTCAATGACTGTCATGTCACATACTTGAATGTTGAGTTACATTTAGGAAACAAGCTATATTCAAGTGTTGAGTTACAGACTGAAGTTGAGGCACATTCTAATTCTAAGATTAGTGTACATGAAAAAGATGTTGAACTACTTGACAGAAATGTACATAGTGATTTAGAAGTTGAAAGACCAAATGAGGAAAATGGAGCAGAACCAATATTGTCTAAATATGTCAAGAGACAATACCCTGCTGCATAGATCATTGGAGATAAAGATGCTAGACCAATGATAAGGAACAAGTTGACAAATGATACATGTTTTCTTAGCATGCATGAACCTAAAATAGTGAAAGATGCCTTATAAGATGTGGACTGGAATAAAGCCATGAAAGAAGAGATTGAACAAATTGAGAAAAACAAGACATGGACTCTAGTTCCTAGACTAGAAGATAAAAATGTGATTGGCACCAAGTGGGTGTACAAAAAAAAATTAAATGAAAATGGTGAAGTCAAAAGGACCAAGGAAAGATTAGTTTGTAAAGGATATGCACAAGAAGGGATAGACTATGGAGAAAATTTTTCTCGTGTTGCAAGATTTGAAGGAGTAAGAACTCTGTTTGCTTACTCTGCATACAAAGGTTTCAAAGTTTATCAAATGTATGTTAAGTCTGCATTTCTAAATGGTATATTGGTGGAAGAGGTTTACATAGAACATCTAGAAGGATTTGTTGATGCTAACAACAAAAATATGGTATATAGGCTACACAAAGCTTTATATAGTTTGAAGCAAGCACCACGAGTATGGTATGAAAGGCTTCATAATTATCTTGTGAAGATTGGATTTGAGAGGACTGATGATAACAACAATCTGCACTTGAAGATAGAGAAAGGCAAAGCTATTTTGTTATCTAAATTTTTTATTAATGATCACATATTTGGAGGTCAAGATACTTTATGTAAGGCTTTGGCAAATGAAATGAAGAAATAATTTGAGATGTCTATGTTTGGGGAGATCAAGTTCTTTGTGGGTTTGCAAGTACATCAAATGAAATATGGTATATACATCACTTAGTCAAAGTATGTAAAGGAGATACTAAAACTTTTGGATTGGAAGATTCCAAGCCAGTAAGCACACCTATGGTGACAACACATAAATTGTCAAAGAATGATGATTCGGCTGAGGTGGATCAAGTATTATATAGGTCTATGATTGTCAAATTACAATACATAGTACATAGCAAACCTGATATTGCATTATATATTGAGATAGTTGTAAGATTCTCTGCTAATCCCAGGGAGAATCATTTGATGGCTATTAAGAGAATAATGAGATATCTAAAAGGTACATAAGGCTATGATCTATACTACAAGAAAAATGAGAAATCTGAATTAAGAGCCTACATTGGTGTTGATTGGGCTGAAAGTATTGATGACAGAAAGAGCACTAGTGGAGGAGCATTTTTCTTAAGAAAAAGGTTGGTTACATGGACTAGCAAGAAATAAAATTACATCTCTCAATTTATTGCTAAAGCTGAATATGTTGTTGCTGTAGTAAATTGTACAAATATTATATGGATCAAATATCTACTCAAAGGTATGAAGGAGGAAATCACTGAACCTATGATACTTTATTATAATAATACAAGTGCTATAAATATATCAAATAATCCTGTGATGCATACAAATACTAAGCACATTGCAATCAAGTATCATTACTTAAGAGAGTTAGTTCAAGATAAAGAGGTGAAGATGGAATATGTTAACACAAAAAAGCAAATAGCTGATATCTTCACAAAAGCATTACTTAAGGATGCTCATGTGTATCTAAGAGGTAAACTAAAGGTGATACCCCTATCAAAGGCTATCTAAAAAGCATGAGGAGTTCCCTACATCAAACAAGTTGATTGACATAGGTTACACATTGATGCAGTGGATCTTACTTTAGGAGCTCCCTAAAGTAATAAAAGAGCTGTAGTTACAAATCAGTCACAAGCTAGGTGACCGAGGGAGAAACTAAAAATCTTCATATCTACATATTAAGATAACAAGTCTTTGGAATTATTGTCAAAGAGGGAGAAATCTTGTTGAAGGGAGAAATCCTGTTGAGGGAGAAATCCTGACTATTGAGGGAAATATTGTTTTCAAAGAGGGAGATGAAAGAAAACATAGAAGAAACATGGAATACCAAGTAAGAGGGAGTTAATGGAAAAGGAGATATAAGAAGCGATCAAGAGGGAGTCATAAGGATGAATTAATTGATTTTTGTTTATCATAATAGAATTTTTGTAACCTATTCAAAAGATGGAAGTTGCTAATAGAGGGAGAGATTTCAATACAAAAAAATATTTTCTTTTTGGTATTTTGTTGGTTGTACTGATTAAGTTTGGTTTGTCATCAATTCCAAAGAGGGAGATTGTTGAAAAAAGATTGATACAAGTATGAATATGTGTTTCAATCATTGTTTTGTCACTAATGTCAAACCTACTACTTGTTGGTAAGACAATTGCTTAGATGATTTGAGTGCTATCATTTGTTTGATTGATGAAGAGGATTTGATCAAATGAGGTAACAATAGAACCTAGAGGAAAGGTTGAGTTATGATATGGAAAAAGAGTACAAGGATCAGTTAAAATAGTGATATTATAATGCATTGATAATCTACTTAAGGTTGCAAAGGATAGATACACTGATTAAATTCAGAATAACAAGTTAAAAGAATTGTGTCTGCCAAGCTTAACAATCTGCACAGTAGGTACCGAGAAAAGTTAGTGTAAGCCAAGTAGAAAATTAGTTGGAGCTGAGAAAAGTCAAATTTTAGAGTAAGCCAAGTGATATAGTGACAACCGAGTAAAGTTTAGTTGACGAGAAGCACCAGTAAACTTTAGTTCGTGTTGAGTGTTTTGATAGTGGATGTTGAGCAATGTAGTATGTGTTAAGCATCATAAGCAAGTTAATGTCAAGTGTTAGCATTATAAGAAAGATCATGAATTTAATGAATTTGAGCTGATAAGTTTGATTTCTTGGATTACGTGAATCATGTGGCAGATAAGCTTGACGAGATGGTGGCATAGAATTCAACGTGAACCATTTTGAGGTGAATTCAAAGAGGATTGAAGGAGAAGTTTCTAGAAGGGAATGAAATAAAATGATGGGTAGATTTATTGAATCCTGTCTAATCCAACCTAACCCTAAAATGGATGATGGAGGTTGAATGGAAAAATATCTTAATTCTTTATTTATAGAGATGGTTGATCAGAAGCAAAGGTTGTCATGTGCAAGAACCTAAGGAAGAAAAGGAGTCTAGGGTATTGCTTCATTTAGTGACGTAAGAGAAGAGACTACATTGGCAAGAAAAGCAAGAAGGCTTATGGGTATGGATGCTTGAAGGATGAACAAGCTATCAGAGTTGAAGTGTGTGAGAGCCAAGCAGAATGGAGGACTAAAATAAAGATCTGTAATTTGCACGTGTGTTGTAAGTTGTTATCAGATTAAGCCTCACTATTACTTTCTAATCATTGTACCAGTCTAGGGTAAATCCTTTGGATTAAGGTTGACCTAACAGTCATTTGTAAATCCTTTGGATTAAGGTTGACCTAACAGTCATTTGTAAATCCTTTAACTAGGTGACATTCCAAGTGAATGATCTAAAGTCCTCTAACAAGGTTCACTCCTAATAGGGTGATTGAAATCCTTTAACCAAGTCACATTTAACAATGTGCATTGTAACCTTTAATAGGTTTGGCCTTTCACAAGGTATCACTTTAGAAGAGTGAGAATGAGTAGCATGTTACTGGTGGTTTCTCCCAGATTGGGTTTCCTCATTAAATCATTGTGTCAAATGTGTTATTAAATATGTTATGTTTCATGTTTACATTTCTGCAAAATTGATTTTAACAGTAACCTACAAGTTTAAGTGATTATATGATCTAATGGATGCACACATGATGAAAATGTTTCATGGATATGGGTTCACTAAGCTGTGAAAAGTCATTATTGTACATCTGGACCTTGGATAACTGACTCACTACCCCCCTAGTTATTCTAAAGAATTCCAACATTTTGAAGCCTAATCAGGTTTTTAAGACATTAAAAATTACTTCTTCAAAACCCAATTGGGTTTTGAAGAAGTAAAAATTTACCTCTTCAAAATACGATCAGGTTTTGAAGAAGTAAAAATGGGCTATACTCTGAAAGCCATAACTTTCACATCTGAAGTCTAATTGACTCCATTCAAAATGCATTGGAAAGATATTGAAGAGATATAAAACATTATGTAGATAAAAAAATTGTAGAACATTAATAAAAAAATCTATCCATTCTAATTAAGAATAGTTTCAATAAGTACTCATTATTTTCCAAACATGCAACCAATAGGTAAACACAAATACAAACATATTTTTAATCCTCTCACTCCTTACCTATCCCTCCCTCCCTCCTTCACTCACTAACTCTTAAGGTATATATATCTAACTAACTCCTAACCTCTCTCCTTCATTCACTAAGTTCTAGCCCATCTCTCTAACTTGTTATCCTCAACCTCTATCTCTTTGAGTAACCCCTAGCCCTCTCTCTCTCTCTCTCTCTCTCTCTCTCTCTCTCTCTCTCTCTCTCTCTCTCTCTCTCTCTCTCTCTCTCTCCCTCCCTCCCTCCCTCCCTCCCTCCCTCACACACACACACACTCAATCACTAACTCCTAAGATGTCTCTATTACTAACTCCTAAACTCTATATGGAACAAATAGGTAGGTAAGAGTGTTAAAATAGTTCCTCTCTCTCTCTCTCTCTCTCTCTCTCTCTCTCTCTCTCTCTCTCTCTCTCTCTCTCTCTCTCTCTCTCTCACACACACACACACACACACACACACACACACACTCACTCACTCACTCACTCACTAAATCCTATTCTCTCTCTTACTAACTCTTAACCTCTCTTATTCTCTCACTAACTCATATCCTTAACATTTCTCTCTAACTTGTAATCCTTAAGATCTCTCTATTTCTAACTAACCCCCCCCCCCCCTCTCTCTCTCTCTCTCTCTCTCTCTCTCTCTCTCTCTCTCTCTCTCTCTCTCTCTCACACACACACACACACACACACCCACACATTCATAATCTCTCTCTCACTAACTCTTGACCTTTTGACTAACTAATAACCCTTCTCTCCACCTAACTCTATGTCTCTCACACGAGCCCCTAACTCTCACTAAATAATAACCTCTCTACCTAACCCCTAACTTCCTCTCTCTCACACTAACCCCTAGTACTCCCTAACCACCCCCACCTCTCTCCCTCTCTCTCCCACACACACATGCACACAAACAAACACACACACACACATTCATAGTCTCTTTCACACTAACTCCTAACCTTTTCATTCTCTAAATAACTAATAACCCCTCTCTCTAGCTAAACCTATGTCTCTCACATGAGCCGCTAACCCCTGCCTCTTTCTCTCACTAAATAATAACCTCTCTCATTACCTAATCCCTAACTTCCCCTCTCTCACACTAAGCCCTAATGCTCCCTAACCCCACCCCTCTCTCTCTCACACACACAAACTCCTAAGATCTATCTCTTACTATTTTCTAACCTCACTCATCATCTACAAAACTAATAACCTCTCTCTCTAACTTGTTAACCTTAACTTTTCTCTCAAACTAAGAGAGAGTGTGGTTAGGAGTTAGTTAGAGGATGAGAGAGGTTAGGAATCAGTAAAATATAGTGAGCGAGAGATATTAGTAGTTGGTGGTCGTGTGTGTGTGTGTGTGAGAGAGAGAGAGAGAGGGAGGTCAAGGATTATGAGTTAGATAGAGAAATGTTAGGAGTTAGTGAGAGAATGTGAGAGGTTAGGAGTTTGTAAGAGAAAGAGATTAGGATTTAGTGAGTGAATTATTGTGTGTGTGAGAGAGAGGTGACAGAAAGAGGGGAAACATGATAGCACTTTTATCTACTAATCTATTCCATGTTTAGGAAACAATGACTACTTGCTTTAGACTATGTTTGATTCAAATGGATGGAAGTAAAAAATGTATGCCCTATGAGTATTTTAGTTCCATTATTTTATAGATATTTTTAATATCTTTCCAATGCATTTTTAACGAAGTCAATCAGACTCCAGATGTGAAAGTTATGGCTTTTGGAGTAGATTCTATTTTTACTTCTTCAAAACTTGATCGGGTTTTGAAGATATTTTTGGCCTTGCAACCTTATCAGGTTTTTTTTTAATATATTTTGGTTAGGCTTGGTAACCAAACCTAGCCACTTTTTGAAAAATTGAATAACCCATCAGGTTATGCATAACCCAATCGAGTTATTGATTTTTATTTTTATTTTGAATGGTGTCCACTTTTTTGTACACCATCCTGGTGCACGCACCCAAGTGTTTTCTTTCCTATTGTGTAGGCTTTGACTTCCTACCATGTGACCTTTGATTTCCTACCATTTGGCCTCCAGGTCCCTTCTATGAAGCCTCTAGGTCCCTTTCATGTGGCCTCTGACTTACTTCTGTACAGCCTCCAGATTCCCTTCTATGCAGCCTCTTGGTCCATTCTATGCAGCCTTTGGGTTCCTTGTGTGTGGCCTCCGAGTTAGTTTTGTGTAGCCCCCGACTTCTCTTCCATGTAGCCTCTGAGCCCCTTCCGTGCAGCTTTTGGGTTCCTTCCGTGTAGCCTTTGTTCCCATATGTGCATCCTTCGACTTACTTTCATACGACCTTTGACTTATCTCAAAGCGACTCTAACTTACCTCTATGTAGCCTCTAGCTTACTTCTGTGTGGCCTTTGACTTCCTTCTATATGACCTCCAACTTCCTACCATGTATGACATCTTTTCTTTTTGGTATCATAAACTAAAGGTACCTCTATAGGTACCAAGTAACTCGAGACATTACAGTAGTGTCACAGTTAGTGATCTTTCCAGCCTATCAGGATGATTGAGAGATTTTGGGATTAGGGTCAAAATATGGTGCCTAACAGTGATGGAGAGTGGTGGTTGAAGGTATTAAATGAGATAGGAAAGGAGCTTAGTAATGGTATTGACCTTCCTCTTGACATGTTAGAAGTATGTTTGAGCCAAGTGAACAAGTCACTGTCCAACTTTATTTAGTGGATCCTTTCTCCAATTGAGATGACTTTAAGTCACCCCACATTGTTGAGACACCATGACAATAAAATCAAGTTAACAATTGCATCACGTCTAAGTGAGATTTTAAGAATCTTAGCTCATCGAGAATTGTACAACAATGACACCTTGACAAATGTATTATACTTGATCATTGACAACTTTTAGAGTCTGGATGATATCGATGGTGACCTTTCTGGGAGGGGATCTACAATATTGAATAATTGTGCAAATATCAAAGTAAGTAATATTCTCTTAGATCTATAGTTGGAAATTTTGATCCATGGTATGTTTCAACACTTGTTGGTCACTATCAAGGAGTATCATGATATTAAGTTTTTGGTTTCCATGGAGAACCTTATGATTTCATGCATTGAAGAGATGGAGGAGATATCCAACCCTGTCACATCTATGTTATGGGTCATTTGCAATCTTGAACGTGTTATTTCTATTGTAGCATGTAAATTGGTCAATAACATATTCAAGCATTATGAAGAAAAAATGGTATCTTAGGTGCACAAGGATAAGGAGGTTGGTGATGGAATCTAGAGTAATGAGGGAAATGAAGAGTCACATGAGGGTTTGCAAGAATCTATTCTATGCCTATGAGTAGAGAACACTTGAAACTTCTAGATGAGAAGAATGATAAAGAAGATACTTGCAGTAATTTCATCAAATTAAGACTTGTTGATCAACTCAATAAAAATTTGGACCCTATCAGTGATCTTCCAAATATGAAATCACTACCAACAACAGTTTAGATTCATGGAGATGTTATTGATGGTTCCTTGTAGTAGCAATCATAGTTGGTTGAATATGGATTGTATCCTTTAGTTGTGCCTAAGTCATGCATGATTCCAAATTTTCCATGTGAAGCATTTCCTCATAGAAAAATACAATTTACATAAGTTGTGAGCATCTTGAGGAGATTGATGATTACATGAAGATTGTGAATCTAGACATTGATGTTGTTTATGATTGACTTCTTTGGGATCCTAGTGACTATGAATACTTTCTCTTTATTGGTACAATGGCCACACTAATTGGTATGGTGGAAGTATTGATTGGCATAGTGCCCACTAGTACAGTTGTAGTGGCAGTGACATCTAGCCTTGTGGAAATGTCTTATAGTGTTGCAAAAGCATCTTACATGGTGTCAACTAGTATAGGTATAGTGGCAGTGCCAATTGACAAATTGAAACACCAATCGATAAGGAGGAAGTGTCATTTGTCGTGGTAGAAGTGTCAACTAGTATGGTGGCAAACTTTGTGTCAACTAGTACAGTGGAAGTGATGACTAGTATAGTAGAAGTGACTATAGGTATAATGTTAGTGTTGACTGGTAAGATGGAAATATCAACTATCATAGTGCTGATTGGTATGAGTATAGTGGTAGTGTCACTTGGTCTTGTGGCAACATCAACTAGAATTGGTATGGTAGCAATGTCAACTAACAATGTGGTAGTGTTGATTGGAAATAGTGGTAATGTTGTTGGCATGGTGTTGACTGGTACAGGTATGATGGAAGTCTCGACTAACATCATGACAATGTGGGTATGGCAAAATTGCCAACTAACACCATGGCAACATTAACTAGTACAACGAAAATTTCATTTGGCATGGAGCCAATATTGACTAGTGTGGGTATTGTGGCATTGTCTATTGGTATGATCGTGGTGATGATTTCTACAGTAGCAATGTTGATTGACACAATGGTAATTATGGGTGTGTTGACTGGTAGAGTGACAATGTTGGAGTGCAAGTCATTTTGTGAAGGCATTGTATTCATGCTAAAACAAGACCACCCTTTTGGGAGAAACAAGATTTATTTGAGCTATGAGATTTCATATGAGTTTGATCTACATGATCTCATGAAGGTTGAGGATCGGGGCATCAATGTGTTTTATAATTGGCTCCCATAGGATCTTGGTGCTTTTAGACATGGTAATATTTATATCAAAGTGGCACAAAAAAGGCTTGGTGGTATCTTGATTGAATCCAATTATGGAGAAGCATGATGATTTTGACAGATATAGTTATCAACATCCACACATGATTTGGGATCTTAGAGTTTGTGTATTGCTTGAGGACAAGCAATCTTTGGGTGACGAGGATTTGCAATGTCCCCAATTTTAATATAGTACTTTAAATAATTAATGATACCAAAATTTAAATAAAATTATAGATGGACCTTAAATTTTTTAATAGAGGGACCTATTTTTTAATCTCTAGGTGGTTTTTGTGTCGACATCCTTTTGTAAACCCTTGGGAATGTTCTCCAAAGGGGTATTTATGTGTGGCATGTAGAAAGTTGTTAGTATGCGATTTGGATTATTTCTTTGTGCTACAAATTCCTATTGGAGTTCTATATTATTTGTCATTTTGGAAGTGAAAGATCTTCCCCCACTTGGCTAGTTAGATTTTGGTGGGGATTTAACACTCACCCTAATCAGATTCTTTCTATTACTTTGCTTGGATCTGGCACATCTGGAGTGCCATCTTTGTCTATGAATATAATTGGCAAATATCTATTTTCAACATCTATTCTTGTTTGGCATATATCTTGTGCAATTGGTGTTCTAATATTATGTTATCTAGCATATAACATTGGAATTCACTAGACTTTCCACATAGTGGATTCAAACTCTGTATGACACATTCTTTATTCCTAAAAAAAAAAATTCCTACTAGGCGACCTCCAACTTCCTTTTGTGTGGCCTCCAGGTCCCTTCTATGGTGCCTTTGGCTTCCCTTTCATGTGATCATCATCTTCCTACTGTTTATGACATCTTTATTTGTTGGTTTGATAAACTAAAGGTACTTCCATAGGCACCAAGTGACTTGGGATAATACATACATACATACATACATACATATATATATATATATATATATATATACAATAAATGTATTTACATGTATTATTCGGAACTATGTTTTAACTATTGGCACAAATTAATCCTTACAAATTTGTATCCTTCTCCTCTAAAAGTTCTCAACTAATATTTATTCCCATTGAAGTCATTTTTTATCTTTGTCCCTTTTATCCCTCACCTTTGATTAAGTACAATCCTATCACTAAATTATCTAATTAAAACTAATTAATTTGTAACCTTCATGAGGTTCATTTTTTTTTAATATTTAATTCCACCTCATACTTGGCCTAAATCAAATCCCCACTCATTGAACCTGCCTATATGGATTGAGATAAACTTATCATCACTCAATAAGCATCATAAAATGCTTAGCCTATCCCTCTCAAACATGCAAAATTGTCCTACCTCTTACATGCACCATATTGTAGATGTCCTTCGTCTTAGGTATGTCATGAGATTGTTGCCCTGCCTCTTTTACTTATTTGTTTTATTATCCTCCTTATGTGTATGCTCACACATCTAAATCTTACACCTGTAACACATATCATTCACATGCCTATGCCTTATGACACTTGTCACAAAGTTTATTAAACCATAAATTCATACCTTCACTATCACTCTATCCGTCTCTTTTCACCATGAAGTGCCTATAAATGAACACTACTCTCATTTTTAACATCCTAACTATATTTTATTTTATTCTATCAATCATAATCTCAACTTCATCCTCTCATAAGAACCAACGTTCATCACTCCTCAAAGCCAGATAAATTATATTTAAAGTACAATAATTTTGACTTTTATTATTTCTTCAATTTTATTGATTTCAAAAAGATCAAATTCATATATCAATAATTGTAACAATTCAATATTTCTCGGTTTGATTATGTGTGTGTTTTAGCATCAACATTTTGGATCACACTACATGATCCATCATGAGGATGAAAAAGTGCAGCACTGGAAATAGTTATTAATTCCCTAAATAAGATTTATAATGAGGCTATCACCAATATTGATGTTGGTGTCATGGTGTCTACCCATGTTTACCTTACAAAAGATGACCAACCAAGTTGGAGAAGTGGGTTGTAGCAGGACAAAATTCCAAAAGTCAGAGGTGGCCTACTGGGTCAGGAGATGGGAAATCATGAACTGGCTACATTTTGAGCAGGGTGGCGCCAACCTTCAAAGCAAGAAAAGTATTCGGAATCAATAGAGCATCCCATGTGAAATTGCCTAGGTTTGATGGGTAGAATGACTTAGTTATTTGGAGCAGATGGTTCGAGCACTTTCTAGTCCTGCACTTTCTCATCCTCGTGATGGATTAAGTAGTGTGATCTGAAACGTTGAGGTTAAAAAACGCACAAACAAATCTAAAAAAGAACTTGCTTTACAAATAGATTGTGAAAATCTAATAATGCTAATTGAATAATCATTTTTATCAAAATATTTAGTCTATTAATCCTAAAATAAAATAATTATTTTTATTAATATTTGCAACACATTTCAGTATTTAAAATGAATCCACATTAGATGTGTTCATTTTATTGAAAAATAAAATAAAATAATTAATCAATTCTTTATATTTTAATTTTTTTTTAATAGTTAAAAAAATAATTTACAATGAACAAATTCTTATAATTTATAAAATTTTCATATCTAATGTTTTCAATATATTTTAATTTATAAATGTTATAATCTCATGTAAAACTATATTAAAAAATTAAAAATATTAGATTTTATATTAAATTTAAATTTAATTTATAAATGTTACAATCTCATGTAAAACTAAAAAAGACAAATAAATTCAGATTTTATATTAAATTTAAATTTGATTGTCTTCTTAAAATATTTTAAAACGGTTTTCTATGAAATAATCAGGAATTGGCCAGACGGTTTTATATCCAATACTAATATCATTCTTAAAATATTTTAAAACGCTTTTCTATGAAATAATGAGGAATTGGCCAGATGGCTTTATATTCAATACTAATATCTGATGTAAGTGTGATTTGAGAGATGGTCATTGCTTTCATTTATACATGATTCTGAGAGCATTCTTTACACAATGCATATTTTTCGCATACAATGCATTGAAATCTTACGCCCGCCTCACCGCATAAACTGCAAGTCGTATAAATCCTTAGTCGGAGAAGAGGATGTTGGGAATGATGTTTGGGATGGATGATTCCATCTCTCCATCTCCCCTCCACACTTTTCCCAACTCCTCCCTTTTTTACCTCCTCCACAAATATTTCCTTGCTATCTTCTTCACCGTGACAGAGAAGTTCCGCCACTTCCATTCCCCTCCCACTTACCACCTCGCCATTTCCATCCACCACCAATATGCTCATCCCCTTTCTACCATCCCAATCTGCACTGGCAAGGCCCAATACCATTCTTCTGACCTTCACTATCCTTTCGTCTGTTCCCATTCCATGCATTAAGTCATTTCGCAAATGCTCAACACGCCGCCAAAATTTGTATACATCGGAGAACGGGAGGGTTGCCATGCTACACATCTCTGACTCATTCAATTCTTTTATTAGCTTTTGCCAAGCCACGTCATCACTTGGACCGTCATCACTTGGACCGATGTAGCTGTTACCAACATAAACGACCTGCCACTCCATTTCCAGCACTGTCAAAGCTCGATTCAAGTCCGGGGCGAGCTCCATCATCTTCTCAGCTGAACCCACGCAAACCATCGTCATTGCTCCACCATCCATCCTCTCCTTTGCCTGTCACAAACAACTCAAATATCATGTTATTATAGCATTGCTAAGAGAAGGGTTACACTCTGATTTTAACTCACCTTGCTTGGGAGAGAGTCCAGATTTCGAAAGACGAATTGCAGAGTAGATGAAGAATTGGTTTTGAATGCATCCCACTCTGCCTTCCTCAGCTCTTCTTCACGCGCTTCAGAAAACGGATACGCCTCTTCCCCCCACCTCTCAATCGTCGCCATCGCATCTTTGTTCGAAATCCTCCCCTTCTCGTCCACCACGCAAACGCATGGTTTTTCATAGCCAACAAGAGAACGTATTCGGTCTTTTATCAACCATGGATTTGGTACGACTGGCCACGGAGCATTGGCAGCCGCTCTCTCAAACTCCTCCCATGTGTTTCCCAAAGGAATTGGAACCCAGACAACTTGGAGCAGATGGTTATGGCTCTCTTGCATCTTCACATACATTTCTTTCACGGCCGAGGTCCTCAATTGAGTTCCATCAAGATATGTGACGAGCAGCAATATTAATTTTCCTTCTAGATCCGCAATTTTAACCTGTAATTATTATTCTATATGACAATGATAAGCTGCCCTCAAACATTTCCATCACAATTAGATTGAGACTGAGTTTTAAAAACAAAATTATTCGAAAACAATACCTGATGATTATCCTTGAGCAAAAGGTAGTCTGTTTTTTCAGTTACCAGCAATTCTCTCAGCAATTCAATATTGCTCTCTCTCGGAGTGTTTGTGAGGAAGGCCAGTCGATGCAGTACATAAGACATGTCTTCCCACGCTGACAAGCATTTTAGGCCCTTCTGTTCTAATTGATCAGTGCTACGGAAAACTGAAATGCTCCAGCTAGTCTCAAAAACAGCAGATAATTGACGACAGAAAGAGGAAGTCCGGGAGTTGTCAGGTGTATAAGCCAGGATTCTGAAAGGCAACTTAGATGCTAATGATTTATGATGGCTCCCAACATATATGATTTGCATGTCTTTTGAAGTAAACTGCAGCTGCTGCAAGTTCTTCCCTAATGTTTTCCATTCGTGGTGAAGATGGTCGTATATTGAATCGATGATGAGGATGACAGGAGTTTGTGGTTGGAGTGAGGATGAATGGAAGGGGCGTTGATGAGCGTCAAGCAGAAACCCTTCCTCATCAAATATCTTTGACAACACCCCTTCCAACTGCAAGGCCCTTTGTCCTTTTCTACCCTGCAATTGCAACGGAATAACGATATACGATGGAATGTCATCTAAACTTTCCAGCAAAATCAAAGTGACTACTCAAGTTATTTAAGCCACTTGTATATCCTGGAACTGCACATATGTAGCCAAGGCGATAATGGAATGAAATCTTAAATTTCTCATTAAATTAACTATTCGATCCAAAATCAAATTTATTAAATTGCAGCGCTAAATAATTGAAGTTACAGCATGTACCAGAGGGAAGTCTGTTACCACCACCAGGTTCCTTTCTCTGCGGCTTTTTGTTTCCATCCACCGCTCTATCATTTTTTCACTGTGCACAATGTCGAGGCGCCATAAGCTTCTGATACTCGCCGCACTCTCCACCCATTCACCACCCAAACTTTCACAGTTGGAAAGGTTCAATCTTGTTAAAGACCGGAGAAGATGGAAATCATCAGAAAGCATCACTAAATTAGAGCATCTTGATATATCTAATTTTTCCAAACAGCTAAGATCGCCAAAACGGTCTGGAAGCTTGCTTAAACTATCACACTTTGAAAGATCTAGATATTTCAGTGCTACAAGGCAATGGAAATCACCGCACAATTCCTCCAGTTTACGACATCCTGATAATTCTAAGGTTTCTAGTGAACCGAGTTTCCCAAAACCTAGAGGCAGCCTTAACAACCTCTTGCAATTACTCATTTCTAATGTTTTCAGTCCTACCAGGAAGTGAAAGTCGTTGCACAGTTCTTC
Source organism: Cupressus sempervirens (assembly GCA_028749045.1). Classification (NCBI taxonomy): domain Eukaryota; kingdom Viridiplantae; phylum Streptophyta; class Pinopsida; order Cupressales; family Cupressaceae; genus Cupressus; species Cupressus sempervirens. The sequence goes on along the minus strand of CM053792.1, from coordinate 820,784,443 downwards.
TAAGCTCTCACAATTTGCCAAGTATAAACGTCGCAGGCAAGTGAGCTCACCGAACCTGCTGGGAAGCATATTCAAACTAGAACAATTTCGTAATGAAATGCCTGTGAGTTTCGTATGTTTGCAAATTTCTTCTGGTAGTTCACTCAAACTTGAACAACCCTTAAAATTTATATAGGATCCCCACACAGACATGCCTCCAATGCTGTGGGAAAGACATGTCAGACGTTTGCACCCATCTATTTTCAATGAAGTTAGAGACGTTGAGTTTTCCAGTCCAGCTGGGAGGGAGAGCAGACTGGAACATTCGCTTACATCCAATGACTGCAATGAGGGAAGCTTTTCCAAATCGCACGGAAGCTCTTGCAAACTCCAACAAGATGACAGGTCAAGCACAGTTAGGCTGACCAACTCCCCAAATCCAGCTGGCAACTGCTTCAGATTATAACAAAAACTCAGATACAACTCTTCTAAACATCGGAGATTGACAAGAGATTCAGGCAATTCTGTTAGGTCTTTACAGCCGTCGAGTCTTAACCTTCGCAGATTATGCAAATTTACAAAGCACTGTGAAATTCCGTCTGTATTGCAATGGATCAAATCCAGCTCCTTTAATGAACGAAGATGCCCAATTTCAGCGATTCCATGTATTCTGAGCCCTCTCAGCTTGAGCACGTTTAAATTTGGAAGGTTCTGCAATGACAATTATGAAGGTTATTTCACAACACATCACTATTAAAGAGAGAATTGGGAATATAACGTTTTTTTCATATCTTTAAGTACATAACATTAAAGCGAAAATTATTTCATGATCACTTGCCATGGAGGGATTAACAACGCTATCTTCCTTAAGATCTTCTATTGACAGGTATCTCAAATGCTTGAGGTTGAAGACACTGATCCCTAAATTGAGGATCCGCCTATCAACATGAAGAAACCTTAGCTCCTCAAAATGCTCGCGGCATTTCCCTTTCACACTTGCCACCGCATTCATATAAAATACTCGCAGAGAACGGCTCGTGGCATCTAACTCTTCTGCCGATATAATGGAAGGTCTATTGTTATCTCCCATATATATTCCTTTTACCTGAGAAACATACTGTTGAGATCTACACATTTTTAGAATTGATGTAACAAACAAAATGCTTAAAATAACTAGAGTAAAGTGGTTCTATTTTATAAAGTTTGTGCTTAAATTAATTAAACAGAGTGAGAAATATACGCCTTCCTAATAATTTAATTTTCTCTTTTGAGATTTAATTTTAGTTGTACATGCATATACATGTTTTTGTTCTGTAGATTTATCATAGTAATAAAAATTTAAACATACCTCTTTATCTTGCAAGGTTAAAGAAAAATTATCTACATTTTTCAGTCGATTGTGTTTAGATTTATTCCGGCCAGCTGTTAGAATAAGATCATGAATCTTTATCATTTTATCTTCCCTTTTAATGAGAGCTCCTTCTTGAAGACATTCCATTTCTTCCTCTCCCACAATACATGCAACAGTATCCCACTTCCAATCATAAAAGAATGAACATATCTCAAGGAATGCGTCCTGAGCACTTGATTTAAGCCATTCATAAGAAAATAAAACCCTCTTCTCATCAAAACTGTACCTCTCGCTGCCACCAAAATCTTCTCCAGACTGTAGCCAATCAAGTACTCGTTCATAAGCTTCAACAATGTTCTTCCGTTGATGAATATAACCTCCAATGACTTCTAAAAACAGAGGACAGCAACTGCATTTCTCCGCTATCTTCTTGGCCTGAGGTCTTTCCTGCGATAATGAGTCTTTTTCTCTTTTTTTGTCAATTTTTCTGCATAAAACTTGAAGGGCTGCATCATCAGAACGAGGTTTCATGTGATAGAGTTTGCTAGGCTCCACTCCACAGTCTTCAGTTACTCTCGAAACAACAGTTTCTCTGGCTGTCAAAAGTAGCCGAAGTTTCTTTGCACTTGTGACATCTTTGGGTAGAAGCTTTTCCAATGGTTCTGTAAACAGAGCATTGTCAATATATAGAAATATCAATTCCTTTTCTATCATATCTTTCAAGCTCTGGCGTCCACTTTCAAAATCTCTTACAGATTGTTTGGTGGCAGTCAAATCCTGCAAAATTGAAGACTGCAGATGTTCAATGTTGGGATCTTCTTTCAAATTCTGAATGAGAGTAACTTTGGAATATTTCCATCCCTGAAGTTTGTCCTTGAGAGAGGCATAAACTGCATCAGCAAGGGTGGTCTTTCCAGACCCTCCAATACCATATACAATCACTGCTGTTGTTGTTACACTATCATTATCCCAGTCTAGCTGTTGAATAACTTCTTCAATCTTCTCTCTTATTCCAACTGCAATGTTATTAAAATATATGGAATTTCAGAATATGTCAATGTAGCGCCTCTTGCGCTTGGCAAAATAGAAGTTCCAAAACAAGTGGTTGGTGATGTCTTACCTGCATCACTGTTGACAGGGGGAATAGGGGGTGCACTGACTGCCTGAGTGCTTTGTATTGCTTCCAAAGTAGAAGCATTTATTTGTAAACTAAGGAACTTACACATGTCATCTATGTCCCTGCTAAGTTTTTGAAACTCTTGTCCATCTGTTGACGCTTTGAACACCCTTCACAGTCCAATCAAAATTTAGTTAAACTAAGTGAGAAAATTATAGTTGGGTGCAAGGAAATGATGGTGGAAAGAAGACAGATGAAGGATGATGTCCTTGATTTAATAACAATATAAAATTAAAATTAACATCGCATTTATCTTTATATCAGAGAACTCAAAATAGTGTGCAGAAACTTTAGGAAGGAATTATAAAAATTAAACAATCTAAAATAAATATTTGCATGCAGAAAAAATATCTATTCTAAGGTAAAAAGGTTATGTACCTTTCAAAAATTCCCTTTTGTTTTTTTTTAGAACAGCATAAGATAGCTCCATTAACAATTAAATTTATTGATTCCTTCAATTTCATATGCAGTTCTATCTTCAAATTAGGAAGGCGTTGGAGTTGGAGTATTATTTTGGCCAAATCGTTCATGGACTTGAGAAGTCTGAAACATTCTTTCTTATTATTTTGAATACTATCTACAATTTTTAAAGTTGCACTTATTACTAAAAAGCCCACAGCAACCCAATGAACATTTCCAATAGCATTTAACACTGCTATGCTTGTTTCATGTTTGTCTCCAGAATATTCTTTCATCTGCAAAATTAATATTAAAGTGAAATCAGATAATAAAATCTTTACATCTAAGCATATTTTATACAAAACTTTCTTTAAAAAAAAATCAAATCCTCTCTTCCTTGAATCTTTAATAAGGAATTACACTTACGTTTCGAAAATATAAAGAAATAATTTGACATATAGAAAAAATGAAATTAAAGATCTATTAAGAAATTACTAGTATAAATACATTTAATAATAACATGTTGCTATAACAACAAACACATTTCTAAATAGATATGTTTCATGGCGGACAAGATCTACCATCCATCACCTTCACCAAAGTTTGTACTTTTAACATTCAAATCCTTTGGCCTATATCGATGTCCACAAATTTTATAAAGAGGAGAATTGCATTGAACACCACTATCTCGTCTTTTTAAACTTGAACATCAAGTATTCATCTTGATATCTTCCTTTTTCCTTGATCTCCCTTTTAACTGAATGCCATGTTGTGAATGTCATGCTAGTAATTTTTCACCTAGAGATTCAACTACGAATAATCTACCAACATATAGCCCTTTCACACAGATCTCATCATTCTACGAATGATCTTTCCATCAGCTTTAATTGATTCACATATTGTAGGGAAAATAGATAAGTTCATGATGCATATGTTCAAAACTTGGGTGTGCCTAATCCTTGGGTAAATGAGCAAGACCGAAATTGAAATTGAACGAAATCAGTTTGAGAGCGAAAATGTTGGGCTTGCTTGACCATATTTTAGAAAAGAACCGAACATTCCAAGCTCAAGTTCGTTTGAGAGAAAATAGGCTTTCTCAACAAGCTTAATTATAAGATCAACTAACTAAGCTTGCTCAACAATAAAATTTAAACGAAGGTATGGGTATGTTCGGAATCAGCAGCGCAGCCCACATCTCTGCTCATGAATCCTCGTAATATGACAGCCCCATTTAAGAGACAAGCTATAAGATCTGCACTAACAACACAATCCATGGAAACATAAAGATAATTCCTAGTCATCCTAATCAAGAGCCAAATGAGATTTGGAGTGCGATTCCCTAGTTTCAACTTTAAAAAATATATTTTTCAAAAAAATATCACCTTCAACATTTTCTCAGTATTACAGATGATTATGAGATCAATGATGAGCATTCCATCGTTGAAGTTAATCTTTGGAAAATAGTGCAAAAGAGTGGTATAAATGCCTACCTAATAAACAATATATACGAATTGGACATGAGGGTATTTGGATTATTCTTGAGTTGACTGCAATAAAAAAAGGCATTAAGAAATCAATGTTAAAGTTTGACAAGTTCATCGCTATGGTGAACAATGTACCACTTCACTCGAGGTCCAATGATCCTATGGTTTTTTCTCTTCTATAGTGATGCCTTTGATGACTATCCTCTCAGCCTGAGACAAGCCCTCAAACATTGAGACATGCATATGCAGTGGCTGTAAACATTAAAAGTGGTACGAAGGCCTCATATAATCATAATACATATAAAGAGAGTTATGTAAAATTTTCTCAACCAAAGAGATCAGTCAAGCAAGCTTAAAAATGGGTGACACGTTAGACGAGCTTATGGGTGCAAGGTGATTAGGCAACATACGGATTTTCCGAACAACCAAAAGCCGCACTTATCAGCTAAGCCTTACAACTATGTCTAAGCATTTGAAGGAAGATTAGTAACAAAGGTTAGAAAGGTAAGACCCTCCACAAATGACATCAAATAGAGAGTATTAGTCAGAAACAGGGAAGTGGTAATCAATCTAACCAAGCCTTGTTGGAGAAGTCTAGAAAAGTGCTGCTTATTCTAATGTAAAAGGGTTGGTGATATATTCATGTTGAAACTGGGCTGTAAATAGAAAGGTATATGAGAGAAGAAAATCGATTTTATGTTCACAAAGTACAAAAGAAATTTGAAGCGAATACTAGGAAAGTCAGAATATCTTTACAAAAATCAATCTTCAATTCAATTGAGTTTAAATAAAATAAGAAATCAATGCAAAAAGAATATAAAAAAAGCTTTCAAGATTGTGACTAAATTTATTTAGTTAGTAGTCAATCTTTGTAATTTATTTCTAATGCATATGTTATTTCAATGCATGAATCCACTCTTTTTCCTACATATATCCCAATGCTGATGGTTTTGGCTATGAGCCAGTTAAAATATAAGTTCCTTTGGATGAACTTATGAATATTCTAGAACATAGAGTATGGTGTTGTCTTATGTTTGTTCAAAAAGTAGTGGAAAACCTACTAGTTCTTTCAGTGTTCAATAGGCTGATGCAAACAATCAGGAAATTCCAAAAAACTACTTGGGCACATTTCTATATAAAAAAATGTATAATAATCAAAAACATTCTTTCTAGTTTTGTTTTGTTGGTTAAATTAAGAGGTTGATTTTTAGTTGGATGTCTCTAGCAATGTTATGCCTCCAAAAGATTACAAATCAATTAGATCTTAAAAATAAAGTTAGTCCTATATAAACTAATTTGCTATGGATTCAAGGGTGATTTAACTCAGTCATTTTCAATGCTATTTGGGATTTGCTATGGGTTCAGAGTAAATTTATGTGATAGTTATTATCAATCTAATCTACCTTGGTAAATATTTCCATCTGGATATCATTGTCGCCTATTGTCCAAAAAAATGAGTCGTGTTATTATCAAGAAAATAGGGTACCTCAATTACAAATGGATCTCCCTTTTGCTACCACTTCATTGCAAGGCAAAAATTTTAAAATGTGTAAACAAAAGGGGATGTTACAAACAATAGAAGATCATGAGAAGACAATCAACCATATGATTTATTTGAATGAGAGAAGTGATCACTTTGTAGGGTATTTTTATGATAGTACATGCAACTCATTTGACTATGTCTAGCATCCTTGAGATGTTGCCTTAAAGAAAAGTGGTTTATGGACCATGTTCTTTGTTAAGCTTGCTTCAAAGAAGGTTTTAGTGCCAAAATTGTCCTAATTTCTCTAGTTCTCCCCTAGTCTCTCATAATGACATAATTTCAAATTTTCATTAATGCTAATGTTATCATGCACAACAAATATTTTTTACTATGAAACATTGAATTTAGGACTAAAGTATTGTATCAAAACATAAAATCAAATTCTTAGGTGTATCAATAGACCTAGAGATTGTAGCATCACAAGTAAGAGTTGCATATACAACAAAAGGTAAAATATTTAGAAGATGTAGGAATGTAATTTAGGACATTATTGACCAGTTTAAATCTTTTGATATCTATTGGGTTGATAGACTATAAAATATTTTGAGATCTTGTGTTTTCTCACTAAACCTATAATGTAGAGATTTTTAACAAGGTCAACATTACTAGTTAATATTTAGAGTTGGCAAGTTTTTTATGATAACGAGTAGCTTTATAGTTTTCCTAATAATTTGAAAAGCAAGTGATTAATAGAAACAAAAGTTTGTTTTGAGCAAAAATGATAAAACTAAAGATAAATACCATTCTTAGGGGGTTTGTTGTGCTAGAAAGATCCTTTGATGGGGTTAACTAGTGTAAAGAAAGCAATAAATTTGTCAAAGGAATAGATGTAGAGGATGTAAAACTTGGCATTATGATATCAACAAGAATTCTCTAGATTAGTAAATGACTAATAATAATAGCTAGAAAACTTCTAATTGCATTACTAAGGAGGTTTAGACATTATTTTGCATGATCTTCTAATGATCTTAAGGTTCATAAGAAGACCTCTTTCAACATATCTTTTTTTTGTGCAGCCTAAAAGAAATCATTTTCAATAAAAGAAAATACTCTAAGTCCTACATTAACTCCACAAATATAAAAAGAATGAATGAACTTGTAGGATGACAACCTTATTCTACCCGTTAGTTTTTCTTGTTGGGTGTCTACCCTTCTCCCAATAAAAAAGAATGGCTTCATCAAACTTTGTGGATTTTGGGAATTGGAACATCAAGTCAATTATGCAACCTTATCATTGTATTCCATATATGATTTCAAGTAAATAAATTTACATCAAGTGCAATATAATTTATGCTTGCGCTTATTATATTGCACCTCTTGATTATTTTCACATGATCACTTATAGCATTTTGGCTAAATCATTTGGTCATTATGTTTACTGTTAAGGACAACTTATGGGGTTTATTATTCTCCCTTAATGCATATGTCATCTAACACATGCACATGTTTCTATATTATTTGTGGCTTGTCACATGTTAGCTATGAACAAGGTTATTGATATAATCATAACTCTTAACAACATTTTTTTCTTCTCTCCAACTCATAGCACTTTTTCAATACAACAAATCAAAAGGGCATATCATGTCATTGGTACTATATGATTGCTATGATCCCAATGACTAGATCACTATGATGGATCTTGTAATACCTAAAAAAAATATCATGTGAGATCCTTTATAACCATGCATCACTTATATTAATAGATGTCCCTTTGTAGCCATATTCCTTATAGGTTCCTCCACAATCAATTTTTTTGTGGTTCACAACCCTTATCACATTTTCTACTTTTACTTCTTAATATTTGACATTGTCAAATTATTCTTGTTAATTTCTAATTTAAACATTTATGAAATACTATTAATGGGTGTGTGTGCTTGCAAGCACTAAGATAAAGCATTGATGGTAAGAAGCATGATTTGGATCGTCCACATATATATCCTTACTAGAGTGTGCTCTTTAATTTTAAGTTGACTACTTGACTACACTAACACATACAATAATACTAGGAAACATGTAAACCAAAGTAAGGGATTGAAGGATAAAATATTGCATGCTTGTGACTTTCTCTTTGACCTTTCAACTCACTTTGGTTGTTTGTTGCAAATATAATGACTAGAATGCAATTTATATGTTATGGAATAAAATTTGACAATTAATATTAGCCTAGTTTCACACATCCCAAGAATCCACAATTGATCTACATTTTTCATTTCCCCATTTCCAGGATGAATTTGTAGATGTGAAAATGGCCAAGTATATAATTGTAATGAAAATTTCATCTCTTAAATTTCTATATGTTCAAGTTTAATATGCGGCCCATTTTGAGACACTTCCTACTAGATTTTACCTTCCAATGTGAGCGAAAAAACTTTCAAACTTATGATAGGTTATTTTATTAAAGAATAAACTCTAATTCATTTTAGACTTATCAAAGAGGGGTTTGGACATGATGCAACATTATTACAAGACCATAGAATCATCATTTAAATCATTCAAAATAGGCTAGGCATTTGCATGGATGTCTAAGTAGTCTTCATGGTTGTAAGAAGTATTAAGTCAAAACTAAGTACTTGACTGAAAATAATTACCCTTCACCAAAGATTTAAATATCATGAATATACTTCCAATATAGGTTTTGATAATTAGGGTGAGTAAGAAACTATAGACTAGAAAAACTTACATTCAATACTCAAGAACATTGAAACTATAAATGATTGATTGATTCGAGAAGTAGAAGATAATTGCTTTATTGCAAAAATAGCATGAAGCTACCCATTGGAAAAAAAAAATCATACTAATCATCACCTAATAGAGTGTGAGAACAAATTAAAATGACAAATAACATATTACCTTTAGAATTTATCTCGCATTGAACTTAGAACCAAGTAGGTGGAATTTTTTTCTTCTTAATACTTATTTATGAAGATGCTTTATCTTTAAAACTTTATTTAGCATTAGAACTAGATACTCTAATTAATGTCAATGTAATCATTTCCATATTTTAATGTTTATTAATTTAAACCTTGCTTAGTCTATCAAAGTTTTATCTTCATTTCTCATACTTATTTCTATTTTTTCTCAAAACTTCTGCTAACCAAATTGTTAATGTTTAATGTGATTGTTGTCATATATTTAATGTTTATTGTTTTAAACTTTACTTACTATGCCAAGTTTTCATGTGATATTCTCACACATGTTTCTTAAACATCTTTCATAACAAATTCTTTAAGTATTATACATATTTGGACCACTCGTGCACTAGCTTTTGTTATCCCCAAACATAGACCCTTAGTCCTTTGTTAGGAAACTTTGTGAAAATGCTTTTGCATATAATGATTTACACAATGTTTAGGAACATAAATGATCTTCTTAATGTTCATTGTACTCAGGTGTTATTCACAAAAATAAAGCATCAAGACTTCCTAAGAAGTTACACATCCTAGTAATAGTCCAACTCAAACAAGTATTATTAAAGTGCTTCCCCTAATATTAAGTCCATTTGGCTTGCTAGCCCATCTTAAAAACCCTTGAACAAGTGGCACGTTTTATTTTCTATTCTTTGTAAAACCTCTTCAACTCATCTATTGGAAGTAATTGTGCTATATTTACCAATATTATCAGGATTCAATTGTGTCATTTTCTTACAAACCATTTGTTATAAGATCCATCTTAACAAATAAGAGAGAAGATTTACAGTATCAAATTATAATATTTCACTAGAACTATTTATTCATATTTCATAATATAATTAGGTGAAAAATGTCAATAGTTGCATACTGCATTTCGATAACTAATAGCTCGATAGAAAATCATTGGGTCAATAGTAGTTCATTTTTTGGGGAAAAAAAAAAGGTTAGAAATTAGACAAATTGTGCAAGTTTATTGGTCCAATACTGCACCATTATTGGGAAATTTGTACAAGAGCTACATGATAATAAGAACACTTATATAGAAATATTGGATTAGTTATGCATATTTTTTCATTGTCTAAGCAAAAGAATAATAGTGCAAAAGAGACCAAATATAAAACTACACTCTCAAATAGTTATTTTTGCTCCTTAATGCTTAATAATTTGTAAAAGGAACATTATTATTATTCAAAGCCAAAGAAAATAAATTTAGAAAATTGGTCACACACAAAAATAACTGAAAAAATAATTGATATAATTTTAACTCTATAAATGCACTAAATTGAATATAATAACTATGATACACTTCCTTTAAATGTTAAATAAAACCTCAGAATTCATGACAAATAAATTCATTTAAAACATTGCTCAGAATTTCAATTAACGGCAGCTAAATTCTTAAAAAAACAAATATTAAATCTAGCAAAGGCGTCCCAGCCTTTATTAATCACACTTGTAGGAATCGGGCATGTTACTATGCTAAGGTCACAATGAATATGTACAAACGCAGGAACCCCCATACCAACAGTGTATAATAGTTCCCCTTTCAAATTTCTGTGTAACAAAACATGGAAATATGAAAAAGACTGGGTGTACCTGATTTGCAATCAGTTTCACATTTGTAGACACCTGATCTGCTAAATTGGAAGCATCTGATGCAGAGGGGAGCTCACCCAATCTCTCTGGGATTGGATTCCTATTTTGCTGTAAATATATACGCGAAAGACGCTTTTCAGTAATATAATACAAGAATACTTGGATGAAATCAACAACAAAGGGCATATAAGATTCATGATATACCAGCTGAGCGCCGTAGTGAGCTAGAAGACCATCGATTTGCTTCACTAATTCGCCGAGATTGAAGTCTGGTTTATCTGCATCCGTCGTTAGAATGTTGTCTATGATTTGGGAAGGAGTAAGAGCAGAGGACGAAGATGAGGATGTTGCACTGGAAGACATATTGAAAAGAATGACAGAAATTGCAGGAGATCTCGCTGATGAAATATTTGCCTTGTGATTTGGAGAAGTCTGGGCGAAAGAGTCCACTTAAAATGTGTTAAACAGTGAAACGTGACACGTTCGGGGCAGCTTCGGGAAAAGCGCGTTGACGGTCACGCGAATTGTAATCAAACACGAAAGCGCGTCGGAGGGAATTATTGAAAGGAGAGTGATTTGAAACTTCGATTAAAAAAGGAAGGCTAGCGGAGAAACAGTCAAAGTGGTGCAGTCAAGGCAATTTCGAAGAAAGGATGTTTAAGTACAAATATCAATATTCAAATTTATTCCGAAGAAGCTTGTCAGAGGGACTTGAAGGACAATATAGAAGGGATCTAATAAGAAGATTTCTGATTATACGAACTTACTCGGAAGAAGCTTGCTAAAATGAATTGATGGACGAGATAGAAGGATGTAAGAGGACGATTTTGATAAGAAAATTGTAGGAAGTTGCATTAGTCTTTATCATGGCACAAAAAGAAAAAATAATAATATACAACACTTTTATTTACTTCTAAAAAAATATGTTAGAGTGAATCAATAGAGAATTGAGAAAGGGGCTTATAGAAAACGAAATTAATAAGCCTTCTAAGAAGATTCTTATTTCATTATTGACACAAACAACAATATATTATAGGTCAAATTTATTATGTGGCAATGATTTGATTTACAATATAAATGGTTTCAAGAGAAATTTAATAGGAACATTTATTCATAGAATTGCTAGGGATTTCTAAAGTCATTTTATCCCATCACTCTAGAATCACATACTCTAATCTTGAATTCTTTTTTGGCATTACAATAATTTCTTCTAACAAAAGTAGATTAGTGAGCACAAAATAAATGTGTACATTAAAAAAAATGGTCTTTGACATAAGGAAATAAGCTATTTTATTTTGTGGGGGTTAGATGGAGTCAAATAAATGAATAATCAATGTTGTCAAAATATAGATAGTTATATAAGAAATAATAATTAATGGACGATATTATTTAATTAAATGATTAAAGACAATGCTAATTAATATATATAGTAAAATTATTGTGCTGCTGAATGTGAATATATTCTAGAGGATTATATACATATATTAGAATCAAAATATATTATTTCAGTTGACTTCATAGTTATGTATCTAAATCATGATATGAACTTGTTCAGTAAATATGAAATAAAAAAGTTGCACGAGGGTGTTAGCCCTTAGTACAATTAGAACTAGTGCATTAACAACACATTAATTGCAACTAACACATTCTCAGCAGAGCAAAGCAACCACTTCTTGCCTCTACCAAAAACACAATATAAACCAAAGTATTTCAAGCCAAAATTTAAGCTAACATTAAAAGTGCACAAACTGAAAGTTAAAGTAAATTATGAGCCATGTGAGGACAATAAAAGTAACATATTTTTTTAAAAACCTATCAAATCCCCTAGGAATGTCATAAACCATATAGAAAAAAACATAGAAGTCCATAACCATTAGATTTTAGAATCCCCTCCCAGTTGCTTGGATGGGACTGTAGAGGCCCATTCCTCCTTGAGAATTTCAAATAACTCCTTGTAGTCCTCATCAATTTTGGCTTTCAAGATCATAATACTTACCTATATCATGCATAGGGTGACAAAGAAGGTGCACATCACCTTGATGGAATTTTTTTTTAATTCATGCATATGTCTGTTGATACCTTCAACATCCTTCTTCGGCTCTTTCACAACAACCTCCAATACTGAAAGATGGTTTTTGAAATTACTTACCATGTCACCAATTTTAGGGGTTGTGAGGTCAATCTTTGGTGCCTCGTGAACAACAACCTATGGGGGAGGGGATTGGAGGTAGGGCTTGAGCCTGGAGATTGCGGGTGAAACTAGGGCTATGTGGGAAGGGGGGAGAGATTTCTTTTTTCTAGTTGGAAGAGTGGGAAGAGGAATCATTATTAGCTTTGACAATAGAGTCATTTGAGTCAATGGAATCATTCCCCTTCAAGGTTTGTTTACACTTTTCCTTGGAAATTTTGTTGGAATATGAAATTAACTATTAATCATCTCTTGGGTTTTATTTTGTGGGTTGTAAGAAACATAGATAGTTAGACAATTATATTCCTACTAAGCTCTTAGAAATTTTCTGTTTATTTGGTGACAATTCAAAATAACTTGATAAATAAGAAACTTCAAATATTTACATTTTTTTTTAAATGATTGTCTAGTGCTTCTCGTGTGGTCAGAGAAGTGGAATTAATGATGCTAGTTTTTTTGTTTGATTTGAATATAATTATGAATATCAATAAATTTAATTAGTAATTGGAAAGCAATAAGGAAAATTTTCAAATGGTCTATATGTGCAAATATAATTGAATATCTTTTTATACATAAACAAACTTCTAAACTATGATGATTTGTTCGCATTCTACCTAGGAAAAAAGTGTAAGACAAGGTCATTCAACTAAATATTTATTTTTCATTTATTTTGTAATTAAAATTATCAAAATTGTATCTATGAGGATAAATAGGCACCAAATGACATGACATAAATCAAACAACCGCAATGAATAAACTTGTCTAAAATGAACCAATTTTGTCTATGATAAAGTAATGATGAGAGTTAATATCTAAGCATGATTATTCTCAAGCACACATAAGTTAAATGTAATAAGTATATGACCTTATGAAACATTCAAGGGTGAATATTATCTTTTCGATTAGCCTCATTATGAATTTTCTATAAAACGAGGATAAAATTTACAATAAGCATAAACATTGGTAGGGTGAATGTAAGCATGAGAGCATTAGGGATCATGTATGCCCTCTTCAATTAAATAAACCCATAGGGTGAAATTGATTGAAGGAGGGTCTTATTACATACCAATGATAAAAAAAACAAGCATAACATAACTTATTAATAGTATATGCATTGTAGGATAATCATAATCATAGTCATCATCAATCAATAACAAATCATAAGCATGTGAGAAAATATAGTTGTACAATTATAAATAAATAAACACATTTAGATAAGCATAGTACTAGACAAGAAATTGAATCAAATAGAGTTGTATTTCCTAGAAAATATGCATATTAATGGTGGTGTGTTCCTCAATATCAAAGAGCAAGTGCACCAAGATGGTGTACAAAAAAGTGGACACCATGAAAAAAAGTGAAAAGTACACAGCGCGGTCATGTTATGTGTACTTTTCATAAAATTCAAAATTTTTTTTGGCTCGTTAGCAAGCAAGCAAATAATTTTTTTTAAAAACATCAAAATAGACATAACGCGATCATATTTTTACTTACTAAAAATGTGATCACACTTTTATTAGTGAAAATAAATTTTACTTTTGCCACAAGTTGGGTCATTTTACATGCCCAAACTTTGCAACTAACAGAGGTGGAAGGGTAAAACTAAGCACAAATGTGATCAGATTTGGCTCCCTCAACCTCCAACTCATCTTGTTTGTCGTCAATCTTTGACGGTGCCTTCACAAAAAGGCTAGTTATCTTTCATTTTGTTTTTTGTATTGTATGTTGTATTATTTAGGTTTTTTGTATTGATTTATATTTTTAATAATCATTTGATAATCAAATACATCTAGACCCAGTAAACATAAACGAAACCAAAACTTGCCTCCTGCCAAAGGAGTAAACATTAACTCTGAACAAACACCTCAAAATGAACCACAAAACCCTTAAGGGAAAGCCCTAAACACATAAAACCCTCAAATGGTTGACCCTGAACAACCACCATTACATCTAGGGCCTCCACTAATCCCATTATATCATGTAAAATCTAGTCAAGAAGACCTTGTTAAACATCTCACAAAAAATAGTGCCAGAATAACTAATTTGGTTGTTAGGTTGAGGTCTTCTAATCTTGGTCACCACTCCACCCTAGCTAACACAATAGAAAAAATGGCCACTAGTGCCAATGAGGTGACTAAGGAGGTGGCTAAATGGGGATCATGGAGGGATAGATGTCATGCATATTATGCGGATGGGTTATCCTATGATCAAGTGAAAGATAAACACATTAAAAAAGGTGACATATGTTCTCTTTTCACTAATCTTGATACTAGCCTGAGCCTAGAGGAAACCACCCCTCAATTTCCTATTCATTTGTGTGCTCATAGGGGGATCAAATCATCTTTTCGGGATAGGTGGTGTATGGTGTTTGACCAACCACCCTATAATAATAATGAGGTGCACATATTTTTTTTGAGAAAATTATATTATGAATCTTCGGCAAGAAGCCAAATTACTTTGACTTCCACTAGTTCCAAGGTAGAAGGAAGGGATTTGCATAGGATAGACCCGATGCTCGTAGAGTCATCCAGCCAAAGAAAAGGAAGTGTCTAGCTAAAAAACCTCTATTCATGTTGTGCTCCCCACATTTGTGAAGGGGTTTATGGACTTACAAATTCTTCATGCAGTTGCATCATTGATTGATGTCATCATTGAGCATGACACACAACTAGTTCTAGGAGGGGATACATCAACTCCATCGTCATCAGATGCTCCACCAGATTCATCCTATCCTAGTTGCCTCCTCCATCATTAGATATTCCATCTGGCTCAGCCCCCCAACCCATCCAGCATATGTGCGTCAGTTTCCATAGTTTGTATGATGGGCTAGATACTTATGTGAATGAGGATGGATGGACATCCCATTCATGCATACATTGCAGGAGAAGATGTCAGGCATTTAATGTTAAGAAAGTGGCCCTTAGTGATGGTCTGATGACAATGGTGTTTTCTAGAGAGGTGACAAAGGTTTTTTTATTTTCGTTTTGACATGTTATTAATTAATTTCACCTACAATTGATAAAATTAAATAGATTTATATTTAAGGAAGAATAGATATTGATACATGATATTAAGATATTTGATTTTTTTTAATTTATGCATATTGTAGGGTGCATTAGGTGATAGGAGTACACCCTGCAATATTCATTCGAGTAGATGTACATGGGTAGCTCAACCACATGATGTGAGCAAAAATTATTCATTAGAATAGAATAATGTTTGAAAATATTAATTCATAATAAATATGTATATTTAATTGGTGTCTTATAGGGCTTGTCTGTGAGTCAGGCATCCCAAATCGATGATGTAATGCTTTTAGCCATTGACTTTGGCTTACAGAGTTTTGCAATATCATAGCTTTCACTCTTCTTGTTTACAATCTTAATATAATTCATATAGTATCATATTTATTTATCTTATGTTGCTTATGCTTTTGTTAGGATACCCTACCTACCTTGAAGTCATCAAGAAAGAGGAATAAATCATCAAGGACACCCAAACAAAGAAAGGTAAATAAATTCAATTCTACTATATTTGTTTAAAATACATTATGATTGAAGACGATTAAATTTCTAGTTTATATTGATGAATGCACTTGGCTTGTTTGTTGTAAATGCTTGCAGAATGAGAGTCGATGAATGCACTAGATGCCATTGATGTTTAGGAGATGAAGAGGTAACATTCTCATAATTTATTTAAGTTGCATTCTTATTTGTCCGAAAATATTAGAAATCAAGTTCCTTTCTGAGAAGATGTCATATGTTATGACTTTTCACATATGAAATGGTTCCTTTTTGAGTGGATGTCATATGTTATGATTTTTCAGTGATTCCTCCTGACACTATTGGACCACCATCAATGGTATGCATTAGTTCTATATATTCACTTTAGACATATGAATTTAAATATGATTGCATGCATTTGTTCTTCTAGACTTCTTGTTGTTCACTTGAAAGTGATTATTGTGTTTTACCATTTTACTCAAGTATTTAACATATATTATATTTTTCCATGTAGGTAAACATCGCAACACTTTCATCAACCAATTTGTCTCCTACTAGCACAATAGTCCCAACTTCATATTTGGTATGCATTTGTTCTTTATTCCATGCCTCTTGTCTTTTTTTCTATGTCTTAATTATAATTGATTGTGCATTAATTTTATTAATCTATGAGTCCTCCCCCACAACATACCCTAGTATGATTGGTGGATTCTCTACATATACAATTTTCTAAGAGCTTCACTTGCTCAGTTTGGAACCCATTACCTTCATCATTCAGCCCTAGTGTAGAAGAACGAGATGAGGTAATAAACACTCAATGTAAATTAAAGCCCTCTTTTTAGTTAATTTGATATTATTTTTGGATAAGATATAACTTCTAAGATTTGAATTATTCTTCTGCAGGTGCAAAGTGAGCCAAACAGTGTTGTGAAGAAGCTTCATTTGATGATCCTGCTTCATCATAGATTTCAATAGATGCATATTATATATATAAATTGGTGTGGTCATTTAATGACCAATTTTTGTATATATTTGATATTTGTAGCATGAATATTGACCTATGGATGTAATGCAAGGTAGGAGAATCCCCAAAGGAGATGTCCTAGCCTTCAACAAATAACCACACATCGGAATATAAACAATAACACATAGATTTAGATCCAAAGTAGTGCCAACTCTCATAATAGAATCATAAGATATACATCCAACATGAGCGGTTGTAAGGCCTTACAGACATCCAACATGCACAGTTGTAAGGCCTTTCGAGTTGCGTCCATATACAAAAAAACAAATCCAACACAAATCCTAGCTAACCAAGATTTGTAACATATAGCAATCTAGTAGAAACCTTTCACAAGATCTAAACTTGTGCTCGCAAGCCACCAAACAACCTCCTTGTTTCTAAACCACATCTGTTAGCTCTTCTCAAATTATCTATCTCATCTACTCATCTATTAATTATTTGGCATCATCATTTTTACATCAACCCAACCTCTTTATATAGCCAGCTAAGCCACTACTCAACTAGTCAGGCAATTAATTATAGGTTCAACCTTGGAAGAGTAAACCAAAACTATAGAAAATATGAACAAAATTAGATGCTAAGTTATATTTAGGTCCACACATGACCCAAGAACTTGAACCTAAGAGGTAAAGATGTTATGCCATCATACGGAACCACACAAGATGAAAAACTCCACACGTTTTGTGGAAACTAGCTAAAAATTGATACCCGAGGAAAATGACAACATCTCCCAACTTTGGATGAATTAGGACTTGTGCTCTTAGCTGTAGGTATTATTTTAGGTTTTTCTTAAGACCCTAAGACCACAAAGTCTCATTCCTTAAGAATCAATGGCTACATGATACACAGTTTAATTGCAGAAACAAGAGAAAATTTGTTGTTTTTGATGCAAGATTGCTTAGAGCCCCAAGATGCTCTTGCATAACTAAATCACAAGACCACATAAGAATACACACACTTAGACATAGGTCCATGTTATATCCCACTATCCAAATCTAAGAGTGTGAATGCCAACTCCCTCGAATCAAAGCTCACAAATACGACCTCCAAAGTCTGCCAATAAATCATAAATACATTACTAATAATCACCAAAATGGATCTAACTCCAAGAAAACAACTCCAAACTTCATAATTTCTTAAGGAAAGGTTCCCCAATATGCCTCAAAAAAATCCACAACTGCACAAATCATAACTCCAAAAACTTAAGCACAAAGCCCCTACATACAAGATTGTTGACTTCTCTAGGATGCTCCTGCATTAGACACCCCAAGTAAAATGAAAATATGTTCTTAATAGTTGGAGGAATATCTTTTAGGGTTCAACATATAAAACCTAAACTAGTTATTTACATAAATTTCCTTTACCACATCAAATTGTACACGCTTTCCTTTATTCTTCTTCTACAAATGTCATCTTCACATATGTCTTTTGTGCACAACAAGTTTGCTTTCTACGTTGATCTTTACCCCTTTCAAATCCTTCAACTCAACTTGGCTGCCAATAATCACATTCCTCCTATCAAGTTCTTCATTATGGAAAGGAATCAGGTAATGCTTCCTATCACCTTTCTCAATACTAATCACATTCTTGACACAATCATGCACATCCATGCAATTATACTGCCAAGTTCTACCAAGTAATATGTGACAATTACTCATGTCCACAATATCACACAACACTTGATCCTTTTACTTACCAATCTGGAAATCAACAAGACATTACTCCCTCACTTCCAAAACATGTTCATCTTGTAACTAGCCAAACCTATAAGGACAAGGATGTCTTATCCTCTTCGAACCAATTTTTTGAACCATCTCTTCAGTAACTAGGTTATCAATACTAACACCTTCTACAATCACATTATAGATCTTACCAGACTTACAACGAGTCCTAAACAAATTCCTCCTTTGACAAGGTTCTAGTGTCCTCTTTCTAAGCAAAACTCTTTGAATCAAAAAGTTTTCCCTATCTTGCTCGGGCTCATTCACCAACTCTTCAACCACTTGGACCACAACACTTCTTCTATCACTAGCCTTAGGACATTCATAATCTCTATGTTCTTCTTAATGAAATCTATAGAAAGTACCCTTAAATGCACCTTTGTATGTCCTCTTCCTATATTCAATGAGTTTTGGTTCATCTGCAATAATTTGTTTGTTCTTCACCAAGTGATCATGCTTCTCCTTTCCTCGAGGATTACCTTGATGTCTCTTCTTCAGCTTCTCTTCTACTCTCAAAGCATACTAGTAAGCATCCTTAAATGAAACAATATTCAACATACCAACCTTATCCTTAATATTAAATCCCAGACCATTAATATATCTAACCACCTTCTCCTTAGTTAATTCTCTATGTCCAGAGCAAATAGTCAACTTGTAAAACTCCTCTATATAATATTTCATAGTCATATCCTTCTACTTCAAATTTTGCAACTTCTTAAACAACTTAAGTTCATAATCAATAGCAATGAACTTATCCTTCAACTTACTATGTGCTAACCTCACTCTGAGTGGATCTTCAATATCCTCTAACTCAAAGTAATCTTCCAATTCACTAATCCAATCAAGCAAGTCTTCAAGATTCAAAGTACCTGAGAAATTAGAAACGTCCTTCTTGTGCTTCATCTACAATTGAGCTCTAGATCTATCAAACTGACCAAACCCTATTTCCCATAGGTCACTCCACATGATCAGTTCTACCTCCACTAATTGATCCAGCAACCTCAAAGTCTTCAGCAACTTCCTCATAAACATCTCCAATACCCATATGCCACGGTAAACCACCTATAGCACTTACAATCTTAGTAATCATATCACTCTTCATTGGCTCCACCTCATATTAGAAATCCTCTTTAACCTTCTCTAAGATCTTCACTTCCACAACATCACAAAGATCTTCAATCACCCTAGGGTCCAACCTTCTTGGAGGCATCTTCCAAGATCTTTGCAAACCCTCTACGATAATCAACCAGTTACAACCTTCACTTTGATACCACCTGATGTAGTGCAAGGTAGGAGAATCCCCAAAGGATATGTCCTAGCCCCCAACAAATAACCACACAGTGGAATATAAACAATAATATAGAGATTTAGATCCAAAATAGTTCCAACTCTCATAATAGAATCATAAGATTTACATCCAACATGCCTAATTGTAAGGTCTTTTGAGTTGTGAACACATACAAAGAAACAAATCCAACTCAAATCCTAGCTAGCCCAAATTTTTGGCATACAACAATATGGTAGAAACCTCTAGCAAGATCTAAAATTGTACTCACAAGCCACCAAGCAACCTCCTTGTTTCTAATTAACTATAACCACTAGCTCTTCTCAACTTTTCTATCTTATCTACTCCTCTACTAATGATGTGGACTCATCATTTCTACATCACCCAAGCTCCTTATATAGCCAACTAAGCCACAAGTTAACTAGTCAAGCAATTAATTATAGGTCCAACCTTGGAAGAGTAAACCAAAACTATAGCAAAGATGAACAAAAACCAATGATAAGTTAGATTTAGGTCCACACATGACCCAAGAACATGTCCCTAAGAGGTCAAGATGCCATGTCATCATACGGAACCATGCAGATGAGAAACTCCACATATTTCATATAAATTGGCCAAAAATTGATACCCGAGGAAAATAACGATATCTCCCAACTCGAGATGAATTGAGATTTGCACTCTGAGATGTAGGTAGAATTTTAGGTCCCCTTTAAGACCCTTAGACCTCAAAGGATCATTCATAAAATACCAATGGCTACATGACACACAAGTTACCTTTGGAAAGAAAAGAAAAAATATTATTTTTGATGCAAGATTGCTTAAAGCCCCAAGATGCTCTTGCATAACTAAGTCATAAGACCAAAAAGAATACACACACTTAGACATGGGTTCATGTGATATCTCACTATCCAAATCCATGAGTGTGAATTCAAACTCCCTTGGATTGAAGCTCAAAATATAATCTCCAAAGTTTGCCAGTAAATCAGAAATACATTACCAACAATCACCAAAATGGCTCTAACTCCAAGACAATAACTCCTTAGATCCTAAGTCATATGATTCAATACAATATTTCATCATAAAAGTAAATGAACTAGGGAAAAGCATTACTAATTGTGGGAGTTCTATCAAAGATGATAGATTTATCTATCTCATACATAACAAGCTGTCATTAGAGTATTCCACATTTATATCTTCCTTTAACACCTCAAAGATTACCTTAGGGTCTGCCTATAAGAAAGTCACTTTTGATGAATATGCTGATCTGTTGGATACTAAAGAAAATAAGTTGAAATCAATGGAGATTCTCAAATCACCTAAGTCTAAAGCATTGGTGGCCAACAATGAGGGTTCTCAAAATTCAGCTGGATAATCTTCAAATCAAGGAAAGGGTAAAAAGAAGAAATGGAAGAACAAATCAAAGAATGCAAAAAAGACAACACCACAATCCAATCAACAAGGCAAGTCATCCTCGAATTCCAACAAGAAGGGGGACAACAATAAGGAGAAGAAGAAGTGTGCTTATTGCAAGAAATCAGGTCATGAAGAACATGAGTATTATCTTAAGAAGATTGATGAGTTGACCAATATCATGAAGAAACATAATGTTCCATTTCCTAATGCTTACAAGGATAATGGGTCTTCTTCAGATTCAAAGGGCAAAGGGCAAGCACTCATGGAAAATTCAAATTCTTCAAACGAATGAATATTTGACTCAAGTGCCTCATATCATATGGGTTCTTCAAAGAAAGATTTGTCTTCAATGAAGCAGTCCAAGGTACCACACATCTTTGTGGGAGATGATACTAAAATGGAATTTGAAGGGAAAGGAAACATGGAAATGGAAAATGGAGAGTTTCAAGATGTTCTCTATGTTCCAAACCTAAGTTCAAATCTCCTATCAATCTACCAAATAACTCACCTCGGAGATGGACATAGAGTTGAGTTCCTTCCAAACTCAGTACAGGTGCACGGTCTTAAAGATGACTCATTGGTTGTAGTGGAGAAAGTAAATCATAACAAAAGGTTATGCTCTTTCTCCCATTTTGTGCCCAAGTCTCCTTCAAAGGCCTTATTAACACAATCAAATTCAAACATGCAATTATGGCATGAGTGGTATGGACATCTTGCCTTTCGGTACCTTTAGCAACTTTGCACATATAGAATGGTCAAAAGTCTACCTCAAATCAACTTTCCCATGGTGAATGTTAAACAGATTTAGTGGATATGCATCCAGAGGGGAAGTTATAGAGAGAAAAGTCTTCAAGAGCACTACGTGTTCTACAGATGGTTCACATGGTATTAGCAGGTCCTTTTGCGTCCAGACAGGGTCGCTACATACTGACTTTTGTTGATGACTTTTCAAGATACACTTAAACCTATTTTCGTCATAGTAAGAATGAAGTGTTGGACAAATTTCTAGCCTTCAAGACTCATGTAGAACACAAATCAAGGAAAGCCATCAAAGTTCTCTAAATGGACAATGGAAGCATGTATGTGAACAGAAGACTAAAGGATTTTTGCAAACTCAAGGGCATTGATCTTCAGACTCTACCAGCATTCAGTCCACATAAGACAAATGTTGCAACATTGAGGATCCACACTCTTAAGTCTATGGCAAGTTGCATGATACAAGCCAAGTCTCCAAATCCATCATTAGGAGTCGAAGCAATCTCAAGTGCCACTCACATTCTTAATCGATCTCCTCATCCAACCTTAGATGACAAGACTCCTTTTGAGGCATGGTGTGGCAGAAAACCTATTGTGAAACACTTCAAAGTCTTTGGTTGTCTTGCATGAGCAAACACATCTTCTAGGGGTTGCAAGGCATAGTCACCTTGGCCTTGTACTTTCATTGGTTATGAAGATAGTATGAAGGCATACAAACTTCTAGATGTAGAGACACATCAAATTTTTGTGGAGAAGGATGTACACTTTGAGGAAAGTTCACCCAACTTATCCTCTACTTCTCTCTGCACATCATATCATGTGGAAACTGATAGTGACATAAGCGATTGTGCTTTTATAGATTCAGACATGTGGGGTTCTATCAACAATTGCAATGAGAGGTCACTACAGCAGTTTAGTCCACATGCATACATCACCATAGTGATAGGTCCAACATAGTAGGATACATCTAGTCTTCTAGATATAGGTTCAGTGACAGATTTGGGCGACAATATTGATGGCATGCCTCTTCTACTTGATGCAAAATCACCTTCTTTAGTTGTCATGAGGGCTCCATCTGACTCTCTTGTTCATTCTCTACATGATCGATCGTCACAGGTTGAAGTGATTATGGATACTTGTGATCAACAATTGTAGCAAGGTTCTTCATCAGTTGTAGAGACAGATAGTTCTTTGAGACAGGTTCTTCAGCTAGTTGAGTAGGTTTCAGAGACATCACTTATCCATGGGATTCTTTCCATGCACAACAAAAGTGTCTCATTTTTACCTTTGGCATTGTTTCTTCTTAAGGGGGGGAACACCATTTTGCAATCTTTGATTAGCTTCTTCATTGCAGCAGTCACTTGTAGGCATTCTTCTTTGTAGGGGGGAGGGGGCCTATCCTATCTTTCTTCCTCTTCTCATCATCCTCTTATGTATATACTGGATGTATGTCGTAATGTGGGGGTCTTGATTACTCCATCCATCCATACATCGTTTCATCTCTCTTTTTGGGGGAGGGTTTTTCCCATGAGCTTCTCCCTCTTTCTCCACTTTATGAGAGATTGCATTTCATTATGTACATGGGTACCTAACATGGCTTAGTAGTCAGGACCCATCATGCACTTCATCCTAGATTTCATAAGCTTAAGGGCATTCCCCTAAGTTGCACTTAAGGGGGGGTGTTGGTGTAAATAAGTATTTACTATTTACACTTTACTTAAATTTATTTAGGTTAATGCATTATTATATTATTTATTTAGGTGAGACAGTTAGGAATTTGTGTACTCTCACTAAAGTACACAACTCTAATTATGCACATGGTGTCTACAACACCGGAGTTTGCATCATTCACTGAGTTGTCATGTTGACAACACAATTATTCGCACTCCTAATTTAGCACATGTTGTCTACACCCCTAATTTGCATACTACACCATTGTAGGCTTATCCTCACATCATCACACTTAATTATGTGCTTAATGGAGGATAATCCATATCAAGTGGACATGTGCTTGGTTGTATGACTTATCATGATGCTAACTTCTATGCATTCTAGAAGCTCTCTTGAGGACTTTATATATAGACACTCCTAGTGTACTTGCATATGGCATATATGGCATATTGAATGAATATATCATCATTCTGATCATACTCTCTCTATTGGTCTATTGTAGTGCTTGTGTCTGAATTCCTTGATCTTGCGTGAATTCTAGCCTAAGCCAAATTCTTACAATAACCACGATACTATAAGGAAATAATAGGGATATTCAAATCCTCTAAACACATCCCCAAATAGGAGCTCCACCATCATCCAAACCGAGAGTTGAAGTTGGCCGCTAAATGTGAAATACCAAAATCTCATTATTTCTCCTTCTTGAATCAACTTCTTAGTCCAAAAACCATTGGAAAACAAAATAATGTGTGATCCCCCATCAAACAACCTCCAAATATCCAAAAACAATGGCCCGGTCAAATAAACAAACACCTCCGACCCTTTAGAGGGGACATCTCTACCATGCAAATGGAGCCACCAAAAACAACCATAAGAGAACCACTCTTCATGGAAGGATGAGCAATAGAGCCAACATAGCATAAATGTAAAGCCCTCATAGAGAGTCCCAAAATGTAATCTCGACTACTAGGTGGCTTAGAAACAAAGGGAGGAGAAATTCACATACTTCTACTCCAAACTCTACTATTAAAGTTGCATCCTAACAAGCACAAAACTAACTCAACCAAAGATAAAAACTTGGAGCACAAAGGGGTTGCAAAAACCCAACCCAAGACAAAGAGAGGAGGGGCACAATAAACACCCACAATAGGGATCTCCCACAAATCACCTGAATGCCACTCATCCATGTACACATGACCCTCCACCATACAAAAGAAAGGAGAAAAATCATGAGAAAGGGAGAATAAAGTTGCCACCAAGACAAGAAGAAAAAGACCTAGCATAGACCCATGCAATAGGCCATGACCATAATAACCTAAGCACCAATGATGCCCAACTTGGCTAACACACCAATGTCTGGCATAAAACCCACATTCTAGCTCCCCATGCCCAAAGAAGAAAGGGGGGAGGAGAAGTTGGAAAACACCCTAGCACTAAAAAAGAGAGGACAAATAACCAAAAAAATTCAGTCCTCGCCTCCAAAATCCTTAGCAACAAGGTTTCCCTTGTTGCTGCAAACCCTTTTCTTGCTCTTCATTTCCTTCTCTACAACAGTATCAACAACAAATTTGCAATGACTCTCATAATCCATAACCCCCAAGAACATTATTGAGGACAGAGACCAAAAGCCCCCATAACTTGCACTGGCAACCTCACCCATATTTCCAACACTATGCATAGATTGCCTCCCTCTAGTAAACTCTCCACAAGCCATCTGTGCCCTAAAAAAGGACTTCCCATTGAAGCAAAAATGCAGACTCTCAAGGGTGCCCACAGGGTTTCTCCTTACAAAACAATAGTGCCTAAAACTGGAAAGGGCATAAACATTGGATTCTTGCCAAGCAAAGTAGCGACACCAAAAGTAGACCGAGAAAAACCACAAACAACTTCTTGTCTGAAGCATTGAAGGGCCATATTATGGCAATCTCTAATAGGGCCACTATAGAAACTACAACACCAACCCAAATCATTAGGGTTATCGTTTGAAGAAGAATCATCATCCAGTTTCCCATTGGAAACCTTGCCTGCTCTCTTGCAAAAACTTGCAGTGTTACGTAGTGAATTAGTGTGACATTTCATATCTTTCCAACCATTCAAATGTTGTGGCATTGATTCAACTATTTTGTAAGCTTCAGATGGTTGGTTGAGCTATAGTGACACCCTTGTTTTAGCCATGGAGTCTCTAGAACAATTGTGACCACCATGCACTGAAGTGTCCCCAAGGTACACTAAGCATGTTATGACTACCATCTTCTAAGGGTCATAACTTAGATCTCTTGAGGGCTATCAAAAAAAATTTACATGGTAAAGGACCATGTTGAAAAACACTACACTAACCTATATCAGTTCTGAGAGATTCCAAATGGATTTGATTTGGCACAACATTCTCACTTGATACCAAAACATGTAGTTTTACTTAGTGTATTGGTTCAACATTGCATATATTTCTAACCATTCATCATATCATTAGTTCAACTATTCCATCATCCCTAGATGGTCAAGTAACCCCTAGTGACACCTTTTTCTTGTCCACATAGTCTTTAGAAAAATCATAGCCACC
Organism: Cupressus sempervirens; assembly: GCA_028749045.1. Lineage (NCBI taxonomy): Eukaryota > Viridiplantae > Streptophyta > Pinopsida > Cupressales > Cupressaceae > Cupressus > Cupressus sempervirens. Next base: position 820,757,884 of record CM053792.1, on the reverse strand, counting down.
ATACACCGAAGAGTCCCCAAGGTGCACTAAGAACATTTTAGCTACCATCTTCTAAGGGTCATAACTCAAAGACCATGAGGGATATCGACAAATTATCAGATGGTAGAGGACCTTATTGACAAACCCTACAGTAACCTATCTCAATTTTGAGAGATTTCAAATGGATTTTATTTGGCATAGTATTTTTGCTTGGTGCCAAAACTTACAGTGTTACTTAGCGAATGGTAGATCATACATCGGTAGACCATACTTGGATTTGAGACATCAAGAAAAGAATGATAGACAATATAATGGTATTTATAAAAAACTAGCACAAATGACAAAACTACATATCCCATCAACATGCATAGTTATAACTACATACTTAAACATAAACACTTATACAGACATTTGTTAAATTGGAAATAAGCTCATATTCAAGTGACAAAATTTATCTATAAACTTTGGCATATGAATATGCACATGTTAGATTTTTAACTTGAAAAGTACAAAGTTGTAGATTGGATTTGAGTATTTCTATCTAAAAACATTTTTTTCCAAACATATGATCTTGATAAATTTATTCTAGCTAAGTTGTATATGGTCTCACACTTTTTTAATTGGAAATGTCTATTAAATGCACGTTTTATACTAGTTAGTATCCAAATACTAAAGAAATACAATTATTTCAGAATGTTGATATTTCAATAACTTTTACTATTTTTTATGATTTTTTTTAATAACATATAATAACAATTTTGTAGAGCTCAAACTCAAGAATATTCTCATATAGATTTCATAGTGTTTTAATTAGATATAGTATATTATAATTAAAAAATTCTACAAGTACATATTTTAACACTCGAGAAGATATCAATTTTGAGAAAGAAAAAATACTAAATCATATTAAAAAAATTAAAAATTATATGACGTTCTAGAGGAGAGAGTCCTCTTCCAGAATCTATAATTTTCCTTTTGGTTGGAATAAATTAATTTTGAAAAATGTGGTGGAAGAAGAAAAAATATCAATTTGAATAAGTTTAAACTTGAATCGTTATAAAAGAGAAAATATAGGTCTAAAGCCAATTTTTATTTTTTGACGGTTCTAGCTACATATGTTATCTATAACATAATTTGAGATCAAAGGGAGACAAGTTTATTTCCATGTAGTTTGTGGTGGGAACTAGACCCATAATTTCCAACATTTTTCATAAACTAACAGTTATCTTTAAAAAATAGGAAAATATATAATTTCTTATTCCAAATAATTATTAAAAGTTATAATCCTAAAATTCATCCATTTATATACATTTCATTAGTTTACTTTATTTTCAAATTCTACATAATAATACCAATTTTATGTCATTGAAGGTGAACAACTATACTTTTGTTAGCCTTTTCCTTTGTAAAAGGGTGACACAGGTTTGTGCTTTTACCAACTGTAACTTTTCTATACAAAATTTGGCATATGAATATGCACATTTTATATTGTTACAACTTTTCTCTACCAAATTTGGCATATGAATATGCACATGTTACATTTTTACAACTTTTCTATACAAAATTTGGCATCTGAATATGCACATGTTTCATTTCTTCTAAGTTTCTATATACAAAATTTGGCATCTAAATATGCACATAGTAGCAAATTTACAAAAAAATTCATAAGAAATATACAAAATTTTCAAGAAATATTTTATTGGATAGTATAGAATCATTCTTTTGGATGGCACAAAATCAATCAAGACAACCTTTGGGATTGGCTCTAACCCTTATTGTGTCAAGTATTGCCTCAGGATCAAATTTGTGAACTTTCCAAAAACTCTATTTAAGAGGTCTACTATGACATCTCATCAACCAAATACTTGTTGGAACAACAAGGTTAGAGAAATGAAGAATATGTGTATGCATCTCAAAATCCTCAAACAAGAAGGCATTAGAATTATTGATAGGATACCTGTATTTGACTAAACCTTTAAATTTAATGCCAATATTAATACAAGTAGTTTCATAAAATCACTTTTAGCTCGGTGCTAATGAAACTAGACATAATAATATTACCTTCTATGCCAAGTGTTTGTGATAACAACAGATCCTATTGGGTAGTTTATGCCCTCACCATGAGTGGCTACAGTTATCAATTTCTTTTTGGCCTCAATACATTGACACAAAAAATGATCCATCCATTCTTTATTATTCCCATCTTCAATAATTGCATATGCATGACTTACGTTTAATGTATAAGGATATCTTAATACCAAAAGCAATAAAGAGTGCAATTCTAAAGAAGTATTAAATTGACAAATTACCTAGCTCAACTAAGTCAAATACGTGGTCAAAATCTGCTGATACTTCAATCCAATTTAATTGTCGTGCTCTAGGGGTTTCATATGAGTCAAGAGGTTGAAAAGGTCTACAAGACCAATTGTCAACCTACTATCTTGATTCACATTTATCCCATAGAAAATGTGTACATGTGGAGGAAAATCACGCAATATGTCTAGTATAAATTGCTAATGATACTACATTTGAACTTCTAAAAGAGTGCATTTCACTTGATCCTTTAAGGGTACAACAATAGTGTAAATTTTCAATGTCATCTTCACATATCAACCAAAAATATCTAGAAACCAAAAACTTACCTACATTGTCTGGTCACATAATAGAGTTACACCATTGTACTATTGATTTTCCATATTCTATCATTGTGCTACCTTCAAAAATTCAATTCCTCTCTGGTTAGAGTTATTTTAATACATTCTCATGCACCATCGTGCTCTCCTTTTCCATGCCCTACCTCGATGAAATTCTAAACATGTTGGATACCACTTGTCATGTGCATCCTAGTCAACCAGTAGAACATCCTTTTAATCTTTAATCGTGTCATGCAATTGTCTAACCATATTATGTGTTGATTGTAGGTAATGTCTCTGTCTCTTAAACTGTCATAGAATTTTCTAATAAAACCTTGCAAAAACTCTAATGAATGAGTTTGATCATCACTAATGTAGAAGTGATACTCTCTTGTAACCTTTCTATCCTCTTTTGTGCTAACATGTGCATGAATGAATGCTATGTGTACAAAAATTGAGACATGTTTAGAGTAGTAGTACATTTATTGTACTTCATTAAAAGGCTTAAGTGTATCATTTTCAAAAAAAAAAAAAAAAACTGAGATAATTGTGCCCAAGGGAAAAGTATCCTTACTCTGTGTGTATGGCCTATGTAATCATATACTAGTTTCTCTTGAAACACTTTTATAAAATCAGCTACACATATATGTTGGAAATCTAATTGAAAAGATCATTATGAGAAGAAGATTGAAGATCAAAGAGGGAGATTGTTGTTACAAGAATGTTTTCAATCATTGTTTTGTCATTGATGTCAAACCTGCTATTTGTAGGAATGACAATTGCTTATCAGATCCAAGTACTATCACTTAGTTGATTGATGAAGAGGATTTGATCAATAAGATGTAACACGAACACCTAAGGAAAAGGTTGAATTATGATGTTGTAATGAAGTGCAAGGATCAATTAAGACAATGGTTAAATGATGTATTGATAACATACTCAAAGATACAGAGGTTGATCACACTTAGAAACATTAGAAGTATAATTTGTAATAAGGTTGACTGCAAAGCTTAAACTAAGTTCATTAATGAGTGCCGAGCAAGGTAGTTGAAGCTGAGAAAATTCTCAGTTGGAGCCGTGCAAAAAGAAAATCTAGTGTGTGTCGAGTGAAGTTCAAGTGTCAAGCAAAGTATCAGGTTCTGAGCATTAGTAAAATTTTAGTTAGTGTCGAGTGAACTTTAGGTGCCGAGCATTAGTAAAAACACAGTTGATGTCGAGTAACACATTATGTGTCGAGCATCAAGATTTCAATAGTGTCAAGCTACTGAATTATTTTAAATGACAAAGAATCACCAAATTTGAGATGACAAAGTTGTTACCTTGAATTTTGTGAACCAATTGAAGGATAAGGATGATGAGCTAGTGGCACAGAATTCTATGTAAACCATTTTTGGGTGAATTCAAATAGATTATTCAAGAAGTTTCTAGAGGAAAAAATACCGGTTAGATATAGTGAATCCTACCTAATCCATATGAATTTAAATTAAAGAATGGAAGAATCGAGTGAGAAAGGAACTCCAAGACTTCTATTTAAGGAGTCACATACCAAGAAGAAAATGATGTTGTTTCTAGAGTGCCAAATTGCGAAGTGGTTAGAAGGGTGTCAAGGAGAAGGCATCTAAGAGAAGGAAGAAGTACAAAGGCTCTACTTCTATGAGTGGTCAAGAAGAGATGATTGCACTAGTACATTGAGCATGGAGACTCAAGGAGATTAAGCTTGAAAGGAGGGTAAGCTGTCAAGAGTTGCAGAGATTGAAGACCAGGCAATGTGAAGAGTTGAAGAGTGATATGAGATCTACAAGTTAAGTTGTACGTTGTAATCAAGTCAAAGACTTTCTAATACTCTCTAGCAATAGTATTATATATGAAAATCCTATGGACTTAGGTTGGTTTAATAGCCATTTCTAAATCCTTTAATAGGGTGGCATTCCAATTGAATGTTCTAAAGTCCTCTAACTAGGCCCACTTCTAATAGGGTGGTTAAATCCTTTAACCAGGTCACATTTAGTAGTGTCTTGTAAGCCTTTGATAGGGCAGGCCTTTCATAGGGCATCACATTAGAAGAGTGAGAATTGAGTAGCATGTTACTGGTGGTTTTTCCCAAATTGGGTTTCCATGTAAATCACTATGTTATGTGTTGATCTTTTACATGTGTTATGCTTGCATGTTGATTTACAGTAACTTACTGAATAGGAAAGTTAAAGCTTGGATGAATGCATGGTTGAATGGGCTCAATACACTTAGTGAAAAAGTTTGAATTGGACATTAGGACCTTGAATAATTGATTCACCCCCCCTCCTCTCAGTTATTCTAAAGCATTTCTAATAATTGGTATCAGAGTCATCTACTGATTTAGTTTCAAAGTACTAGAAGTAGAAAGATCAAGATGTCTAAGAGAGAAGTTCCCAAGCTCAACAAAGACAACTTTGCTACATGGCAAAGTCTGATAAAATTTCACCTTGGATCAATAGGTGACTATGCACAAACCTCAATTGAAACATAACATGTAAACCCAATTGGACCTCTTACTATAGATGATTTGAGCAAAAGGAAGGAGCACAATCAAGCAATGTTGGAGATTGCCTCTGCACTCACCTATGCAGAATACGATAACATCAAAGATTGTGACACCCCATTCAAGATGTGAAAAGCCTTAACACATATCTATGGAGGAGATCAGAATGTCCAAAGAGCAAAGAGAGAAAGCCTAAGAGGAAAGCTTGATGACATGAAAATGGAGGAAGGTGAAAATGTTGTTCAATATGTTGCTAGAATGAAAGAAGTGGTAAATGCAATAAGAAGTCTAGGTGGTCAATTAGAATAAGAGACTATCAATAAAAAATACTTAAGAACTCTACTCCCTATCTATGCTATTAGAGTTTCAGCCATCCAAGAGCTGAGGTGTGTACAAGGAAACACACTAACCTTTGAAGGAACAGTGGGAAAACTTACTGCATTTGAATTGTCCAACTTTGATAACTATAGCCCTGAGAACCTTGAATCTACTTTCAAGGCCAAGATGACAATAAAAGACACTGAGGAGGACACATCAAACAAGAAGAGAAGAAAAGGAAAACATATATCTAGTGATAGCAGCACAGATAAAGAAGATGTGGAACAGTTAGAAGCACTACCAGCTAGAAGATTCCATAGAGGCAAAGATAAATTCAAAGGTAAGCTCCCTATCATATGTTTCAATTGTAATGAAGTAGGTCATATTGATGCAAGATGTACACATAAGAAGAATTACAAAGAAGGAAACAAGTACAAGAACAAGAGAGAAGATGATAGCAGAGATTACAAGGACAAAGGCAAAAGATGCTACATTGTTGAAGAAGATTCTGATGAGAATGATGATGAAGTAGTCTATGTGGCCATGAAGGATGAATCAAATAAAGATGAAGATGAAGCAACAACATTGATTACCTATGTGAACAATAATGACAAATGGATCATAGACAGTGGATGCTCACATCACATGATAGGAGATAAAAGTAAGTTTATTACCTTTACTCAATATGATGGAAATAGTGTTAGATTTGGTAATGATGCTCCATGTCAAATCAAAGGAAAAGGTTCCATTAAAATTATTGATAAAATTTCATGTGATAATGCATAATATGTTGAAGGACTGAACTACAACTTGTTAAGTGTATCCTAGTTAGGCAATGTAGGTTGCAAAGTAGAATTTGGAAACAAAACTGCCAAGATCTATGATACTGATGGAAATCTGATAGGAAAAGGTGAAAAAACTAGGAATAACTTCCAAAGAAGTACTAGAGTTAGTCCATACAGACTTATTTGGTCTAATAGAAGTGCAAAGCTACCTAGGAGATAGATACATAATGCTATTTGTAGATGACTATTCAAGAATGATGATTGTTATGTTCTTGAAGCAAACATTTGATGCATTTCAAATGTTTAAGTGGTATTTGGCTAGAGTTGAGAAGGAAATAGGGAAGAATCTAAAATGCCTAAGGTCAGACAGATGAGGTGAGTTTACATCAAAGGAATTTGAGATGTTCTGCAATGATAAAGGTATCAAAAGGAAAACATCAACACCAAAAACTCCACCTCAAAATGGTATTGCTAAAAGAAGGAATAGATCAATGATAGACTGTGCAAGAACCTTGATGATGGAGAAAAATATTGCTCTAAAATACTCGAGAGAAGCTGTAAGCACTACTATCTACACCCTGAATAGAGTCAAAGTCAAGAAGGGTACAAATGCAACACCTTTTGAATTGTGGTATGGTCACTCACCTAATATTAAACATTTCAAAGTTTTTGGTTGTAAATGCTATATTCTTAAAGATACTAGAAATGGAAAGTTTGATGCAAAAAGTGATGAAGGCATATTCCTTGGATATTCCACTAGAAGAAAAGCATATAATTGTTTGAATACTAACACTAACAAAATTGTGGAGAGCACAAATGTAAATTTTGATGAGCATGCAGAAGTTCAAGTTGATGGAACAAAGCAATCAGAGGATTATAGATCCTTTGTATACCTCTATGAAGGAACAACTATTGAATACAATGTTACAAATCAAGTTGGGAATCAACAACAAATTTCAATATCAGTCGAGTCACAGCTAGTGAATGTCGAGCTGCAGAATGTAGGAAATGCACATTCTAATTCTAAAAATAGTATGCATGAGAGAAATGATGAAGTACCAGATGAAGAAGAACAAAATGACTCTGAAGTTGAAGGATCAAATATGGAAAGAAGGATAGAACCAAGATTAGCCAAGTATGTAAGAAGACATCACCCTACAAATCAAATAATTGGTGACAAGGATGCCAGACCAATTATGCCAGACCAATTACAAGGAATAGACTAAGGAATGAATCACATCTACTAAGAAAATTTGAGCCTAAAATAGTGAAGGATGCACTACAAGATGATTACTGGTATAAAGCTATGGAAGAGGAGATAGATCAGATTGAGAAGAACAAAACCTAGACCCTAGTTCCTAAACTAACTGACAAGAATGTAATTGGTACCAAATCGGTGTTTAGAAACAAACTTGATGAGAATGGTGAGATAACAAGAAACAAAGTCAGATTAGTTTGCAAAGGTTATGCACAAGAAGAAGGATTAGATTACGGGGAAACATTTTCTCTTGTTGCAAGAATGGAAGGAGTAAAAACATTACTTGCATATGATGCATACAAAGGTTTCAAAGTCTACCAAATGGATGTGAAATTTGCTTTTCTAAATGGTATACTAGAAGAGGAAGTCTACATAGAACAACCAGAGGGATTTGTTGATGACAAGAATAAGGATATAGTCTGCAAACTGCACAAAGCACTTTATGGTTTGAAGCAAGCACCTAGAGCATGGTATGAGAGATTGCACAAATACCTTGTGAAGATAGGATTTGAGAGAATAGATGACAACAACAACTTGTATATCAAAGCTGAAAAAAGTAAAGATATTTTGATATCATAAATCTTTGTTGATGATATAATATTTGGACGAAAATATGTTCTATGCGAAGATTTTGTTGATCAAATGAAACATGAGTTTGAGATGTCAATCTTTGGAGAAATCAAATTCTTTGTTGGTTTGCAAGTACATCAATTGAAGCATGACATATTTGTGACTAAATCAAAATACATCAAAGAGATACTCAAGACATTTGGGTTAGAAGAGTCAAAACCAGTTAGCACACCAATGTCAATAGGATATAAGCTATCCAAGAATGATGAATCTCCTAAAGTAAATTAGACATTGTATAGATCAATGATTGGAAAGTTGCAATATGTTGTACATAGTAGACCAGACATTGCATTAGCTATTGGAATAGTGGCAAGGTTTTTTGCAAATCCAAGAGAAAATCATTTGATGGAAGTGAAGAGAATATTGAGGTACCTAAAAGGAACTGATGACTTTGGTTTGTATTACAAGAGAAGTGAAAATTTTGAACTGAGAGCCTACACTAATGTAGATTGGAGAGGTAACATTGATGACAGGAAAATCACCAATGGAGGAGCACTTTTCTTGAGAAAAAGATTGATTACATGGACCAACAAAAAGCAAAGTTGTACCTCATAGTCCACAGCAAAAGCTGACTATGTTGCAGCTACTATAAATTGCACCTATATCGTATGGATCAAACATTTGTTGCAAGGTATAAAGGAAGAAGTAAATGAGCCTGTGATACTTTATTGTGATAATACAAGTGTTATCAACATATCAAAGAACCCTGTAATGCATGCTGAAACCAAGCACATTGCAATCAAGTATCACTATGTAAGAGAATTGGTGGAAGACAAACAAGTGAAGATGGAATATGTTAGCTCAAAGGAACAGATTGCTGACATCTTCACAAAAGCACTACCTAAAAATGCTTTTGAGTATCTTAGAGGTAAGTTAGGGGTGATACCCCTAACCAAGGCTACTTGAAGGAAAAGCAAGACTACCCTGCATCAAATGAGCTGATTGTTGAGATATTACACATTGATGTAGAGGATGTTTACTTTAGGATTCATGCCTGAAGTAATCAAGTGTAGAAGTTACAAATTAGTCACAAGCAAGGTGACAGAAGGAGAAAATGAAAGAACCTACAAATGCTACACTAGCATGTTTAGTTACTGAGAACATATGTCTTTGGCATTGTTGTCAAAGAGGAAAAAATAGTAGAAAACTAATCAACAACATTTGATCAAGAGTATGAGGGAGAAAACAAAGGAAGAGGATACAATAACTAAGAGGGAGAAGCAGAAACGAAGCAATCAAGATAGTAGAGGGAGATGTGAAAACTAATGGTGATGGTAATACAATTACTTTTTGGCATTTGACTTACTGTTCTAACCCAGTTAGCATATGATTGAATAGTTTAGTTTGATGGTTGATTAGTTTGGTTTGCCATCAATGCCAAAGAGGGAGATTGTTGGAAATCTGATTGAAAAGATCACTATAAGAAGAAAATTAAAGATCAAAGAGGGAGATTGTTGTTAAAAGAATTTTTTCAATCATTGTTTTTTTATTGTTGTCAAGCCTGCTATTTGTAGGAATGACAATTGCTTATAAGATCCAAGTACTATCACTTAGTTGATTGATGAAGAGGATTTGATCAACAAGATGTGACACACACCGAAGGGAAAGGTTGAGTTATGATGTTGTAATGAAGTGCAAGGATTAGTTAAGACAATGGTTAAATGATGTATTGATAACATACTCAAAGATACAGAGGTTGATCACACTTAGAAATATTAGAAGTATAAGTTGTAATAAGATTGACTACAAAGCTTAAACTAAGTTCATTAGTGGGTGCCGAGCAAGGTAGTTAAAGCCGAGCAAATTCTCAGTTGGAGCCGAGAAAAAAGAAAATCTAGTGTATGCCGAGTGAAGTTCAAGTGCTGAGAAAAGTATTAGGTGCCGAGCATCAGTAAAATCTTGGTTGGTGCCGAGTGAACTTTAGGTGCCAAGCATCAATAAAAACACAGTTGGTGCCGAGTAACATAGTATGTGTTGAGCATCAGGATTTCAATAGTGTTGAGCTGCTGCATTATTTTAAATGACGAAGAATCACCAAATCTGAGCTAAAAAAGTTGTTGCCTTGAATTTTGTGAACCAGTTGGAGGATAAGGATGATGAGCTAGTGGCACAAAATTCTATGTAAACTATTTTTGGGTGAATTCAAAAGGATTATTCAAGAAGTTTCTAGAGGAAACAAAATATGGGTTAGATATAATGAATCCTACCTAATCCATACAAATTGAAATTAAAGATTGGAAGAATTGAGCGGGAAAGGAACTCCAAGACTTCTATTTAAGGAGTCACAAAACAAGAAGCAAATGTTGCTAATGTTGCTACTGTTGAAGTGCCAAATTGCGAAGTGGTTAGAAGGGTGTCAAGGAGAAGGCATCTAAGAGAAGGAAGAAGCACAGAGGCTCTACTTTTATGAGTGGTCAAGAAGAGATGATTGCACTGGTACATTAAGCATGGAGACTTAAGGAGATTAAGCTTGAAAGGAGGGCAAGCTATCAAGAGTTGTAGAGATTGAAGGCCAGACAATGTGAAGAGCTGAAGAGTGATCCAAGATCTGCAAGTTAAGTTATATGTTATAATTAGGTCAAAGACTTTCTAATACTCTCTAGCAATTGTATTAGATATGAAAATCCTATGGACTTAGGTTGGTTTAATAGCAATTTGTAAATCCTTTAACAGGGTGGCATTCTAAGTGAATGTTCTAAAGTCCTCTAACCAGGCCCACTTCTAACAGGGTGGTTAAATCCTTTAACCAGGTCACATTTAACAGTGTGTTGTAAGCCTTTAATAGGGCAGGCCTTTCATAGGACATCACTTCAAAAGAGTGAGAATTGAGTAGCATGTTAGTGGTGGTTTTCTTCCAAATTGGGTTTCCACGTAAATCACTGTGTTATGTGTTGATCTTTTATGTGTTATGCTTACATGTTGATTTATAGTAACTTACTGAATAGTAAAGTTGAAGCTTGGATGAATGAATGGTTGAATGGGCTCACTACACTTAGTGAAAAAGTTTGAATTGGACATTAGGACTTTGAATAACTAATTCACTGCCCCCCCCCCCCCTCTCAATTATTGTAAAGCATTTCTAACAATATTTCCTTTTTCACTAACTCACACATCTTTAATTATTTTCCATCTTTAACACCATACCTAACCAACTTGTACTTTCCAAGAGAAACTATTTTTTTGACCAATTTCATGTGTGTTATCTACATTTGGGCATGTTGGTAACTTTTGTAAACTACCACATGTATCACAAGAACCTTTCAAACACATAGGATTATAATAAATGGTTTCATCTTCTCGTGTGCATAGTATACTTGTAATAAACTATCTCAACAACTTTGGAGGTTCTTTTAGACACATTCCTACAAAACATCATTAGTGTGCAAAGTTCTACATATAGAATGATAACCATCATAATGCATGGAAAATTCAACATGGATCCTACAACAACACATAGTGTGTGTATGATTAATCTTAACATAAAATGGTTTTTTCATCTCAAAAAACCTTTGGCTAATTCTAATCTAAGGATAACTTTGAAGAAAACTTTCATAAAATTGTGTTTGAGTCATATATAAAAAGCGTTTCATGTGTGGTTCATAGTTTTTATTCCCAATTTTCCTCTTGACAACATCTTTTTAGTTTGGTGAAACCCTTATTCCATTAAACCAAAAAAATCAATTAATGTTCTTAGTGCATCAACAAAAACCCTTTCCTTGCATCAGTGTCTACTTGAGAATGACCAAAGATGATCATGACTAATAGGTTCCTCAATTTTATCTCACCTCTCCAAGGCTTTGTATAATGTTGTTATACTTATCTTTAATGTATTTCTTATTTTTTTATTATGCAATATTTTTTCAGTCCCATTTCCCACTATGGTTGATGTGAGGACATGTCAACAAACATTAGCATCTTTAATATGTGAGTTTAAACCAATGACTTGATATGCATTGAAATGGTTTCCCACAATGGTTCTATAACTACTATTTTCAATTGATCTTAACCCCAAAATTATTACCGTCTCTCTAAATTTCAGATTTTTAATCATTTTAACAACTACTTGACATCTTCAACTTACATTTAATTTTTCAAAATAATTATTCCATTTCTTATTAAATATTCTTCTACAATTTTTTCCTAACATTTTATCATGCCTTGGCCTCAAAATATTTTAATCAATGTCAATTAGAAACTTTGGCTTTCTATGAATTATTCTAGGAGGTGTAGACAATGGTGTATTGAATACATTAGGTGCATTGTGAGCATTAGGTGAATTAGGTACATGAGGTGAATTATGTGCATAAGGTGAATATGGTTCATTAGGTGAATCAGGTGCATTAGGTGAAATAGGTGTGTGCTCTTGAATTTTATTTGCTACATTATGTGCATTAATTTCAATTGGTGTGTGCTCTTGAATTTAATTTTCTACATAAAGTGAATTAATTTCAATTGGTGTGTGCTCTTGCAATTTATTTTTACATTAGGTGCATTCATAATTTCAATTGGTGTACGCTCTTGAAATTTATTTTCTACATTAGGTGCATTATCACCACTCACATTATGTGTGTTTGATTCTCTAGCTTGATGTAATCTCCTCATATGCTCCCTTTATTTTTCCTCTATTGCCTCTTGTCCCTTAGTTAATATTCTCTCATTCTTTCCCATTATTGATAATGTACAAAATAACAACAAAATTGCAATATTTTGTTAAAATCCTAGCTAAAATTGGTATAATAACATGAACATAAACTGAAAAAAAAAAATCAGCCATTTTCTGTAAAGGTGAAGTTATAATGATTACAAAAACATGAAATGTTAATCATTCCAAAGCAAGAAGAAATTAAAAATGTGTACCTATAGCAGAACACCCTATGACACAATAGTCAGACCTTGTAACAACTTGTAATGGATTCTTAAGGTCATTAAGAAGTTAATATTTGCATAATGTACAAAACATAATCACATTATGAATATCTAAACATAACATTCTAATTTTTCATAATGTACAAAATGTGATCATGTTATTAATAGCTAATGACTTCATATAGTTCTCCATAATCCCATTAGGTTATGTAGAAGAAGAAGAAATGTGAGTGATTGAGAGAGAGGGGGGATACAGGATGAGGAGAAAGGGGAGGAGAGATAGGATAGGATGTACAAAGAGAGAGTAGCCAATAGGATGGAGAGAGAGAGAGAGAGAGAGAGAGAGAGAGAGAGAGAGAGAGAGAGAGAGAGTTATGGAGACAATGTGTGTGTGTGTGTGTGTGTGTGTGTGTGTGAGAGAGAGAGAGAGAGAGAGAGAGAGAGAGTTATGGAGACAATGTGTGTGTGTGTGTGTGTGTGTGTGTGTGTGTGTGTGTGTGTGAGAGAGAGAGAGAGAGAGAGAGAGAGGGGGGGGGGGGCAAAGGGAGAAGGGTGTGGGATGGGGAGACAAAGAGTGAGAGGGGTGATTAAGAGAAGGGTGTAGGATAGAGAGAGCTCAAGAAATAGAGTGATGGGATAGGATGTAGAGACAAAGGGAGGGGAGTAATGGTGAGAAGGGGATGGGAAGAGAGAGAAGGGATATGGTGCAAGAGCATCGTGCATCAAAAAATAAAGGGGGCATAAATTTTTTTTTAAAAAAATTAAAAGAAAAAATTAAAAAATTGTGGAGGAGAGAGAAAGTGACAAAAATTAGAAGAAAAATAAAAAATAAAAAATATAAATGGAAAAAAGAGGGAAAAAGGCATTTAATAGGTGGCATTATTAAATGTAACTTGTGGCTTGGTTTGGTATAAGTAGAAGGTCTTGTCTTGTCATTATTCATCATGTAGCTTGGAGAAGAGGATGTGGAGGAGAAGTGAAATTTGAAGAGCTAGTAGCTGCAACTTGGGGAAATAATCTTCCTTGGAGGTTTCTTCCAGAGTGTGGATATGGACTAGCTAGAGTTGGGATTGGATCTTGAGGGATCTTATAGAATTACTATTGTAATTTCTTATGTATGTGGCCATAACCCAGAAGGCCTTACAACTAGGTATGTTGGATGTAAATTTTATGATTTTATTATGAGAATTGGCATTATTTTGGATCTAAATATTTGTGTTAATTTTTTTTCTTCCATTGTCTGGTTATTTAATGGGGGATAGGATATCTCCTTTGGGGATTCTCATGCCTTGCATTGCATTAAGTGGTATTAGAGCATATTTTTTCCTAAGCACATAGTTAGATCATCAAAGTTGACGCAGTTTGCACTAGGACCTTGAGTTGGGAGAAGTTGACCTGAAAAGATCTTGATCGAATGGATTGATGGTTACAAAGATGGAAGGTTGATCTTGTTGGAGCATGAACACAGAGAGTTTGTGTGATGTTCTTGGTAGATCCATGTTTCTAGACTTGTGATGTGTTCCTGGTTGTTCATGCAAGGTGGTAGGTTGCGATCTAAATTGTAAATAATTTAGGTTTGTCACAAGGTGCATGGGAAAGATTTGTTGCAGAGGGTTTACAAAGATATTAGAAGATGATTCTGAGAATATTGGACCATGGGTTGATTGCAAATATCCACAATATATTGAAGATGAGGACAAATGAGAATCACTCTAGTGGATGTTGTTGTGGAGGTTGTTTTTTCTAAAAGAGTTGAGGAATTGAAGAAGAAAGTTGTATGCTACTAGAGTTGGAGTCTACCAATCCAGAAGAGGGTTGTCTGGTTGGTTAAAAGACTTGTTCGAAAGAAAAGAGGGCATGGCAAGGTCAAGGTAGAAGTTGGTTTTATTGATCAGTTTGAGGAATATGATGCAAAACCTATAGAGAAACTCATGGTTATTGCTGAGGATATTCCCAACCTTGTCGATGTCAGGATGGAGACTTGTTTTCATGATCAATCGGTTGTGTTTGGCATGGAAATTGTAGAGCACTTGGTCATGGATAATTAGGTTGTTGTGGATGTGGAGTTGGATTTTGCTAGTGCAAATTCGTTGGTTGTTGATGTGGTTGAGGATCTACATGATACTACAGATATGTATGTTCATGATTTCTTGATGGTTGGCATGGAAAAGGATTTACATGTTGTTGACTTGGTTTTGGAGTCACATGGTGTTGCTGACATAAATTTCATGTTTGAGGATATTGCTACTTCTAGTTGTGATTTGTTATAGGGATTCTCGGTGAAGCATTATGTTTAGTTTGTTCTTGGGAGTGAGCATGTTGATTGGGTTATTGAGGTTCATTCGATTTTGATATTTGAGTGGAGATTTATTCTTCTATTTGGGATGGATTGGAAACCTTTGATGAAGATGAAGATGGTTGAAAATATTTATTTTGGTGTCAAAGAGTGGGACACACTTTTCTATCTACCTGGGGAGTCTGATGTAGGAGCATCTTGCATCAAAAAATAAAGAGGGCATAACTTGTTTTTTTTTTTTTTTTATAAATTTTAAAAGAAAGAAAAAAATTGTGGAGGAGATCAAGAGTGACAAAAATTAGAAGAAAAATAATAAATAAATAAATGAAAATGGAGAAAAGAGGGAAACATGCATTTAATAGGTGGTAGTATTAAATGTAACTTGTGGCTTGATGGTTTATTTAATGTGAGGGTTTACTTAATGTAACTTTCTAGGTCGACTTGTGACTTGGTTTGGTATAAGTAACGGGCCTTGTCTTGTCATTATTCATCATCCAACTTAGAGAAGAAGATGTGGAGGAGAAAAATTTGAAGAGCTAGTAGCTGCGGCTTGGGAAACAAGGACTGACACAAGGTAGGACAGGGAAAACTAGGGCCAATGGCACACCCAACTCTCTGAACCACCCTGCAAGAGTTAACACAATGAAAGCAAACACAAAGAATAACAACCAAAGGAGGAAGAAGAGTAAAATATTTTCATTGATTCTTCAAATATTCAACATACATGCCCAGCTATAAGGCCTTCTGGGTTATGGCTAGATACAAATTACATTCATACACAAAGATCAACAACAAATTCACACTTCCTAATTCTGCTCTGCAATCCTCTTCATAACTACCTTCTCACTTCTAACTCTTCTTAACTCTTAACTAACTTCCCTAGCTCCTAGCATAAACACACTATTTATACTTTCCAAAATGGATTATAGATAATTCTAGAACATGGAGAAGCCACAAGTCAGCTCTCAGCAATTATTAAATGAAACAAAACTAAATTAAATACACAAGTCGGCTTGCATCAACAATTAACTGTCCTGAAATTGATGTCTGAGAAAAATTGTGATATCCCCTAGCTCCAATTGAGTTAGGACTTGAAATTTGAACTATAGGTAGATATATAGGTCCTCTAAAAACCCTTTGGTGCTCAAATTCTGATTCCTTAAGAAAAAGTGTGTATTCACTCTAAAAGTTGAGCACATAAAACTATCGTGCAGAATTGCCAAAAATCAATGTTCCAGGAGAATTGCCATATCTCCCAAAATATAAGGATTTAGGACTTTTGAACTGGAACATAGATATTACTCTAGTTCCTCTTGAATTCTTGAAGTTTTTAGGTCTTCATTCATTAAGGATAATTAGTTACATGGTCTGCAACAGGCACCTAGAAACCAGAAAACATAGTTTCAGCAACAAGATAAAAACTGAAAACATGCAGGATAGAAGTGCAAGCTAGGATGCTCCTACATTAGACAAACAAGGTTGGAAGAAATTATTCTCCTAAATCATTGAGATGTCATAACTTGAGCTGAATCCAACTCAGATTGAGAAATCCATGAAGCATCTTCCATAGCTTTGTTCTTCCACTTCACCAAATATTCATAATAATCTTTTCCCTTTGTGCTCTTACCAATTCTCTTATTCAATATTTGTTCAAATTCTTTAGTCTACTTCTTAGGATAATCCTCTGATATAGAAACTTCATCATCTGACTCATGATACTTGTATAAATCAACAACATTGAAATAGGAGATATGTCTGTGTCATCAGGTAACTCAACTTCATAAGCATTAACACAGTAAAATTTATTCAAGATCTTACAAGGTCCAAACTTCTTCATCTTCAACTTACTATATGTTCCAACTGAAAATCTTCCTCTCTTCAGATGAACCTTTACCTCATCACCAACTTGAAAATCATGATGTCTCCTAGACTGGTCAACATTCTCCTTATACTTCTGATTGCTTTGTTCTAACCTCAGCTTCACTTCCTTATGCAAAGACTCCATAAAATTAGAAAATTCTTCTCCTACAACACTTCTCTCTTTTCTTCACCAGCAATATCTCTCAAATCTAATACTCCTCTAGGCTTCATTCCAGTAACAATCTTAAAAGGTGTCTTCCCTATAATCTTATTCACAGAATTATTATATGCAAATTCAACTTGTGCCAATACCATCTCCAATTACTTGGCTTATTCCCAACTAAAAATCTTAGCAAATTACCCAATCTCCTATTCACAACCTCTGTTTGTCCATCTATTTGTGGATGGAATGTAGAACTAAACTTCAACTCAGTACCCCTCTTCCTCCACAAAGTCTTCCAAAAATAACCAACAAACGTACTGTCTCTATCAGAAATAACACTTCTTGGTAATCCATGCAATCTCACAATCTCTTTAAAGAAAAGTTTAGCAACATGCTTAGCATCTGATGTCTTCTTACAGGGTATGAAATGAGCCATCTTAGAAAATATATGCACCAAAAAAAATATGGAATCATACCCCTTCACTGTCTTAGGTAATCCAAGAACAAAATCCATACTAATGTCACTCCAAGGTTTCTTAGGAACAATAATAGGTGTATAAAAACTAGTATTCTAACTCACCCCTTTTGCAAATTGACAAACTCCACAACTTTTTACAAATTTCTAAACATCCTTATACATTTGTGGCCAATAATACTTCTCTTTTAGCAAACTCAATGTCTTATCAATTACAAAATGTCCAACTAATCCACCACTATGCTTTTCCTTAATCAAATTCAACCTCATAGAACTTCTAGGAATACACAACTGAATACCTTTGAACAACATACCTTCTTGAATGAAATATTCATCATACTTACTTATGTGATCTATCAAATTTGGTGCTCTGTACTCTCTCCACGCCTCAGAAAAATTAGGATCAACATTATACAAATCTTTTATTTCATCAAAACCAAGAACTTCAACCTTCATTTCAATCAACAAAGAATGTCTTCTACTCAATGCATCAGCAACTCTATTAGTAACTCCATTCTTTTTCTTAATGAAAAATGTAAAACTCTACAATACTCAACCCACTTATATGTCTCTGATTCAATTTATGTTGACTTCCCAAGTATTGTATAGCTTTATGATCAATATATAGTACAAACTCCTTAGTAATCAAATAATGTCTCCACTTCTTTAATGCTTGGACAATAGCATAAAATTCTTGACCATGCACATAATACTTCCTTTTAGCATCATTCAACTTTTCACTAAAGAAAGCAACAGGTTTACCTTCTTGACTTAATATAGCTCCTATTGCATTACCACTTGCATCACATTCAACTTGAAATACTTTGTTGAAATTAGGTAAAGCTAATACAAGTAATTCAACAACCTTTTGTTTCAAAGTCTCAAAACTCTTAGCAGCTCCATGTGTCCACTTGAAATTCTTTTTATCTCCTCTCGTTGTCTTAGTCATAGCATTAAAAATAGAACTAAAATTATTTATAAAATTTCTATAAAATCTAGCCAAACCATGAAATGATCTTACCTCACCCACATTCTCAGTTGTAGGCCATTCCAAAATTGCTTTTACCTTCTTAGGATCCATCTTCAAACCATTAGCTGAAATCACAAATCCAAGATAGACAATCTGCTTTTGCATAAAATAACACTTTTTTAGATTAATTAGCAACTTTTCCTCTTTCAACCTCTGCAATACTTGTCTAATATGCTCAAGATGTTCTTCCTTAGTCTTACTAAATATCATAATGTTATCCAAATAAACAATAAAAAACTTACCCAAGAATCTTTTTAGAACTTCATTCATCAATCTCATGAAAGTACTAGGTGCATTAGTCAAACCAAAAGGCATAACCAACCACTCATACAAACCATCTTTTGTCTTGAAATTAGTCTTCCATTCATCACCTTCTCTAATTCTAATTTGATGATATCCACTCTTCAAATCAATCTTGGTAAAATACTTTGCTCCACTCAAACAATCCATTATGTCATCCATCCTTGGCATAGGAAACCTATATTTTACTGTGATCTTGTTAATAGCTCTGGAATTAGTACACATTCTCCATTCTCCATTATTTTTAGGTGCTAATATAGTAGGTATTGCACATGGACTCAAACTTTCTCTAATTAATCCCTTTTGCAATAATTCATGCACTTACCTATTAAGTTCTTCATTCTCTATAGGTATCAATCTATATGGTGCTTTGTTTGGCAAACTAGCTCCAAGAATTAGATCCATACAATGACTTATACTTCTTACTGGAGGTAAACCATCAGGAACATCTTCAACAAAAATATCCTTGTACTCATTTAGCAATTCTTTAATTTCTTCTGGTATTCTGTCATTACCAACTTTTGCTGCTTGGTCATTGTTACCAACAGTTGGTCCTCTAGGAACTGTAGCAAAACAAACTTGATTCTTATTTACTTCCTTTTCAAATTTCTTTCCGTTAACCATGCAAACTTTTATTGCAATACAACTGACCTCATCTAGATTTTCAATCAAAGGCAACAATATTTGTTTCTTCCCATTTACCTAAAGAGTATATTGATTCAATCTTCCATCATGCACATCATATCTATCACATTGCCAAGATCTACCCAACAAAATATGACAAAAATCCATGGGAAAAATATCACAGAAGACTTCATCAAAGTAATGTCCAATTTTGAACTTGAGAAGGCATCGCTCACTTACCAATATCATATGCTCATCTCTGATCCATGAAACATGATAAGGTTTGGGATGTTTTAGCCTCTACAACTGCAACTTTGTAACCAACTCTTCTGATGCCAAATTTGTAGAACTTTCACTATCAATGATCACCTTGTAACATTTTCTAGCCATCTTACATCTGGTCTTGAAAAGACTTCTCCTTAGGACAGGTTCCTCATCACTTCCTTTATTACACAAGGTTCTTCTCACCATCAGATTTTCTCCAACCTCGGTTCCACTTGGTGAACTCTTAATGTCTTCTTGAATTATAGCCATTCTATTATTCTTCCCACTTTTAGAAGATCTACATTCAAAATATCTATGCCCTTCTTTACCACATCTGAAATAATTATCATGGAAACCACCTCTAGGATAAGAATTACCTCTTCCTCAGTAAGATCTAGTACCTTCTCGGTATGAAATAGCACCTTTCCACTAGGTCTTGTCTTTGTCATCAATATTCCATTTAGATTTGCCTTTATCCTGCACAAAATTGTCAGATCTGCCAGTTTCTCCATAGGATCTACCTCTGCCTCTTTGGAAACTACCACCTCTACCTCTTTGTCTTTGTTCATGCTTCTTTGTCAAGATCTCCTTAGCTTTTAAGGCATGTTGATATGCTTCTTCTACACTTTCCAAGTTCTTAAAACTTATTTCATCTTGAATTCTAGATCTTAATCCATTTATGTACCTTGCAATTTTCTCCACATCATCATCCACATGTCCAGATCTGATGTCCAATCTATAGAATTCCTCGATATACTCTTTCATAGTCATGTCTTTTTGCTTCAAATTTTGTATTTTTCTCAACAAGCTAACTTGGTAATCATCAGGAAGGAATTTATTCTTTACCTTGTTCACCATCTTTGGCCATGTTCTGATCTTCTCCTTTCCTCTCTTTTGTCTATCAGTTTGCAAATGATCCTACCATAATGAAGCATGACCTTTCAGCCTAGTAACTGCAATCTTCACCTTTCTATTATCAGGAGTTTTTTCATACTCAAAGAACTTCTCCATATCTAAGATCCAATCCAACACAAAATTGGTATCCAATTTTCTATTATAAGGAACAATCGCTATAACAAGCTTTGAATTTTCCCTAAACAACACTCTCAACAATCTTTCCTTAGCTTGATCTTCTTCAGGTTCTAGATTATGGTTTGGTGTTGCTACTTCATCATCACTTACATCATCAAGATGTGCTCCTCTCCTTTGGGCTATCTCCACAACATCTAATCTAGCTACAATTTTCCTCAATTGATCCAATATAGCATTATCATCATTTCCTCTGCCATGAACCATCTTTACAAATTAGGTTCCTGAAAGATCGTAACCCTCTGTAAGTTATAAGTCAAATCCATAGATCTACCACCTTATAACCAAATCTAGATTAGGGTTCTACATGATCCAATAAACACAAGGATGAACCATAAGATCTAATACCACCTGACACAAGGAAGGATAGGAAAAACTAGGGCCAATGGCACACCCAGCTCTCTAAACCACCCTACAAGAGTTAATACAATAGAAGCAAACATAAAGAACAACAACCAAAGGAGGAAGAAGAGTAAAATATTTTCATTGATTCTTCAAATATCCAACATACATGCCTAGCTGTAAGGCCTTCTGGGTTACAAATAGATACAAATTACATTCATGCACAAATATCAGCAGCAAATTCACACTTCCCAATTCATCTTTGCAATCCTCTTCATAACTGCCTTCTCACTTCTAACTCTTCTTAACTCTTAACTAACTTCTCTAGCTCCTATCCTAAAAACTCTATTTATACTTGCCAAAATGGCTTATAGATCATTCAAGAACATGGAGAAGCCACAAGTTGGCTCTCAAAGAATATTAAATGAAATAAAACTAAATTAAATACATGAGTTGGCCTGTATTAGCAATTAATTGTCCTAAAATTGATGTCCAAAAAAATTGTGATATCTCCTAGATCTGATTCAGTTAGGACTTCTGCTTTGAACTATAGGTAGATATCTAGGTCCTCTACAAACCCTTTTGTGCACAAATTTTGATTCCTTAAGGAAAAGTGTGCATCCACTCTGAAAGTTGAGCATAGAAAACTGTCGCATAGAACTACCAAAAATTTATGTTCCAAGAGAATTGTCATATCTGCCAAAATATAAGTAGTTAGGATTTTCACACTAGAATATATATAGTACTCTAGGCCCTCTTGAATAATTGAAGTGTGTAGGTCTTCATTTATTAAGGATAATTAGCTACACAGTCTGCAACAGGCACCCAAAAACTAGAAAATGCAATTTCAATAGCAAGATAAAAACTGGAAACATGCAAGATAGTAGTGCAACCTAGGATGCTCCTACATCAAGGAGATTACTTGGTGGGCTTGCGAGAAAAAGTTGAGATCTTTCTTGGAGGTTTCTATCAGACTGTGGATCTGGACTAGCTAGAGTTGGGATTGGATCTTGAGGGATCTTGTAGAATTACTATTATAATTGCTTATGTATTTGGCCATAACCCAAAAGGCCTTACAACCGGTCATGTTGGATGTAAATTTTATGATTATATTATGAGAATTATCATTATTTTGGATCTAAATATCTATGTTATTGTTATTTTTCTGTTGTGTGGTTATTTTATGGGGACTAGGACATCTCCTTTGGGGATTTTCTTGCCTTGCACTACATTATGATAAAATGGGGGAGAGAGAGTGGATAGGATGGATAGAGAGGGGGGATAGGATGTAGAGAGAGTAAGAGATATGAAGAGAGAGAGAGGAGATAGGATGGAGAGAAAAAGGGAGGAAGTGAGAGGGAGTAATGGAGAGAAGGGGATATGATGGAGAGAGAGGGGGGGGGGTTCATTGAGAAAAAGGGATAAGATGAGAAAGAGGGGATATGATGAGGAGAAAGAGAGTGGATAGGATGGAGGGAGGGAGAGATATAGAGGAAGAGACATGGGATAGGATGGAGAGACAAAGGGAGGGAGGGAGGGGGGGAGGGGGGGGGAGAGAGAGAGAGAGAGAGAGAGAGAGAGAGAGAGAGAGAGAGAGAGTAGGGGATAGAAAGAGAGAGGGGATAGGATAGAGAGAAAAGGGGAGGTAGTGAAAGGGAGTAATGGAAAGAAGTAAAGTGAGAGAGAGGGGAGATATGATGAGGAGAGATGGATATTATAGAGAGAGAGGGGAAGAGAGAGGGGATAGGATGGAGAGACAAAGAAAGGAAATGAGAGGGAGTAATGGAGAGAAGGAGATAGGTAGAGGGAGAGGGAGAGAGAGAGGGGGGGGATAAAATGGAGAGTGGGAGAAAAAGAGAGTGAGAGGGAAGTGGATAGGAAGAGAGCTTGATGATATGTGATGGGGAGAGATAAATATGAGAGAGAGAGGGGGGGATAGTATATACAGAGACCTCATGATGGAGATAGAGAGAGAAAGGTATATGATTGGGAGAGAGAGATAATGAGAGGCGGTGATGGAGATAAGGGTATAGGAAGAGATAGGGGATATCATGGAGAGACAAAGGGAGGGAGTGAGAGAGTGTGATGAAGAGAAGGGGACAAAAAGAGTAGATATGTGAGAGAGAGAGAGAGATGATAGGATGTAGAGAGAGAGGGGATAGGATGGAGAGAGAGAGAGAGAGAGAGAGAGAGAGAGAGAGAGAGAGAGAGAGAGAGAGAGAGAGGAATGATGGGGGTAAGGGAGGAGGGAGAGATAATGTAGATAGATGATATAAACATATTTTTTATATGTATATATAAATATATGTATAAATCTAGAGACATATATATTTATATACATTAAGATATAAACAAAATATAAGTATGTACATATTTATATAATGTTAATGGGAAGATACAATTGACTTTAGTTTTATACACATTTAACACAATCATGTTATAGGTAGTATGAAAATTGATTTTTATTATTCATAATATGATCATGTTATTTAATCATAAAAGCATGATTGTGGTTAGGCTTGGTAATAGGCCTGGAAAATTATCCAAAGGCTTGGGTTGATGTTTTCCCTCCATTGTTTTTGCTTTAGACATTTTTCGTCTTCTAAGATCAATTCTTTTCTTTGACTTAATTAGGTTTGCAAATGATAAAGTGAGTGTCTTTGAAATTACCACCATAATCTCACATGAATTCTTAGCTTTCTAACCATATAATTTTTTTACTTTTTGGACAACATTAGCATTGTTAAGTTAATTTTTCTATATCAATGTCTTCACAGTCCTCTTAGACACATGTCTAGAATTTTTTTAATAAATTTTGATCTACTAAGCCAAATAGAAAATAAATTACTTATTATTGTTCTGCACCTAATTCTATATAGTTTTTGAAAAAAGAGTGTTGATTTTAGATTATTTTGATGCAAGTTATATCCAATGCATGAACTAGTACCATAATTTCAGGATGAGATCACTTCAAAAAAACATAAAAAAACAAACTACTTGTCAAAAAAATAATAAAAATTATCTGACTTCTAGATATCATTCTTACATATCATCCAACCAAAGGTTTTTTTTAAATACTAAATCTAACTATATGTTTTGTAGAGCGCGCATCAACAACAATGTTATGATTTCAACAAAAAAATGGGAACAATTTTTTGGGTGCACAAAGTTTGACCCTCTTAATATTATCTATTTTTAAAAAACCTTAGCATATTAGAAAGTAGATTCAGAGTACTACAATTTTTTTGTTTTACACATTTTCTCATTTTGAGTGTCTGAGCCTCATATGACTCTTCCAAGATCAGGTTTACCTACTTTCAAAAAAAAGGTGTCACTTGTACCCCACTTTTTGCACACCATCTTGGTGTGCACTTACCCCAAAAATACCTTTGAAAGTATGATAAAATATTAGAAATAGAATGATACATGGGTACAAACACACATAGGGTAAAATCAAGATAATATTCATGTGACCCTTTATGACTCAATGTCCCCATGAAAAGGTACAATGTGGTATCGATGAGAAAGGACATATATAAGGTGAGACTAGTAGGATACGTAGGATAGATGATGTCAATTTTAACAATGGAATAGAGTGATAAGTAGGGGATATTTCTCATATTACATAAAATTATTATATTGCTATGAATCTATTTCAACTATGTAGTTTTTGAGTCAAACTCATTAATTCATGTTTTATTTTTAGGTCTTCAAAATTAGGTTTCTCTCATGAGAATGAGTGCAATAGTTAGCACTCATTTCATCTAGGTGATGCTTATAGAGCTAAAGCATGAGACTTCTTGGGAGGTCACCCATCACAATATGACTCCAACTCAAGCTTGCTTAACCATAAAGTTTCCTTAATGGTTAAGATCTCTTTTCCTGAAACCTTATTTTTCACCAATCCAAGAACTACTTCAAATCAAGTATTCTTAAATATAGAGTTTCCTCTTAGGTAAAGCCCACTTTTCTTACAAATAGTCTTATAAGAAAAGTGAGATTAATCGTGGAAGAAACTATGTGCTTAAGAATTCTTGAGATAGAATAGTACTAAGATAGGTGAACTCCTAGGAAGCAAAGTTGAAAGAAAATAATAAGCTAAATATGTTGATATAACTAACTAAATGCCTAAAGACTGGTTGGTAGAGTGATTGGTGTACTCTATTAGGACTTAGTTGTGATTGATGTTAAGGTGAATACATAACATCAACCCATATGAAGCCATGATTGATGAGGCACATTGAGAACATATGTACAACTCTAGTTCACAAAGGTGATCGAACAAAGTAGAAACAAAATCCCAACAAAGGTGATGATAAAGGATATTCACTTAGATAGATTCATGCTAAGTGGGTAAGAACATTGAGGAAGATATTGTTACTAACCAATTAATTAATTTAGTTATAACTAGTTATCCTAATATAACCTTAACAATTATCAATTATTAAATATAATCAGTTATCATATAGGTCCTTAAACACTTTTCTAGGTACTTAACACTTTAAACTTTTAGATCACTAGCTTGGTAAATAGATCAATCTCCATAGTAACACTCAACTTAATCTTTCCAATGAATTATTAACTTCATAAACTTAATATCAGAGTATGCTTCATATATATATACCAAGTTGTAGCAATAAATAGTAAACATGAAATAACACACAACAAAATATTATTCCAAGTTATCCTTTGGTTATCACCTTCAACTTTAACTTGATCATAAATAATGAAAATATTATTCATCCATTACATAGACAAATTATTTTTGCTTCACTAGATTCTTCTTTGTTTTGCTACTTAATCACAATCGTCAAATCCTCATCCATCTCAGATTCATTGAATCTACACTCAAGTATCATGCCTCCACCTTGAACTTTGTGATTCAATTCAAAATCATTCAAAATCAATCATTTTATCTTCTTTGAATTTCCCTAGCTCTAGATCTCATAACTAACTTCATCCTTATCTTTGAAACTTCTCGATCAATTCATATTTTCATCATATTTTGGCCTCGAATCAATTATTCTCCAAATTGTTCTCATTTTCCTATTGATCACATGACAAGATATATTATCAATTAGTGTCAAAAAACTTAGTCATAATGGAAAGACAATTCCAACCAAGCTACTTACAGTGTTAATCAAGCTCATAGAGGATCCAAGTAAACAAGTTAACCTTGCAGAAAGTTGCAGTGAAAACTAAGTTGCAGGGGCAATCAAGTTGTAGTTGCAACCCAAGTTGATAGTTTACACTGAGTTGTAGTGTCAACCAAGTTGACTGTGTCTATCGAGCTCCAATGTGAACCGAGTTAGTAGAGTAGTCTTATTCCAAGGTAATAATCAAGATGATAGAACAATGCAAGTTGAGTTAGAAACATCTACCAAGTGATTGGTGTGAACTAAGCACTCAGTATCTACCAATTGCTAGAGCTAGCCAAGGAGACAATAGTGACCTAGTGTTTCTAGTATCACTCGAGTAAGACATTGACTTGAGTTACAACACTGAGCCAACTTGGTGATTGTTTTTGGAACTAATCATGTTGTATCTGACCTATGAAGGAATTTATTTGGATGGATATAAGTATAAGGTATTTTTTTTATCCAATAAAAGTATGTGTATTCATTGCATCATCATTAAAACATTAGTGAACATGGAAGGGAAGATTTTCTAGAAGGCTACAAGCATCTCAAGGAAAGGAAGAGACTCATCTGTCATAGTCAAGTGATCAGTTTACTTCAAAGGATCTTCATCAGAAATCAAAGTTGCATTTCAAATATCAATCCATTGATATATCCTAATATGTGCATATATCCCAAATCCTTTAACAAGGTGGACCTAATAGTCCTTTGTAGAAACTCCTAACAGAGTACATTCTTAATTTTATTGCATAAATCCTTTTACAAGGTGGACCTAATAGTCCTTATTACTCCTAACAGGGTAGGATCATTAGAAGTGATCATTTGTAAGCCTTAACAGTTCAACTTTATTATTTCAGTAGTGAAGCATTATGGTCATCATCCCCACCCCAGTTTTAATTTCTACTTGGAGGGTTTCTGGGTTACCAAATATTGTGTTATGGTGTTGTTCTTTTAATACTTTATGTTTCATAAATGCAAGTAGACCAAACAACTTAAAAAAGTGGTTTAAGTGGTTCTTGATTCACAACCCCCCCCCAAAGTCACCTAGCTTGCATTATATTTCCAACAATTGGTATAAGAGTTGAGTTCTCATGTTAGAAATTTTAGCAACTTAAGAGAAAAGATCAAACACAATGGAGGTATACAAGCTAGAGAAGGTTGTTGAGAATAAAAAGGTTGATCTACATGTGACCATGGAAGAAATCAAGAAACTAAAGGATCAACTCTCTAAATCTCTAAGAAGAAGAAAAGAATTGGCAGCCAAGATGAATGTTAGTCTCTACATAGAATAAATAATTGAAGACATTTGAAAAGAAAGAAATTCAAATAAAGTAGATGCAACTATACAATATCTACTTGGAAGGAACCTTATTCTTCAAGAAGTCAGAAAATTGAAAAGAAAACAATATCCACTCAGTCAAAATATGTGAAGTCATGGAACAAAAAGATTAAGCTGAAAATGAAAAAAATATGGTAGAAGAAGATAAAAGACTACTCAGCACCAAGTTAGAAGAAAATGATAATGGAATTCACCAGCTCTCACTACATCAGGAAAATTTTGTAAATCAATTGAACAATTCAAATCAAGAAGTCATCCATCTAAGGATAGAAAATGAAAGACTCGTGAATGATCATAGAGAAAAAAAAGAAACCAATGAAAGAAAGATGAATTCACAAGAAATCATGGATCAATTAGCTAAGATATCTCAGAATAGATAGAAAGGCAAAACAAGATTGGGCTATACTAAACAAGGGGAGTCATCACTGCAAAGAGCTCAAAAGAATAAAAGACCTACATGCAATCATTATGGAAAAATAGGGCATACTTCAAACAAGTGTTGGAGCAATGGAAAATCAAAGTTTTATGGAAAATGTTATAGTTGTAACAAGCATGCACACAGAGCAACTAAATGCATAGAGAAGACTAAATTTGAAGGAGAATGTTTCTCATGCAACAAATAGGGTCATAAATCGTCAAAGTGTAGAACCAAGAAATGGAATCATATTGAATAAATTGCTAAAGCTATCTTTGGTTGGGTTACAACACTTGGTGTAGATGTTATTTATGTGGAGATTTTGGGCATATTGGACCAAAGTGCTTGAAGACTCACCTTAGAAAAAGAAATCCTACCAAAAGATATGTATGCAAAGAACTTGAAAATCTAGCAAAGAATTGAATCGATAGACAAAATATTGAAGATGAAAAGAAAGAAAAAATTGATACAATTAGAAGTCAAATGAAGCAACAATGGGTAAGGAAGTCTCTAGAGAATTCAAGTGAAATCAGTGAGGTCATTGACACCCAAGACAATGGATTGGATGACTCAATCATCTCTGCATGAGAATGAAAGGAGATCACTAGAGCTGTGATAAAATTCATATTCTACATCAGTTCCAATCATCCAAGCAAGATAGTCCAAACTAGCATGCACTTGGACAAATAAAAGACTCAAACCAGACTAAGTTGTTAGTTCTAAGTGAGTCACTCCTTAGATCTAACTAAGTTGTTAGACCTAACAGAATTTCCTCTTAGACCTAACCATGCATGGAAAGACTATACTAACCGTGCCTCATGACTAAACCAAGTATCTTTTACCTACCCAGGTATGGAACATTAAATGGAGCCCTAATTTAGAAATCTAATAAAAGGTAAAGATCGAAGTCTTATTTTCACCTTGATTTCAAAATTCTCTTTGAGCTCAGCATTTCTTAAGCCCCCCAAAGTAATTGTATTGCATTTCTTAAGCCCCCTAGAGCAATTTTATTGCAAATTGTTGAAGGAGATTCTTAGGTGAAGTCATCATCATGAAAATCTTCTTCAACTGAGCAGTATAGCAACATCTTCCAGTTTAAAGGTCAAGAAAGGTTTAGAAATATTGATAAAGAATTTGGAGTACACTCCTCCAAAATTCCAACTATATCTAACAATTGTAGAGGAAAAGAATCCTCAAGGTGCTCACTCTTCCATTCCTCCAAATGTACTTCTCATCCATGATATTAGATTGTTTTATCATTGGTCTATTTAGGAGTTAGGGAATCTTGAGTTGGATGAGGCCTATGTAACACTACGTGAAAATGATGTGTTGAAGCTAGATCACAAGCATCTAGAGGTGAAGGATTTGACCCACATCACCCATATGCCTAGAAATGTTTGGATCATGTGGATTAGGCTTATATTAAGAAGAGTTCATGATATGTCATTTTGGTCAAAATATTAGACCTACCCTATCACTAAGAAGATGATTCACAGGGTAATAGGGTATCTTATGATAGAGAAAGCCAATACTACTAAAACCCTAGGTTAGGCAAAACTGAGAAAGTTGACACTTGTTCAATGGGATGACAAAGGTATGAAGTTGAACAATGTGACAGAAATGGAAACCAATTTTGATATCCATGTCATTGCTCATAAAATCTATAGCTCAAGTCATGCCAACAGTGTATCATGTGAGGTAGGGGACCTGACATACAAGATTGTCAAGAAGAACTTATCATTCGACCTTGCCAAGCTTTGACATTCCTAGCTAAGAAAGAAAATGGAGAGCATTTGAGTCTCAAATAACAACTCATGTAAGTTCGGTTCACTCTTAGTATGTTTTTTCTTTTATATTTAGAAATTATTTCCTTCCAAAGGAAATGTTGTTCAGAAGAAAGACACCCCTATTCTATATCAAATCAATGAATTCATAAGTGAAAAGGGTGAGAAGTTTGATGGCATCATGGATGCTTACTTTGATAATTTCAAAGATAGGATACAAAGTAGGATTAGGATCCGTGAGTAGATTGTCAAAGATTCTGAGAAAAATATATGCTTCCTAGTCGACTATAATAGAGTTCACCTTCAGGCAGTCAGACCCAAGATAGCATGTGTTAAACCTTTATCATATGAGGTGAATATTGATGAAACAAAGGATATTAATGAGGCTATCATCAATGAACCAATAGACCCCAAGGTCACTTACTTTGGAACTTATGAATAAGCTAAGACAAGAATCTCTCTTGAGATTCAGATCTCTCAAATTTTGAAGAGAGGGAAGAAGAGGTTGGAAACCATTGGAAAGAAACTTGCCAAATCAAACTCATCTCCTACGATCACTAAAGAAAAGGGTAACGACGTAGAAGAAAAAGATGAGGAGGAAAACAAAAATGATGAAGAAGAGGAATTTCCCAAGAAGAAAGCAAAGGCCCCATCCAAGCCACCTAAGAGAGCAATAAGGTCAACTACCATGAGTATAGCTACCAAGCCAAGAAAGGAAAGAAAGCAAGTAAAGCTTGAGGTTGAAGATGAATAAGATGAAGATGAAGATAATACCCTAATAATATCTTTGAATAAGGCACCCCCTACCTTTAAAAAGCAAATATAAAATATAAGGGAAACAAGGGGTATGACAGGATTTAAATACTTCAAGTATGACTCCAGAAGTAAAGAGGACTACAAACATATTGAAGAGGCATTAGTCAAAAATATTGCAAGATGGAAATATGATCTTTTTGAGCTAAAAGGGAATGCTCATGAAAATCTTCTGAAGGTTATTTCACACTATTGGGCTAATGCAATAAAAATAGAGAAGGATATTAGAGACCACACCTTAAGAAATATAATGCCTAATCTCTATGACAAAGAAATCAAGGAGGCAATGTCAATTAATGAAGATAAAAAAACTCCAAGATTTAAAACTTTTCAAGTTTTGTCAAATAAAATAGAAGATGTTGTGAAATCCACAACAAAGACATGGAAGGACATCTTTGACATCAAGGATGAAGGAGCTCTTCCTAAGATTTAGACAATTGAAGATTCTGATACTGAGAAGATTGTAGTAGAAGTCATGGCATCACTTCCCTCCACTCCACCTAAGGCAACAATTGTGCAACAATCAATTGAGTTGAACCCAGTTCAACCTAGTAGTGAAGTGAAGACTTTCACACCTTCACTAAGTTTTGTCACAAAGGAAACTGAGCAATAGGTCTCATCAAATTCAACCAAGAAAAAGACTCCCTTAGTCTTGACCGAGCATTAGGCTCTCTTAGTCTCGACCAAGTAGCAACACCAAGAACAACAAAAGGACTCAGTTGATAAAGGAAAAGTTATGGTACTTAGCTTCTAGATTAGATTGTGTTGACATTTATACCATCAATGTTTTGAATCACACTATGTGATCCATCATCAGGATGCAAGAGCAAGAAATGTAAAACAATGTAAGTTGCAAATTTAGCATAGACTCACAAGATAAAGGGACCAATAAAAGAGGGATTTCACACACCCCAAAACTAGAAAAATAATAATAATACAAGTGATGTAAAATTCTAAACAAGAAAGAACAAGGACCAAAGAAAACCAAGAACAAGTATTAAAAAGAAATGTTAGAAAAGCAATTAATAAATCCTAAGAAAATTCCCAATGAAAAAGGTGGGGAGGGGAATCAAAAAGTTATCATTCCTTCTTTAGCAGCCAGAAGAAAGGGAAAAAATAACATAGTTGATGGCATTGATATTGATGAAGAGATTGTAATCCCGAATTAGGACCAATAAAATCTTTCAACTGAAGAACTGGACATTTTGGGAGAGCTATTGAAGAAAAGGGAAAAGCAAAGAATGCTAAGAGCTGAGAGAGATAGGAGCCAAGTCTTGGAAGATATAATAAAAGAAATATTCATAGATTCTCTATCTATAGAGGTAAATGAAAAAGGTCCCCATAATTGATCAATTAGTTGATATTGTGTACAAGTTCAATGAGGATACTAATGGGCAGGACAAACTTCTCATGAAAGCTAAGAGAAAGTTTGAGAATAAAGTGCTAGAAAATGTAGCACAAAGGATAGCAATTGATCTCAAGTAGAACTATCTATGATATATTCATTAGAAAATGTCATAAACAATGTTCTATCTTTATTTGTAAAGTTGAGTGATCCCAATAACTTTACCAAGGAAATAAAAGAAAAATTGGCCAAGATTGACAAGGACTTCCAAGATAGTGCAAATCAATTGGCACTTAATCCAAGCTTCAGTTATAATCATTTTGCAAAATCTAGATTTTTAATAGATCTTCAGGCAGAATTGTTAAGGGAAGAGGCTAGAATAAGGGAAACATTGGTTGAAATTAAAGGTGTGTTACTTCCCCACATCAACATTATGCAAAAGAGGATGGATCATGCAAGGACATTAGTCAAGGACACAAATCTATCAGTTGTAGATGATATGTATGATCTATCAACAGAGATTCAAATTGATCTACATATGTTGAAGGTATTGCAAGATAATTGGGATAAGACTTTGTCCATAACTTTAAAGGTACACAATGATTTTCTTTCTCATTTTGGTATAACCTTGTAAAGTTTTGGCATTTATAACAAAAACAAGGGGGAAAGTATACAAGGAGAAGTGTACAGTAAACAAAGGGGAAGAAAGTGTACAAAGAGGAAAGCATATAGAGGAAATATGTACAACAGCAAAGATATGTGAAAAATAGTTTAAACAAAACAATTTTGAAAAACCCAAAAACAGAGTTTTGGTTCTAACTGAGTTGCAAAGTCTTTAGTGCAAACTGGTCTACAAATCAAGCATATTCTAAGGGGGAGTTTGACTGAAGAAGTTTTTCAGATATTCTATATGATAAGTGTTTTTGTCACTAATACCAAAGAGGGAGATTGTTGAACACATGACAAGATATATTGTCAGTTAGTGTCAAAATACTTAGTCATAATGGAAAGACAATTGCAACCAAGCTACTAGTTTACAGTGTTAACCAAGCTCACAAAGGATCTGAGAAAACAAATTAACCTTGAAGAAAGTTGTAGTGGCAACTGAGTTGATAGTTCACATGGAGTTGTAGTGTCAACCAAGTTGACTATGTCTACCAAGATCTAATGTGAATCAAGTCAACAGAGCAGTCTTGTTCCAAGATAATAATCAAGATGGAAAAATAGTGCAAGCTGAGTCAGAAGCGTCTCCTGAGTGATCAGTGTGAATTGAGCACCTAGTATCTATCGAGTTCCAAAGCTAGCCAACGAGACAGTGGTGACTGAGAGCTTCTAGTATCGTCCGAGTAAGACATTGACCTGAGTTACAACACTCAGCCGACTTGGTGATTATTTTTGGAACTACTCATGTTGTACCCAACTTATGAAGGAATTTATTTGGATGGATATAAGGTATTTTTTTATCCAATAAAAGTATGTGTATTCATTGTATCATCATTCAAGAATTAGCGAATATAGAAGGAAAGATTTTTTGGAAGGATACAAGAATCTCAAGGAAAGGAAGAGGCTCATTTATCATAGTCAGCTGGTCAGTTTACTTCAAAGGATCTTCATCAATAATCAAAGTTCCATTTTAGAGATCAGCCCATTGATTCATCCTAATAGGTGTATCAATCCCAAATACTTTAACAAGGTGGACATAATAGTCCTTTTCAAAAACTCCTAAAATAGTACATACTTAATTGTATTGTATAAATCCTTTCACAAGGTGGACCTAACAGTTCTTATTACTCCTAATAGGATAAAATCATCAGAAGTGATCATTTGTAAGCCTTAACAAGCCAACTTTAATACTACAGTAGTGAAGCATTGTGGGTGTTATGGTGTTGTTGTTTTAATACTTTATGTTTCATACATGCAAGTAGATTAGATAACTTAATAGAGTGGCTTAAGTGATTGAAGTTTAAGTGGTTCCTGATTCACCCCCTCATCCCCTAGCTTGTAGTACATTTACAAAATTTCCTTCCTCAGTTAACACTACACTTCACTTGGTTAGTACTAATCTTAGTTAACAATGTTATTTCTTGGTCAATACTTATCATTCTTCACTTGCTTAACATGTTCTCAGTGATAACTCTAGTAGCTCGGTTATATTTAGGTTTTTTATTCAATAACTAAAATGTCTTCTTAATTCACGAGTTCATAACTTATGCATAATCTCAACACTTAATCAAATCATGTAAAAAAATCAAACCAACATTATAATGTCAAAGTCTAACTCATCAAGTACCCATTGAAATCCATACACTTAACAATACTTTCTCCATCATCGTACTTTCTTCAAATCCTCTTCATTAATCAAATGATATGCTACTCTATTAGTTTAATGTATTACCAATTCAAGCTTGACATCCATAACAACTGATATGACTCTTTCACACATGCATTATCAATACTATCAATTATGGCTAACAAAAAGTAGTTCAACCAACTTTTGAGCAATTTGACATCTTTTGAGAAACTTTACTCATGTATACTCATGGTCACTTCCAAGTGACTCAACTAATCTTAGGTCCTCTAAATACACCTAATTACACAAACTTAGACCGTAATTGACCATTCTTAACCATTATTCACATATTTTCTACCATTGGTAGGCTTGAGCCAGAATTGGCTGCTACCATCCATAAGGGTCCTTACGACCAAAATGAGCTTCTCATGAAGGCTCAAACAAACAAGGTTCAAAACATAAGGCCTTACTATGAACCATGAAATTCAAACATAATCCAAAAACAACATTCTTGGTACCCCTACACTAGCTATATAGTCTCCCATGGAGAAAAATTCCCTTTTCACCTCATCGTCATAGACCTTGGAGATGATGAAAATAATGTCATCATTAGTAACAGTCTTGGGGAGGTTGGAAAGATTTTTTTCCTACAACTCTTCCACACCCCCAACATTAGATTCTAACAAAAGCTAATAAAAACATTTGGTGGCCAACCTCCCCAAAAGAGTAGTGTACAAGACCAACAATTTAGAGTTGTCCTTGAGGGTACAAATGGAATTCATTTTCTTGTGTTTACAAGAAGATATGTGGAGAAAGAAATGTCATAATTCCCCCTCCCCAAGCCATTTAACATGTAATCTTTTTTCATTTTCCATAATTTCCTTCCAATTCTTCCTAAATGCTTCTTCCTCATTGTGGAGTTCTGGGGAGAGTGCCATATTATGTTGAAGGGTTTCGAGTTAACTAGAGAGATCTTTCTTAGTCTTGAAAATATCCCCAATTATTTTTATCCAACATTTAACGTTTTATCTGATGTCAATCTTTCTTGCAACTTTGAACATTATAGAGTCCTTTACTAGAGTGGACCACCAAAGCTTTACCATCTCATGGAAGTTGGGTTGGGAAGTCCACATAATCTCATACCAAAAGGGGGCATGACAAGAAGCCTACCTACCAATCCACTTCAGTAGGAGTGGGCTATGGTCTGAAGTGGTCCTAGGTAACATAGTTAGGGAGGAATTCATACCCAAATACTAGGAGGACAAAATAAAAAACTATTCAAGTTTGACCTAGGTAAGGTGGGTTCCCTTCCTATTATCAGAGAAGATTAAAGGGTTATCTGCTAGTTTCACATAAAAGGCCAATATTAGAAATAAAGTTTGAGATCTCCCATACTACCAGAATATTCCATTTATTCCCCAAGCTTCTTAGAGGGGAACAAGGGGGAACTAAAATAGCCACAAGCATGATTCCAACCTCCTAGAGACCAAGGAAGCCCAAGGAAATGTCACTCCACAAATCCTTTTGCCCACGGTGGCCATTGGGAGTGTAAAGATTGAAACTATATCATTCATCAATGTAGGAAGTGAATGTAATATCTAGGTAGTGTTGAGAGAAGGAGAAAACATCACCCCTAACATAGGAGACATTCCAAATAGTCACAATGCCCCCTGACACCCCAACAACCTATAGGTATAAGAATAGAGAACTCATCCAAAGTTTCCCCATTAGATCATTGAAATTAGCATAGGTCATCTTAACCTCTTACAACATAAGAATTAAATCCACCCTATGATCACTAATATATAGTCTAATAGAATATTGTGTTTTTGATATGTTAAGGCCCCTAATATTCCAGGAGAGAAAGATCATTTCTTATATTTCTTATTTAGGTAGAGGGTGAATTGTCCCCCTATAAAAATCTCCCTTGTAATGTGTTTTTATCTTACATACCTATCAGAAGGTCTTCTTTTCTTTACCTCAGCTCCTTCATCCACTATTTTTACTATTTTTCTTCCTTTTGGGTCTTCCAATCAGAGTCCTCAATCACCATCTCAAGTGCCTAAGGTCCATTGGATGTAACAATTAGGGAGGTCATTTTGGGGTTGATGAGACACTAGCACTAGGTTCGGCCTCGGGCTCATCATTTTAGCATTTGTGGGAATGTGGATTTCTAAATCTTCTAACCCAAAGACAATAGAGGAATCAATAATTAGGTTAGGGAGGAGGGGTTTGACAACTAGTCAACAATACATCCACTCCCGTAGAAGCCAAAATATTTGGTAGAGGGGTTTAGATTTCTTTGTCCTTCTCTCCCAAGCCAAGAGTAGTTTTATTCTTCAACTTAAAGTTCTTTCTTTGGGGTCTTCCAGTCTACCACCATGAGACTTTTAAAGTTGCAAAGTTTATGAAACAAAGGTAGAATACTTGTAAAAAATGGTTTGATTCCAGTGGCCCAACTTTCTTTTAAGGATGATAGAGTCAAGAAGAGCCTTGTTGTTGGCTACATTGACACAAAACCTAACAAAAACTAGGCATGATTTTTCCAAGTTAACCATGTTTGTAGAGATATAGTGGCTAAAGGAGTCACCAATCCACCTAATCATCCTAGGACTCAAGGGAGATGATAGGTAATAAAACCCATATAGTTGTCATCCAACTAAGCTTGGTAGAGGGGTCAAAACTAGGCTTCCACTTTGTAAGAGTGAGGAAGTTTTTTTTCGTAGAGTTAGGATCTCGATAGAATGTAAGAGAAATCTTCCAACACAATAAATATAAAGAGGAACATACCCTTGGGTGTCATTAAGATGGTCAAATCTCCTTTGAGCTTCCACTAAATCCTTACCTATTTCCACACTATATCAATGGTGCGATAAAAGTTAAAAAATATGCCAACAAGAGCTAGACTCCAAACAACCATAGTTTTGCCAATAATAGAGTTTGGGAGGTTGATTTCAATTCCTTCATTAGTACTAGAAAATTCTACTAGAATAGATTTTAGGCTACTCTTAGGGCCTCCCACAAGTACACCTTCCAATTATAAAGTAAAGCGATAAAAATTTTAGAGCTCCAAGACAAAAGTCAAGTAAAAAAGTATCATTTAATGATGCAGGAACATCTTGCATGAAAAAAAAAATTTGAAAAAAAAAAAAATTGGAATAAATAAATAAATAAATAAAAATTGTGGAGGAGAGAGAAAGTGACGAAAATCAAAGGAGAAATAAAAAAATAAAAAGGAAAAAGGAGAAAAGAAAGGAAAAGGTGATTTCTATTTTCGAGGTGCATAGGTGGCATAATAGAAAAATAAAAAATAAATGGTTGTCATTCCATTTATCGAGGTGTGTGGGTAGAATTCTAGAAAGTTATGAATATTGTAAAAAGTTGTGGATATTATAGAAGGTTATGGAAGTTGTAGAAGGTTGTGGAGGAATTCTAGAAGGCTGTGGATAAGTCATGCATGGGGTGGTAAGTGCCTATTTAAGCAAGGCATATGAGCATTTCTAAATCAAGCTCAAGAGGAAAGCTTAAGATGGAGTAGCTTGGGAAGTAGAAGCTTTGGAAGGAAAAGCTTCAAGGTGAGAAAGTTAGAAGGTGTGAAAGAGAAGGAGAAAGTGAAGAGTGAGTTTTCCTAAGTCTGTGGACAAAGCGCCGAATGTGAGGCAGTTTACAGCAGGATTGTGATGGACTTGTGAGTTTAGACAGAGCGTTGAATGTGAGGCAGTTTACACTTGGATCTTGGATTAGGTTTGTGAGAAGAGCTAGTGACTGCGGTTTAGAAACAAGGAGGTTGCTTGGTGGCTTGCGAGCACAAGTTGAGATCTTAGAGGTTTCTACCAGAGTGTGGATCTAGGCTAGCTTGGGTTTGGATTGGATCTTGAGAGATCTTGTTGCGTTCTTGGTTGTGATTTGGTAAGGGTGGTGTGGCCCTTCGTTAGTGGTATCAAAGCGTATCTACATTAGTGGTATTAGAGCCGTATCTACATTAGTGGTATCAGAGCAGGAGATCCTAAGTGTACAAGCAGATCACCGAAGTGTGAGGCAGTTTGTACCAGGACCTTGGTTGGGTGAAGTTTATCAGAGCAGGTTTTCCTGAGTGTACAAGCAAATCGCCAAAGAGTGAGGCAGTTTGTACCAGGACCTTGGTTGGGCAAAGTTTATCAAAGCTTGTGGATTGCAGATCCATTGTCCTAGACTTGTGATGTGGTTCCTAATTGTTCGTGCGAGGTGGAAAGTTGCGATCTGACTTGCAAATAATTTGGTTGTCACAAGGAGCGTAGGAAGGATTTGTTGCAGAGGGTTTATGAAGATCTTGGGAGATGGCTCCTAGAGGATTGGACCCTAAGATGATTGCGAAAATCCATGATATAGTGGAGAGGAATTTTTCTAAGATGATTTCTCAGTTGGATGATAGATTGGCTGATCAAGTTAAGAAGGTTCATGAGAGAAGATGGCATCGCAAGGTTGAGGTTGAAGAGGTTGGTTTTGCTGATCAGTTTGTGGAGTCTGATGCAGAACCTGCAGAGCAACTAGAGGTTGTTGCTGAAGATATTCCTAATGTTGTTGATGTTGGGACAGAGGTTGGTTTTCATGATCAGTTGGTTGAGTCTGACATGGAGACTGCAGAGCATTTGGTTGTGGATGATCTAGTTGGTGTTGGTGGTAACTTGTATGTTGCAGAGCACTCGGTCGTGGATGATCCGGTTGTTGGAGGTGAGTTATGTATTGCAGAACATCTTGTTGTGAGCAATGAGCTTTCTGGTGTTGAGAGTTTGGCATGTATTGATGGTGATCTACATGTTG
The DNA here is from genome assembly GCA_028749045.1 of Cupressus sempervirens. Taxonomy (NCBI): domain Eukaryota; kingdom Viridiplantae; phylum Streptophyta; class Pinopsida; order Cupressales; family Cupressaceae; genus Cupressus; species Cupressus sempervirens. Next base: position 820,718,533 of record CM053792.1, on the reverse strand, counting down.
GTGCTGATATGGATTTTTTTGTTGTTGATGCGGGGTTTGTTGCTATGGGTGTGAATTCACTAGTTGCTGATGTGAATGAGGGTTTGTTGATGAAGAATTATGTTCAGTTTGTTTCTGGGAGTGAGCACGCTGATTGGATGAAGATGGTGGTAGATATTTCTTTTGGCATCAAAGTGTGGGACAAACTTTTCTATTTACCGGGGGAGTCTGATGCAGGAGCATCTTGCATGAAAAAAAAAAAAAAAATTGGAAAAAAAAAAAAAAATTGTGGAGGAGAGAAAAAGTGACGAAAATCAAAGGAGAAATAAAAAAAATTTAAAAAAAAAAAGGAAAAGGTGATTTCTATTATTGAGGTGCATAGGTGGCATAATAGAAAAATAAAAAATAAATGGTTGTCATTCCATTTATCGAGGTGTGTGGGTAGAATTCTAGAAAGTTATGAATATTGTAAAAAATTGTGGATATTGTAGAAGGTTATGGAAGTTGTAGAAGGTTGTGGAGGAATTCTAGAAGGTTGTGGATAAGTCATGCATGGGGTTGTAAGTGCCTATTTAAGCAAGGCATATGAGCATTTCTAAATCAAGCTCAAGAGGAAAGCTTAAGATGGAGTAGCTTGGGAAGTAGAAGCTTTGGAAGGAAAAGCTTCAAGGTGAGAAAGTTAGAAGGTGTGAAAGAGAAGGAGAAAGTGAAGAGTGAGTTTTCCTAAGTCTGTGGATAGAGCGCCGAATGTGAGGCAGTTTACAGTAGGATTGTGATGGACTTGTGAGTGTAGACAGAGCGTTGAATGTGAGGCAGTTTACACTTGGATCTTGGATTAGGTTTGTGAGAAGAGCTAGTGACTGCAGTTTAGAAACAAGGAGGTTGCTTGGTGGCTTGCGAGCACAAGTTGAGATCTCAGAGGTTTCTACCAGAGTGTGGATCTAGGCTAGCTTGGGTTTGGATTGGATCTTGAGAGATCTTGTTGCATTCTTGGTTGTGATTTGGTAAGGGTGGTGTGGCCCTTCGTTAGTGGTATCAAAGCATATCTACATTAGTGGTATTAGAGTCGTATCTACGTTATTTAAATAAATGAATCAAGCTATTGTAGCATTGGACTCTATTTGCATTTTTTTTTTCTATATGTTGTATGTATGTGATGTTGTACATGTTCTATTATGCATAAATGTTCCTTTGTGCTCTCTAATTAGGGATGGAACAAAGTGATAGAAAACAATAATTTCTATATCTATGATGTTCACCCCAAAATACTCATTTGTATCTCTTACATGATCTTTTAGTGTGGTTATAAATATGCTACACTTAAGGGATGGTATTAATTCATTATGATATAATTTTGATATACACTAGAGTTATAATATGATATATTGGTCCCAAAGTTATAGATCCCTTTTGTGCTCTCTTTGTCATGTGTTTCATTTCCCTTGGTTTGTCCTTGCTTGGGGGCATCTCATAATTGAATCATCTCTTGTGGGTCTATGTATACTTCATTAAATCCATTTCTCCCATTAAGGCATTTGCAATCTCTACACTATGCTCCTTGTTTCTACACACTCATAATAATTAAATGTAATATCTTTTTTGGATGGCCAAGGAGATGATATTTTCCTTTGGATTATCCTATCATTACATTATCATGCTTTGTGCATTATTCAATGGGTATGTAGACAAATACTCCTTTTTAGATCCATTTAGATATTTTTCCTTCCTTAAAAATGAACTCCTTTTCTAGATCCCTTAACAGAGAACTATGATTTCCTTAAGGATCAATCCTCTTTGGTAGATTTCCTAATAGACTATGCTTCATTTGGTTATCCTTTTGTTGATGGTTTTATGACGATCTCATAGTTTTCTTGACTATCAATTGGACATCTTTTGTAACAATGCCTTCTCTACGTATGACCTATTATAAATGTAAACCATACTAGGCTATTTGCTCTCTCTCTCTCTCTCTCTCTCTCTCTCTCTCTCTCTCTCTCTCTCTCTCTCTCTCTCTCTCTCTCTCTCTCGTGTTGTCTCTTTTATCTTGGTTATGGATTTAACAAGGACCAAAGTCACTTGGAGGATTGGTGTTTTGTCATCTCCTTAACCTTCAAAAAAATTACGTTGTTTATCTACTTTACCATGAGCATGAGGTTGCTCTATTGGATATGGTAATTTCATAGGTTTGTGTGAAAATATTGAGACAAAGCTCAATGAGCTAGGAAGATATATGACATTTACAAGGATGGATAAGGAAAGAAAATAATTAGGGTGGGAGAGCTTTAGGATGAGTTTCTATCACAACAAAGGAAGAGAAAAGACTTGATCAAGAATTTTTGCCTATAAAGGACATTGTACAAGTGAGGATGGAGCATGTTGTTGGAATCATAACCAATGCAAAGAGCTATGATAAGAAATTTCCTCATTCTAACTAGACAAAACATTTTTGACAAATTGGTAGAGTGTGATAGTTTGTGTGATCCCAATGAGGCGACAACTGAATAGTGGAAGAATGGGCTTCTGGTTTTGAATGAAAGGTCCAAAAAGATATAAATATTTAAATTTGTTGTTTTACTATAGATATATTCATTTTTATTTTGTGAGATATTTTGGATGTAGACAAAAATATATAATCTACTCAGGGGAGTATTAATTAGTTTTGGTATGTTACAATATTTTTGGAAAATCAAATTTCTTGTCCTTTTTTTGTAGTTTTTCCTTCAATGCCGAAAGGGGAGAATGCTAGACTTGGCATTAGTTTTTGGAATAGGCATAAGAGTGATTACACTACGAGGAGACTAAGTTAAACTAAGTTCTTTAGCATAGTCTTTAATGCATTTAGCATTGTTATCAATGAGATGTGAAATTGTATCCAATAAATAAACAACATGTTCATCATTGTGGATTATCTTACTCATCATTTGTTGATCTAACCATTTCTCAAAATTTTCAAAGTATTTGTATATATTTTGCACTTTGATAGGAGGTACTCTTAAGGTTACATCTTCACCATGAGAAGAGTGGGAAGTGGGATTCTCCACAACAATAAGAATTTCACTGGTAGGAAAGTTGTATCATAAAGAATCTATTACAGGTGCTAACTTTTTAGGATAGTACAAAGGCAACTCAATCTTTAGATCATGGGCCCAAATGTTGTGGTACAAGTCACATAGACATCCTATCCCTAGGAAAATTAGACTAAATTTTAAAGGGGAATTTGGAATGAAGAAAAGATGTTGGAAGAAAAAGGAGTATTGTTGTTGAATCAAGAATTTAATAGACATAAAAGCTTGAAACTTCCAATATAAGGCCTCATAGAGCATATACTATAGGTGCTAACTTTGTAGGAAAATGCAAAGGTAATTCAATTTTCATATTGTGGGCCCAAACGCCATGGTACTAGTTGCATAGGCATCCCATCCCTAGGAAAATAAGACCAAATTTTAAAGGGGGGTTCAAAATGAAGAGAAAATGATGGAAGAAAATGAGCCTTGTTGTTGGATCAAGCATTTAAAAGACATAAGACCTTGGAGCATCTATTATAGGTGTTAACTATTTAGGACGATACAAAGGCAATTTAATTTTCAGATTGCGGGCCCAAATGTCATGGTATAAGTTGCATAGGCGTCTTATCCCTAGGAAAATGGGAACAAATTTTAAGGGGAAATTTTGAATCAAGAGAAGATGTCAGAAGAAAATGAGCCTTGTTGTTGGATCAAGCATAACAGACATAAGATCATGAAATTACCAAAATAAGGCCTCATGGAGCATCTATTATAGGTGCTAGCTTTTTAGGATGATAAAAGACAACTTAATTTTCAGATTGCATATGAGTTTTAGATTTTCATGTTTTATCTAACCAATCCTTGATTAGTTTTAAAGATAAATGTTGATCTTCACAAACTTTGGTATTGACCCTATTTATTTACCAACATAATTATGGTTACAATAGGTCTACCCATCCTTTGACAATTTTTCACACCTTCTTGTGTATTGGGATGCATCTTTCTATATGGCTAACCAATAACTATATTAAGTTTCTTTATTGATATCCACTTTGTGAAAAATGTCCTCCATAGGGTTCATCATAACATACCTTGAGCATGTCAAGCATTCCATCCTCACCAAGGCACATGTACATGACATTACCAAGGCCAACATAGACTAAATATCTAACTATCGAAGAATAAGGAAAACCATGGCACATTAGTTGTCCTTTTCATTTAGGTGACAATTGAGGAATTTATCTTGCAACCAAGTAATTTGCAATGTCTACATATGAAGGAATATGGACTATGAGGGCAACGAGATGTTCATAAAGGAAACAAGGCACATGTACATGACATTACCAAGGCCAACATAGACTAAATATCCAACTATCGAAGAATAAGGAAAACTATGGCGCACTAGTTGTCCTTTTCATTTAGGTGACAATTGAGGAATTTATCTTGCAACCAAGTAATTTGCAATGTCTACATATGAAGGAATATGGACTATGAGGGCAACGAGATGTTCATAAAGGAAACAAGGCACATGTACATGACATGACATTACCAAGGCCAACATAGACTAAATATCCAACTATCGAAGAATAAGGAAAACTATGGCGCACTAGTTGTCCTTTTCATTTAGGTGACAATTGAGGAATTTATCTTGCAACCAAGTAATTTGCAATGTCTACATATGAAGGAATATGGACTATGAGGGCAACGAGATGTTCATAAAGGAATGAATACCACTAGATAATCTTATGATGTCAACCATGAGAGGAAATATGCTACCATATTAGTGTTCCCCAAGTTTTTCCACTATAGTGATGTAGCCAGCTGACAAGTCTTCCACTCGCTATTGATTCACTCATGAGCTAGTATGTTAATGCATGGTTAGTGTGAACAAAAATACAAGCTACCCTTAAACATCACACACTAAGAAGAAAATTAAGCTTCGAAAAAATAAGTCAACTTTGACTATTTAACACTTCTAGTCTTAGAATGAGGCTTAGTGTGTGATATTTAAATCATCTGAATAGATAATGTCTTACAAAGAAAACAATATTTCACGCACAAAATATTCACAAAAAAATGCACAAATCATGGTACATGGAGAGCTGCTTATATCTATTAATAATTTAGGCTAGCATATTTGGCTCTTCTATTACTCGTCCAATGGTGAGCAACCTCTAGTAGACTATAAATTACATTTAATATTTTCAACTCAAGTATGTTTACTTGAAATGGGACTGCATTTTATGTGCACTGTGGGGGTCTGCAAGATATTCTGTTGATGTATATAGAAAATTAATTGAAAGCATAACAATGTTGAAAAAAAATCAAATTGTACAAAAAGTTACTGCAGGAAAATGTGTAATAGTAGAATGGTTGATGTGGTTTTTCCTTTAGTATAACTATCAGATGTGCAAAACACCTTAAGCTCTCAAAACTTCATACTCGAGCAAATTGCACAATTAAAAACATATTTCTGTTAAAACTGAGGGAAGCAAGAATAATGCTAAAATCAAATCTAATACATATAGAAACTTCAACACAAAAGACGCTTGAAACAAGCAGAAGCGGCTCAACAGTACTTATTACCAAGGGGACGCTATTTTTTCATAGGTCTTTGTGGGCGACACCGCTACGCCTTTCCATTTTATGGAAAGAGAAGCTTCCGTTTTTCAATGGACGTATTATAAGTATTATGTGAAAGAGAAACCTCAACTGCCTTCCAAGTGCATTCGCGTTCTCACGAAAAGAGTATCACACAACTTAGAAAATTGCCTTCACGCAGGATCGAACTGCGGACCTTCAGTTTACAAGACTGACGCTCTACCACTGAGCTATAAAGGCAATTGGACTGTCTTCAATGAGTTCTTTGTGTATCATTTGTAATTTGATTAGTAACTATATTGTTCGTATATTTTTTTTTTGTTTTAATGATTGACATAATTTACTAGCTATATACTCTATAGGAGAATAAATTATTCTATCATAGAAATGGCAAGTGACATATTAATTGAGTTCATAGAGGGAATTCATTAGTTATATATATTATGCTTAAAAGACGTGTTCAAATAATATGTGAATCAAACTTATGGCCAGTCTTAAACATCACACACAAAGGTCGAAATTAGGTTGAGAAAAATAAGTCAAACTTTGACTATTTAACACTTTTACTTTAGGAATCAAACTTTAGTGTGTGATGTTTAAGTCGTTCACAAACAGATGACTTGAGCTATCATATGTGTTCTATGTAAACTTAAATAATTGGTTTGAATAAGACTTTAGTAATGAACTCACTAGATGAAACATTCTATACACACCAACAGTCATATATATATATATATATATATATATATATATATATATATATATATATATATATATATATATATATATATATATATATATATATATATATATATATATAATTAGTCAACCATTCAACATGGGACTCCAATCACGCATCCCCTAGAAATTTAGAATGGATGATCTAAGAAAGTGAATCCCCTACTTTAGAATGATATTTTATATTGAGATGTAATGTACTAAAAACTATTTAATTACAATACAAAGTTGTGTCTAATATATCCATCTCAATATAGTTTATGAGCCCACTTAAACTTTTGGTCCATTAAAGCAGTAAAGATCAACAAATCAATTACTACTTAAATTTCTAAGACCAATATCATGACTCTCTGCACCATCATTCAAGAAAAGAAGTGCACAAGCCAAAGGATTTACTTTTTGTTGATGACATTTAAAGGACATTTATAATCAATTCTTGTGTCAATATGTTGGAAAATTTTAGTATCATTTAACTGACAAAATAATATAATGCTTAAGAACAACTATTCTATGTATTATATAAGAAAGCTAACGAGCACAAAGAGGATTTGGATTATGAGATGGTTGGATAAATCACTCTTTACGAGCATCATAAGTTTAAAACATATAAATTTCTCCACCTACAAATTTCTCTTGCCTTTGATTATAGATTGTAAGAGGAGACGATGAGGAAGTTGTAAAGACCATTTGTATGTATTCAATATTATCATCATTTTTATAGTTAACAATAAATTTTTAGTCAAAAAAATTTCAACATTTAAAACTGTAAATATAAAAAAAAAAATGCATCCCTATTTAAGAAAGGAAGTGCAAGCCAAAGGATTTACTTACTATTGATGACATTTTGAGAATATTCAAAATCAAATTCTATGTTGATATGCTAAGGACATTTAGTGTCATTTGACTACTTATGAAACGATATAATGCTTAAGAAGAATAATATTAATGTGTTATCTAAGAAAATTAGCTAGTCTAAACAATAGATTTGTAATTAGATAGTAAGGTAAACAGTTGATATATACATTAACAATTATTAATTCATGTTTTTGTCAATTTAAAAATTTCTCTTCCTCTCAATTGTATATTGTAACAATATGATCAGGATGTCATAAAGACCAATCGTATCCAATAAATTAATGTAATAATATATCTTCATTTTTCTAATAAAGATCATTTTCAATTTAAATAATAAATTTATTTTTCAACAAAAAAAATATTGTCAATTAGTTTTCTAAATGATGAATAAGTGTTCAACATTCTTTTAACTAAGAAATATTTATATGTCTATCAAGAAATGGAAAAATGTTATAAAGGGTTTGTTACAATATTGGGTCATGGAAAGGTTTGTAGGACATGCCTTATTAATAAAAGGAGAATATCCAAAGTTAAAATTTACAAAGAATCCTTGCATAAGTTGGGAATTGAACCCAAGTTTGTAGTGTGGTAAGGTGTATTTCCACCACTAGAACACCGGTATAAATAGATTTAATGTGTCATAAAGATATTTGACTTTCTTAGTTTTCCTGCCAACAAAACCATTGGAATCATAAAACAGTCTCATAACTTTAGAGTCATCAACTATGTTCATTTTGTGTCAAGTGAACAATTAACCATGTTTCATGAGTAGTGGTTCACAAGAAATCATCTCCCATCAATATGAGTGGTACACTTAGCACTCACTCACAAAGGTGAAGCATTGGACCTTCTTAAGAGGTCTCCCATCCTAGTATTTCTCTAGATCAAGTGTGCTTAACCATGGATTTTCCCAAAAATTTTATAATTTTATCATCTTCTTCCACCAATCCAAAAGTGAGAAGGTGGTGCCTAAACTAATTCAAGACTTTTAAGAAGCCATTATATCTATTTGGGCCAATTTGAAGTGTGTTTCTTCATCGAGAAAATTATGGAGATATAATAATATGTTTTTTTATAAAGTAGAATAGTTTTTTAAGGGGCCTTGAAACCCTATACAAAATATCTAAATATTTACTCCATTACAACCCATATGCATACACATAATAAAATAGAACAGGGTCATCCATAGGACAAAAGATCAGCCATGAAAGGATAGTGACAAACAAACTGACCCAAAAGACCCAAAATTAGAAAATAAATACTAAGGAAAATGAGACCAAAGATGACCACTATCCCATATTATTGAGGAGCTCTACAACATGTACCTCCAAATGATCCATCTTCTCAGTAGTCTTCTTGATTTTCTTGATCTCTGTAGAAGCAATAGAGGCCATCTTTTTGGTGTTGTCCCTAGTTCTTTTGTCGAGCCCATCCTAACTATCTGTGGAACCACCTTGATCATCACAAACTTTGATAATGGTTGTGTTCCCCATTGAGCTCTCTAGCTCACTAATGAGAATCTTAAGATGCTCATTGGATGCCTTCAAGATATTAAAATATTGATCATCAATAATTTTCAGATTACTCTCAATGTTAGAGACCTTGTTATCTAGCTCTAGCACTTTAGCCTCCATACTATAAAAGGCAGCCATATCAATCAAGAATCCCATATTCAGAGCTTCCTTATTAGCACTCTCTATGTCCTTCTAATTGTTAACTTTTCCTTCCAAGACTACCATCACGTCGTTTATGTTATTGATTTCATGATAAATCCATTTGATGGATCTTAAGTTATCCAAGAGGTGATTCCTAGCATTGTTTAGAATATCCATCTTAGGCTCTTTGTTGGAGTCACTAAGAATCAACATTGAGGGATCAATCATCTCCTTGATATCAATCTCACGTGACACCTCGCCATTTACCATCAAACCAATCCTTTTCCTAGAAATACCTAGCAACTTTGTATTCATATCTAGGTTTTTGCAAATAGTCTTTCTCACCCTAGGCAGAATGCCTTTAACATGAGAGTGCATAGGGTTACCCATCGATGGAAGCTAAGAATTATTGAAAGGGGAATCCTTGAGATCCACATTATCCTCTCTAATAGGGGAAATATCTCTATATTTCTCCAGGATGAGCATCAAGGGAGAATCAAAAGCCTATTATTTCTCTCATTGTCTTGAATCTTTTTTTGTTTCTTGTTTTTCCTAGAAGATTTACCATGCATCTTATTTCTTCTAGCCCCCATCCTCATTATCAATCTCCATATCATCATTATCCTCATTGTACTCTTTGTTATAGGAAATAACCACCTTTCCATGTCTTTTGGCTAAAGAGCCCTTGGTCCCTTGGTCTCTTTCCTAACAAAACTTACAAGGGCTTTGGAAGAAGAGTCATCCCCCTTACCCTTAGTATTGGTAATATCAAGATCCTCCAATTGCATGTCCTCTTTATCTTCAATATCTAAGCAATCTTGCATAGACTCTAAATCCCCATCTGCTTCCTCCAAAACACCTTCTCCTCAATGGATTTACCAATAAAATGGACCTTAATATACTCACAAATTAGTAACATAAGGCCATCATTCAAGGTCAAGTTGGTAAGCACTTTTTCCCTAATTTTATTAATACTAGAATTCAAAGAAGAATACAGGTAGAAAGTAATATAAGATTTTAATAACATGCCTAAAATGATTCAGGACAACAAAGTGTTGGGAAAAAACACAGGTGAACCAACCATCAAGGGTAACATAATACACTATGGCACACATAATAAATCTCCATTTATTTTTAATACACTACAGATTGTAGAAAGTTTTACTTCCCTTAATTAGGGCTTCTCTTTCCCTCGGCTCCTTCAAAAATTCCTCAATGGCAACGTCCAAAAATTTCTTGTCTTTGTAGAATTTCTTCCCCACAATAGGAATGCTTGTCACCTTAGAAATGAGGTCCTCTATGATAGTGACACTCTGGCCACCCACATTTAAAGTTCCTTCAAACTAGCTCCTTAGGAAAAAATTTGTAACTTTAGGCTTGCATGCATACAATCTCTTAATGAAAGGGTCAAACCACCCACACCTTGGTCTACCTTCTCCATTTATCATAATTTGGAGTTTCCCTTCTCTGGCACTGCCCACTCATCTGTTTTCTGCAACTCACTCACCAAGGATCTCACAGAGAAATGGAAAGTATTAATGCATAAAACCAGGTGATAGCGAATAATAATAAAAACTAGGGCACTAAAAAAACCAACAAAACATGTGGCAAAAGGTGAGAGCATAACCACACCCATCCTTGTAGTCTCATATGCACCTTGTAATCATAAAACCATCCAATCTAGGTACCATCATCATAATTGTCAATAAATCCCTCCTTTCCATTTATTAAATCATAAATAGTGTTCAACATGACCTCCATAGGGAGAGCCACATCGCCCTGCCAAATATTTTTTTGGTTGATCTTCACTACCAAATGACACTGAGTTAGGAACCATATTTGACTCTTGGTACATATGTGAACTATAATGTTTTCTTATAGTCCTTAGGATATCTAAGGTGTCTTTAATTATATTTTCAATTGCCCATGAGGGTTTAGATATCCCTTTTAAACAATTAATAATGTTTTTTGAATCTCACTTTAACCAAAGTTGAGTGATGCCAATGTCTCTAGCCAACTTAGTTGCTTGAAGGGCAATCATTGCCTCTACATAGTGGTTGGTCTGATTTCTATGCGAAGTGCTACCATATCCAAGAATTGGTCAAAATTATTTCTTATCACTCTCCCACATCCAACCATCCTAGGATTATCTTTGGTGGCCCCATCAAAATTATCTTTACAAAAACCACCAAGAGAGAATAACCACCTGCTATCCTTTCGCCTATAGTAAATAGGATTAGCACCAAGCATAAAATCAAAGAACTAATTAAGATTAGGAAATCTACCACCTCCGTAGTTAAGGTTCTCCAGGATAACATTATCAATATTAGTAAAGGTCACCATTGGGGGAAGATTTTTCTCTGAAAAAAATTGTTACACTCTTTCCAAATGCTCCAAAGGATATAAGGAAGCGTCAAGGTGCACAACCTTCTAAACTCTTTTGATGAGTTGAAATGAAAAGACCATTGAATAAAACAATCATTCATGCTTGTAGGAAAGATCCAGGAGAGATTGATCTTTCCCAAAAAAATCTAGATTAAGGAGAGTGAATGAAAAGGTGATTAATAGATTCAACATCAACATAGTCAAGGACACACATATTAGGGATATAGGAACTTCTTTTGCACAAATTATCAATAGTGAGAACTATATTTTGAAGGAGAATTTAGGGAAAAAATGTTTACTTTGGAGATAAGGACTAAATTCCAAGCCTTAGCCCAGCACAAAGGATCCTGTTGAACCACTGACATAACCTAGCAAGTATAGGCCACATGAAAGGATCCAAAAGATGAAGCAACCGACGCAAGAGCATCTGGCCTATCAACTAAAATAATAAAAGAAAGAATAGTCATCAAAGGCTAAAGTCAGAGAGAAATCACACAAATGGATCCACCCTATCATATGCCTTGGAAAGGTCTAGATTGAGGAAGAAACCTTGATTCTACATTGTGTCTAGAGAATGAATCAATTAATGCACCAAAATGATGGATTCCAAAATCTGTCTTCCAGGAACAAGCCCAAACTATTGATGGGAAATAATTAGAGAGGGAAGATTTAGGAGTTGGACAGTGAGCACTTTAGAAATAATCTTATAAAAGGAATTCTAGCAGCTGGTAGGATGAAACTTGCCCATTGAATCAGCTCTAGCCACCTTGGTAATCAAAACAATAAAAAATGCATTGATTTTGTTATAGATGTTTTTGGATCCAAAAAACTGTTGAATGACTTTAACATGTTCCCTAACAATATCCTAAAAGTGCTGGAAGAAGAATAAGGGGAACCTCTCAAGTCCAGTGGCCTTATCACCTTCAAAGGAAAATATAGCTTTATCAATTTCACCAGTCAAAGGGATATCAAAAATCATTTTTTTACGCCCTTTACTAATTATATAAGGAATATTACAAAGGAGCCTCTCTTGGTTTTCCATAGATAGATTGGGGTCGAGAAAGACCAAATTAGAAAAGAAAATTTTGGCTTCTAATATGATCTCACCTTTATCCCAAATTTTTTTATCATCCTTGACCAACTTAGAAATTCTATTGGCAGTATAATTTTTTATAGTAGCAAGATGGAAAATAATAGTATTCTTATCTCCCTCTTTGAGCCAAATGGACTTGTATGTCTACTTCTAGAACACTTCCTCCTTAGAGATGATATCATGATAAGAAGAGAGAAGACATTTCTATTTGGAAAGTCTATCATGGTCATACCCAAATTGTTGAGTTTTATCTTGAATCAAATTGATATCCATTAAGATCCCAACATTGGACTCAAAAACTATTTCCAAAATCAGTCTTATTCTAAGACTTGATGTTATTTTTAACACGTCTCAATTTTTTTTCTACTATGTACATTATTTTATCATCATTTATGATGCTCCACCACTTGGATCTTATCCCTTAAAGTTGGATGACCAAGCTTCATTTTTCAACTCCAAATGGGAAGTCCCTTTTCCTTTCCAAAGGATCCAAGACTAGGGAAATAGGAGAGTTATTCAATCTAACCCTATCCATAACAGACAAGTAACATGAAAAGAAAGACAGTCAGTCCATAAAGATCAAGGCCCTTCATAGCCTCACTTGTATACATTCCTCACCCACTCTTCTATAAGACCATGTAAAATTAGCTCCTTGAAGATTCACATCAATGAGGGCAAGGTCATTAATAAATCCCATAAGATCCATTCTACTATCCAAGTCAGCAACTGAAGCACCCAATTTTTTGTGATCCTTAAGAGGGGTATTGAAATATCCCATCATAATCCATATATTTTTATCCAAGGAAGCATTAATATTCTTAATTATTTCCCAATATTTAGCTCCTCTCCTTTAAGTATTTGGAGCATACAAATTAATAATATTCCATAAATCTCCATCTTTAATATTTGTAAACTTAACAAACATGATAGTATCTTCTTCAAGCATAATCTCCCCTTTTAATTTAGAAGCACTCCACAAAATAGATAGTCCAATTAAGGCCCCTTCTGAGCTAGAAAAATTCTTAATTTTTTGAAGGTTCTCCACTCTATCCTTAGTCATCTTAGTCTCTTAGATCAAAACAATATCAGACCTATGGTTTTTATACTATTTTTCAAGACTCCCTTCTTGTGTGATCCATTAAGACCTTCACTATTCCATGTTATCACTTTTATTTCTTCTTTAGATAGAAGAATTCCTAGATGATCATCTAGGTCCCATCCACAATATTATTTTGTGCATATTCATCTCTTACCACACTATTCCTTTTTCTACCTAGATTTTTTAGCTTTTTCCCCACATTCGCTTTGTTTTTACTTCTCATGGCAACTAGAGAAGAAAGTAAATGATCTATATTATTCTTTTTCTTAGGTCTTTTATTGGAAAAAATTTCCCATTCCTCTTCATTGGACTTCTCCCCACCATCACAATGCGTAAAAAGGAGCTCCATATTTCTTTCTAGAGAGAAATTCAAGGACATATTATTCTTTTCATTAGTGGATTCTAAAAACTCTGCATCAAAACCTCTTAAAACATTACACAGTTGAGCACCCACAAAAGGGAGAGAAGTTTTGCATAACACTTTCCATACACTCCCTTTTTAGGTGAATTTCCCCTTCCTCCAGAGATTGGTCCCTAGCAGCATTGGGAATCATAGAGATATTACCCAAATCCTCCCAAATAGAATTTGATGAGCCACCCTCTTCCTAAACCTTAGCCATGTCATCTTTTTAATGGCTCCCATGAGAATAAAAATCTTCCTTTCCTTCCAAAATTTTTGGATTCCTATTTTTTCTGCTAGTCACTAATTTACATAATCATCCTCCTTCGGTAAAGATCCTTCTTTCTCATTCATATCAAGTCCTTCCTTGCCTAGGTTCTCATCCTTATCATTAACTACATTGACTTGTATCTCCATAGCCTTCTCTTTATTTCTCCATTCTTTCTTTTGCACCTTCCTAGATTTTTGTTTCACAATGAAAGTAGGATAGGCTTTCACTATGTGACTTTCTTTAGTGTGATGAAAATAAAAAAATGGAACACTTCCATAGTGAAAATTTTGAAACCATTTACGAAGCTTGGAATGGATCCCTATGATTTTTGGAATATCCTTTCCTTGTTCCACCCCAATACTAATCATATCATAGGTAAGCCTCCTATGGGACACCATAATTGGGTCAATAGAGGAGCTTACCTAAAGAGCTAGCAATTGCATTAAAGATATTCTCATATGAGAATTCCAAAGGAAGTTTTGGAAGCCTCACACACATAGGTGCTTGAACAAAAAAGGAGTCATTTAGATCAACATTAGGACACCACTTATGAAGGGAAAGAGAAGACTTACCAATCACTTGAGGGGTAGCACAAAAGATCTTCATGAAATCCTCCTAGCAAGAGAAAGAAAAGGAAAGAAACCCATTTTCCATTGTAGATATCTCCACCCAACCATTCAGGTCCCACTTCTTCTCCACAAAATACCTAACAACATCTATATTGGGCCTTGAACCAACATTTTTTGACAAGGGATGATGTCATTAGCCCAATATTATTATCAATAAGCAAGTCTGTGACAATAGTCACAAACTTCCCTATTTCCTTGTCAACAATATATTTGATATCTGGGAAACTAGACTTCCTTGTTGGCTTAACAATAAAAAACTGTCATCCAAGGTTTTGACCATACCTTCAAATCTTGTGATCATAAAGGGTCATGGGAAGGACCAACTTTACCATTATCATAACCTGATGACCCCTACGGTTGAGGAATCTCCCTTCTGTTATCCTCCTTTTCAGCATCCTCTTTTCTTGGGTCTTTTTGGAAGGCAGGTGGGTCCCCATGATGATGACTTCCTCTACCTCCCCTGAATCACTAGCATTATAGGATATGTCACCCTCAAATGATTGCATACCCTACATGACATTGTCCTCGCTTGTTTGAAATTCAAATTTCATCCTTCTCTTTCCTTGCTTGCAATTTCCTCATATGTTCATTATTAGTTGCATAATTTCATGTCTTTCTTTCATAAAAGTGTTTCTTACACAAAGAGCTTTATGGTACACATATTTTTTTAAATCATTAATATGTGATTGACATGTAGGAAAAAGTATTTGGATCAAAGTAATGATTAAATGGACTCTTTTGCATGGAAATGAGGAAAAATTGCTAATTAATATTTGTAGAGATCTAAATTAAATGAATGACCTTCCTCTAATGTTTGGAGGTACAACACATTCTTACAATAAGATTTTGGGTTTTGTAGGTATTCCTTTAACCAAAAAGTCGAAAAGAAACACTAACACCTAAGCATAGGAATGCTACACATGTAAAAAAAGATTCACAAGCATAAGGGAAAATGGAAAAATGATACAAATTCAAATCACCAACAGCCATCAGAGATGAACAAGAATATAATTTTAGTTCTCTTTAGATTATGCAATATTCAAGACTCAATGTTCATAAAGTAATGAAGCCCATGATTTACTATGTATTATTTTAAATGTCTTGAGAATGATTGTAGTTGACATACCAAAATAAAAATTTCAATGAAATATAGGTAAACACAAATTTTAGAAAGTGTGTTCCTAGATTGATCACACATTAGTCAAAGAGGGGCAAATGTAATCATCCAAAAAAGGTCATCTAGACTATTAGCCCCCTTCTTAGGATTTTTGCTAAAATTATCAAATCATTTATATTGACCGAATCTTTAAAAATAAATTTATTTGATTTTATCCTATAGTTTGACCACTTTATCCTAAGTGGCTCAAAGGTAAAGCCTTTCTATATGATAGATCATAGTTCTCCCCCTAAATAAATTACCCGACAACACACTTAGACCAAAAGAAGCTCACAATGCACTATTGTGTGCCACTATATATGACACAATGTAACACGATAATTATTTTATCATCCCACAAAAACCTAATTACAATGATTGTACCACCCCTATCTAGTAAAAACAATTCAAAACTATATTTCCAAGCTACAATCCTAAATATACACCACCTTTTCCTTAATAATTATAAAGTTAAATTTCAACATATTATCAAAACAAAATTATAGGGCTCATAAATATCACCCTCACAAACCACAACCATTGCAATTTTAATAGCATAGTTATAGTACAAACCCTAAACAAAAATGACATTTAAAAAATGAAAGAGCACCCATGCTCTAGCTTCTTATCTCATGTCCCATGAACTCTCTTACGTTGCCTCACCTCCAACCTTGGTGGGAATCTTCTTACAGGGACCTCAACTTCCTTGTATTTCCTTGCATTAATCATCATTAAGAATATTTGTAGGGGATCTCTGTCATCCAAGCACATTGATCTGATAATTCAAAATTTTCTTCTGATTTCCTTATAGCTAATACCAATTTAAGATTGATCCACCCCCTATGAGCTTCTATGAAGTCGTCTATATGCTTCTTCTCATTAAACCTCCAAATGAAAGGGGCAAATTTGGTGTCTTCCAACATCTCAAGATTTACTGGTCTATAATTCATGCCCAATCAAGGAATAAATATTTCAAGAATGGAATCCAAACTTCCAAGGAATTCCAAAAAGAACTATGGCCTAAAATATCATCCAAACATTCTTCACATGCTCTCCTAATTGTAGAATGAATGCTATGATCATTGAGTACACATGCATGTCCATCCTATGATTATTTTTAATCAAGTTAAACATGCATCCTAGAATCAGTGACACATAATAAACTAGCCTATGATTATCAAACAAGAATATTCATTTTAATCTCCTCTTAGAGGTTGGCCAAATCAATAGAGTTTGTTTCTTTGTTGTAGTAAAGGTGAATAATATTCATCTTCAAACCAAAGGAAAAAAATGTATCATATTAAAAAAGAAGCATTAATTATTTAAATTTTTTTATCTCATTCTCTTTGAGACCTTATGGACCATGGAAGGATTCATGTTTAATTATCTCTTTCTCCTATTTTGTCCTGCTTCTTGCATTTTTATATCTGCATTTTCTAAGACCTCAAGGTCATATCTTTTTGGGATAAACTTAGAATATGTTGACCCAGATTAATATATTCTAGAATAAGATAACCTAGGTGAGCCTATTCTCTGGGGTATTTAGGTGCAGGGGCCTTATCTTAGGGTTGCAAGATTAGAAACCAGGTGATCTTGTTGACTTGCTTTATTTTTGTACCCAAAAACTAGCATAAAAGGAAGCCAAGGAACCTCATTTTCACATCCACTAGACACCCATCATCTATTATATAAAATTCAAGGCACAATTACTAGCACTGAAGAAAGAAAATTTTCCTAAAGCATCCATCAAGCACTCAAGGAATTCAAGATTCAAGGATCCTTTGTGACCATTTCATCTTCAAGATCTAGCATTTTATTGGTCATCAAGGGAGGAGATATACATTTTTTAATTTATATTCTTCTTCATTGATCTACATACATCCATGGATCCATGATGTGGTTTTGGTAGATAAATTTCATCTGTGGAGATTTCCTACATTCTTAATTGCAAATTTAACATTGACAACATACAAGCATTGCAACATCTTGGTTGACAATGGTTTCATTAAGAAAGGTGAATATTTACGTTTTTATTTCTTCCTTTAATGATACACATTATATTTCATTTCAAGTTTTATTCCTCAATCTAGGGCTTGACCAAGGCAAGCCCTCCCCCAACAAACAAAACCAATTTTCTTGTGTGCTGGAGTAGGATATATGAATTGTGATTACATATTCAAAAACTACTTGTTGAGACCTTTCCAGCTAAATTGGGTTGGCTTTGATACATTTCCATGGGAACATGTCCATATTCCCATAAACTATATAGACACTTTCCCACCAAGTTAACCTACTCCTAGAGGTCTGAGAAAAATAGAGTTTTTAAAAAAAGAATTGTTGTAATTGCAAATCTATAGTTAGAAATTTAGTAATAGCTTCATATCCATGATTTTTAGAGTGAAAATACATCTTCTCTCACACATTTCAAGGTAATTTCTTCATCATTTATTTCATCTTTGAGTATATATCTATTTTCATATTCTAATTGGTTGATTGCATATATAATTTAGCATCTAGATCAATCTTATACTTGTCATTAAATCAACTAGTTTGATTCACATTAACATTGCAAAAATTAAATCAATTTACATTGAATGAAAAGGACTTTCTTGCATACTTCCTTGATATAATTTTGGGTTAGTATTGGCATCCCTTCATCCATTTAGGTTTTGCTAATCTAACTTGGGTTATATTGAGAGTTATGTTTGGAAGCCCCTCTTTCTCTTGTATTCAATATTTTATTCATGAAAAATGATTGTTAATGAATTTTCCTCACATAGTTTACATCACTAAATTCATTAACATCTATCCATTTTTCACCAATAAAAATCTTTGTGATGTGAATGTGACTTGTGCCATTTTTTTTTTGGACATGGAGTGTGTGTTTATCCTCCTTTGGGGAACCCACCTTGTCTCATTTTCTCTTTTTTGGAGTTAGAACTTTATCTCTTTGAATGAATTATAGAGTTATATTAGATTTTTCTATCTTATTATGCTTCTTGTTACATTGATATTTGTTATATTTTTATTGTGGTTAGATTTCATTAGAGTGTCCTTTTGTGATCTCCCCTTTTATGAGATTTATCACATTAAGTCCAAACTATAGCATTCATGTCAGGGTAATTTTTAGACCTATGAGATATTTTTATCATGATTCTTCCTTCCTTCCTTGGACCTATGATGATAGCAACATTTTCCTCAAGATCTCAATCCTATCATGGAGAATAACTCTTCTCACTCTTCTCATGATGGAGGTAAAACCTCAAGAGTTCCTCCTTCCCAAGTTAATAAGCTCTCTCACGAATTTGATAAGTTGAGAAATTGGCTTGTGTGAGAGAACCAAATTCCTAATAGTGTTACCTCTATTAATGATATTAAGAAGCTTATTACTCATGGTTAAAACAACATTTCCATTTTGTGTGGTATATCTCACCTTATTAATACTCATGTCAATCCTTTCAAAGAATATGCTCAATAGTTAGGATACATACCTCCTTCCACAATCATTGAACATTCCATTCTTATTTCAGCCTCTATTCCTAGTATTCCCACTTATGAAACACCTCTCATAATGAATTATACACAAATCTTTAACCCTCTAAGTGTTGGTATTCCTAATGCCACACTTCCCACACGTATTCCTCCTACTTCCATACCTTCTTCATTACCTTCATATATTTTTTGTTCTTTCAAATATTCCAATCCTCTTCCCACACCTTCTAATTCTCCACCAAAATATTTTCATATTTCTAATACGTCCAATATGAGTATACATACTATTGTGTGATATAATCTTATCATTAGTAGTATAGTTTAAACTATCACTTCTTTTCAACAACAAGTGGCTCAATTCACTCAATCTAATTATAAGATCCCTACTTGTGACATTGTTAATCCCCATTCCCTATACATATTTTTTTTTTTATCATGTAAGAAATTAAAAAATTAATCACCTTGAGAGTTATAATGGAAAGGGTGATCTAGTGATTCCTTTTAGGACTTTCTAAACTATATATAGTGATTTTACTAATGACTATAGGTTCAAGGCTTCTTTTTTTTCATGTATGCCTTTAGGGGTAAATCTTTGTTATGGTATTTATCTTTACCCCCTTATTCCATTCATTCCTTTTAAAAATATTCCAATGCTTCCATTTAACAATTTCAAAACAAAATTGAACCTCAAAATTTTTAACAAATTTTATGCATTGTAAACATAATGTTAAAGAAAAGGTTAGTGATTTTATTAGATTAAAATATTTTTATGCTCAAATATATTATCATGTTCCTAATCATGATATTCAATTTATTTTTTGTTCTAATTTTCAAAAAAACATTAAAGATAAGATTCTCCTTACTGAGTAAGCTTCCTTCTCACATCTTTGTGCAGTACTTCACCATTATCAATTACAAGTGAGCCATCTTGAGAGCACCACTCCAATGGCTCTTGTTACTATTGATAAGAGTGACATCACCATTCTTCAAAACAAGTTTTCTAAGCCTAATAGCTACATTAAAATTAACAAGACAACAAGCATAGTATATGATTGAGTTCCCATTACATCTAAAGGTACAACTACTCTTTCCTATATGTATCATCCTAATAATAAATACACTAATTTATCTAAACCTTTTTATGTTGTGATGTCAAATTTTATTAATACTAGCATTATTAAACGTCTTTTTGTATTTGTCCTATTGATGCTAGAAAATTTATTCCTAAGTCATTTGATAAAAATATTTTTTATCAATACCATTGTCGGCCTTGTCATGATAATCAAAAAAGTTATTCTTCAAAGAATTCTATTTAATAACTTATTGATCCAATGCAATATCTGTTGATGTCAAAGTCAATAGTAGGAATAATTTTGTTGCACCTCCTAATTGGAATTTGTAAATTCACACTAACACTTTACCTTCACATTCAATAAATGTCATTAATCAATCTTGTTCTGCTAGAACTAATAGTAGTTATGATGACAAGGTAGAATAAGATAATAATGTGTCCAATCATGTTGAGTCTCAACCTCAACCTTTTATTTTGACTCCACCCAAACATAAACCTTCACTTCCTATCACCTTTGATCATTTTGATATGTTTAAAGCACCTAATGGTCATCTATGTATCACTGCTAAGGTTTCTCATATCCCTTCCCATAGTATGTTGATCGATCCATCTTCCTCTCTAAATGTTGGTACTAAAGATAATATTTTTAATAAATTGTTGCATAAGGAGAACCTATGACACATCTAATGTTTGGATTCAAAATTTTAATGGTTTCCTCTATCACTCTTAAGGTTCTAGTAAGGTTGTGCATACTACTTTTTTTTCCATTCCTACTTTGGATTAATTTCACGTTAAGATTGTTATTCCTTTTCTCTCTTCCATCCAAGATATAGCTTCTCCTATTAAATACATTGAATTCCCCCATAATGGAGAATTTTCCATTATTAATCATTCTCTTTTACACCATCACATCCTCAATATTATGTTAAGATAGAATTTCATTGACCATTTATTCCTCAAAAACCACCCACACATCACGATCATCTTTATCGATCCTATTAGTGATACACAATAGATAAGATTATTGAGCTTAGCCTTCCTAAGGCTAATTATACTATAATTATCTTCCCTACCCCACCTATCCCTTTGAATAACATTCATCAAGTCGTAG
Organism: Cupressus sempervirens; assembly: GCA_028749045.1. Taxonomy (NCBI): domain Eukaryota; kingdom Viridiplantae; phylum Streptophyta; class Pinopsida; order Cupressales; family Cupressaceae; genus Cupressus; species Cupressus sempervirens. The sequence goes on along the minus strand of CM053792.1, from coordinate 820,696,992 downwards.
GTGTTCCTTATTTAGAATCTATGTCAGTTGATACTAATTATTTAAGTTTTTCTCGTTAGACCATTCATAATCATGCATGCATGTAAGTGTCACAATAAATAATTTCAAGCTAAGGCCAATGCCTATGCCCTTGCTTCTCAAACTATATCTTCTTCTCAACCTTTTCCTTTCATTGACCAACCTATTCTTGAGGTTTTGGTGGAAATTAATCATATTAATAACATGCAAATTGATGTAGTGCAAGGCAAGAGAATCCCCAACGGAGATTTCATAGACCCCAACAAACAACCACATAGTAGAAGAAACTCAAAAATTTAGATCAAAACAACACACATTTTCATAATAGAATAATTAGATTTACATCCAACATGCCCAGATGTAAGGCCTTCTAGGTTATGGCCAGAGATAAAGCAATTGAAATAAAAAGTTTTGCAAGACCTCGTAAGATCTGAACCTTATCTATCCCAGACCATAATCTGGTAGAAAATCTCAAGAAGATTCTAAACTTCTTCTCGTAAACCACTAAGCAACTTTCTTGTTTTCCAAGCCCACACTTAGCTACTAGCTTTGCTAAAATTTTATCCTCTTGGCTACTCCATGTTGAACTAAATGACTAAAGACACCACAAGACCCTCTACTTATACTAAATAAAGCCACAAGTTGGCCTAGAAACTTACATTAAATAAACCCTCAAGCCATAAGTCAGCTTGGCAAAAAATATTTAAAAAATGAAATAATTATATACTTAGGACAAGCCCCAAGTTTACAATGCATAACTAACTCATATGACAACATAAAAGTACAATCCCTTAGGCATAGGTCAACATACCATCTGACAATCCAAATCCAAGAGTGCATAAGCCAAATCCCATAGATAGAAGCTCATGGAAATAATCTCCAAGGTCTGTCAGTAAATTAGGAAAATGTTACCAACAACCACCAAAACGGTTCTAGCTCCATTATGATCATTCCAATCATTATACACACATAAGAAAAGGACCATCAATATGTCTCAAAAATAACCCTAACTGCACAACACATAAGTCCACAAATCCAAGCTCGATGCTCCCGCATATAAGATTGATGAGTACCCCAAGATGGTCCTACACCAAACACCCCAAGTGTAAAGAAAATATGTATTAATAGTTGGAAGTACATCTTCTAGTATTCAACATATAAACCTTGAATTGTTTCTTCACATATATGTCCTCCACCACACCAACTTCCACACTCTTTCCTTTTTTCCACTTCTACAACTCCTTTCTTGGACGTTTCATCTTCACAACTATCTTTGGTGTGCAACATGTCTATTTTACATGTTGATCTCTAACCCTTTAAGAATCCTTTAACTCTACTTGACTACCAAAACTCAAGTTGCTCCTACCAAGTTCTATATTCTGTTGTGGTTTCACAATGCACACCCCATTTCTCCCCGAAATGGGGATCCCCTAGTAAACATTTTTGTTTCCTAGACCCCTAGTCTGGGGCCTGGGTCATTTTTGGAACTCTTCGTGAGTCTAGATCAAGTCCTAGTCTCTGATTGGACAAGTATGGGGTGTCATAAATATGAAAAATTGGAATATTTGAAGTGTTTTAGTGCATAAATGTGCAATTGTGCACTAGCACACATGCACACCTATCCAAGTTGTGTAGGTGCGCTGAATGTGCACTTATCTCCCTTTGGAGATGTGCACCTACCCACATGCATAGGTGTGCACCTCCAGAGGGTGCGCACTGGGTCTAAAGCTAAGAAACACCTGAGGAAAGGTGCACATGTGCGCACCTTTCAAAGGAGAGTTAAAACCAACATAAGGGTACACACATGCGCACTCCATAAAGGTGCACTTTTGAAAGTTAATCCCACCACATAGAACTTGTGTTAAGTGCATGTGCATAGTTGTGCACATGCACATGTGTGCACCTCACTTGGTTACCTGTGCACCTACACCAAAAGATCCTTGATATTCCTTTTTAGTACACCTAGTGCATCTCCATAGGTGCGCTAGATGTGCTAGTCTGCATTCCAAGGTTTAAAAGGGGAATTTTAAGTGGTTTTTTAAGGTTTTGATGTTCTGGGTTAGGTTTTTTGATAGTTAAGGTTTGTTTTAGGCTAGATTTTTAGCCTTCCAGACTAATTTTTACTTCCTTGTGTAGGTAAAAGGCTTCCTCAACTTTTTGGGGTCATAACTTTTGACCAAGAACTTAGAATTCAAAATTGTTTACACTATTGGAAAGAACTAAAAATTTAATTTTAGTCCCTAAAACAATGGCCTTCGACTACCCAATTTTAGGGATCAATGAAAGTTTCAACTTAAAATTTTGAGTAGAAGACCTCTGAAAAAGCCAGTTAAAAACACCTAGAAAAACTTGTTAAAAAGTCTGAAAAGTATCAAAAATTTGATCATTTTGGATAATTTGGAGCACTTGGTCTCTTACCAGGAAGGATCGAGCAATCAGAGAGAAGAAAGAATCAAGCAATTTACACTAAAGATCAAAGATATAGAAGTTGGATACATGAACCAAAATAGGTTCTTCATCTTATGCAACTATTAATGACAAGATTCAACATAGGTGCCTTGGGAGTTTAGAAGTAGAAGGAGTTTAGGTCTATGAATTTTTTTGGCTATAAAGAGGGTATAACTCATCAAAAGGATCAAAGTAAGTACACAAAAGTGGTCTAAAACCCCATTTGAGCAAAACCCAAAAACTGTTTTCAAAACTAAGAACTTTGATTTTTTGGTGAATTAAGCACCTTGCACAAATTTCTCCCAAGGTGTGCAGGTGTGCAAGGTGTGCAAGGGCACAAGGTGTGCTAGTTCTTTAGAGGTGCACCGAAAATTAACTACCAATTCCAAATTTAGAGTTTTCCATGCACCAAAAATGCATTATAATGACAATTTAACTCCTACAAACACCTAGTGAAGATGGAGGTTCTATTTTTAGCATCTCCAAAGACTCCTACATTGTCTAATGGCTTTATTCTTCTTATTTTATTTGTTTTAAGACATGTAAAGGTTTGTGCATCCATTAAATGATATAAATAAGGATGGAGTCCTACTTAGCACTAGTTAGAGAGTCATTTTGTACATTAATAGATTTTTTTTATTAGTTTAGATGCATATTCTTGCATAAAGGGATGTCTCACTCTCAACACAAATTAAGGAGATGATTTCTTATAAATTTAGGAATGTAACATGTATTCCAAGCTATTATTTTGATGCAATAATATATGCCATTGGTGCTCTCATTTGGAGTGTAGTTATTCTTGCTTGAATGTGTTATATTTTGTGAATGTATGTTCATGGAATGTAATGGAGCCAATAGTTTTATTTCATTATTTTGATTGAGTGATCTTTTAATTCTAGTGTTTACTATGGGTTTACAAATTCTGCTGATGTACTTAGTTCGAGAAGAGATCACCCTATCATTCCTGCATATCTTTTTTTCTTGCATGAGCACACTTTTTATGGCCCTGCAATCTGATGAAAAATGAAACATCTTATGGTTACTGAATTTCCATTGACAATTGCATCAGTGGAATTAAGGAAGCATTGCCCCTATTTTCATTGGTTACCTATTGATCATTTCAAAGGCTTAACTCGTAGACGTGTTGTTTTTGTGGCTTATGTCCATTAAGAATTTCCCTTTCAAGCCATTTGCTTAAACTTCTTGTTACCCTATCTTCGTTATTTGCCTTGCTAACCCTTGGTTAAATTAGGAATTCATATAGTTTTTTTTTAAGATTACATTCATTTAAAAATAGAAAATACCAAAAACATATATTTTTTTATGTTTAATTTTGAAACAACAAGTAGAGTGATCATCTTATCTAAAATTGGTTCAAACCAAGAAAGGACTCCTCATGAACACTCACATTTATCTTCTACTGAGCAGATTCTAGTAGGTTGCAAGATCACCCAAAACCTTGAAGTTGATCCCAGATTAGGTTTTCAAGAGAGAAGATTGAAAGGATTCGTGCCGTTAAGCATTGTGCAAAATGATAGCTCAACATATTCTACAAAGGAATTAAGGAAAATTCCATGCAACCCTTCTCAACAATAAAGACATACTTAAAACAATCATGCACTGCTCTACAATCATACAACCAAGGTCTACCAAGTAATATGTGACAAATTTTCATGTCCACAATATCACACAACAATTGATCAACATATTGCCCAATCTAAAATGAGCAAGAAATTGCTCTCTTACTTCCAAAGCACGTTCATCTTGCAACCAATTGATCCTATAATGACAAGGATGTATCACTCTCTTCAAACCAGGTTTCTAAACCATCTCCTAAGAAACTAGGTTATCAGTACTACCAACATCCACAATCATATTTTAACATTTACCTCCAAACTTGTAACAAGTCCTGATAAATTCCTCCTTTGACAAGGTTCCAACATCATCTTACTAAGAAACACTCATCAAACCAAAACGTTATCCTCCTCCTTCTTGGATTCATTCACTAAATCTACATTCTCATTCACCAAAATAACTCTTCTATCACCAACCTTATGGGAACATTCAAAATATTTTTGACCTTATTCTCTAGATTTGAAACAAGTACCCTTAAATGCATCTCTACCTGTTCTTCTCTTTTGTTCAATAAGTATTTGTTTATCCTAAAAAAAATAAAAAATCTTTTCCATACTTTTTCGTCCCTCAAAAATTACCTTTATGACTTCTCTTCAACTTATCTTCTTCCCTCAAAGCATACTAATAAGCATCCTCAACTAAATCAATCTTCAACATGCCAATCTCATCCTAGATATTTAATCTCAAAACATTGATATATCTAACCACCTTTTCCTTGGAAAGTACTTTATGTCTTGATAGAATAGTTAACTTGTAAAACTCCTGGATATAATCCTTCATAGTCACATCCTTATGATTTACATTTTGTAGTCTTTTAAAAAAATCAAGTTCATAATCAACATGGATGAACTTAGCCTTCAATTTAGTCACCATCAATCTCCACCCAGTGATCTTCATTTCACATTCTTCTTCTCTACCTCTTTGCAATTCTTTCCACCATAAAGAAACATGTCCTTTCAGCTTAGTTTGTGCCAATTTTACTCTGAGCATATCTCCAATATCCTCTAACTCAAAGTATTATTTTAAATCAGTAATCCAATCAATTAGGTTTTTAGGATTCAAAGTACTTGAATAATTAGAAACCTCCATCTTATGCTTCATCTTCAAGTGAGCTCCAAATCTACCCAACGGACTAGTTCTATCTTCCATAGGTCTCTTCATCTAATCAATTTTGTCTTCTCCACTAGATCTAGAAGCCTCAAAGTCTTTAGTAGCTTCTTCATAACCATCTTTTGTATCAACAATCCTAGGTACACCATCTATGGCTCTCATGAGCTCAGTGGCCATATCATTCTCCATCAACTCCATCTCAGATTTGAAATCTTATCTAACCTTTTCTAAAATCTTAGTTTCCACAACATCACATAGATTTACACTATCCCTAGGTCCAATATTCTTAGAGGCATCTTCCAAGATTTTTGAAAACCCAAAGAAACAAATCCATAGGATCAACTAGTTACAATACCACTTGATATAGTGTAAGGTAGGAGAATCCCCAAAGGAAATGTCCTAGCCCACAAAAAATGACCACACATCAAAAGAAAACAATAACTCAAAGATTTAGATCAAACAAAACATATTCTTGTAATAGAATAATCAGATTTACATCCAACATGCCTAGTAATAAGGCATTCTGGGTTATGGCCAAATAAAAAGAAATTATAATAACAGTCCTTCAAGACCTTGCAAGATCCAAATCCTAGCTATCCTAGACCACAATATAATAGAAAATCCCAAGAACAATCTAAACTTGTGCTCATTAGCCACTAAGCAACCTTCTTGTTTCCCAAGCCCACACTTAGCTACTAGATCTTCCAAACTTCTCTCCTCTCAACTACTCCATGTTAAATTGAATGAATCAAGATACCACAAGACCCTCTACTTATACTAAACCAAGCCACAAGTCATCCTAAAAATTCACATGAAAAAATCCCTTTCCATTAAATAAATCTCCAAGACACAAGTCATCTTGGCAACAAACATTAAATACTTGAAATAACTAAATACTTAGGATAAGCCCCAAGTTTACAATGCACAACTAACTCATATGACAACATAAAATTATGCACCCTTAGGCATAGGTCCATGTGCCATCCAAAAATCCAAATCCAAGAGTGCATAAGCTAAATCCCTCAAATAGAATCTCACAGAAATAATCTCCAAGGTCTTCTAGTAAATCAAATATAGGTTACCAACAACCACCAAAAAGGTTATAGCTCCAATACAATCACTCCAATCACTATGCGTACATGGTAAAAGGTCCACCAGTATATCTCGAACATAACCCTAACCATGTGAAATGTAATGCCTCTCTAGAGAATCCCAAGACAAATTAACCTATAACGTCACTAAGTTTTCTAACCATTTTTTTAAAGCTTAAAAAAACAAGAGATAACATAGCAGAAGAAATAACTCATATACATACATAAACAATACAATAAGATTTACATCTCTCAATGGTTCCATAATGTTGAATCACACAAATAAGTTTTATTAAGATTAAATCTAATAAGTAAACAAAGTCCATGTCATAGAATAACCATAGGTACAAAATCACATGAAAGAATATACAAGTACATAAGATGTCACATGGCATAACCAAAATGCATACTCATCCTCTACACACATCGCAGGGTATGAAATGATAAAAGAATATACATCATGATAAGATACAAAATCCCATAGGATCTCAAATAATCAAAGTAAAATATACCAGAATAGCACCATAGAACATAATCATGAGAAAAGAAGAATACAACAACTGCACAAGGTACATCCAGCATTAGCATCTAGTTGTCGAATCTTAATGATATAAGAACCACTATCACCCAACATCGTGGAACCTAAAAGGACCACTCTCATTGTGTTAAGGAGATAAATTCAAGTCCCAAATGGATAACAATCCAAAATTCATAACATGAATCTAGGTCAAGGAATCTTGATAGCAATCCATCTCAAAGGTACCAAGTACACAAGTAACATATAATCCTAGAGGAAAAAAGGACACACAAGAAACCTAATATGCATGTAGGAAAGTGTCTTCACATGAGTCAACTCTAAGGTTACCTTAGTAGTCTCTATAGACTTCGGCCTCCTAGTGACTTTATACGACAGATTAGTATCCTTTCTTACAGACAATGCATACCAAGCATCCTCTCTACTCCCATCCTAGCCTGTACTAGCACTTAAGGCATGAGTGAGGTAATATACAGACTCTTATTAATTCATTTAAACCTCATTAACGAGATGTTATAACTTATTAATACAATTCACAATGGGTTACCTAGGCAGCCTCTTTAGGGCTCTGGCCTCCATTACAAGCCACTTCCCAACATACACATAGATAACCTAGCTAGTATATCTCATAAAATCACAATATTTACCTCAATCCTATACAAGCAACTGGAAAGCACCACTAGATAACTGATCAAAACCTCATAGGTTATACCAAGAAAATCACAATATTCACCTCAGTCCTATACAAGCAACTGGAAAGCACCAATAGATTACTAATTGAAAACTTCATAGATTACACCAAGAAAATCACAATACATGAGCTTACAAAATAGAACTCATTCTCATCACAAAAACATGTGAATATAGCACATTGGTTGGAAATAAAATTATCATGACAAAACAACATCACATAGCAGCATCATAAAACCATCACTTCCCAAGCCTTTGGTAAACAATCATATTTGGCCAAACTACTAGGTTTCCCCAAAAAAAACATCACAAGATAAAACATGACACTTTGACATACATTTCAAATAAGTGTAGTTATTTAGTCTTTTTTTAAAAATATAATTCCATAAAAGATGATTTGCATCAAATTCAAGTTTTCATTTCATAACCATTTCATAATTGGATAAAGGTTATCAATCATGCAATAATATCAGGTTATTAATTTAAATAATATCAAATCATTAATGATTTAATTATTAACATAAATGTACATTATTATATTAAATCTTAATATCAATTTCATTTCTAAAATATTAATTTGACTTCTATTTAAGTCAAATATTAATATTTACTTTTCCTTTAATTTATAATGCAACTAGAGATAACTCAAACTTGAAATTATAACTATAATTAGACTATTTACAATTTCTCTCATAATATTTAAATATTCATAACTAGATGAATATATAATTAACTCAACTATAATTCTTCATAAAGTATAGCTACATCACAAATATATATCTATTAACTTATAACTCCACTTGCATTAATAAATATATAACAAGTTATAACCCGCTCGGAGTTTTTAAAAAGAACCAATATTAAAAACCCACTTATAACAAAATTATTATTTATTTCGTTAGTTTTCAAAAAAAAAAAACTTTTTTGCAATTAATATTTTTTAATAGTTTTTTATTTTCATTTTTGAAATTAATAAATAATTGTATTTTTTAAAATAAATTGAAAAATTAAATTATATTTTTTTATAAAATAAAATAAACATGCAATTAGTATTTTTGCATGTCTTTGATATCTCAAATCATGCAACCATAATATACTTAGTTTTCTATATTTAGTTTATTTATTTTCACATGCATGTATAATTTTAGCTACAATATCTTTCCTCCCAATTAATCTTTTATTTTTTCATTATATTTTTTAATTAAATTATTTTAGATATAAGAACAATATTTATCTTTATTTAGAAAATTCATGATAATCACATGAAAAATTTAAAGTTCAAACCCTAGCTATTCAAATTGTTGTTTTCTTCTCATTTTCTATAATCAAATTTTTCCTATATTAGAAAGAGTTTTAAAAGAACACAATCATAATAATTTTCTAAACAATTGTATAGTTTTCATGAGTCCTATTTTCTTTATTAATTACTTTTCCTTTTCAAAATCTAAAATATAATTCTTTATCCAAATATTAATACAATAAATTAATAAGCATTATGCAAGCACCTAGATAGATATTTCAATAAATTTCTACGATGAGTTTTCAAACCCTAACTGAAAACAACAACTAAATTTTGAAACAACCTATGAATGCATGCAAATCCAAACCCTTCGGAACTTTCAAAAATTCTTTTGCCCCAATTCAAAATCTCACTCCCCAAAACATGTGTGTGTAGGAGTGAGCTCAAATATCTTAATAAAGAGTTTAACTCTACTTAGGATTTCCGATTTTTGAACATGTAAAGGCCTCTCCTTAAAATAAAATTTTATTGTTTCACTTTATTTAATTCTTGTGTGCATGTTTTTTTGCCTTTAATTAAAATAAACTCTATTTAAATGATTCCCACTTCTTCTTTTTATAAGAAAGATGTTTTTAGAAAATATATTTATTAATTTAACTAATAATAATATTTAAAATCTATTATTTAAATGCAACTTTTAAACTTTTTATTATTTAGTTAAATTAATATAATTGTGCCAAGTTTAGTCTTTTAATTAAATATTTAAATTTATTTATTCCATTTAATTAATTTCTCAATTAATTAAATATAATAAAATTGGTTTTTCTTTATAATTTTTTGTGTAATTAAATCATTTAATAATATCTTTCATTGATTTAATAATACTTGAAAATCACAACATACCCACAAACTCAATAAGATAAAACTTGACTAAAAAGACAAAGTATGAATCAAGCTCAAAGGTTAAAATCTTGAATTCATGTCACTTTGACAAATTCAGAAAGGTGAAGAATTTAGGTATTTGTCCTTTATTCTAGAACAGTTAGGCTTGGGTTTAGGATTTGGACTTGAGAGCTATATCCCCTCTTTTACCATTGAGATATTGCGATAGGGCATGCTCATCCTGGTAATTCAAGGAAGTCGATGCTCGATACCTATAATCTGCATAAAAATCAAACATGTACATATGCATATATATCTAAACTAAATAGAAAATGGAAAGGAATGCTACATCATGTAGATCTTGACTAACAGGTGACTACGACTCCCTCCCTCAACCACATCAGATATGTCAAACACAAAGTAAAATAGATATGTACACCATACACATGCAAGTATGGGGTAAGTAACCATATAACCATTTATAAATCATCCATATAATTTTCATCATGAAAGTAACTAAAATCATGATATAAAGTATGAAAAACATCATCATCAAAAGAATAACCATGAACGCATCAAATATCCAAGTATAAAGCATCTCATACAATCCAAACATGTAAATAATATCAACCAAATCAGGTAACCAAGTACCACTAAATCAAATCACATAACCATGAAAACTTTCCTAAACTAATTCAACAATATAACAAAAATCAAACTAAGGGTAGGTACTACATGAAGCAAAAGTCCACAAATCCAAGCTCAATGCTCCTACATACAGGATTGTTGACTACCTCAAGATGCTCATGCATCACAAATGCACAAACCTGATGATTTTGTTTGTATCTTAGATTCTATCAATCTTGATATGGAAGATACTGTTGATGATGATATTGATTCTAATGTAAACATTAGTTATGATGAATATGAAAATATTTATATGGATTATGATTTTCATAACATGGTTTCTAAACAATTAACACTTACACCTACTATCGAGCATGGTGACACCCACCAAAGTCCTTTCTTGGATCTGGTTGCAATCCCCACTATGTTAGATGTTGTTCCTCTTACAAGTTTCCCACATTTCCCTATGATAGAGAATGAGATGGGGGGGAGGGGGAGGGGGCGGGGGCAAGTGGCACACTTGAAGTGAACTTATATAGCACAGTAGTCTTGGTGATTTTGTGTTTTATTTTATCTTGTATTATGTTCTTGGTTAGATATTTTATCTAGATTTCTTTAAACTATTCTTTTTGCTCCATCAACACAAGATGATAAAGTAATCAAACACGTCACACATATTCTTCTATTTATATATCTCTTCTTCTACATTTTATTACATTTTATGTTGTATATGTCTTATTGTTTGTACATCTTCGCTTGTGTAGTCTACTTGGATTCTTTCAACATGACCACTAATTCTTTTTAGTCTCATATTACTAGCTTAGAATTACACTTCTTCGTATCTCTTACATGATTTTTCTCCATTGTGTTTTAGTTCTAGTTCCTTTGGGGAATGATGGAATTTCACGATTGATTTAATATTACATATTATTTTGTGATTGTACTGACCCCAAAGCTATGAGATCCCTTTTGTGCTCTCTTTTTATCATATGTTAATTTCCCTTGAAGTATTCTCTCTTGGGGGCATCTCATAGTGTAAAGATTTCTAGTGGATGCATGTATACTTCTGTTAAAGTTATCTCTCTCATTAAGACAATTTCAATTTCTTTAATGTGGGGGCATACACTTCACTCACTTGTGCACACACAAACTTTTATAGTTTGGATTCCTTTTTCTAACTATTAACAATTTAGGGGGCTTGATCCTTGTGGTTCTTTTGAATCCATCTTTGGTTTACTAATAGTCTAGGAGGCCCAATCCTTTATTTTAATCTCTCTTTGGATTACTAATAGTCTAAGAGATCTAATCATTATTTTGATTTTTATTTAGACTATTAACAATCCAAGAAACCTGATCTTGTTTGTGCTTCCTTAAGGATGCACATATCCTTATGTCTAGATCATTTTCAATTATTCTTTTGGGACATGGAGCTCCTTTTGGGATGAACCTTTTTAATGGATTAACTAGCATGCCAAAGAAACTTTCTAGAGTATTCAATGTTGTCTCTTATTGTAGTAAGCCTTTCATATGTATTTCACAATAAGGAACACAAACTTTATTGGGTAAGTTGACTACACCCTCTTCTCTCTCTTGTTAGTGACATCTTTTTTTTTTTAAATTTTGTATATGATGAAGAATCAAGTCTATTGGGGGCTTGATAGTTTCTTAGTCTCCTTAGTCATGATGAGATCAACTCTTGATCTCAATCTACTTTACCTTGAGTATGAGGTAATTTGTACTCCTATTAAAGTGGAGGATATATATACCATCTTAAAATGGAAGAACCCATAATTTAAGATCATGTAGATCTTTCCATTTAGTGACCTTGTCCACCATCGATTATTTCATTCTTAATCAACTCTTACTCCTCTTCTATCTCACGTCTTGCACTTTCATCTACGTAGTTTTTGAGACCTCAGGGTTAGCACTTTCTAGGATAATCCTAGAATAGGTGAACCCAAGTTGACCTATTCTAGAATAGGATGACCCTAGAAAACTTATTGCCCAGGGAATTTAGGTTGTGAGGCTAGTCTTATCTTGAGGTTGCAAATTTGAAATCAGAAGATCCCACTGGGTTACTTAATTTTTGTACCCAAAAACTAGAATAAAAGGAATCCTAGGAACCTCATTTTTACCTCCACTAGAAATCCACAATCCATTATATCAATTTCAAGGAATAATTAATAGCATTCAAGCACTCAAGCAAGTAGATTTTCCTAAGCATCCTTTAAGCATTCAAGCTGTCATTCATGATTCAAACATCCTCTATGGGCATTTCCTCTTCAAGATCTAGCATTTTTTTGGCCATAAAAGGATGATACTTACATTGTTGCATTCATCATATTCTTCATTGATGTACATGTGTTTTCATGGCTCCAAGATATGATTTTGGTACATCTATTGCATTTATGGAGATTTCTTATATTCTTCATTACAAATTCAATATTGACAACATACAAGCACTGCGAATTCATTATTGATAAGAGTTTTATCAAGAAAGCTGAATATTTACATGTGTTATTCTTCCTTTTATGCTTTACATTACATTTCATTTCAAGGTTGATTCCTCAATATAGGGCTTGACCAAAGAAATTCCTCCCCCAACAAAAAAAAATGATTTTTTCTTGTCTGCAAGAGTGAGGTATTTGAATTATGGTTACAAATCTAATAACTAATCATTAAGACCTTTCCAAAGAAGTTAGGTCAAATTTACTACATTTCTCTAAGAATGTGTCCATCTTACAGTAATGTGTCCAAAAAATTTCCTGTTGGAAACTTAGAATTGAAACAATTATTGTTTTATCATTGATATCAAGTGTATTGATAGGACATATTGCTACCTAATCTAAAATGTCATATCTATTTGATTGATGAAGAGGATTTGAGAAATTTCTCATAAAAATAGCACCTAGAGGAAATGTTGAGTCATGAAAAGGAAACTATAAATGGATATTTGATTAGTTAGACTTTGATCAGATAAAGTGATTATTTATATCAAGAAAGCTAAGCTACACTGAGCAATAGAGTAAATGGTTAAGGAATTCTGAGTGATGCTAGAGTTTATCAAGCTACAATAATTGCCAAGAAAATATATTGTTGACCAAGAATTAGTATTGACTAAGAAAGCTAGTTATGTTGAGTTAAAATTTTCACAGTGATCAAGTACTTTAGTGATGACCAAGTAAAAGAACCTAGTGATTGTTGAGTAACACTGTTGAGAATGAATTTAAGGAAATCTTGATTCTCAGTTGACTCAGATGATTTATTGGGAGATGTAAACTATGTTCAAGATAAGATTGATGATTTGGGTCATTAAATTCAAGATGAGGATTAGGTAAAGACCTAACAAACGGATTCCAGAGAAGTTTCTAGAAGAATATCAAGAATATGGATGGATACAATGAATCAAGTTGAACTTGATTGTAAACCCTAAGATCTACGATGATCATAGAAAATGGTAAAGAAAGAATCACCTATATAAAGAGGTACATAGTTGAATGAAGGAGTGTGAGTTTCAGAGTGTTTGCAAGTGTATGTGAGAGGCACATATAGAAGAAGGTTGATCAAAGATGCACAAGTGTGAGAGTGAATGTGAAGCTAAAGGAGATTGCTTACATAGTGTTGATATAATATTATTCTAAAGTGAAGAACCTATAATGGAACAATCATTATTTTGTCAATGATACCAAACCTACTACCTGCTAGTGAGACAATTGCTTTTTGGTTTGAAAGCTATCATTTAGTTGACTGATGAAGAGGATTTAAAAAGAGGAGATAATAATAGCATCTAGAGAAACATTGAGTTATTTGGTATGTAAAAGAAGCACTCAGACCAAGTAAGATGTTGATCTACTATAGTGTATTGTTTATCTACTATAGTCTAAAATGAAAGATTAGTCAAGGTTGGAAGAAGATCAAGTATGAAAACTATTTGATAAGCCTTGCCAAGAAATCAATGCAAATCGATTAGAAATCAGCATAAGCTAAGTGAGAAACAAGAGGTGTCGAGAAAAGATGTAAATAGTGCAAGATGATTGATTGTTAGTATATGTCAAGTAAATTTTAGTTGATGTTGAGCATCAATAAACTTTAGTGTTCACCAAGTAAACAAGTGTTGGCTGAGTGGAAGAACAATATAGATGCTGAGTGCTATTAAATATGTTAGATCAAAGATTTGATGAATCTGAGGTGACTATTTTATTTTCTTGACATGTGTGAAACATGTCGAAGATAACTGTGATGAGTTGGTGGCATAGAATTCAAGCTAAACCATTTTGAGGTGAATTCAAGGAGGATTGAAAAAAAATCTGGAGGAACCAAATTGAAAAGTAGGTAGATTCATTTAATCCTACCTAACTCTAAAATGGACGATTGTGGTTATGTGGAAAAAGATCCATGATGGGGACACAACCTAAAAATAGAATAGACACAACAGAAAAAAGGGAAATTGTATTAACTAAAAAATAAGCTAGTACATTCAGTACAGAGAAAAGAAACTTCAAAACATGCCCTAAGGGCTTACAATAGCATAAATGTGGAGATAATTTCTCCTTTCAGTACCTCCTCTCAAACTCCACTCCGAACTGCCTTTCACAATGCCAGGAATCTCCTTAAATAGACCTCGGAGGGTTAAGGACTAGGAATACATTCTAGAAAGTGCTAGTAGGCATCCACCGACCAAATAGAAGGCTCCAGAAGTTGTGTTAGAAGTCGGCGCAAATCTAGAAGAATCTAGAAACGGTAACCGAACTTTCGGGAGGCATAACTTTTGAATCATAGCTCCGATTGACGAACTGTTTACATTTTCAAAAAGCTCTTGAAGCGCTCTATAGCCCTATGGACTAGCTTCACTCATCCCCCATTTTTTAGCCCTTTTTGAGGTCATTTAATGCCCCTAACCTGACTTTGAAGCATTCTTAGGAGGTTTCCAAAACCTGAAAAACTACAATAACTTTCAAACCATGGGGCCTTTTGACCTGATTCTTTTTTTGGAATGCTCTAAATCACAATTACATTCATCTGGCCAATTCACACTTTCTATTTTACCAAAATGATGGCCCAATTACATACTCCTATTTTTTCAGGATTTTCTAGCTCACTGATAGTGGAACTGTGAGAGTTAGAACCTTTATTTGACCCAAATGGGTGTCCAAAAATGAAAACACATGAAACAGAAACTAAGTCTAAGTACATTTTTTTGGGTGACACAGGATTGCCCTTATACCTCTGGATGCTCCTGCATCAGACACCCAGGGTAGATTGAAAAGTGACCCTGCCACTTTATGAATGGTAGAGGAAATCCCAAATGAGAAACCTCAGCTACTAAAATCCAAGTTGAGTCCTCGATCGGTCATCCTTTCCATTTGACCAAATAATCTTCATACTGCCTGTTTCTGGTACTCCTACCCACACGATGATCTAGAATGTCTTCTATCTCCTCCTTCTTAGAAGCAGGAATTGGACATGGCTCTAACACCACTCCTCATCTGCACCATCATCATGATACTCTATTAAATCTGCAATGTTGAAAATGGAAGAAATGTGAATACCATCTGGCAGCTCCACCTAATATGCATTTCCTAAGTCATGTTTCTTCAAAATTTTGCAGGGGCCAAATTTCTTCATTTTCAGCTTGTTTTAAGTACCGGCTGGAAACCTTTCTTTTCGTAAGTGCACCATGACTAGATCCCCTACTTGGAATTCCTTATGTCTTCTCCTTTGATCAGCCCTAGCTTTATACTCTTGATTCATCTTGGTAATGTGTGCCTGAACCTCCTCATGTAGACACATGATATGTTCAGCAAATTCTTTCGCTTCAGCACTTGTCCTCTCCCCTTGTTCTATCTTCCTCAATTCTGGTGCAGTCCTTGGGCTATTCCCATAAATAATTTGGAATGGTGATTTTCTAGTACTCCTATTTATAGAGTTATTGTAAGCAAACTCTGCTTGTGGTAGAATCAAATCCCATCCCTTGGGCTTATCCCCAACTAAACATCTCAGCAAATTGCCCAAACTTCTATTTACCACTTATGTTTGGCCATCAGTTTGTGGGTGATGCATGGAACTAAATTTCAAGTTAGTTCTTAACTTTTTCAACAATGTCCTCCAGAAATACCCCACAAATTTAGTATCTATGTCAGAAACTATGCTCCTTGGAAGACCATGTAGTCTTACCACCTCTTTGAAAAACAAGTCTGCAATATGGACAGCATCATGAGTTTTGTGGCATGGAATGAAATGTGCCATTTTTGGAGAACCTATCAACCACCACGAATACTGAGTCATTACCCCTTTGTGTCCTTGGTAATCCAAGAACAAAATCCATACTTATGTCCTCTCATGGCCTTGATGGAACAGGCAATGGCTGATGTAGGCCAGTATTGTGACTAAACCCCTTGGCAACTTGACAAACCTGGCAACTCTGTACAAACTTCTTCACATCTTGTGAAATTTGAGGCCAAAAATAATGTTCTCTAAGAATGGCAATGGTCTTATCTCGACCAAAATGTCCTACCATCCCTCCACTATGTTTACCCTTGATCAAATTTTCCCTCATGGAACTCCTTGGAATGCACAATTGACTACCTTTGAACAACATGCCATCCTGAATCAAATAGTCTAACCACTTGGTTCTATCTACAACAACAGGTTCTTTACAAGCTTTCCATGCTTCAGCAAAATTAGGATCCTCGGGGTACAATTTCTTGAGTTCATCAAACCCAACTACTTCAACCTGCATTACTGTAAGCAACAACTATCTCCTACTTAGTGCATGTGCAACCCTATTAGATTTTCCACTTCTATGCTTCAACACAAATGTATAACTCTGCAAGAACTCTACCCACTTCATATGCCTCTGATTGAACTCACCTTGGCTATTTAGGTACTGTAATGCCTGATGATCAGTATACAAAATAAATTCCTTTGGCAATAAATAATGCCTCCATTTCTTTAAGGCCTGAACTATTGCATAGAACTCTTGATCATAAACAGAATACTTCTTCTTTGCATCGTTCAATTTTTCACTAAAATATGCAATAGGCTTACCTACTTGGCTTAATATAGCCCCAATAGTGCTGCCACTCGCATCACAATCCACCTCGAAAACCTTTCTAAAATTTGGAAGCACCAACAATAGCATAAATGTGGAGATAATTTCTCCTTTCAGTACCTCCTCTCAAACTCCACTCCGAATTGCCTTTTACAATGCCAAGAATCTCCTTAAATAGACCCTGGAGGGTTAAGGACTAGGAATACATTCTAGAAAGTGTTAGTAGGCATCCACCGACCATATAGAAGGCTCCAGAAGCTGCTTTAGAAGTCGGCACAAATCTAGAAGAATCCAAAAATGGTAACCGAACTTTCGGGAGGCATAACTTTTGAACCGTAGCTTCGATTAACGAACCGTTTACATTTTTGAAAATCTCTCGAAGCGCTCTATAGCCCTATGGACCAGATTCACTTGTCCCCCATTTTTTAGACCTTTTTGAGGTCATTTAATTCCCCTAACCTGACTTTGAAGCATTCTTAGGAGGTCTCCAAAACTCAAAAAACTGTAATAACTTTCAAACTGTGGGGCCTTTTGACCTGATTCTTTTTTTGGAATTCTCTAAATCACAATTGCATTCATTTGGCCAATTCACACTTTCTACTTTACCAAAATGATGGCCCAATTACATACTCCCATTTTTTTGAGATTTTCTAGCACACTGATAGTGGAATTGTGGAAGTTGGAACTTTTATTTGACCCAAATGGGTGTCCAAAAATGAAAACACATGAAACAGAAACTAAGTCTAAGTACATTTTTTTGGGTGACACAAGATTGCCATAATACCTCTGGATGCTCCTGCATCAGACACCTAGGGTAGATTGAAAAGTGACCCTTTCACTTTATGAATGGTAGAGGAAATCCCAAATGAGAAACCTCAACTGCTAAAATCCAAGTTGAGTCCACGATCGATCGTCCTTTCTATTTGACCAAATACTCTTCATACTGCCTGTTTCTAGTACTCCTACCCACACGATGATCTAGAATGTCTTCTATCTCCTCCTTCTTAGAAGCAGGAATTGGACATGGCTCTAACACCAGCTCCTCATCTGCACCATCATCATGATACTCTGTTAAATTTGCAATGTTGAAAATGGAAGAAATGTGAATACCATCTGGCAGCTCCACCTCATATGCATTTCCTGAGTCATGTTTCTTCAAAATTTTGCAGGGGCCGAATTTCTTCATTTTCAACTTGCTGTAAGTACCGGCTAGAAATATTTCTTTTCATAAGTGCACCATGACTAGATCCCCTACTTGGAATTCCTTATGTCTTCTCCTTTGATCAGCCCTAGCTTTATACTCTTGATTCATCTTGTTAATGTGTGCCTAAACCTCCTCATGTAGACACATGATATGTTCAGCAAATTCTTTCGCTTCAGCACTTGTCCTCTCCCCTTGTTCTATCATCCTCAATTCTAGTGCAGTCCTTGGGCTATTCCCATATACAATTTGAAATGGTGATTTTCCAGTACTCCTATTTAGAGAGTTATTTTAAGAAAACTCTGCTTGTGGTAGAATAAAATCCCATCCTTTGGGCTTATCCCCAACTAAACATCTCAGCAAATTTCCCAGACTTCTATTTACCACTTCTGTTTGGCCATCAATTTGTGGGTGATGCGTGGAATTGAATTTCAAGTTAGTTCTTAACTTTTTCCACAATGTCCTCCAGAAATATCCCACAAATTTAGTATCTCTATCAGAAACTATGCTCCTTGGAAGACCATGTAGTCTTACCACCTCTTTGAAAAACAAGTCTGCAATATGGACAACATCATGAGTTTTGTGGCATGGAATGAAATGTGCCATTTTTGGAGAACCTATCAACCACCATGAATACTGAGTCATTACCCCTTTGTGTCCTTGGAAATCCAAGAACAAAATCCATACTTATGTCCTCTCATGGCCTTGATGGAATAGGCAATGGCTGATATAGGCCAGTATTGTGACTAAACCCCTTGGCAACTTGACAAACCTGACAACTCTGTACAAAATTCTTCACATACTGTGAAATTTGAGGCCAAAAATAATAATCTCTAAGAATGGCAATGGTCTTATCTCGACCAAAATGTCTTGCCATCCCTCCACTGTGTTTCTCCTTGATCAGATTATCCCTCATGGAACTCCTTGGAATGCACAATTGACTACCTTTGAACAACATGCCATCCTGAATCAAATAGTCTAACCACTTGGTTCTATCTACAGCAACAGGTTGTTTACAAGCTTTTGATGCTTCAACAAAATCAGGATCCTCGGGGTACAATTTCTTGAGTTCATCAAACCCAACTACTTCAACCTGCATTACTGTAAGCAACAATTGTCTCCTACTTAGTGCATCTGCAACCCTATTAGATTTTCCACTTCTATGCTTCAACACAAATGTATAACTCTGCAAGAACTCTACCCACTTCATATGCCTCTGATTCAATTTACCTTGGCTATTTAGGTACTGTAATGCCTGATGATCAGTATACAAAACAAATTCCTTTGGCAATAAATAATGCCTCCATTTCTTTAAGGCTTGAACTATTGCATAGAACTCTTGATCATAAACAGAATACTTCTTCTTTGCATCGTTCAATTTTTCACTAAAATATGCAATAGGCTTACCTTCTTGGCTTAATACAACCCCAATAGCACTGCCACTGGCATCACAATCCACCTGGAAAACCTTTCTAAAATCTGGAAGCGCCAACACAGGTTGTTCTGTTACCTTCTTCTTTAGCAATTCAAAAATTCTCGCAGCTGCTGTAGTCCATTTGAACTCTTTTCTGTCCCCTCTTATTGTATCAGTTAGGGGTGCACATATGCCACTGAAATTCTTAATAAACTTCCTGTAAAAACTAACCAGACCATGAAATGATCTTACCTCAGTAGCAGACCTTGGAGTAGGCCATTCCAAGATGGCTTTTACCTTCTCCGGATCCATTTTGAGACCTTCGGGTGATATAACAAACCCCAAATAGACTAACTCCCTTTTTGCAAAGATACACTTTTTCAGATTAATTAATAGTTTCTCTTCCCTTAGCCTTTGAAGGACACTACGAATATGCAGTAAATGTTCTTCCAAAATCTTGCTGAAAATTAAAATATCATCCAGATAGACAATAACAAATTTTCCCAAGAACTTCTTAAGTACCTCATTCATGAGCCGTATGAAGGTGCTTGGGGCGTTCGTCAATCCAAAGGGCATGACTAACCACTCATAAAGACCCTCCTTGGTCTTGAAGGCTGTTTTCCACTCATCTCCTTCTCGAATCCATATCTGATGATAGCCACTCTTGAGATCTATCTTTGTGAAGTACTGAGCTCCACTCAAGCAGTCCATAAGATCATCCATCCTTGGCAAAGGAAACCAGTACTTGATGGTTATCCTATTTATAGCTCGAGAATCTGTACACATCCTCCACTCTCCATCCTTCTTTGGTGTGAGTACTGTAGGTACTGCACATGGACTCAAGCTCTCTCGAATCAATCCCTTCCTCAACAGCTCCTGAACCTGTCTATTTAGCTCCTCTGTTTCAGTAGGAGTCATCCTGTGAGTAGCCTTGTTAGGCAAACTAGCTCCTGGAATCAAATTTATATGATGACTGATTTGCCTTACTGTTGGCAATCCATCTGAAACATTATTAGAGATAATATCTCCAAACTCCCCTAGTAAATTTGAAACTTCAAGTGGTATTTCAGTACTACCTTCTTTATCTTTCCTAGGAATCAAAGCATAGCACATATGCTGATGTTTCATGCCATCTAAAAACTTCCTTCCATCAACAAGAAAAATCCTAGCACTGCTACATACCTTTTCACCTTCCTTTTTCATGGGCTTCAATTTGTGGCGAACTCCATCCTTTGTCAGACAGTATGTGTTTGCATGTCCATCATGTACTGCATGTCTATCAAACTACCATGGTCTACCCAACAATAGATGGCAAACATCCATCGGAATAACATCATAGAGAACTTCATCATGGTAACTCCCAATTTGGAATTTCACTAAACATTGTTCACTTACTAGGACCTTATGATCATCTTTTACCCAAGCAATCTGATAGGGCTAGGGATGTTTCTCCCTCTTGAGCTTCAACTTAGAGACCATCTCTTCTGATACCAAGTTATCAGTGCTACCACCATCAATGATCACGTCACAACATTTATCCTCAAACTTGCATCTAGTACGAAAAAAACTCCTCCGTTGTCCTGGTTCAATCTCACCACTTATTAGGACTCTTTCATTTACCAAGGTCTCTCCTCTTTCTGCATCCTCTAAATGTGATGATTGTGCATCTTCATCCACATGAGCAACCCTAGCTTGGCCCTCAGCTCTCCTATATGTCCTTCCTTGTCATTGAGGGCATTCAAAGGCACGATGACCTTCTTCATTGCAATGGAAACAGGTACCATGGAAGCCTCCTCTTCCTTGTCCATGTCCTCTACCTCTTCCTCTCTGATTTCCAAAGTCTTGATCATGGGAGCGGTTGAAACCCTCATTCCTCTGGTTCCAGCTAGTACCCACATCTTCATTTTTCTTTTGGGTTGCACTGCGGCCTCCAGATGATCTATCGCTTCCCCTTCCTCCTTGATCGCACATTATTTGTCTTCCTTCAAACCTTTTATTCAGCTTCTCTTCAACTCGTAGGGAAAACTGGTATGCCTCTTCAACGCTAGTCATTCTTACCATACTTAATTCCTCCTGGATGCTAGGTCGCAACCCACTGATATAACGAGCAACCTTCTCCTTATTTGCTTCTACATGCCCCACTCTAATCAAGAGTTGGTAAAATTCCTCTATATATTCTTGAACTGATCTTCCTACTTGCTTTAACCCATGCATCTTCTTAAACAAATCAAGCTTGTAGTCCACAGGAATGAACTACTTCTTCAATTTGTCCACCATGCGATCCCATCTTGTGATCTTCTCCTTTCCTCTTCTATTTCTTTCCAATTGAACCTCTTGCCACCAAATTTTGTCATGGCCTTTCAGTTTGGCCTTTGCAAACTTAACCCTATCTGGGTCCCTGATATCCTCATACTCAAAGTATTTTTTCAGTTCATTGATCCAATCAATCAACTCATCTAGTTTCAAATTTCCTGAAAATACACCCACTTCAATTGTGGGTCTTTTCCCAAACTTAGTGATGGACCTAAAAAGCCTTTCCTCTGCATGATTCATAACTTCCCCATCAAAATCCCCTTTTGGTCCCATTTCTTCTTCTTCATTGTCATCCTCACTGTCGTCACCTGTGGCAACCTTTTCTCCTCTACGGAGCTCCTCTTGCAATGCTTGTACCTGCCTTTGGAGGGCTCTAACCTCCTCAGAATTAATAGCTCTGGCCCTTCCACCATGCTCTCTTCATGGAGGCATCTTCTAACTCGAACCCACAACCACACAGTCCTCGTGCAAACTGCCTCACAGTCGGTGCTCTGTCTACACACTCAGGAAGACCAGCTCTGATACCACTTGATGGGGACACAACCCAAGAACAGAATGGACACAATAGAAAAAGGGAAATTGTATTAACTGAAAAATAAGCTAGTACATTCAGTACAGAGAAAATAAACTTCAAACCATGCCCTAAGGGCTTACAATAGCATAAATGTGGAGATAATTTCTCCTTTCAGTACCTCTTCTCAAACTCCACTCCGAATTGCCTTTTACAATGCCAAGAATCTCCTTAAATAGACCCTGGAGGGTTAAGGACTAGGAATACATTCTAGAAAGTGTTAGTAGGCATCCACTGACCAAATAGAAGGCTCTAGAAGCTGCTTTAGAAGTTGGCACAAATCTAGAAGAATCCAGAAACGGTAATCGAACTTCCGAGAGGTATAACTTTTGAACCGTAGCTCCGATTGACGAACCGTTTACATTTTTGAAAAGATCTTGAAGTGCTCTATAGCCCTATGGACCAACTTTGCTCATTCCCCATCTTTTGGCCCTTTTTGAGGTCATTTAATGCCCCTAACTTTACTTTGAAGCAGTCTTAGGAGGTCTCCAAAACTCGAAAAACTGCAATAACTTTCAAATTGTGAGGCCTTTTGACCTGATTTTTTTCTGGAATGCTCTAAATCACAATTACATTCATCTGACCAATTCACACTTTCTAGTTTACCAAACTGATGGCCCAATTACATACTCCTATTTTTTTTGGATTTTCTAGCACACTGATAGTGGAACTGTGAGAGTTGGAACCTTTATTTGACCCAAATGGGTGTCCAAAAATGAAAACACATGAAACAGAAACTAAGTCTAAGTATATTTTTTTTGGGTGACACAGGATTGCCCTTATACCTCTGGATGCTCCTGCATCAATCCAAATTCTCTATTTATAGAGATAGATGATCAGAAGCAAAGGTTGTCATGTGTAAGAACCTAAGGAAGACAATGAGTCTAGGGTATTTCTTCATTTAGTGGCCAAATAGAAGTGACTGTAGCTGGCATGTGAAGGAAGAAGGCTTAAGAGTATGAATGCTTGAAGGTGAAAAAGCTATTAGAGTTGAAGTGTGTGAATGCCAAGCAAAATGGAGGACTGAAACATAGATCTGTAATCTACAAGTGAGTTGTAATTTTTTATTAGATCAGGCCTTACTGTTACTTTCTAATCATCAATCTAGGGTAAATCCTTTGGATTAAGGTTGACCTAACAGTCATTTGTAAATCTTTTAACTGGGTGACATTCTAATGGAATTTTTTGAAGTCCTCTAACAAGGATCACTCCTAATAGGGTGATTGAAATCCTTTAACCAGGTCACATTTAATAATGTGTAGTGTAACCTTTAACAGGGTTGGTCTTTGACTGTGCATCACTTTAGAAGAGTGAGAATTAATAGCATGTTACTGGTGATGTTTTCTAAATTGGGTTTCCACATTAAATCTTGTGCCATATGTGTTATTGAATCTACTATGTTTCATTCTTACATTTCTAGAATGTTGTTTTGACCTAGGACAGTAACCTAAAAAGTTTAAGTATTGTATGATCTAATGGATGCATGGATGACAACGTTTTATGGATATAGGTCTACTAAGCATTGAAAATTTTTATTTGTACATATGGATCTTGGATAACTGATTCACCCCCCTAGTTATTCTAAAGAATTCTAATAATTTATATCAGAGTGCCATAGTGCTTAAGAGGACTAGTTTGAAGGTACTAGAAGTGAAATTTCAAGATGTCCATAAGAGAGGTACCCAAGCTCAATAAGGAGAACTTTCTTGCATGGGAAAGTCTGATGAAGCTACACCTAGGAGGTCTTAGAGACCATGCACAATCTACCATCACCACTGAGCATGTTGAGCATGTTGGAGCCCTAACTACCTAGGATCTGAAAGAGAAGAAAGAAAATAATCAAGCAATGTTGGAGATTGACTCTTCCCTAAGTTATTCTGATTTTGATGACGTCAAGCATTGTGAAAATGCAAAGAAGATGTAGGATGCTCTTCACACTATTTATGGAGGGGACACAAATGTTTTGAGGGCCAAATCTGAAAGTCTTAGAGGTAAGTTCGTTGACATGAGGATGAAAGAAGGTGAGAACATTGTTCAATATTGCACTAGAATAAAAGATTTTGTTAATACTATAAGAAGGGCTAATGATAAGATTGATGATGATATTGTATTAAGCAAAGTATTGAGAACATTGTTGCCTATCTAAGCTATTAGAGTTTCTTCCATACAAGAATTAAGATTTATACCAGTTTCTAATCTATCTCTTGAAGGTTTTATAGGTAGGCTCACTGCCTTTGAACTCTCTCATTTTGATAATTTCAAATATGAGAATGTTGAATCTTCTTTCAAAGCTAAACTATCATTAAAGAGACTAAAGAGAAGAATAAAAAGGTAAAATATGTTTCTAGTGACAGTGATACAGATGTAGAACAACTTGAAGCATTTCTAGTAAGGAGATTTCACAGAGGCAAAGGTATATTCAAAGGTAAGTTACCTATCATGTGTTTTAATTACAATGAGGTTAGTCATATTGTTGTTAGATGTCTAGAGAAGAAGAACAAAAGGAGTGGAGACAAATATAGAAGTAAAAGAGATGAGGACAACAAATATTACAAAGACAAAGGCAAGAAGTATTGCTACATTTTTGAAGAGGAAACCAAAGATGGATCTGATGACCATGATGATGAAGTGGTGTATGTTGCAATGAAGGATGATTCTAATGAGGATGAGGCAACCATCCTAGTGTCTTATGTGAACAAGAGTGATAGATGGATCATTGATAGTGCGTGTTCACATCACATGACTGGAGATAAAACTAAGTTCATTACCTTGAATTATTATGATGAAAATAGTGTCAAGTTTGGTAATGATGCACCCTATTTGATAAAAGGAAAAAGATCTATCAAACTCACATAAAATATCATGTGTGATAATGCTTATTATGTTGAAGGACTTAACTATAATTTTTTGAGTGTGTCACAACTGAATAGTTCAGGTTGCAAAGTTGAGTTTGAGAAAAAGATAGCAAAGATCTATGACACTGATGGAAAACTAATTGTGAAAGGTGATCAAACTAGAGGTAATTTATTTTATCTTGATATGAATGATGTTAATTGTGTTGTTGTAGAATTTGATGATGTGTGGTTATAGCACAAGAGGTTATGTCATGTTTACTTTGATAACTTAGTCGGTATCAGTAACATGAAAAGAGTTAGAGGTTTTTCTAAATTGATGAAACCTGACAATATAATTTGTAAACAATGTTAGTTAGGCAAGATGACAAAGTCTAGTTTTAAAAGTAAGACTCACACCTCTAAATAAATTCTTGATATTATTCATAACAACTTATGTGGACCAATTGATGTGAAAAGCTATAAAGGTGACAAGTAAAATATCTTCTTTGTTGATGATTATTCTAAGATGATGACAGTTTTGTTTTTGAAACAAAAATTTGATGCTTTCCAAATGTTTAAGTGGTACTTAGCTAGAGTTGAAAGGGAGACAGATAGAAGATTGAAATTTTTGAGATCTAATGGAGGTGGAGAATTTACATCAAATGAGTTTAAGATGTTCTATAATGATAGAGGAATCAAAAGACATACATTTGCGCCTAGGACCCCTCCACAAAATGGGATTTCTGAAAGGAGGAATAGATATGTAATGGACTGTCCTAGGACACTCATGATGGAGAAGAATGTTGCTTTAAAGTAATGGAGAGAGGCTATAAGTATACTTATCTATACCTTGAATTGTGTGCAAGTCAACAAAGGTACTCATTCAACACCTTTTGAATTATGGTATGGATACTCACCCAATGAAAAATATTTTAAGGTATTTGGAAGCAAGTACTAGATTCTTAAGGATTTTAGGAATGGTAAATTAGATGCTAAAAGTGAAGAAGGTATATTGCTTGGCTATTCCACAAGAAGTAAATCTTATAAGTGTTTATGTTAATGTGTTGTAGGTTTGTTCTAATAAACTCTGGTGAAGATATATATATATATATAATTTTATATTTATGAAATATACATAAATATATATATATATATATATATATATATATATATATATATATATATATATACACATGTATGTTTTATAATTATTTATATATTAGAGAAAGACATAATATATAATTTGTATATAATTGTAATGGTTAATTTTATGAATATTCATATTCCTGAAGAGACGTGTCTATTCATAACTCTTTCTCCATATAAATATATTGATAGGTGCATTTGAAAAACACATACCAAGAATAATGGCAGTGCTATTATATTTGGAGCGATACGCATAAAATCAACATAGTATTAGAGCCATGGTTTCAATTTTTTATCTTTTCATATTAATTTTCATTATTCAACAAATACTGGCAGTGCCTTGGCAATGTCAACTGGCACTAAGTATCCACGCAACCAACATGGAGGGAATCGAGTTTGGTCTCTGCAATAGTGATCAAATTGGTATGTTTATAGTGGCTGACTTGCAGATGCTATGTTGGATATTTACTGGATGTGAGATGGTTTGTAGTATGAAAAAAAGGTAGATCTTTCTTTGCTAGCATAATCGTGGATCTACTACTATGGAAATGTGTGTATAAAATACTGCAGACATGGCTTGTGGGTTGAAAAATGTTCTAACTCGCCATGTTGAAGGGGGAGATGTCACTACGCTGATGATTGTGTCAAGCCTACATGGAAGGTTTAAGTCTGTGTTTCTTGTTTTGATCAGAAATGATTAAAGTCTTCTAATATGATTTATGAATCAAGAAAACTACTATAATAATAAAATTATACTTGAAGAGGTTGTGATAGCAAACAAACAAATATACTTTGTTTTATTTGTTAACAAGCTTACACAGTAGAAAGCCTTATAGAAAAATGACACAATATGTGTTAGAAACCTTGAATGGATGACAATTATTAGTGCTCTATGAAATTACACAAGCAAGTACAATGACTATATTGAAGCCATAATACATGACAATAAACTGTTATTAAGATATACAATATGTTAAGGATATATCTATTATTTGGTTTGAACATAATAGTGTTCTATGGCAAAAAATTCATCAGTGATATTTGTTATAATAAGTGGTTATCTTTAAAGGATGAAGCAACAATTGGTAACATGGAATTTGTCACTTCTTTGATTTAGAAAGTCATCTAAAGATGTGTATTTAATTTTAGACTCAATTGTTGCCTTCAAGATAGAAATTTTTTTATTGGTCAGCCAACTGAATGCAGTGGTATAGTGTGATTCCCCTTATGGGCTCAAAATTGAGCAAAATATGTGTGTGGGTATTCAAACTGTCTATACTTGGGAGCCTGGTTGCATCCTAAACAAGTGGTGATTAAAGGAGAATATGTCATTGGGCTTCATATAAATATAAACCTACTATTCCTAGCATCGCATGCATAACATTGATTTTGGATGTAAGTATATGTTTTATAATATTATTTATGTGATGTTTCATCATTAATAATTATTTCTTAGTTATATTATATGAAATAGTATAATTATATAATTATATGAGATAGTATAATAGAAAATATATGATGACTATATATCTATATAAACTATAAATATATAATTTTATACAATTGAAAATTATGATATGGATATTATGGACATATGTACTAATGTTTTTGATAAGGTAAACAGGTTTTAAGGGGTCCTGAAACCCATAAGTTTAACAACAAGAAAGGCTGAAAATAAGCGAAAAAACGCCCAGCCAAAACATAAGCCTTACGGCTGAAAATAAGCCCAAAGGCCCAGCCCGAAACAACTGCCCACTAAAAAGGCCGGAGAACCAACCAAAAAAACAGAGACCAGACAAAAAGCCAAAGCCAGGAGAAACAAAAACCAAAGGACAGAGACCCAACCTAGCAGACTACTTCTCCATCTCGAGCATGGTCTGGGCAGCTTCGGCGCACTCTTGTTGCTCTTCTGCCTTATGATCCTAGGCGTTCGTCAAATCCTGCTCCATAGTGCTATCCTTGGCTTTATCCACATCCAGCCTATCTTTGTCTCTGTTCTGTTTATCATCTTCCTCCATCTGGTTCCTGTCTTTGAGATTTTCCAAGAGAGAGAGGATGTTGTCGTTGATCAAAGCGAGGAGGGAGATCATTTGACTTGCCAGGTTGTGATTGTAGTTCTCAATATTTTTTACTCTCCTCTCCATCAGAGTCTCCCAGCTGTTCTGGTCGCCTTGGCTTTCTGCACCTGTCTTGCTCTTGATTTTTTCCATTTGGGAAACCCTATCTCTGACATCCTCAAGCTCATGGAAAAGCCATTTAATTGATCTGAAGTTGTCGATCATGCTATTGCGGGCATTGTTCAACAGATTCATGCCCGTTTCTCTTGCATTATCAGAAATAGCCACCATAGCCGGGTTAATTAGCTCATTGAGTCTAGGCTTCTCGAGGTCGTCCACCAGGAGTTGGGGGTTTATCGCCTCTCTGTAGATTCCCATAGTGGCCATTCTCACATTGAAGTTCTTCCAAGCCTTCCTTCTGTTATTAACTTGCACTTCCCCCTCAATCTGTCCAGAGTTGTCATTTTCCTCCAAAGGAGGCTGAGGATGTATAGGGGAGAGGGGAATGGGCAGAGAATCCTTTCCCTGACTACTGGAGCGCTCCATGCTCTCTCCCTCCCTCTTCTGTCTTTTTCTTAGTTTCTCCTCATCCAGCTCCTCCTTCGAAACCTTGTCAGAATCATTAGTATCCATTTCCTCCTCCACCTCGGCAGAGCCAGTTTTAGTTGGGGTATGACCTCTAGGGCTCTTTCTGCTGGGTAATTTGATAGAGGGGTAATCCTTCTTATGGCTTTTAGTCTTCTTACCTGAATGCTCAAAAACCTCATCAGAGCTGATGCTCTCGACATCGTCAAAATCTGAGAAAAAACTGGAGCTGCTCTTGTCAACATCCGCCCCCTGGATAGGTTTTTTGCTAATGGTTTGAGCGTGGAAATGCTCATGAATCAGAAGCAGAAGACCCTCATGTAGGGCCGGGTTGACGGTAGCTTTCTTTTTAAAACTAGAAATGGCCTTGTTCATCGAGTTAAAAAGATAATATGGGAAGGAGATCTTACTACCATGGCGAAAATGATTCAGAATCACAAAATGGTGAGTCCTAACCCTATCAAACCTGGGGTCTAGGGTTATATATTCAATGACAGCGTAGAGAACATACCTCCAGAGCTTCTTTATAGTATCCGTTACAAAAAACGTCTCTTTCTTGCCCAGCTTGTTCAGCTCTTCAGTGTTTTTCACAAAATCCTTGATTGCATTAGAGGACATCTTCTTGTCTCTGAAGAATTTATGCCCCTCCATCGGAATCCCCGTGACTTCAGCAACCACATCCTCAGTAATTTGAAAGTAGACCCCGTTCACCTTAACCTTACCATTATTCCATGAATTCACCATGCTGTTAGAGATCTCAGGATCCGAGCCATGAAGTTTCTCGAAGAAATTAGTAACCCCACCCTTTTCTAGCTCTCTCCAAACTTTGGCCTTGTTCTTCCACTTCTGAACTTCCCCCACCGGCTCCTTTCTGCTCCTCGCACCCGTCATGTTTACCTGATCAACTTCCACAATTCTCATGAACTCTGAACTGTGCAAGTTATTTGCATTCGAAAAAATGGTGATGTTTCTTTTATGATACCCATGAATATACCCCTTTCTGAAAATAATGGTATCGTCCTTTCGAACGTGTCAAAATGTCAGAGGAAACCCCTTTTGCTGGTGAAAATCACGATGTCAATAATGGCACTTACCATTTATTAAGCAATCTTTATTATCCATAATTGCATTGGATTTGAGCCGTCCTTCCCAAGATTTTATCTTGGTCGATAAGCAACTTTGCCTCCGCCGAAAAATCTTTTTCGGCATGCCAGGTCAGATTATTGGTGGCGTTAACCCCTTTATTAGCAAACCAATCAGCGACTGGGTTTGCCTCTCTGTAAACATGAGTGACGTGGACCTTATCAAACTTTGTGAGAGTGGCGCAAGTCTCAGCAATTATGTTCGCAATCGTCCACGAGGGAGGGGAAATACCATTAATGGTATTAATAATGTTTTTGGAGTCCCCCTCAAGCCAGAGTTTAGTAATCCCAGCTTCAAAAGCCAACTTGACCACCTTACTCGCAGCTCTTGCTTCAGCCAGATGAATAGTCTGGATTCCCAGCGGGGAAGCAAAGGCAGCTATTCCCTCCCCATAGCTATTTCTTATGATTCCACTGCAACCTGAAGGGCCTGGGTTACCCTTAGAAGCCCCATCAAAGTTGGCTTTTGACCAACCATCGAGGGAGAGAAGCCAGCTAGCATCCTGCCTTTTGAGGTTCCTGTCTTTTTCTTTAGCTATCTTTCTATCCCCTTCTTCTTCTTCTTCCTCCTTCAGCACTTGGAGATTTTCTTTTATATTCTTCGAGACCTTCCTGCCAAGGATTATAGCTGGCTCCTCTCTGTCTCTAAATATTCTATTATTCCTTTCCTTCCAAATTCCCCAGCAAAAATGGGGTAAAATCCAATTCGAGTGATCCTGCCGACCAGTAATCTTACAAAGACCTTTCCACTGATGGAAAAAATCCATGAGATTATCCGGTTTGCACCAGAGGGTTTCATTATCATGTGTGATGACATTCCACACCTCCCTGGCATAGTCACATAAGATGAAAATTTGATTTCCGGTCTCAGCCTGATTCTTACACAAGGGACATCTACTGGGCATAACATGTCCTCGCTTCATGAGATTGTCATGAGTAAGGATTTTGTTCTGAAGAGCCAGCCAGTAAAAAATGTTGATCTTTGGAGTGACACGCGGAATCCAAGCCTCCGCCCAAGGGGCCTTCTCTTTTAAGCTCCAAAGGGAATTATATCCTGAGGCAACAGAGTATCTTCCATTGGGATTATCCCTCCAGACCAGCTCATCCCCCAAATTGATAGGAATCATGGAATTGAGCATAAGCATTATAGGAGTCAAGTCCTCAGAGATGAGGGATAGATCACTCCATTCCTGGTCATTCCAATAATCACAAAATTTGGACCCAATTTGATCAGTACAAGCTTGCATCCATCTCTCAAAAACAGGGTTATTGATAAGTGGATCTTGGGAAAGCCATCTATCCGACCAGAACTGGATGTCCTTCCCATTTCCCAATTTCCATGATATCCTGGCCTTAGCCAAGTCCCTGGCTTTCATGATCCCATTCCAAATGTTCGATCCTTTTGGGATATCTTCATTAAAAAGGGTGAAAAGAAGAGAGGGTCTTCTAAGGTACTTGTTTACCAGGGTGTCCCTCCATTCACCGGTGCTACTGAAGATCCACCATATTTGTTTAGCTAGGAGAGCCTTATTGAGGTGGGTGATCTTTCTAATGCCCAGACCTCCGTACCTCTTAGGGAGGCAAACCTTCTCCCAAGCAAAAAGAGGGTATCTTTTCTTCCCTTCATTACCATTCCAAAGGAAGTCTCTCTGGATTTTCTCCATTCTTTTAGCTATTTTCCCCGAAATTCCAAAGAGGCTCAGGGCGTAGATTGGCAGATTTTGAAGAGAAGATTTGACTAAGAGGCATTTCCCCGCTTGACTAAGAGAGACCCCTTTCCAACCAGCCATCTTCCTGTTGAATCTGTCCAAAATACCATTCCAAAAAGACTCCGGGGGTGAGGATCCCAAAGGGAGACCAAGATAGGTAGAGGGGAAAGAGCCTACCCCACAACCCAGAATCCTGGTGATTTTTCTTTGTCTAACCTCAGAGGTGTTGATGAAAAAGAGCGAGCTTTTGTTCCAATTAATCAGCTGACCCGTCCCACTGGAGTAAGTATCAAGAATCTTCTTCAGGGCTCTGGCCTCTTTGACAGAAGCTTCCCCCCCCAAGATAGTATCGTCAACAAATTGCTGATGAGTGAAGGGAACACAATTAGAGGAGGGAAGGATCCCTTTGATACAAGCCTCATGCTTTCTACAGTCTATAATCCTTCCTAAGCATTCAGCTAAAATGATGAACAAAATGGGCGAAAGGGGGTCTCCTTGTCTGAGGCCTCTGGAAGGTTTGAAAAAATTAGAAGGGACTCCATTAACCAGAACAACCAAGGAGGAGGTGGACACCAATTGAGAGATAATTTTGCAAACTTTACTGTCAAAGCCAAAAGTCGAGAGGACCTTCCCAAGGAGAGACCAGTCCACCCTGTCATAAGCTTTAGAAAGATCCAGTTTGAGAAACATACCTTCCCGTTTGGATGCCACAAGAGAGTGGATGACTTCGTGCACCATCTGGACAGAATCCAAAATTTGTCTCCCTGGAAGAAAACCTGATTGATGCTGCGAGATTATCATGGGCAAGATCTTGAGCATTCTTAAAGTGAGAACTTTAGAGATGATCTTGTAGAGTGAGTTGCATAGACTAATAGGTCTAAAGTTGTCCAACGAGTCCACCCCAGGGGATTTAGGAATGAGAACCACAAAAGTCGAGTTTAGCTCCTTGAGAATAGATTTGGCTCCAAAGAATTCCTGGACAGCCTAAACAACCTCTCCCATGATCACCGGCCAGAACCTTTGGAAGAAAAAAGTGGGAAAACCGTCCGGGCCTGGAGCCTTGTCAGCAGGCAGAGAAAAGAGAGCCTCTCTAACTTTCGAAGCATTAGGAATAGCACAGAGCTGTTTATTATGGATAGGTTGAATGAGCTGAGGGATACAGTGTAACAAATCCTCCTGGTCCAAATTGGAAAGCATTGGGTCCTTAGAGAGAAGGCTAGAGAAAAAGGAAACAGCTTCTTCCGAGATGGCAGATTCTTCAGTTAACAGCTCCTGCCCCTTTCTGATACCAAAGATCATGTTACTAGCACGGTGCTTGAGGGTGGTTAGGTGAAAAAACTTAGTGTTCTGATCTCCTTCCTTTAGCCAGGTGATCCTCGATCTTTGCCTCCAAAATTTTTCTTCCTTATTAATAATGTTATGAATTTCAGATAGGGTCTTGAGCTCCGAAACCCTGTTGGTCTCAGTGTAACCGTCCTTCTGAATGCAATCTTGGATAATAGTTAGATTATCAAATAACTCTTTCTTTTCATGGAAGATATGACCAAAATCAGACTTGTTCCAAATTTTAATCATCCTCTTCACATTGCTAAGTTTTCTGGTGACTCTGAACATTGCTGAGCCCTCCACCTCTATCCCCCACCATTTCTTGATATTATCCAGGAGGTCAGGGTGAGAGGTCCACATTTTCTCAAACCTGAAAGGATGGTATCTCCTGTGTACCAGAGGGGAAACTAAAAGAGAAATGGAAGAGTGGTCCGAATCAATTCTGGGAAGCAGAGATAGTCTGCAGCTGAAGGATTGAAGCCAATCCAAAGATATAAGAGCTCTATCCAGCCTAACCTGAATGCAATCATGGCCTTTTCTCTTGTTTGACCAGGTAAAGGATCTGCCCTTAAGCTCTACGTCCATAAGGGCCAGATTATTTATGAAGTTAGAAAGATCCTGTTTACTTTCCCAATCCGGGGGCATACCTCCCTTTTTCTCTTTATCTTCTAGCGGTGTGTTAAAGTCTCCCATGATTATACCTTTCTTAATGTCACAATCTTGCACCATATTACCAACTTTGGTCCAGAAGTTTTTTCTATCTCTCTTATTATTGGGGGCGTAAATATTCACTAAAAACCAAGAATCATTGGTGTGCAAATGTTGAACTCTGCAGAAAAGAATGTTATCTTCATCATACTCAGCTACTATATTGAAATACTTATCATTGAAAAGTAACAGCAGTCCTCCAGACGCTCCTTCAGAGTTAGAGGCTATGCCCTTCATGCTATTGTTGAACTTAATATTTTCCATCCTTTCCTTCTTCATTTTAGTTTCCTGGATTAGAAACACATCAGGCCTTTGGTCCCTTATCATATTTCTAATAACTTCTTGCTTGTGGATTCCATTGAGTCCACGAATATTCCAAGATAAGATCTTCATGATTTAACTACTGAACATGCTTCCTGGATGGTGCGCTGCGTACCATCCTTAATGTTTCTTCTGGCTTCCTCTTTCCTGATTTCATTCTTGTTTTTCCTTCCCACTAGGTTAGATTTGTGGCCGAGATCAGCCTTGGCCATGCTTCTAGTAGAAGGGGGAGATACCGGAGAAGGGTCCCTGCTATTCTTCTTCTTTCTACTCCTGACTTCTGTCCAGGGATTCTCTTCTCCCTCTAGTCCTTTTTCCAGCCAAGCATCAATTCTCGCCAAATCTTCCATTGTCGATGCAGACAGCCTCTCTATGATTTTGTTTACTGTTGAAGGGGGGGGACAACACACCGGGTTAGGGTCCTGGGACATGGGTTCCCCCTCCTTTAGTTCTTCCATGGAGTTCAGGACAAAGGATAGTTTCAAGTCATCCTCCTGAGAATCCAGAGGGGGAAGAGTCATATTTTCACCTGTCTCCTCAGGTTTCTTCTTGGATTCCTTCGCATTGGGGAGAGGTGTTGAATCGTCTTTCACTCCTTTCTCTTCTCCCCCTCCTACGTTTCCAGTCGCCCGAGGAGGCCCTGATTCCTCTTGGGGCACATTACGAGCAGTATTTGTTTTTCCTTCTGCCTCTCCATTTTCCTTGACTTGCGATGCTTTTTTTTTCCATTCTTTTTTGGGATCTAGAGAATCTTTTATCCCCCCTTGTGGATGAGCCTTTCCCACCGTACTCTTCCCTTTGAAAAGTGGGCATGATCCAGCCTTGTGGCCAGCCTTCTTACAATGGAAACAAGCAAAAGGCACACTTTCATAGTCAATCTTTTGAGATCTGTTTCCTAGACGAGATTGTAGTTCTAAAACTTGAGGCATGTCCTGGCCTTCGATGACTCCTACACAGATTCTTGCGTAGTTCAATCTTTTCTTAGCTGCTGTGATAGGGTCAATGGAGAGGAGCTCTCCAAAGGTCCTAGCTATGCCATCAAAGACATCCTCATGCCAATATTCCAAAGGAAGTTTCGGAAGTCTTAACCAAACTGGAACCTGAGATTGGAAATCATTGTTCAAATCCAAGTTGGATGTCCATTTTTGCAATATTAGGTTGGATCTGCCCAAAGACCAGTTCCCAGCACATAGTATACGGGAAAAATCTTCCGAGCAAGAGAACTCGAAAGACATGAAGCCTTTGGCCATAGCAGTCACTTCTACATGCCCTTTAAGGTCCCATTTTCTCCTGGTAAATGTCCTCACTACATCAATATTAGGTCTTGGCCCTACAAATTTTCCTACCAGAGTGTTCGCCATGCTTAGGATATTATGGTCAATAATTTCCCTAGGGATTTCCAGAGCAAAAATACCTTTCTCCTTATCAGATTTGTCAATGACTTTTGGGAAAGACGATTTACCTGATGGTTTTATCCCGAATAGATTCGACCAGCGTCCCCATGCCCCAGACGGCCCACTGCCCACATGGGGGGGAGGGGGAATCTTCTCACTTGGATGGGGCATCATAACCCGTGGGTCCCCATCCTTTGAGGCATCCTCATCTTTCCCCTCTGTTTCCTGCCCTGCGCTTGCTGCATGCCCTCCTGCAGACGTGCTCTCCTGTCTCCTGCCTTTCTCCAGATTCGAAACAACGTGATTCGAATTGCAGTTCCCGCCCGCTCCATCCCTCTCTCTCACCGTGCCCATCCCTCTATATTTTCAGTGACACCAAAGTTGACATATGTACTAATGTTATTGTTACTAACAGACATGAGTTAACTTACTGATATCTTAATGAATGTTAGCATTCTTATTTCAATATGTATTATAAGAGTTATGTTCCTTGATCTTTTTCTCTGAGAATGTTATTGCAGGAAAAGGATGACTATTATCAGATTCATATTGACTTTGACACTAAATTAGAGGCAACATAAAATGAGAAGCTCTAATCAAAAGTCCATATCTGTGACTGTATGATTTTAATAGGCCTACCCTCTATGTACATCATGAGGAAGTGACAAGTTCCAAATGATGTCACTTGTATTTGCAGAAGTTATTGTAAGGTGACGATCTTACAATAACTTGTATCATGAGATCTAAATTTGAGTAAATGGTGAATGTCTTGCATCTCAACATTCTGGAAGACCATTACTCAAAGAGTATTTGGTGAATATCATTTGATATTCTGGGCGGCCAATACTCTTGATATCAGATGTGATATCAAAAACTTTTTAAGTATTTGGTGAATATCTTTGAATTTCTAGGAGGCCAATACTCTTGATATCAAATGTGATATCAAACCTTGTTTTAGTAATTTGTGAATATCTTTGATATTCTGGGAGACCAATCAATACTCTTGATATCAAATGTGATATCAAACCTTTTTTTGAGTAATTGGTGAATATCTTTGATATTCTGGGAGGCCAATACTCTTGATATCAAATGTGATATCAAACCTTATTTGAGTACTTGGTGAATATCCTTGATATTCTGGGAGGCTAATACTCTTGATATCAAATGTGATATCAAAGCATTATTTGAGTACTTGGTGAATATCACGTGTTAATATTCTGGAAGACCAATACTCGTGATATCAAATGCAATATCAAATGGTGTAAAAATTTTGAGATATCAAATGAGATATCCTTAAAATTTCATTCTTGATATACCAATGGTGTATTATCTGTCTTGTGTTTATCCTCCCTAGTTAAAAGGGAGTGGTAATGTTTTGTAGCTTCGTTCTGATAAAATCTGGTGAAGATATGTATATATATATATTTGATATTTATGAAATATACATACATACATACATAAATTATATATACATGTATATTTTATAATTATTTATATATTAGAGAAAGAGATAATATATAATTTGTATATATAATTATAATGGTTAATTTTATGAATAGACATATTCCTGAAGAGACGTGTCTATTCATAACTCTTTCTCCATATAAATATATTGGTAGGTGCATTTGAAAAACACATACCAAGAATAATGGCAATGCTATTACATTTGCAACGATACTCATAAAATCAATAGTTTAAATACTAACACTAAAAAAGTTGTGAAAAGTGCAAATGTGAAGTTTGATGAATATATAGAGGTACATGAAGTTGAACCTATGAAGGAACCTAAATAGTACAAATCATTTGTATACTTTTACGAAGTTATGCCTATTGATGAAGATGTTGCAAACCAAGTTGTTTGCAAATCAACAACAAGTTTCAGTGACTATCGAGTTACATATGTGATTGTCAAGTTGCATTCAAGAACTAAGTTACAGATAGAAGCTAAGGCACATTCTGATTTTGAGATAAGTGTACATGAAAGAGATGTTGAATTACCAGATAGAGAAGTACATAGTGATTCTAAAGTTGACAGAACTAATGAAGAAAGAATAGCAGAACCAAGATTGTCAAAGTATGTTAAAACTCATCACCGTGCTGCACAAATTATTGGAGAGAAAGATGCTAGACCAATGACAAAAAATAGGATGAGAAGTGATACATGTTTGTTGAGCATGCATGAACCTAAGACAGTGAAAGATACCTTAGAAAATGAGGACTAGATCAAAGCCATGAAAGAAGAGATTGAGTAGATTAAGAAGAACAAGACATGGATTCTAGTTCCCAAAGAGAGGACAAGAATGTGACTAGAACTAAGTAGGCCTACAGAAAAAAGTTAGATTAAAATGGTGAATTCAAAAGGAATAAGGAAAAATTAGTTTTCAAAGGGTGTGCACAAGAAGAAGGAATAGGCTATAGAGAAACATTTTCCCTTGTTGCAAGATTGGAAGGAGTAAGAAATATGCTTGCTTACTCTGCATACAAAGGTTTCAAAGTTTATCAAATGGATGTGAAGTTAGCATTTTTGAATGGCATACTAGAAGAAGAGGTTTACGTAGAACAACCAAAAGAATTTGTTGATACTAAACAAAATAACATGGTACATAGACTACACAAAGCTTTGTATGGTTTAAAGTAGCCCCCAAGAGCATGGTATGAAAGGCTTCACAATTATCTTGTGAAGATTGGTTTTGACAAGAGTGCTGATAAGAACAATCTATACTTGAAGATAGAAGGAGGTAAAGGTATTTTACTAGCTGAAATTTTTGTTGATAATATCATATATGGAGAATTTGAGATATTTATGTTTGGAGAGAGTAAGTTCTTTGTTGGTTTGAAAGTATATAAGATAAAATATGGTATATACATCACTCAGTCTATGTATGTGAAGGAAATATTGAAATTTTTTGGATTGGAAGATTCAAAACTAGTTAGCACACATATGGTGATAGGACACAAGTTGTCAAAGAATGATGATTCAGTTGATGTAAATCAAACATTGTACATGCCCATGATTGAGAAATTTCAATATGTAGTACATAGCAAACCTGACATTGCATTATTTGTTAAGATTTTTGCAATATTCTCTACAAATCCTAAGGAGAATCATTTGATGGTTGTTATGAGAACTATGAGATATCTAAAAGGAACATAAGACTATGGTCTATACTACAACAAAAATGAAAATTTTGAGTTGAGAGCCTACACTGATGCTAATTGGGCTAGAAACATTGATGACATAAAGAGCACAAGTGATGGAGCATTTTTCTTAGGAAAGAGGTTGGTCACCTGGACCAGCAAGAAAAATAATTGCATATCTCAATCTACTACTGAAGCTGAATATGTGGCTAATGTAGTAAATTATACAAATATTATATGGATCAAATTACTACTCAAATGTATGGAGGAGGAAATCACTAAAGCTATGGTACTTTATTGTGATAATACAAGTGCTATAAATATATCAAAGAACCCTATGATTACACAAAGACTAAGCACATTGCAAACAAGTACCATTACTTGAGAGAGTTAGTTCAAGACAAAGAAGTGAGGATGGAATATGTGAATATGAAAGAACAAATAGTTGATATCTTCACAAAAGCTTTACCTAAGGATGCTCATGAGTATCTAAGAGGTAAACTAGGGATGATACCCCTATCTAGAGCTACCTAAGAAGCATAAGTAGTGTCCTGCATCAACTAAGTTGAATGTTGTATCTTACAACTTGATGTAGTGGATATTACTTTAGGAGCTATCTAAATTAATGAAGCAATTGAATTAGAAGACTTATAGTCACATGAAAGGTGATAGAGGGAGAATAAAAAATTGAATATATCTACATACAGAGATGCCAATTCTTTGGCATTTTTTTCAAAGAGGGAGATATAAGGAAAATGAAATATACATCTACCTAGTAAGAGGGAGAAAGTACTGAGGGAGATATATGAACAAATCAGAGAAAGATAGATACCTGAATATCAGAAAGAGGGAGTGATACTCTAACAAGGGAGATGTAAGAAAGTAGAAGTAGTAAAGGAATTTACAAAAGCTCGCATTACCCTACATATAGGAAGGACGTATAGTACACTAGTAGAGAGAGAAATTCCAAAGATTTATTTCTTTTTGGTATTGTTGTTGGTATTAGTTTTCCATCAATGCCAAAGAGGGAGATTATTCATATAAGATTGTTTTGAAGTAAAGAACTTGTAATGGAACAATCATTATTATTTTAATGACGTCAAACATGCTACCTGCTACTGAGATAATTTCTTTTTGGTCTAAAAGATATCATTTAGTTGATTGATAAAGAGGATTTGAAAAGAAGAGATAATAATAGCACCTAGAGAAAGGTTGAGATATTTGGTATGTAAAAAAAGGACTAAGAACAAGTAAGACATGGATACTATAGTGTATTTTTTATCTACTTAAAGTTTGAAATGAAAGATTACTCAAGCTAAGGCTAGAAGAAGATCAAGTATGAAAAGTGTTTGCTAAGCCTTGTCGATCAGTCAGTGCAAGCCAAGCAAAAATCAATGGAACCCAAGTGAAAAAAAAGAGGTGTCAAGAAAAGATGAAAAACAATGCAAGCTGAGAGATTGTCAGTATATGCCAAGTAAAGTTTATTTGATGTTGAGCATCAGTAAACTTCAGTGTTCACTGAGTGAACAAGTGTTTACTGAGTGAACAATTGTTTATCGGGTGGAAAAACAATATACATGCTGAGTGACAACATATTAATGTCAAGTGCTAGTAAATATGTTAAATCAAAGATTTGATGAATACGAGCTGACTATTTTGTTTTCTTGAATTGTGTGAAGCATGTGGAAGATAACTATGATGAGATGGAGGCACAGAATTCAAGGTAAATTTTAAAAGAAAATTCAAGGAGGATTGAAGAAGTTTCTAGAGGAACCAAATGGAAAAGTGGGTAGATTCATTACATCTTACCTAACCCTAAAATGGATGATT
This sequence comes from Cupressus sempervirens, assembly GCA_028749045.1. NCBI lineage: Eukaryota > Viridiplantae > Streptophyta > Pinopsida > Cupressales > Cupressaceae > Cupressus > Cupressus sempervirens. The sequence continues at coordinate 820,655,976 of CM053792.1, read as the reverse complement.
ATGGTTAAGTGGAAAAAAATCTAAACTCTCTATTTATAGAGATAGTTGGTTAGAAGAAAAGGTTGTAATGTGCAAGAACCTAAGGAAGACAAAGAGTCTGGGTATTGCTTCATTTAGTGGCCAAATAGAAATGATTGCAATTGGCATGCAAAGCAAGAAGAATTAAGAGTATGAATACTTGAAGAGTGAACAAGCTATCAGAGCTAAATTGTGTGAATGCCAAGCAGAATGGAGGACTAAAATAGAGATCTATAATCTGCAAGTGAGTTGTACTTTTTTATCGAAACAAGCCTTACTGTTACTTTCTAATCATTGTATTAGTCTAGGCTAAATCTTTTGGATTCAGTTTGACCTAGCAGTCATTTGTAAATCTTTTAATCGGGTGACATTCTAATGGAATGGTCTGAAGTCCTCTAACAAGGCTCACTCCTAATAGGGTGATTGAAATCCTTTAACTGGGTCACATTTAACAGTGTATACTGTAACCTTTAACAAGGTTGGCCTTTTGCAAGACATCACTTTAGAACAGTGAGAATTAGTAGCATGTTAATGGTGGTTTTTACTAAATTGAGTTTCCATGTAAAATCATTGTGTCAAATGTGTTATTGAATCTATTATGTTTCATGTTTACATTTTTGAAAAGTTCTTTTGACCTAGGGTAGTAACCTACAAAGTTTAAGTATTGTATGATCTAATGGATGCATGCATGACAAGGTTTAATGGATATGGGTCTACCAAGCATTGAAAAGTTTTATTTGTACATTAGACCTTGGATAACTGATTCACCCCCTCTTAGTTATTCTAAGGAATTCCAACAATGTAGATGTTGTTGGCGTTGATAAGTGAATCTAAGAAGAAGGATTAAGTGTTATTAAAAGGGGAAGACTAATTGTTAGAAGATTGATTACTTGAAGGGTTGATGAGCGAATCAAGAACATATATGACAGTGGAGAGCTTATCAGTGACTTAGCACATGAACCGAATAGTGATATGAACTTGTAAAATGAGTTTTAATCATACAGATCAAAACCCTATTATTTTCTTTCTAATCATTGTAAACAGTTTGTATTGAAATCTTTTTAATAGAGATTGACCTAATAGTCATTTTGAATGACTTAACAGTCTATATAAATCCTTTAACTATAAGACATTCTAAGTGGAATTATCAAAGGGCTCTGACAAGGCCACTCCTAATAGGGGGATTAAATCCTCTAACCAAGTCACATTTAACAATGTGTATTGTAAACCTTGAACAGGGTTGGCTCCTAATAGAGCTCACTTTGAAAGACTGAAAAGTAGTGACATGTTTCTAGTGGTTTTACCCAAATAGGGTTTCCACATAAAATCCTAGTGTCAAACTTGTGTTGAATTTTTATATGCTTTATAAATTATGTTATATTTGGGATAGTAATTTCATTTATCAATACACTAGAGACCGAGCAGTAGCAGGATAAGTAGAATAGTGAGAGTTTCATGATTTATTGTTCAAATGGTACTTATGGACCTTGAGTAACTGATTCAAACCCCCCCCCCCCATCCCAAGTTATTCTAAACATCAAAGTGTCAGTTCTTATAGAGAAAAGTTTGAAGGTACTTAAAGGCAAAGATCACGACTCAGAAGAGAGATGTATCAGACCTAAACAAGGAGAACTTTCCTACATGGAAAACCTTGATGAGGTTCCATATATCTAGTATTAGTGACGCTGCTATCAACTTTGTGGACAATGAGTATGTGAAGGTAACCACTACTCCTCTTATAGTTGATCAACTGAAGCAAAACCAAGAACACAATCAAGCGATGTTGGAGATTTTCTTAACCCTAAAGTATGTCAAGTTTGATGACTTAAAAGATTTTGATAGTGCAAAGAAAATGTGGGACAAATTGAAAAGCATATATGGAGGTGATGACAATGTCTTGAGAGCCAAATTAGAAAGCCTAAGAGGTAAATTTGATAACATGAGAATGATGGAAGGTGAGAATATAGTACAATATTTTATAAGAGTTAAAGAATTTGTTAATGTTCTTTGGGGTGAAAATGGAGAAATCAAAGATGAAACTATGATAAGAAAGGTATTGAGGAATCTACTCCCTATTTCATCCATTAGAGTTTATGCAATTCAAGAACTAAGATGCACACCAGGTAAAACTTTGACCTTGGAAGGTATAATTGGTAGACTTATTGCTTTTGAAATGTCTAATTTTGATAACTACACACCTACTACTATTGAATCTATCTTTAAGTCACAATTGGTCCTTAGCAAAAGAAAAGGAAAACATGTGAAGAATGATAGTGCTAGCTCTGATGATGAGATTGATGAACTTGAAGACCTCATTGCAAAACAATTTGGAAGAGGAAAAGGTAAATACAAAGGCAAACTACCTATTATCTATTTTTTATACAACAAAGTAGGTCATATTATTGCTAGGTATCTTGATAGAGAAGATAATGATGAAAGGAAGGAAAGCAAGTACAAAGGAAGAAGAGATGACTGAGACTTTAAGAGAAACAAGGATGACAAAGGTAAGAAATCCTATTATATTGTTGAAGAAGAAACTGACAATGAATTTGAAAGTAATGATGATGAAGTTTTCTATGTTACTATGAAAGAAAATTCTAATGAAGATGAGAAAACTACATTAATTTCATATGTAAACAAAAGTGAGAGATGGATAATTGATAGTGAATGCTCAAAACATATGTCTAGTGATAAAAATAAATTTGAGGATATTGGTCCATACAAAGGTGGATGTGTTAAGTTTGGTAATGATATTCCGTGTGTTGTAAAAGGAAAAGGAACTATTCAAATGATTGACAAGATAAAATGTAACAATATTTATTGGATTGAAGGACTTAATTATAATCTATTGAGTGTCTCATAGATGAACAAATTAGGTTATGGAATTGAATTCCATAATAGGAAGCCAAGATACATGATGATGGTAGTAAGCTAGTTGGAAGTGGTGATTAGACAAGAGGTAACGTGTTCTATCTAGATTTATCTAATGAGACATGTCTGGTTATGGCACAAGAGGTTATGTCAAGTAAACTTTAACAATTTGGTAAATATCAATAAGATGAAGAAAGTAATAGGATTGTCTAAACTAAAGAAGCTTGACAATTCTGTGTGTAAACAATATCAATTGGGAAAAATGACCAAGTCTATTTTTAAGAGAAAAACATACATTGCTAGTGATATTTTTTTATTGGTTCATACTAGCATATGTGGACCCATTGATGTTCAAAGCTACTATGGAGATAAGTATTATATTTGTTGATGAATATTCTAGGATGATGATTGTGATGTTTGTTAAAGCTAAATATGATGCTTTTCAATTATTCAAGTGGTATTTAGCCAAAGTTAAAAAAGAAAAAGGGAAGAGTTTGAAGTGCTTGAAATCTAGCAGAGGTGGTGAATTCATTTCAAATGAGTTCAATACATTTTTCAATGGCAAAGGAATCAAAAGATAGATGTCAACACCAAGGACCCCTCCTTGGAATGGGATAACTAAAAAAAGAAATAGATCAATATTGGATTTTGCAGGGACATTAATGATTGAGAAGAGTGCACCAAAAAAATATGGGAGAGAAGTTGTTAGTACTATTGTATATACCCTGAATAGAGTACAAGTCAAGAAAGGTACAAATGCTACACCTTTTGAACTATGGTATGGATGTGCTTCTAATGTGAATTAATAGGAATGAAAAACTTGATACAAAGAGTGATTAAATTATATTCCTAGGATAATCCACCAAGAGCAAAGCTTACAAGTGTTTGAACTCTAACACTAAAAAAGTTTGGAAAGTGCAAATGTGAAAATAGATGAGTTTGCATAAAGAAGTGACATTGCATGCAAAGAAGAACTTGAAGAATACAGTACATTCATCTATATAGGTGATGATTCTCTCACCACTCCTAATGAAAAAGAAAATCAAGTTATAGTCTCTCAGCAAACAACAAATGATGTAGTGGAACAAATTATCGAGCAATAGAGAGTGGGTACAAAGACATCACAAACCTGAAAAAATCATTGGTGATTTTGAATCAAGTGTTATGACAAGAAAAATACTCAAAGATGACACATGTTCACTTATGAATTTGAGCCCAAAACATTAAAAGATTCTCTAGATAATGAAGATTTGATTCAGGCAATGAACAAGGAAATTAAAAAGATTGAGAAGAACAATACTTGGACTTTAATGCCAAGACCTAAAGACAAAAATATCATTGGGATAAAGTGGATTTTTAGAAACAAACTCAATAAGAATAGTAAAGTAAAAATAAATAAATAAATAAAGATTGGTATACAAAGGATATGCTCAAGAAGAAGGAGTTGATTATGGAGAAACTTTTTCTCCTGTGTCAAGACTTGAAGGAGTCAAAATTCTGCTTGCATATTCAACCTATAAAAATTTCAAGGTATATCAAATGGATGTCAAATCTGCATTTTTGAATGGTATACTTTAGGAAGAAGCGTACATTGAACAACTTGAAGGATTTTAAGATCCAAACAAGAAGAATATTTTATGTAAACTAAACAAAGCCCTTTATGGATTGAAAAAAGCCCTAAGAGCATGGTATGGAAGATTATATAATTATTTGGTAAACATTGATTTTGAAAGGACAAATGATAAAAATAATCTATATTTGAAGAATGGTAAGAACAATGAAGTATTATTATCTAAAATATTGTTTGATGACATTATATCTGTAGGACAAGAACCATTATGCAAATCATTTGCTGATGAAATGAAGAAGGAATTTGAAATGTCTATGTTTGGTGAAATCAAATTCTTTGTTGGATTATAAGTATGTCAAATGAAGTTTGGTATTTTCATTATACAACCCAAATACATCAAGGAGGTACTAAAAACATTTGGTATGGAAGATTCAAGACCAAGGAGCACACCTATGTCAATAGGACATAAGCTATCTAAGAATGATGAATCTATTGATGTGAACTAGACCCTATACAGATCCATGATTGGAAAATTGCAATATGTTGTTCATAGTAGACCTATTATTGCATTAGTAGTCTGGATAGTTGCTAGATTTTCAGAAAACTATAAAGAGATTCACATGATGGCAGTGAAAAGGATAATGAGATATCTGAAAGCTACAAAAGACTATGGATTGTATTACAAGAGAAGTGATAGATTTGAACTGAAGGTATTCACTGACTCAGATTGGACAGGTAATAACGATGACATAAAAAGCACTAGTAATGGGGGTGCATTCCTTCTAGGAAAGATATTGTTTTCATGGATAAGCAAGAAACATAATTGTATTTCCCAATCTATAGCTGAAGCTAAGTATATGGCAGTAGCAATGAACTGTTCAAACATTATGTGGTTAAGGAAATTACTAAAAGGTATGAAAGAGGAAATTACAGATCCATTAGTTATCTATTATGATATCACAAGTGCTATTAACATTTCAAAGAATCCAATAATGGACACTAAGACAAACCACATTTCTATCAAGTATCACTACTTGAGGGAACTAGTTCAAGACAAAGAAGTGAAGCTAGAATATGTGAACACCAAAGAAAAAATTGTTGATATATTCACAAAAGCCTTACCTAAAGATGCTCATGAATATATTAAACATAAATTAGGGTTGATTCTCCTAAAAAAGCTACTTAAGGAGGCAAGGTATATTGCATCAAAGAATATCTTACACACTGATGCAACACAACTCTACTTTGGGAAATTCCTAAGGTAGATGGTCAAGTACAACATAACATATCACTCATAGACCACTAAAACATTTAGGGTAAAATTATGATGACAAGTTGTGACACAATGTAATTTGTGGTGATTTTCATTTTTTTTTTGGCAATCTTCCATGACGCCATTGCAATACTGACATTTGTGTCGTAATTGAGATGCTTGCATTAGTATAAACAAAAAAATAAAACATGACATAAATCACCGTGGAGATTTTTGCAAGAAAGAGGGTGGAGAGATCTGAATGTTTTCATGCCCTTGTGATCGATGCATTTCATTGTTGTGATCTCTGCATTTTCTTGACATGCCCTTGCTCTACAATTTCATTGTTGTGATCTATCCATTTCATTGTCATGCCCTTGCTCTATAATTTTGTTATTGTTCCCTTGTGATCTTTGCATTTTATGGTCTTGCCCTTGCTCTGTGGTTTCATTGCCATGCCCTTGCTATGTGATTTTGTTGCCATGTCATGCCCTTGTGACCTCTGTGTCCTTACTCTATGATTTTCTTCAAGGTCTATGTAAATTTCCATTTATTTTCCTTCTAAATAGGTATCTCTTTATATTTCCTTCTAAACATATATATCTTAGAGATCTTTTTAAAGGTGTTTATCACATCTTAACACAATAGAAAAACTGATCTAGTTGCATACATATTCTAGAATCCAAATAATAAAACAATAAAACTCACTCAACCCCTGCTAAGTGACTTACCTCAAGATCCTACACAATAATAATGCAAACTGAGAAAATAGGTAGAGTTCGCAAGAAATTTTACAAAAAGATATCATAGTAGATATTTTTAGAAAGAAACTAGCCATAACCTAGTTAAATGGGTCTAGTTATTGATTAGCTAAGTTGATTACAAATTTTTGTAGAACTATCATCAGATTAGGTATAATAAAATGAACAATCAATTATTCTTAGCTAGGAGGATCAAATATAGTTTTCCACAGTGATAAAATTGCATATGCAAGGAATTGAAGAATAGCCTCAATGAAGAGTTGAGTGTAAGGAGTTGAAGAAGCAAGTCATGCTTCTATGTAAATGCCATAATCATGAGGCTCATTCCCTTGTAGAAACCTCTGCCATAATGACATTACCTCTAAACCAAGCAAACGATGTTGAAGTGGTTCCCAACCTTGAAACACTCATGTATGCATTTGATAATTGGGATCATTGATGGGAGACTGTGCTAATACTTGAAACACTCTTATAAGAAAATATAGATGCAATACATGAAAAATTGCACAACTTGTAGTCCTCTTGATATTTGGACTATAAATTCTCAAAGATACTTGCAAGTGATTCCAATGTCATAGTACCTACCGCAACACTTTCCTAAATTATATCCAGTGGCTCCCATAATATCCTCTATGTTGTCTAGTTGTTGATTTTGTCATGCATTCTCTTTCTAAAGCTACTCCTTCTCCTTCTCTTTCTAAAGCCGCTCCTTCTCCTTTGCTCTCATGCCTTCAATTTTGATTATCAAACTTCTGAATATCTACCTCTACCTTATCTTAAATCAACTTCACATTGTGTTGTAACTCTGGCATATGTGTTTAATCATCGATATCTTTTAATTTTAGCATTCAAGTTTTCAAGATTGGTCAATACCCTCACTTGTAGACCTCTCATGTCAAACACTTTTTGTACTCTTTCAACACCATGTTCTTGCTTACGAGCTAACAGTTCTTCAGGTGCATTTTCCTATTAAAAAAAAAAATTTATTGAACAATTGTAAACTCTTAGAAAGTGCATTGTTATTTTCATGTATGTATGTATATATGTATATCCCTGCATGCTCACAATGCCTCTAGATATACCATACTTCAAAATATTAGGAATTTAGGGATAGGCAAATCGGCGTCACTTTCTTGAGTAGATGGGCACCCCTAAAGAAATATGTAGGCAATTCCCCGACACTACTATACAGTGGCAAGATCCAAGTCAAGGAGACTCACAGGAACCAAAATCCCCTCATAATCCCACTCCTAGCATGGTACTCCCCGCTCATGCTTCTCTCATGAAGAACATAGAAGAATGTTTGGGGATAGTGTACTATTCTATAGGCTGAGCCCTTTGCCCCTGAGGAATTGGGAGATCTATGGCACATTTGACAGTGGCTTTCAATAGAATGACCCTTGAGTCCTCGACCTCTTTGGTGAAGACAACTTTTGATCTAGGGAAAAAGTGTTATCATGGGAGAAAGCTATCTCTTTCACTATCTTGCTATGTATGTATGTGTGTGTGTGTGTGTGTGTGTATATATATATATATGTATGTATGTATGTATGTATGTATGTATGTATGTATGTATGTATGTATATGTATATATATATGTATGTATATGTATATATGTATGTATATGTATGTGTGTGTGTGTGTGTATACATACATAGACACACACATATGTGTATCTATGTATGTATGTATGCATGTATGCATTTATACATAGAGTTCTTGTGGATTGTGGACAATGGATTATAAACAAAAAAAGAAAAAAGAAAAATGACATTAATCATTCCCCATTTGTTTTAATTGATTGTGGAGAATTGTGTGTGAAAGAGGATGGAGAGCTCTGAACGAGGGTGGAGAACTCTGAATGTTGGTGGAGATCAGTGAAGACCTAAGATTTTGTTTATGTTCCCTTATGATCATTGCATTTTGTTGTCATGTCATACCCTTGTGATCTTTGTGCCCTTGCTCTACAATTTTCTTCAAGGAGAGAAGAGGTACATATGTATATATATATATATATTTTTCAATCTAGACATGTATCTCTTGTTCATATATAATAGCTTAGGACAGATTCAAGAATAACTGATTATGATGATTATATGCATATATTCATGTATGTATGTATATAAGTTCACTATGTGAACTGATTTACATGCATACATACACACTTGCATAGTACTTGTGCTAAATTAAATTAATCATTTATGTCTTGAATTCATAGAAGCAATTATCCTTGCATTCAATCAAAACTATTCATACCAAACTAAGTATGCAAAAATCTATACTTACATAGTATATTATCTCTTGGAGATTGAGTAAAGATCTCGTGCATAATATCATCCAGGTAATGATCGGATGCATTAACATTAAGTCATAATAGGATTGAGCAAATGATCCATTTATGTTACTTCATACTTGTTTTATTGAATATTTTGATTAACATAATTAGTAATACTAGAATTATAAAGCTACAACTAGTACTCTTGTTTATTGTATTTAATCATATACATTTAACACTATTATTTTTCTTAAAATTAGACTGTATATTTGTAATAGGCCATATGGAGGAAGGTGTAAAATAAAAGACCATATGTAGGTCAGAAAATAATGCCTATGTAATTCATGTATATATTTGACTATATGCATGTTAGAGAACAAGGGTTGCTTGCAACTCTAGTCCCTACCTATGGTGGGGTAGAAGGAAGGTGTGCATGGATAGATTTGGGAAATTAAAGATGACAATAATGTCTAGAAGAAGGAAATGATAGAGGGTAATATCTAGAAACAAATGCAGGAAATTATAATCAATCACTGTTCATATCTTTGAAAAAAATGCAAATAACTACAGACTTGAATATTACTAACATAGAATGTGTTCCATGTCCCAAAAAAGTAAAGGGCTTTTACAGATGGCATATAGTTTCTCACTCAAGGGTGAATACTTGCTCCATTGGTAGAAGCAACTTCTGTAACTAGGGGTTTTTCAATGAAAAGTGTATGATACACATGAATACCTTTGGCCTATGATCATTAGATATGAATCCATATAAGTTGTCTGCAAAACAACATCACAATAATTTTATTCAAATCCCATCTCAGGATTTTATGTTCTAAGCGAGTAGGGATATTATAATTTTGATAGTGGAGATATTAGTTGGTCTTCAAGAATGACACACAAGCTAGAAGTATATATCTATAGCTCCATTATAGTGGCATCTTATTGGTAAAGTAGTATTAATTCCAAATAGTCCACAAGTTTGAATATCTCTCACAATATGAGATTTTTGTATGAGTGTAATTAATTATTTGGATAAATATTTGGAACTACTATGCACTTTGATAAAATGATAATGATGGACAGAGTCTGGTGATTGAAAGGTTAGATTTGGATTACTCAATTGCTCAATTTTTGAGTTCATCTCTGACATAATTTTGATTATGTATAAGCTGATTATATGTTTCTTCCTTTTTTCCAATATCTATGTTCATTCTAAATATGTACTCTTGCTTTTTTTTAGCACATTCTTTGACAATAATTTACCTTTCGACTGTTCTTAGGTCCTAAGCTTTGGAATCAATGTAAGTTAATTTGCATGGTAGTAGAATTTTTTGAATTTATCAACATATTGCTAAGTGAAATCTAAATTATTTTTATTTCAATTCTCTGTTGGGGACATAATTGTATTTTATTCCTTAATTTTGGATGTAATAATGAGGGTTTTAGCTTAGGCCATGGGAGAACATTTAAGTTGTGAACATAAAATTGGGAACATTTGAGCTATAAAAAACATCTAATCTTCGGGCAGTGAGGCAAGACAAGGTGATTATTTGGAATTCAGGTTGGAATATTTTGGAAGAAGTGAAGAGTCTCATTGAGCTCAAAAAAATCTAGGGAGGTATGACGAAAAGTTTGGGTGTGAGTTTTTGCAACTATGGCATTTACCAAAAACACAGTCAAGTGAGGTTATCTATGGCATATCGACATGTTTTGTGGGGTGATTTTTTCATCCTCATCTATCATTTTGGGGGCAAGAAAAAATAAATTGGTGATCATCAAAGAAGCAAAAAATAGGATTTTCAAAGGCTTGAGAAGGGTTTTTAGAGGTCAGGGTTTATGAGAATTGTTTGTGTTGAAAACTCTGAAATGGTGGGGGAATGAAGTAGGAAGGAACATGTTGGTGATGCAAAAAAATGGAAACAAATGGAAAAGGTTTGGGAGAAATTGGAGAAGGGAGGTATAGCCAACTATATTGCTAAACTCCATGGTTTTGACCCAACGGTCACTAATAGTATGGTTAATTCTTGGAAGGATGGGAGGGTTAAAGTGGATGAGGTTTCGTTTCAAATCACAAAGGAAGTCATTGCTCTAGTTACTAAAATTTTCGTAGAGGGGTTCAAATTTTATAGAGATAAGAAGTTGTCAACGAATGCATTTAAAGATTTTGCAAAGAATTCAAAGGAGAGGAATAAACTGGTAAAGTGTGAAACTTACTATGAAATGGATTCTATCAAAAAGCTTTGGAGGTATGTTTTACGAGCTGTAATAGAGTACATTTCTTTGCACACTAGATTTGATAGAGTAAGAACTCACCATTTTGTTTTACTCAATCATTTCTGCCACGGTGTCAAGATTTCTTTCCCTTTTTATTTATTTACTTCTATGTGTAAGGGTATCTCTAGGCACAAGGAAAAACCCTCTGTGAATTCAGCCTTGCATGAGGGATTATTGCTTCTAATTTATGAGCATTTTAAGGCTCAGACCATTAGCAAAACCCCCTTGCAGGGTGTGAAATCTTCTAAGGAAACTGGTAGCTCTAGCTTTTCATCTAATATGGAGGATGTCCAAAGTATTAGTTCAGAGGGTGAAGAAAACATTTCCTCTAGAAAGAAGGCTGAGGAGTCAAAGAATAAATCACCCTCATCTATTAAAACCCCGAGTAGGAAAATCCCTAGAGGACACGGGTCCAAAACTTTAGGCTAGGGTGATGAAGAATACAACGAGGAAGGGGAGGATATAAAAATTGATGAAGAGGATGATGAGGAGACAAAAATTAAGAGAGAGGATCCTGTGGCTAAAAAATGAAGGAGGTCAAATGAGAAGGATGATGAGGAGATTTTGGGTTTTGGGTCGGAGGTCTCTTCCATTCCTCTTTCCCCTATTCATCCTCAGGAATAGGATAAGAAGAAAATAGATGTTGAGGGTGGAGAGGTGGTTATGAAAGATAGGTGCAAGGCCTAGAGAAATTTTAATGTAAGGATTGCCAAAATGGGTATTGTCAGAGAGACAATGAATCCCCAAATTTTGGAAGAAAAATAGGGTCAGCTCTAGTTCGAGGATCTCATTGCTCCAGCTATGGTGGCTATAATGGATAACACAAGGGAAATTGGTATGAATTTGTTGAATAATTCTAGAAATAGTATGATTGACAATTTTAGGTCAATCAAATGGTTTTACCATGAATTGGAAGAGTTTAGAGAAAAAATAGGCCAACTGGAAAACAAAAGGAAGATGCCAAATTGTAGAAATTTGAATGATCAG